>OY979696.1:129764612-130964612 GCA_963855945.1 Thereva nobilitata
TATATATATATATATATATATATATATATATCAATCGAAAGATAATTTGAATACCTACAACTTTATAATTTGATTTTTTTCGACTTTCCGGAATTTTTTAGGTTAGGTTCGCCATTCCAAATTCAAAAAAAAACGCTCTTTTTTAGAATTTTTTTTCCTAAATAACCGTATTTTTTTCCTGTTGGCAATTAACGCTAAATTTACAAGGAGATATTAGGTCTGTTCCCGTAATTTCTGCATTCTGTCACTTACTGCAGGTTGCTTATTGAGAGGTGGGGATGAAGTACAGAAAGTACAGGAACACGTTTCTGCAGGTTTCTGCAGTTTTAACACGGGAATGACAGTTTTGACATTTCCATATATCAAATAACTAAGCTGCAGCAGGTTACAGCAGCTCGGAGCTACTGCAAGTTTCTGCGTCTTACTGCAGGGTGGGGAAATGAGTATGGCAGCTGCAGTAAAAGTACGGGAACAGAATTCTGTTAAGTAATTCGAAGCAACTGACAGATTCTGCACTTTCTGCAGGTACGAGAACAGACCTATTGTAGATTGAGTGGACCTTAGATATAGAACTACAGGAAGGGCCCTCGCCGAATTTTAGCGTAGTGAAATTCTTTTTGGGTGAGTGCTCACATTTTAGTAGTTGTTTGTCCATTACAAGCGGATAAAGCGAATGGAATAGAGGAGGGGCAAGAGCGAGTTGAAATAATCAGTTAACTAAAATAAAATCTTGCCTCTACAAATGAACTTTTTACACGCCGTCACTACGCATTCTAATCAGCTGATCCCCTTGAATTTTGCGTGGCATTAGTTAATGTAAACAAAGAAATCCAAGAACACCAAATTTACATTATTTAAGTATTTAGCTCAGTGCTTTTCACAATTATTAATGGAAATATGTAATATATATGTTTAGGAAGTATTTGAGTTTACCCACTTACCTGAAAAAGGATTTTCCTCGCGGAATTAGCGAATTATTCGTACATCCACAATCGGCACACTTCATTTTTCTTATTTCACTTAAAATTCACTTGTAACAACTTTAATTGCACTGAAAACAAATTCTTTGAACTTTCTTTCTTGGTTTAATTTAGTTTTGAAAAAAACTGGAAGTAAATTTGATAAAAAACACTCGTTTCAAAGAAAATGCACTACCGAACGCGAGAAAACAATTTATAATTTGACAGTCAACTAACAAACAAATAGCCCAGTTTGACAGTTGTCTGATACCGGATTTCACTACGTTCACGTACAGGGATTTTACACGCGAGGGCCTTTCTTGTAGTTCTATATTCTAAGGAGTGGACTATAGATACAACTCTAATTTCGGCAAAGCGACTGACATATAGATATGGACTGCTAAATAAGCAAAATCCCATACAAAAAAGTGGCACCAAAACTATTGACCTCTCGCTCCCCCGCAAAAATCCTATGAACTTTAATCGGTTTTAAAAAAAAACAGTTCAGTGCATGTCAGCGATATAAACATAATTAGAAAAAACTAGACAGCTATAGAGTTTTTTCTTCTTTCTCTATTTTCTTTATTTTTAAAAGTTCGTTAAACAGAGGGAAAAAACCCTCACATATTTAAAAAAAATACATTTATTTAACGAAAAAGCTGCTACTAAATAAAAAATAATGATGGAAAATTTTTTCTATCAATTATAACATACATCATCACTTATTTTCTCCTAAATTCGAAAAAAAAATTGTTGTTTACATAGAAAAGGTCTTCTTCTTCTGGGGAAAAATGGTGCCATTGAAAGTTGTCAATTAGCAGTCCATATCTATATGTCAGTGGGCAAAGCACATTGGGTAGCTGTGAAAAGAATTTTTCGTTACTTAAAAGGTACAGCTGATTACAAACTTCATTACTCAAAGACTGGAGAATTAAATATCAGTGGATTCTCAGATGCGGAGTGGGCTACCGACTTAGATGAACGAAGGTCGTGCTCTGGGTATGTATTTAAACTGTGCGATGGGGTAATTTCTTGGGCCAGTAAACGTCAAAATTCTGTAGCTTATCTAGTACAGACTCCGAATACATGGCTTTGTCTCGTGCTGTTCAGGAAGCAATCTGGTTAAAACATCTTAGAGAAGATCTAGATCCCGAGATGAAGCAGAGACCGATCACAATTGGATGTGATAATCAAAGTGCTATCAGCTTGGCTGAGATGGACGGTTTCAGGCCAAGAACCAAACACATTGACATATGTCATCATTTCATACGCCAAAACACGGAGAATATGCAAGGAGACAAACTCTTATGGGGAAAATGACAGGAAATGGATGGGTAGAAGAAACTAAACTTCTAGTTCCTTCTTGGCCACAGATGTCACATTTGTCCGATGTACCCCAGATGAAACTAATAAAAATTCATTGGAAACATCAAAAATTGATTAATTACGAATAATCGCATTGATATAAATTGAATTTAGAAGCTGGAAAACAGCTGTAAGCTGGTAAACGTAAAATATATTCGTAATAAACGAACTTTGCCATGAACCGGATAAATACAATCGGCCATGTTTTTTGGGGTACATTTGACTGCAGCGCCACCAATAATCAAACGAAAATTGACAACACGTAGTTTTGTCTCCTTGTATAGCCTTCATGCGCCAAAAGCTGAAGGAGAAAGTCATCAACATCAAGTATGTTCCGACCGACAGAAGAGATGGTTGTTGACAGTCTAAAGGCCCATGGAGACGCTAAAATATGGTACGAATAAACATGGTACTAGTACCATGTTCGAGCTGATGTTGGTTGTCTGCTGGCCGGTGCGTACCAAACTTTTGATTTTTCTTGATGTTTGTGGGCGGAGCTCTGCGTTGGTAATACCATGTTTAAGTGTTTGCGGACTGGTTTGTCAACATTTACTCGAACACATCATTTGAATTGTCAAAAGACAGATGTTCAAGATCGAGTAAATTGGTCTCAGCTCGGTTTTACCGTCTGCGGGTTTTGCTCATACCATGTTTACTCACTCGTACCATGTTTTAGTGTCTCCATGGGCCTTAACAAAGGCGGTAAATGGGATAAAGACTAAGGGCCGATTCACAATGAACGCTTCAAGCCTCGAGCTTCAAACCTCAAATTTTTTTTCTATAGTTTCAAGTTCATTTGAAGCTTGCAGCTTGAAGCTTTGAATGGGAATCATTGTACATAAATCCTATAATCCTAAATTTTTGAAGCTTGAAGCGTTCATTGTGAATCGGCCCTAAGTTTTGTTCAAGTGAGATGGGACTAAAGAACATTAAAAATTAAAATCATTTTTGTACTTTTATATATTTATTAGCAATTCTGTGAAATATGTTGCTTAATGTTGTAAAATTTGTTTTTACTAAAAATTGTTAGCAAAAATTGTTTTGAAGATTTAGTGAGTGAGGGTGTTGGAATATATATAAGAGCTGTTTTAGACGGTGCGCTTCAGCGCTTGTGCCTCACGAACTTTTGGAGATAAAGGGAGGAGTGGGAATGAAGAGAGGTACCACCCCACTTCTCTCTTTATCCATAAAGTTCGTGAGGCACATGCGCTGGAGCGCACCGTCTAAACCGGCTCTAACACTCATCTCATACTTACACACACACATACTGTATGTATAATATACTTAGAAAGGCCCTCGGGTATAAAATCCGTGTATAGGAGCGTAGTGAAATCGCTATCAGTCAACTGTCAAATAAATAGATAAATAGGTACAATTTCTTGTTAGTTAACTGTCAAATTTTCCCGCGGCACTTTCTTTAAAACGAGTTTTTCTATAAAATTTATTTAGACTTTTTCGCAAAACTAATTAAAAAGAAGAAAGAAAGTTTAAAGAATTTGTTTTTAGTGTAATTGAAGTTGTTACGAGTGAATTTTCAGTGAAAAAAAGAGCAATGAAGTGTGCAGTTTGAATTTCACTACGCTAAAATTCTCCGAGGGCCCTTCCTGTAGTTTTGTACTCTAAGATAATATGCACGCCACCACTGACATATAATTATGGACTGCTCATCAGACATTATTCCCATACAAATTCATGGCACCAAAAAGCATAAAAAAGTATAGTCCTCTCGCTCATCCATAGGCCCCTTTTGACACCAAACTCAAATCTTGTTAAATTTCGTGTTAAGAGTTCAGTGCATTGACGCAAGTTACACTATCCATCATTTCGTTTATTACCCCCTACACAAACCGATTTTTTAGGCAAGGGGTCGCAGCGGTGGGTGCAAATTACATGCATGACATACTTCCCTGCGACCCCTTGCCTAAAAAATCGGTTTGTGTATGGGGGTAATAAACGAAATGATGGATAGTTAACTTGCATCATTCACTGGCAGAAATAAAATCAGATAGTGCCAAACTTGAAAAAATAAAATTTGACATTCAAAAAGTGCACACTTTTCGATTTTCTTATATATTTTTACTCTTGACTTTCAATAAACAGCAAAATACGATAACTTTTTTACCTTTGCAGTAAAATAACAACGGCAAATAAAATTCTAAAATGAATTTAAGCGAAATTTAAAATAAAACCGCCACAACGGATGCACGATATCAGCTGCGTTCCATTGGCAATATTTGCTACTCCGGAGTACTCCCGGGTATACTCAACTACCCCTGCTCTTGCTTTAGGTTATTTCACTCCTATTAGAAACGCATAAAATTTCCGCCAGGTTTGCAAGCTTTAACTATTTAAAAATAGATGGCCTTTTGTTTTTTAAGGTTAAGTAAACTGTCGATTAATTATTTTAAAGTGTTTTTTTAAAGTAAATCTACAAAAACGGTAAATATAGTATACAGTAAGATATAAAATTTCCTTTTATTTAAAGAAAAATAATTATTTCACATTTCTTTTAAGGGCAATAAATTAATTTGAGGTTATGTTTTACTCGTATTTTCTTCTGATATGAATAATCGTGTTCCATTGGCCATGTACTCCGGAGTACTCCGGATTAGAAAATTTCTCCCAATGGAACGCAGCTATTAAAGTTGCCGTACCTGATTTCATTTTTTCCTTTGAACTAATGTCAGAATATTTACAAAAAATAGATGGGTATAGTGATTTTTTTATTTCTGTCTCGTTTCGCCATAAGACCCGGAGTCACTGACATTTAGATGAAACAGGGGTAGAGAACTCTTATGGTTTAACATAAATATTTGTAATTAATGAAGAAATGCATTATAAAAGGGAAATAACTTCAAAATTGCATTTGTTATTTTTTTTTAAGAACAATTTATTTTGTTTCCATCGTCCAAAAACGAATATAAACAATTTTAATTTACAAAAGTAACTGACAGCAAGGGAACGAATTGGTGCCATAAAAATTTCCTGATGAGCAGTCCATTCTGTATGTCAGTGCACGCCACCTACTGGCATATACTTTAAATAAATTTACTTTTTCTCGAACTGTCAACGAGTGCGTTTCTTTTACCTTTTGCATTTCTTTTAACTTTGCCACACATATGCTACGCAGAACAAAATTTTGTAGTATGGAAATTTTCAAGTGGATTTATTATAAATCCACAGCGTAAAGCCCGTCATAAGACTTTGCGCAAAGCTTCTCGCGTATCGAAATAGTGATTCACCAAAAATCGTTGAAGTTATCTCCAAACAGACAGCTTAGTCTGCCGACGCCTGTGCGATTTGGAAATGAAAAAGCTCTTGACAGTGCGCACTGTGTACACATATAAGCATACCCAATAAGAGGAAAGGAATCACCAAAAAGAGCATTTACAAAAAATTTTAAGTTTTTGTCGCAGAACATCAGATTAGTGATCTATAATTTTTTTAATAGGGGCAACTTAAATAAGTAGAGAACAAATATTTGTTGGTTCCTAACATCGTGATGGATGACTTAAATCGGACAGTTAAAAAAACAAAAAGTGGATCGAAATATTTAAAAGCCGGCAACAAATGCTGCTTAGCACATTGCGGGCGATCCAGAAGGGAATTTCCTGAAACAAAGCTTTTCAAATTTCCGGAATTTGACAGCCCTCTTTTCAAAGCATGGGGAGAAAAGTGCAATTTGTCTGAGGAAATTATTGCAACGTCGTCATCATTGTTTTTATGTGACAAACATTTTTCTTCAGACTTAATAGGTAGCAGATTATTAAAGAGAGGTGCTATCCCGAATTTGAATTTAAGAGGATCTTTGGAGTCAGCTGATTCTACCTCTTTGCCCGATGATAAAGGGCGCTTTGGTAAGGTATCAAACAACCAAGAGGAAAAGATCCAAACAAGCAAGAAGAGGAAAAGATCCCGTTCCGGCAAAACCTCAGAAATTTCCTCCTTAGTCGAAAATACTTTAAAAATAGAGAAGGACAAATTGGGCATAAAGAAAAAAAGTTTTGAGTGGAGGAAGGAATATGAAAAGCAGTTCCTATGTCTTAAAGAAAAGGAATTAGTAATAAAGGAAAGAGAGGTCTTTGTAAAAGAAAAAGAATTGGAAATAAAGGAAAGAGAACTCTCTATCAAAGAAAAAGAATTAAGTTAAGTTATAAATAAGTTTTATTTTTTTATTTCTTAAGTACAATTTCTGTTCTTGTTTAACATAGTTTAAGTTTTTTGTTTTGCTTAAAATCAACAATATATGAATTCGATAAAAATGTGTGTTTATTATATTTTGTCGTAAGTCTGACTTTGTCTCGATTTCTCAGGAATAAAATCAAGAGCGACACCGAAATCGAAGATAAATCGTTCTAAAATGCATCTGTGGTTTTATGAACATTGTACTTTTCCATCGGCCAAAAATTACGTTTTCCTTCTGTATACTTTGTTCTAAAAAATTCCTTTAGAGCTTAACGACGCCTCTCCCGGAACTCGGCATTAGCATAGCGGATTAAATAATTTGAGTCGCCAACTACAAGAACGTTTATAGAATGACCTTTTCGACAAAATAACCATACTTAATATCTCGGCTTGGTGTAGTTATGTATTTTAATATGGGTACCATATATAAGGCCAACGATTCCGGGAAAAGAAGGTACATTGCAGAAGTGTTCTTTTATCGAAGATCCTTCTAGTTCTCGCTTGGGAAAATACATACGTACTCATTGGTAATTTCATTCAGGATTTCTGCAAGTTCATAGATGCAGCGATGAACTCATGTCTGAAACATAGAAGTCGAAAAATCCTGTCCAATTGCTCGATGTTTTGGTCAACAGTAGAGATCTGTAAATTGTTGCTCTGTTGCTTCTTCCAATGGATTTTGCAAGTCTCTTATTCATCTTCTAATAATCGCAAATTTCCTCCTATGGACACAAACATTAGAATCAGAATAATTAGAAACTCAAACAGAATTACATACCGATGTTTACGTCTAATATATCTTCTTAAAATAATTTTTCACGTTTTGTATCATAATAACATTTGACAAATAATTTCTTAGCAACCGCAAATGTCAAACCAAATTCAGCGCACCAAGCTTTCACTTAATTCTGCGAGGGCCCTTCCTGTAGCTCTAGGCGCGTTTCATTTTCATTGGAGTACGTACGCCAGCGTAGTTGGGCGCACATCGGAGTAGATGCTGCCACAGCTGAATGTGCGCTGAACTACTCCGGAGTACGTACTCCAATGAAAATGAAACGCGCCTTCTATATTCTAAGAAGAAGGGGTGTTTTCAATGATGCAAGTTGCGTGCGCAATTGACTTATTCAGCAATGGAAGTGTGTTGCTGAATAAGTCAATTGCGCACGCAACCTGCATCATTGAAAACACCCAAGCTTTCAGAATGAACTTATCCAGCGTGATTACACTCACAGTCGGTTGCACAATCGCGTAAATAGAAAAAGTGCAAACCGCTTTGACTGGTTTTTTTTGGACCGGTTCTACACATTCAATTTTTTATTCAATAGGGCATAACTTTCCATATTTACAAGCCATGAACAAGAATCTCAATTGAGAGAATCGGACTACCAAATTCTCCAAATTACACTAACAACATAACGTGACTTCACCGAGTTGTAGTCCGATTGAGCGGAAATTCGCTCTCAATATTTTCCTTGTTCATGGCTTGTAATATAGAAGGTTATGAATAGGGGCATCATACACGAGTCGAGCTTACTGCAGACGTTGAACGTGTTTTATTGCAAAGGGGCAAGAGGCTATTAGAGGGGAAATCAACGCTTCTGAATTCTATTTCTCGCGTTGATTTCACGCACACACTTGCATTGACGTTTGGTGGAGTGGGAAATTTCGTATTTTGTTTGGCGAAAATACACATACATAGCTAATCATAGTATGTACAATAATTTGGTGACTGCACTTCAGTAAGCACGCATCGTGTCTCATCTCTGTGCGTGCTTACTGCAGTAAGCTCGACACGTGTCGCATCCACCTTTGAAAGAGAATCCGAATCTGTTTATACATGCAATTCGTCTTAAGCCGATTTTAAGCTTAAAACCGTCTTAAGGCCCAAACATAAACATACATAGCAGAAATGAAAAGAAACCGAAACGAATACGAAATGAACTTGAAAATGATAAGGATTATATAGGTGCCTGAGCGAATTGGTTTTTAACATTTTGACAAGTTTTGCATTGAGTAGAAGAGTTTTTTTATTTTCGATAAATACATATGTATATTGTAACGGTCGGTCATTTACCGAAAGTTTCTTCTTTTTATGATCCCCCCCCATCTATCGGAAATTCCAGGATTGACTAACAAAAATTACTGCTCACACAAAAATTTGTAGACATTTAGGTTTTTCAAGTAGGCTCGAGACAAAAATAATTTTTGTTCTGGATGAAAAAAAATGATTTAGAGAGTTGGATTTCAGTCGCGACGAGAGGAGGTTGTTTTTTGATGAGATCGCTGAGGCTGCGCTGGAAACAATTGGAAAATCAGAGTTGGATTTCAGTCGCGACGAGAGGAGGTTGTTTTTTGATGAGATCGCTGAGGCTGCGCTGGAAACAATTGGAAAATCAGGTCCGTCTGGATTTTGGAGTCGGGAAGATATACAGTCTGGATTTTAGAGTTGGATGTTGGAGACGGGCGAATATAGTCGATTGATTTAGGCCGCTGAGAAAATATCCGCTTTAGTCAAACGTGGTAAATTGTTCCCGTGGAACTATTTTGTAAGGCTAAATTAATTTACCCACCACAACTGGATTGGGTCATCTGGTGCCTTATATTTTGGGTTTGTCCCTGGATAGAGAAGGAAGTTCTCCTGTGGACACAAAATTTGGCTTTCCTGGACGATTTTCGTGCTACTACGACGACCTGCTTGTACAAGATCTGTTCCTTCGTGGTTACAAGTGTAAGCACCTCCAGGAGAAATAGGAGAAGATTTGCAAATAGTGAATTGTTGGTAGTCACGATTTGTTCCAAGATTCAAGCCAGGTCAACATTCACAGAACTTTTTTTGATTACTCTTACGTTATTGATGGTGATTGCGCTAGACTGACGGTTGTCGAGACAGGTCCCACTGAAGTTAATTGGTCACTAGAAGCAGAGAACTATTCTTTAGTGTCAGTTGAGTGTTTAACTTTTCAGGACTTGTAAGCAATTCTGAATACCCTACTGGGCAAATATTCGATCTGTCAGAGACAGTGGCCTTTGGGTTATTCCAGATGACATCACCGATCAACCAAGACGGAAGAAAAAAATATCAAGGTCGACGAGGAAGGTCGCAGTGCTCCTAGTGAACTATTCCTGGGTTAATGATTCAGTTTTGATAAGATTAATTCTTGTCTCGCAGTAAGCTTCTTTTGGTTTTTATATATATTTCTTTGGAGTATTATATTAAATATGTGGCACCTATAGATATTAACATAATGAACTTTTACTTAATACAAATATATTCTAGATTTTAATACAAATATATTCTAGATTTTAATACAAATTGTTAACTACACATATCACATATCCACTAATTAAATATCAAAGAAAAGTATATTACCCCTTTGAATTGATACTCGTACACCTTTACTTATATTTCACACCGTGAGTAATAATCACGTTGAATTAATTACCTTAATCCCACTTATGTATTACCGTTTTGAATGCGTGCGTTGTAAGAGAAATCGAAATCCTCGACTGGTACCAGGCCGACGGTTTGTTTTTTTCCTTTCCCCGTTGTTGCATGGGAGTTGTTGTCTTGTGGTATTAGTTGTTTAAATCCACAATCCCTGTATAGTAAGTTTACTTTTTGATTCTTTTTGATTCACAGTTACATACCACCTTTGTTTTGTTGTTAACTAACATTATTTGTGATAATTAAATTAATATTATAAGTGTTATCAATTCTTTAATTCTAATGGTTTTACTGGACATGATAGCCTAAAGAGGTAACTTATCCAGGATGGTTGAGTGGGGTCTTCTCTATGGTTCTCTCGATTGCTTTTGTACATTCACAGGTCCCCGAGGTCGTTGGGAACTTTCAGCGATCAACACCATGGATTAATCCATGACCCGAATGACAGAAGGAAAGCTCACATGAACACCAATAGGTAAGTGGTGAACCAAGGATAGGTACTGGCTGATCACACACACCCACGCCCCCACCGGCGAGCTAGCGTTTACCGTGTGGTCAGCAACACTCTCCCCTAACGGTAATTTTCGGTGGATTAGGGAGGTTGAGTTTTCGGAATTTTTTTATGTTTACCCAAGCATGATGGCAGTAGCCTTGCTGTCACCAGCAAGGAGCTCCATTGTGCCGGTACAATATTACACAATTTATATAATTTATGGCGAATGTCGAGAAATCACAAGAGAAATCATAATTTAAATTTTTTCACCTCGTATTGACTGCATTCTTTTAAAATAACTTCTTTTTCGTTTTTCAACTACTTTAAATTCAAAAACAAACTGTCTGTCGCACTGTCAAAGTAACGGGCTGAATAGCTGAAACTAATACCGAAATGAAATAAATTTATATCATTCGTTCCGATTCGGTTCTGTTCGTTTATATAACCGAGTTCATACATTTTCATACGATTTATTTCATTCTTTTCGTTTCGGTTCGTTTTCGTTTCTGCTATATGTTTGGGCCTTCACGCATAACATGTCTGGCATTTTAATTTGTTCCTTTAACAGGACTTTTAAAGCGGATCTGTCACTTCAACCCAGAACTGCCATGACTGAGATTCCATGCAGAGTTTATCCTGAGTTTGCTCAGATTAAAGGCTCAACTATAGGTTTGTTCCAATAGAGAATGCGGGATCCCGCGGGACCAAGAAATCACCCAATTCCTGTTCCAATAGAATCTCATGCTCGGAAAAGCGGGGAAATTTTTACTTCCCCTCGACCAAGAAACCGCAGGAGATTTTTAGGTGGAGCGAAATCTTACGACGTTTTCAACATGTCAAAACAGCTGTTACTTGTCATGTCAAACCAAAATGATTACGATTTGCTGAAAATAATTTCTTCATTTGGTGCCCTACTACAAGATTTTGAATAATTTCATAAATAATTTATTAATTTCAAAAGTTTTATGTCATTATTTTGAAGACACAAGTGATTTTTAGGTTATGGTCTTCTTGATTTGCACGAAACATCCCAGAAAGCGTTCCTTCACTTTTCGGGATTTTGACTAAATTTTCCCCCACCAATCAAGTAACTTTTCGCAGGCTACGACAGGACAGGTTTTCTATTGGAACAGACCTTATAATGCACGTAAGAAACGCATATCATCTGGGCGCTCTCATGGAAATTAATAGGTTCGGCCATATTAGACGTACGTCGGTCATATTTTGTTTCGTTAAGTTTCGCTAAACGTAAAAATGCGAAAAGAACCGCGCTCAACGTACGTTTTGTGAGAATTTGTAGATAAATTGATGACAGCTGGTTTTTGTTGTTGTTGTTTTGTGGGTTTTAGACAAGAAGGAGTATGGAAAATGTATTTTAAACTTGTGAAAACTTTCCGTATACACAAACCATTATACGTTTGACGAAAGTTACGCCCGTCGGTTGACATGCGTTTCTTACGTGCATTATAGTTGGGCCACTGACATATAGATATGGACTGCTAATTGACAACTTTCAATGGCACCATTTTTCTCCAGAAGAAGAAGACCTTTTCTATGTAAACAACAATTTTTTTTCGTATTTAGAGGTAAATAACTAATAAGATGTATATTATAATTGATAGAAATAATTTTCCATCATTATTTTTTATTTAGTAGCAGTTTTTTCGTTAAATAAATGTATTTTTTTTAAATATGTGAGGGTTTTTTTCCTCTGTTTAACGAACTTTTAAAAATAAAGAAAATAGAGAAAGAAGAAAAAACTCTATAGCTGTCTAGTTTTTTCTAATTATGTTTATATCGCTGACATGCACTGAACTGTTTTTTGTTTTAAAACCGATTAAAGTTCATAGGATTTTGAAGGGGGAACGAGACAACGATAGTTTTTGGTGCCACTTTTTTGTATGGGATTTTGCTTATTTAGCAGTCCATCTCTATATGTCAGTGAGTTGGGCCTTAAGCGTCCATGTACTGCGTTTCCATGCAGAGTTTACTCAGATTAAGCGCCCATGTAAACGGGGATTGAGTAAAGATTCGTTAAATCCAAGTAAACTCAACGAAGTCAGTCCGATTAAGCCGGGTTTTGTATATGTGTGTGTGTTTCAGTATCCTTTGCTTCACATATACTAAGGGCCACATAATATGAAATTATTTATCTGTCAGCTCAACCTAGAACTGCCATGGAAACAGCATCAACAAAATGTTTTAGTACGAAAGGCCAAATATTTGAAAAATTATTTTTTATTATATTGATCGAGTGATCTTGAGAGAAAAAGCTTTCTGTTTACTTAACGAAAACTCTAACCTGGCTCATGGAAACACAGTAATGGAAATGGGGATTGAGTAAAGTCTAGTTAAATCCAAGTAAACTTAACGAAGCAAGTCCGATCAAGCCGGGTTTTGCATATGTGTGTGTTTCAGTATCCTTTACTGCACATATACCAACGGCGAGGCAATGTAAAATTAATTATCTGTGACTTTAACCCAGAACCGTCATGGAAACAGCATCGAGTGATCTTGAGAGAAAAGGCTTTCTGTTTACTTAACGAAAACACTACCCCGGCTCATGGAAACACAGTAGCACCCCACACTAAGATTACTCCATGCAAAAGAACAGACAGGACCCCGAAGAATGATCCGATTCGGCACCCCTCGTCGACCAATCTAATATAGGATTTTGTCTTGGTTGGTGTTTAATTAAAACTAGTTAAATGGTCATGTTAAAGAGATATTGCATACATTATTTAGTAAAAATACTCAAGTAATCGTAATTTGAACTCCTTTAATTTCTTAAAAATCTACAGTAAAAATAAAACAAGCATATATCATATAAATACTTATAGTACTTATTTTCTAAAAGTTATGTAAGTGTAATCAGTTCTGTTTTTTTTATTTTGTAAATCTGAACCCTAGTCCTTCTTAACTTAATTTTTTAAATTTTTTTTCCGACCTAATAATTGTCGTGGTAAATAATGTTCTGAATCATCATTGTAGTGATCTGATTCATCATTGTAATGGTCTGAATCTCTATTGAAATGGCCTGAATCATCATTGTAAGGATCTGAATCATCATTGTAAGGGTCTGAATCATCATTGTAATGGTTTGAATCAGGACTATAATGATCTGCAGCATCATCATCATTGCTCTGACCATCATCATTATCAATAACATTACTTTCGTGTGGACGTCTAAGGAAGAAGCCTGGAATGAAATTGTACGTATGCGGTGAATACGGATATCTTCTTGTTGTTGATGCATAAAATTGCCCTCGAACGCCAAATTTCCTTCTTTCCATATAACCCATTCGAAATTTCTTTGGCCAATATCTTTGCATTCTTGGTGCACCATCACATTGTTTTGGATTGGATTCAGCATAAAAAGCATAACGAAAGGCAGCATTATAAAAGACCGGGCACAGTCCATGCGATCCGAACGGTGGATCACCAGCGGCATCCTGCCTGGCGCCGCAAACTCCCATATTCCAATTTTGGTGGCAATTCCTGAAATGCGTTCCTTTGTCGAAGCTTGTGTGAATGCATTGAACATTCTGTGCTGAACGTTTTGGATCAAAAAATCGAATGAAATCGAAACCCGGTCCAGCCATGTCGCATGCTTAAAAATAAAGGATTAATATATGACTATGTGCCTTTAATTTTGTAGAAACTTACTATCGATTTCTGCAATTTTTTGCTTGCCATATATTCTTCCTGCAGCAAGCGCTATTCGTCCGCCTAAGCTAAATCCAAACATGTAACCTTTATTTGGATTAAATCCAGAAAGCTCTAGACTCTGCAGCTTCCGTGCTAGAACCTTTGCTATTGCATTAGTGTGGTGTGTCAGAATTAAATAGTGTTGAAGTGAAGAAATCCGTCTGTAATCCATACAGATGACGCAGCCACCACGATATATTTGTAGGTCTATAAAGAATTACTTTTACGAGATATTGCTTTATTTGAGAAGATTAGATTTACTTTCCGCTAATTTTTTCGACCATGGTTCGTGGCAGGTTTCTCTCCACCCATGTACAATGATGGCGTATTGGGTGCCGTATGTCGTGTTGTGACAGTATCTGGAAGTGAGAAAAGAAAAACGTATGAAATCTGTGTCGTTCCAATTTATCATTTGTCCACAATATCTTATAAGGCCTACCCTAAATGAAAAGTAACGCAGAAGTGAAGTAGACGTAACTTCTTTCAAAAGTGATAAACCAAAATGAAAAGTTCATAAGAAGTGTAGCCATTGAACAACTCAAACTCAAACTCAAACTCAAAAGTTATTTATTCAAATTATAACATAAACGTCAAATTACATCTGCATATTCAGTTAATACTCGCCAGGAGGCGACCGTAAATATTATGTCAAGAAAATACTTAAGTACTAAGTTAACCTGTGGATATATAAGAGGAATTTTAGTGTGACAAGTGACGGAGCCAGGTGAATAGGCTGACTGCGAGTCTTATAATCTTACATAAAACTAAAACACAAATAACGAAACGAAATAAAGTAAAATACACTGACGAACGTCGCCACGCATGAACCCCGTCCGTGGTGTTGGGAGATAGCATGTAAGAGTATTGGGGAAATTGGGCAGAGCCACAACCTTCTATATTACAAGCCATGAACAAGAATCTCAATTGAGAGAATCGGACCACCAAATTCTCCCAAATTCTCCAAATTACACTAACAACATAACGTGATTTCACCGAGTTGTGGTCCGATTGAGCGGAAATTCGCTCTCAATATTTTCCTTGTTCATGGCTTGTAATATAGAAGGTTGTGGCAGAGCAAAGAGACCTTCGAACACAGACATAATGCGATCAGCCGCTTTGGAAGGTAGCATTGCCAGGTCCAATTTCCTTACATATATTGTAAAACTATATTTACCCTACTGAGTGTAAAGTAAAAAGGAAAAAGTTACCTATCAAATCAAAAACTAAGGACGAAGGATTTACAATATTTACAAACAAAATAAATAAAATTTCTATATCTTATGACTAGTCAGTACACCTAATATTAAACACAAAGGTGGGCTTATTTTAAGTAACCAATAACAATAACATAACAAAGGTAACAAGAGGCACAATTACAGTAAGAGCTATTATTGAGCGGCCTCGTCAACGTGCGAGCCGATCCTCTGTTATGGGCAGAATCACGACCGTCATAGAATCCCGAGGGGGCGAACGCAAAGTCTATCGGGCTGAGGTAATAGGAGGTTAGCGCCCGGGGGTTGTCTTCCCAGCACTTTTTGATTAGCGGGTTCTCATGGTATTCAAGCTTAAGTGCCCGAGCTTTCCATTTATCCTGAAGGTAGGTGAGGAGAGGGGTGATGTTTGCTCTATTGTAAAGTTCCATGTTGGAGTAAAGTCTATTCCTAGTTTTAAACCTAATTGAAAGGCATTGTCTTAGAACCCTACGTTCCAGCTTCTCTAGGTTACGAGCCCAGGTAGTAGAGATTGAGTGCCAGCAAGGGAAGCCGTAGCCGATTATAGGCCTGACAAGCTGCTTGTATAAAAGTAGCTTAGAATTCTGGTCGAGCTTGCTGCTGAATTTGAGCACCGGGTAAAGACGACCAAGAGTGCTTTTTATCTTAGAGATCGTAGCCCTAGCATGCTGATTGAACTTCAATAGGTGGTTGAAGGTAATACCTAAAGTATTTCATACTTTTCCCCACCTTGATGGGAGTGTTATAAAGACTGAATTGGAGAGTGTTACAAACCTTGGCAACGCCCCTACGACCTTTGCCACAAGCGTTCCGAAAAGCAATGAATTGGGTTTTACTAGCATTTAGTGAAAGTCCCCAAGTACTGAAATAGCGTTTAATGACGTCGATGTGCTTGCACATCCACTCCATGCTTTTCAACGGGTCAAAATCTGAGGCATATATCAGCGTGTCATCGGCACATAGAATGGCCTTAGACCTAAAGCCTGGAATAGAGTGAGGAAGGTCATGGAGATAAAAATTAAATAGTTTAGGGCCAAGGACGGAGCCGGGGGAACGCCAGAGAGCACGTCAACGGGGTTAGAGGAAGATTGACCAATTTGAACGGACAAGAATCTGTTCGACAGAAAGCTCGCAATGATTCGAAGAATGTGAGGGGGGAAACTTAATTGAGCAAGTTTATAGAGGAGACCGGTATGCCAGACCGAGTCAAAAGCAGCTTTTATGTCCAGAGAACAAACGACAGTAGGGTACTTCCTCCTGAGGCCGAGAGTGATGTCGTTATGCAAAACGGGAAGCGCGTGCTCCGTAGAGTGTGCCTCTCTAAAACCAAATTGCTCTTGGGGTATTAGGTTATGCGTCATGCAGTGATGGTCAATATTGGAAGCCATGATGCGCTCAAGGATTTTGCCAAGATTGGACAAAGAAGAGATCGGACGAAAGTCAGCGGGAGAGTTGCCCGGGGCCCCTTTCGGGATAGGAATTAGTTTTGAAAATTTCCAGGCTTTGGGGAAGTAACAGTTGTTGCAGTTGTTAAGTAAGGATGCCAGTGGGGACGCTATATACGGGCCAATCTTCTTTAAAATGTAGTTAGAAATGTTGTCCTCCCTGCAGACTTCTTGCCGTTGAGGGAATGAATCCGCGATTTGAGGGAGTCAGGTTTAATAAAAGGATAGGGCAGGGTCTCACCACATGAAGAGGTTACACCAAAATCGAAAAGGGTGCAAGGGAGATGAAGTTGGAGAGAGTCAACCGCTTCCTTAACCAGCTCACGATTGGCAGCATTATATACCGGCT
Organism: Thereva nobilitata; assembly: GCA_963855945.1. NCBI lineage: Eukaryota > Metazoa > Arthropoda > Insecta > Diptera > Therevidae > Thereva > Thereva nobilitata. The sequence goes on from OY979696.1 coordinate 129,781,794, forward strand.
GCCTATGTTTGAATACGTCCCTGAAGTGAACGGCGAACAGCTCGGATACATCCTTAGGAGAGAATTGGTTCCCAGAATTAAGGTTATCATAGGGGTGAGGGCACTTCCTGCCAATTATCCTGTTCAGCTCTTTGTACAGTGAGGGGCCTGGTTTCATAGCCCTAAGCTTGTTTTGGAAGGTCATGTTCAAGTGCGCTGAGACACGGGCATCAACAATACGGCTAAGAAGCGCAATATTATTAGCCAAAGCCAACGTCTGATTGTCGTGATGGAAGAGATTTCTCTCAAGTTGACGTTCAAAGGTAATTTTTCTTTTAAATGCTTCTCTTTTTCTCAAAAGTCCGGTCTTCTTCTGAACTACATACATTTTTGTTCTTTGCAGAAACTTAAAAGTAGAGCTATGCGTGTAACGGAAAACCGGAAAATTGTTGCAGACTCTAATTAGAAGCCTTCTGTGAAACTGTAAAATTAACTTACATCTTAGTTCTAAGGAGCTGGTATGAGAGCTTTATTTCTGGCCGTTCAATCAAGGTGGTATTGGGTGGCTTCGAATCCAACAATCATTCCATCTAGGCTGGCGTTCCCCAAAGGGCCGATTCCCTCAACTGCTTTCTTTCTAATATTCATTAATGATCTCTCTCAATCCCCTCCAACCCACTTCATAGTTTTGTCTATGTCGGTACTCTGCGTTAATCCTACGCTTTCGACAATATAAGACTTTCCAGACCTTATCTCCTAGACCGTGAACTCATGTCCAACTTTATTAACGGGACGTTGAACTCATTCTAGATTAGGGCAGCAGGAATCGTGTCGAATTCAACGTTACAAAAACAAAGTACTGTCTTATCTCTACAAAAACCTGCACCGTCCTTCCCTTTATCTCAGCGGGGAAAAAGAATATAATGTCTGACTCATCTCTAAATGTCTTAGACGTAATTTTATCTTCAGATCTGCGATGGAATAATCACATATTCCAAATCGCCAAACAAGCTTTCAATGCCTAGGATTCCTCAAGAGATGCAAGTTCCTCCTTCAGCCAGCTACCTTGGCTACAATTTACAAGTCCTACATTCCACCCTGCTTTGTATATAACTCGTCCCAAAAACTATTTTAGCTGGAGAAGGTGCAAGGTCGCACCTTTCTCCTCCATAGACCCTTTAAGCCACCGTAGGAATGTAGTAGGCCTGAATAAGTTTTACCGCTTTTACCATAGCGACTGCTTCCACAGTCGGTGTTGCTGAACCCAGCAAAGTTCAAACGCAAGGTTCATCGACATCTGCACACACACCCCCCAGACCTCTAACATATCCCTTCTCTTCTATCCTTCAGTCCAAGCTTTCTACTAGACATTACACCATGACTTGAACGACATGACGGACTATTGTTGCAAAGGGAGATTCCTTAGCTTGGCCCTGCCCCATTAAAAAAATTCAAAAATAAAAATCATTTTATTTATCTCAATACTAGTACAATTATCCATAAAAATTTCAAGTTTCTACGAATTAAAATACCTGAGAAAAAATCTAAAAATTTGTCGCATTTTTCGCTAAAAAAAGTTAAATAATCCCTTAAAACCCATTTCATTTTTCTCAACATAATAAGAAACACTTGAGGCCAAATTTCCCATTAAAGTCGTCTCGCCCATTCATTTCTTTACCCCATTGTCAAATTTCACCCATCGGCCACGAAATCATCATCACGAAAAACGTAAGAACTTAGAGCCGCAGGCACTAAAATCAAAGCCGCAGCTTCTGATTTTTTTTCCAAATGCGCAAAGGGCTTTTTCATAAACAAGGAAAAGTTTATTTCGGAAACTAACCATATAGAGGAGAACAAAACCCTGCGATACTAGCGCACGAAGCTCGTAGCGCCGTAGCTGGATGTTATTTTGACTTGCGTTTGTCCATATCTACTTAGTATATAATCAATGTTTATTCTATGGTAGAACCCTTGTGTATATAAATATATGTATATAAATATATTTATATACACAAGGGTATAACATAAAATTGTTGCATAATACCGACAAACGATACAATTTTTACATTATTGCATAACTCTAGGCAATTATTATTTTAAAACATGGGGAATTTTAGCATACATTTGAATAATTTTTGGTCTCGACCCAATTTTTTTCGAAGTAAATAACCGTTATTCACTATTTAGAATGTTTTAGTTTCATATTCACTTTTTATCGTTTAGAATTTTTCGTTATTCACTTTAAGGCACTTATTTTTATTCAAATCTGCTTTTTTGTTTAAATTTTCACTCTTTTACGATCCACAATGCTAATTTTGCAAATATACTCACCCATTCTCAAGAAACTGAATAGTTCTTAACAATCGTGGTGCCATAATACATTCTGTTGTAGTCCAATGAAAGATGCTTAACACAATTACTAAAATAAAGATTTTTAAAATCATATTTGCATACTAAATCCACTCGCGAAAAACATAAAACTAACAAACGGCCAAAAATTCGTTACTTCTTAACTATTTCAAATCGAATCACCAACTAAACGTGCTAAACTCCTACGGCAGAAATTCATTTTTTTAGGTTCCATCCCCCACCTTTGGATTCGTGTATATTGCAAAATTTGTTGAGCAGAATGAAGAATCCGTGAAATATTAATCTACCACACAAGATTAAATTGGCAAAAACGTTGTGCAGAACGTCAGTCACCACACAACACACCTGCGATATCATCTTATCACCTGCTTGCGCGAAACTGTCACCAACCGAAGCCGCCATAGTTGAGATGCTGATTCGCAGATACGGTCAGTGACATGAATTTGGCTATTCTATCCCGAGTGGTTCAGTGCATATTTAACAGCCATGCACACTTAATTAAGCCAAACAAAAGTGCGTTAACTGTGCTGAAATAAAAGGAAGGTTAAAGTTTGCAAAATTCACTTTTGTGCACTATAAGAAAGGAGCACAGTGCAACCGTGCAGTGACCTGACCATGGTTCTTTTATTTGAATTTTCTAGAAGATTAGCAACTACTTCCGTTCGTTGGCGGTGGAAAGAAAGAGGAACATTTTCGATGCGAATATTTTGCATAGAAATAAACCGACAAGGGGCCATCGTCCATCTGCATATATGTGTCAGCTGATGATCTTCTAGAAAGTCTAATTCGTAAACAGCCAAAAAAAGGAACGAAGAAAAATGTTGCAATCGGGTTTTATTAGATTTCGCCCAAATTAGACCGGTGGATTATGCTAGAATTGGCGAATCTGGAGGTGATATACTTAGACATAAATAGCTTGGAATTTTTGGGAAAGTGTTTATGGTCCACTGTGGGTTTTGCAAAAATAAAATAAAGCCGCTGATGAAAAAAGTCGTTAAAATTTCGCTTTTGTTATAAAACATTTAAAATGAGGCTGCGGCTGGCAAATTTGTAAAGAAGATTAATTTTTGCTTGCAAAACATCCGCTAATTGTTGACCACTTGCTTAACTGCCAGAATGTTAGGTAAGTACTTAAAGGTAGTATCCATGCTAATTCTGAAATTTGTAGCTATTAAAAAAATATATATGAAGCAACTGACCTTGACAATGTGTAGTCAGAATAACTTTAGCAAAATAGCATACATTTTTTATGGCTAATTGGATTATTCAAATGATGTTGCTTTTTTTGGCGCATGGTTTTTAACCCACTTTTTTGAATGATCGATCAATGTAAGCATAACGGAGAACTTATCCTTGTTAATTAATTACGCAGGAAAATTAAGTTGTAGTTTTAGTTGTTTTGGATGTTCGCTTTATCGTTCATCTTGACACACTTGTAACTAGTAAATTTCGCAAGTAAAGTATTGAGGAAAAATTATTGAAATCAAATTGAAGGGTTATTGAAACTAACGTAACTGGAGCGCGTATAAAAATCTTACTATGGTAAACCACGAAGTAACCTCCAGAACACAATGATGCCGACGACGACTTCTACGGGAAAACAACAACAATTTATATTAGAATTGTCGTTGTCGGCCTCATTTATCACGTATACATGACCAAATCGAACGATCCAGGGATCGAAAGATTGAAAGTGAGAATCTGCGTATTTGACATCGTCGGATCGAGTAATTGAAGTTTAAATGGATTCAAGCGTAAGCGACAAGCAATGAACATAACCTACAATTTGTAGTTTTCGTATCGTTTTACTGTTGTTTCGATTTTTCATCGAATTCCGAATTCGATCTGCGTATACATGGATTTTTCTAAGATCCAAGCTGGCTTGAATCCGGCTTCAATTTCGCATGTATACGTACTAATTGTGTCCCGGGGTAAGGTGTTATTATGCTGCGTCACTTCACATAATCACGGAAGTTTATCTTTAACCACGGAGGTTTTTGAACGCACTGGGGATAACTGCGAGAAGATTACCATTTTCCATAAAATAGTCTCCATTAATTGCTTCAATTTTTTTGTATGTGTCCTCCATTTACACTAATTTATTTGCAATAATCTACAAAACTCGCTTTAATTATACGCTTTATATTAGCTTCACCTGTATGTATGTGTGTATGTATGTATGTATGTTCTATGTAAACAAATCTTGCAACTTGATTTTGACCCACTTCTATATAACCGATCAACTTCAAATTTTGCACATATGCATAGTTCGCGTGACAATGCAATCTGACCATTTTGTAAGAAAATCAAGATGGCGGTTCCAATATGGCGGTCGATTTTTGCTATTGTGTTCCCCGACCCCCCGACATGGGTATCAAATGAAACGGCATGACAGGTAGAATACAATTAGCTGTATGGCGTCATTCCAAATTCAAAATGGCGGCAAACAAAATGGCGGACTACCTTTTTCTTTACAACCCACTCGATATGGGTATCAAATGAAAGGGTGTGACAATTAGAATACTATTATCTGTGTGGCGTCATTCCAAATTCAAAATGGCGGCCAACACAAAATGGCGGATTATCTTTTTCTTTACAACCCACTCGGTATGAGTATCAAATAAAAGGATGTGATAATAGAATACTTTTCGCTGTGGGGCGTCTTTCCAAATTCAAAATGGGGGCCACCACAAAATGGCGGTTTACCTTTTTCTTTACAACCCACTCGGTATGGGTATCAAATGAAAGTGTATGACGAGTATAGTATAGTAAGCTTTGTAATGTCGTTTTAAATCTAATATGGCGGTCACTACAAAATGGCCGAACACATAGTACATATTATAGACTAAAAAATAGAAAATAAAAAATATAGTTTAAAAAAACTAAAAAATACGCTTTTATTTTAAAATGAACTAAAAAGTAAAAAATAATTTTGAATGTAAAGTTTTTATTGCTCCAGCCAGTATAAGAAAACAACCTACCTTTCGAAATCTAAAAAAGCGTGGGGCGCTAGCTAAATGTTCCGGTGTTAATAAAATAAGAATATAGAGAGCCCCACGCTTTTTTAGATTTCGAAAGGTAGGTTGTTTTCTTATACTGGCTGGAGCAATAAAAACTTTACATTCAAAATTATTTTTTACTTTTTAGTTCATTTTAAAATAAAAGCGTATTTTTTAGTTTTTTTAAACTATATTTTTTTGTTCATAAGCTTAACATTAAAACAACTGTCAGAGTTTTTCTTCTTCTTCTTAACCATCGCTAACGATGCTACCGAACAGGGTTAAAATATAACTACACCATGGTTAACCATGGGAGTTTTTGAACGTGAAAAAGTTATGCTCATGGTTATGTTGTAATTACCCACAGACAAAAGTTTGCCATAAGTAATGTTTTTGAACGAGCTCCTGCTTACTTTTTTTCCTTTTTTTAGTGAGGTGTCTGGTTCAAGGAGTACTGCGACCGTGAGTGGACCTCGTACTCTAAGCAGACCCTATACCTGAAATTTGTTTTATTTTTTTGATTAGGCCTTAGAATGTAGAACTACAGGAAGGGCCCTCGCCGAATTTTAGCGTAGTGAAATTCTGTTTGTGTGAGTGCTCACGTTTTAGTAGTTGTTTGTCCATTACAAGCGGATAAAGCGAATGGAATAGAGGAAGGGCAAGAGCGAGTTGAAATAATCAGTAAACTAAAATAAAATCTTGCCCCTACAAATGAACTTTTTACACGCCGTCAGTACGCAGTCTAATCAGCTGATCCCCTTGAATTTTGTGTGGCATTAGTTAATGTAAACAAAGAAATCCAAGCACACAAAATTTAAATTATTTAGAGTATTTAGCTCAGTGATTTCCATAATTATTAATTGCAATATGTAATATATATGTTTAGGAAGTATTTGAGTTTACCCATTTACCTAAAAAAGGATTTTCCTCGCGGAATTAGGGAATTATTCGTACATCCACAAACTGCACACTTCATTGTTCTTGTTTCACTTAAAATTCATTCGTAACAACTTTAATTGCACTGAAAACAAATTCTTTGAACTTTCTTTCTTCTTCTTTAGTTTTGAAAAAAAATGTAAGTAAATTTGATAAAAAACACTCGTTTCAAAGAAAATGCACTACCGAGCGCGGGAAAACAATTTATAATTTGACGGTCAACTAATAAGCAAATAGCCCAATTCGACAGTTGACTGATACCGGATTACACTACGCTCACCTACAGGGATTTTACACGCGAGGGCCTTTGCTGTAGTTTTATATTCTAAGGATAAGGCAAACAAGGAATACGGACTTGTCAATTACCAAGTTTATAGCCGCAAAATTAAATCGAACTCAAGATTACGCCAAAATTTCGAATTAACGTATAAACGGGTATTTAATATCGAGGATTCTCACAATCACATTCTTATAACTTTGGCTTAAGCCGAAAAATTTCGGTTTAAGCCATAATTCGAATTATCATGTTTATACGACACAAAATTTTGGATGATCCATAATTCGAATTATTTTTGAAGTAGCTATAAACTAGGTAAATGAAAGCCTGAGACACTATTCTTGTGACTATCAGCTGGTTTGGTATTCTAAATACCCAGTCACAAGAAAACGTAATAAAATTCACCTCATATGGTGAATTTGTATTCGGGTAATGAGAATTGTTGGTAGCTCCGCTTAGGTCGGGTCTTCACCTAGCGCACCGTGAACCTCCTTGCTTACCTAATAGTCTAATCTAGAAATTCATTTTGGAGGGGGCCATCCTCATCCAGTGCCGGATCTAAAAACTGTTGGGGAGGGGTGGTGTGGTTCGACAAATGTAAATAAAACCCAAAGCTTTTATTTTGGGTAAACTTTCGTACTATAATTTTGTCAATGTTCACATTAATGTCATGAGTCATGGTAAATATTTAACCCGTGAGAAGGCGCGCTATAAGCAATTCGCTCACACAAAAATTGAATGCAAACATTTTTAGTGATACCGACGCCATAACTTCTCAAGCCCCTAGGTGCCTTCCTAACTATTCATGCCCTCCTTCATGTATTTATTTTTTCAATAAAAAAGTATAGTTTTAATAGTTTTATTAAAATACTCATTTTCTTACTTATTACACCTTGCTTTATTCATATAAATCCATTATAAGCCAATAAGTATTACAACAGTAGATATATGAGCATTTAAAGTAATGTGAGCAATTTGTTCGCGCGAGCCTCTCCCTGTAACAAAATTAGGTGCGTCTTCTCACGAGTTAACAGGGCTAGACCCGTAAGCCTATCTTCACCCATACAGGTCCTTAGCCAAGTTTTAATCCGAAGTAAAGTTGAAATGGACCGCTCAGCTGTCGCAACACTTGACGGAAGTGTAAGCAATATCTGAATCATTTTGCTTATAATAGGATACTGATGTTTGTTGGAATAACTGAAGGTCTCAATAGCTGTTTCAGGTAACGATGTTCCTTCTTCCTTCTCTCGGTTCCACTTTTGTAACCACGCTTCATACTCCTTTTTCATTTTAAAGGATTCAGCTCCATTTCCACCTGTCACTTCAAGCAAGTCCTGATTGCCAATGATAATGCTTTGTTTACATCTTCGCTGCTATTAGTTAGACGTTTCGGAATTTCAAATCTGCAATAACGTAGTCTAAAGCGGCCTACAGACGATCAACTTGGGTTGTCAACGCGTTGTCAACTAGCCTTAGTTTTCAACGAGTTGCACGTCTGTAGTCGTGTTTATGATTGAAAGCAACCGTTGATAAATGGTTGAAGCAAAATCAAAATTTTTAGATTTTTGGTAGGCGGAGCTTACAGGTCAACCAATTTGCACGTCTAGTGACGTTGACAAATGTAGTGGGCAACATAATTTTAAATCGTGAGCTTGAGCATTGAACATCAGCGTGCTTTGCAATCAAAAACTGAAAGTGAAATGATGTTTGCAAACTGGTTGACAACAAGTTGAAGCGTGTGTAGACTTTCTGTTGACAACAGGTTGACAACCCAAGTTGATCGTCTGTAGGCCGCTTTAGACCGGGCGTTTTTATCAAGTGCGTTCATGATTTTTGGCAACTGCGTAAGAAATTGCAAAACGCCTTTCTTTCCACGCATCGAGTTTCGCAAAGACCTCTGAAAGCTATATCGAGTTCTTCTTGAAATAATGAAGTCAGTTTGGCTAAAGCATTAGCGAACTGAATCACATTCAGCTTCAACAGCTTTGCAACAGCTTCAAGCTTCTTTTGGTTTGTAGAAATCATTACACTGCAGTTGTCCATTCCGATCCCGACACATTTCAGGGTATCCAAAGCAAAAGAATTGACAATATCCAGCACTATGTGACCTAGAGCCTCGCCAGAAAGTCGTCTTGTAGAGCTCCTTTGCTCCCTTTGATGCAGTTTGGCAAGGTTCTTGATACCTTGCCAAAATAAATTGCAATTGAAAAAGGTAAAAAATAATTAGTCAAGGTTCTTGTACCTTGACTAGCGTGGTGAGTGTCCCTGGTTCTTTGTACCGGGACACCGAAAAGCAAATGACTGAAAACGTAATATTTAATTAAACCTCTGTTAACGTTGATTGACAACTAACTAAATTTTATTCTCAACTTGGCTTAAATACAAGAGAAACAAATACAAAAAATGGATAAAAAGACGTTTTCAGTTCAGGGCCACCAAGAAAAACAAAAACACAAGTTCCCCAATGATTAAAAACTGCAACGATGCAAATTTGAAATTTATTTTGTTCCTTAGAACTCAAAAGCTCCGATAACGGCAGACGTAATCTGACCCCGTGTTCTTTTAATGAACTGGGTTTTGAGAGCTTTTGAGGAGCTTTTGAGTTCCCATACAAAATCGAAGAACCAGAAGACCCAGATAAAACCTGGGTTTTCGATTTTGTATGGGAACTCAAAAGCTCTCAAAACCCAGTTCATTAATACGCGGGACAGACTAGCACCATTAATGACGAATATGACGTCAGAATGACGTAGACCCATATGAAAGATATGGAAGTAAAATGGAGTCTACGTCATTCTGACGTCATATTCGTCATTAATGGTGCTAGTCTGTCCCGGGTATAAAAGAACACGGAGTTCGTTGGAGTTCTTGATTATTAAAAGTAATTCTTATCGTGATAAAATGCCTCCGTCAGTTTTTAAGCTACAGCAATACATAAAAAACCAAAATTGTTGTTGAAGAAAAATTTAAATTTTATTACTAAGGGGACATCCATAAATTACGTGAGGTGATTTTGGCGATTTTTCGACCCCCCTCCCCCCTTGGTGAGATGTCGTGAGATTTGGCTCGACCCCCTACCCCCCCCCCCCCCCTTAATCTCACGTGAGATTTTTAAAATTTTAAAAAATTTGTAGGAGTTACACTATTATGCGTATTTTTTAGTGTAAATACCTTAATCTGTGCTTGATTGCGTTGGATTTATTTAAAAAAACATAATTTGTGTTGAAGAACAGTACCACAAAATCATAACAGCACCAACTCGGCATGCACCCAATATAAACTATAATAACTGTGGATTACCATTTAGCAGGTGATTCTGCCTATCCTTTGGAAACCAACCTCATGGTGCCTTACAGGGATAATGATTTCTTAACAAGATAACAGAAAAATTTTAATTCTAGTTTGAGCTCAACTCGGGTATTTGTAGAGCAAGCATATGGTATAAAAAAAATTTAGAATTTTGCAATATACAGTGCTGCGTAAAAAATTAAGACCACGTAAACTTTGGGATGAAATTTTTACTTTCAATGGTTGCAAATTTTGAACGACTTGTTGGATTACAGAAATGAAACACTCAAAATTTAACTAAAACTATACTCTATTAATTGCAGTTAATTTCATTAAAATAAAACAAGACGGTCTTTCACTATAAATAAAAATGTAAATTAATCCCTGCGTAAAATGTTAAGACCACTTCAGCCTTTGAAATAATATCCCTTCGTACGGATGCAGTACCGTTGCATAGGTACCACTATATTATCAATTCCTTGCGTTACAGTTTGGAACATTGACAAAGCCTTAGCTAACTGTGCTAGGACTTCTAGCACCGTTATTTATTTGATACCATTCGTTTACGTTTTCATTTTTGTATCAAAGTTGCATAATGGGCAGAAAATCAGTTAATGAAATAACTTTATGGCAGGTAAATAAATAATTTTAGTTGTTTACAGAGCATCGAGTGACTTAAGTATATTTTTCTGTTATTGGCTTCACAATATTGGATTATCTGAGTGGAAAATTGCGCTACAATTAAAAATAAGTAAAGCCTGTGTTCCTCAAACCATCAAAAGACACAATGAATGTGGGACCGTGCAGAACAGAAAAAATTTAGGACGTAAGAAAATTGTGACAAGATGTGTTGAAAGTTCTTCGCACAAGCTAGTTAAAGAAAATCGAACGGAATCGAGCGCTGATCTTTCGATAGATCACCACCAAAAAAGTGGTACGCAAGTGTCTGCTGGTTACATTTGAAGAATCCTTTGCGCAAAAGGATTGTTTGCTCGAAGGGCTGCTACAAAAAGTTTCCTAGCATCCAGACATGCTCGAGCAAGAGTTTTGTGGTTTAGAGCCCACAGAAATTCGACTCTGCAGGACTGGAAACGACTGCTTTTCACAGGTGAAAGTTCATGACAAAATGTACGTGGTCTTAATTTTTTACGCAGCACTTATTGCCATACGAAGGTTGACTTTGGCATCCACTGATTCGTTTTTAGAGAGTAACGACTTGAGTGTTTGAATAGTAATGGTACAGCCATTTATGACTCTGGAGATATCCAAACTTCGGAGCATTCTTCTATAGATGTCATCTTTGGGTAAAAAACCTGTGACTGAATGTCCCGGGGGGGGGGGGGGCGTTATCCTGGAATGCGATTCGAAAGTCATGAAATTCGGAAATAAGAAAATGGTATCCTCCACCAATGCGAATTCGAATTAAGTTAGTCCGCCTTTTATCGGATTTCAGTCCGCGAGTAAAGCCATTGCCGCATGCGCTGCATTTATTTCGTTTGCTTCTTGCTTTCGTATCGCCTTAGAAAAGCGGAGTCTGAAGTGACAGCCAGCTTCTCAAATTGACGTTTGAGCCGACTGTACATCAGGATACAGATTCAGGAAGTGCGGATCTGTTAGACTTCCATTCTTCACAACTCTCGATAATAGCCGTGTTCCTTTTCTGCTCTTTTTTACTCGTATTTACTTGGAACTACTCCTGCTCTCACAGAGAATTCATAGGTTTTATTCAAATCGACAAATTTTGCGTTCCTTTAATTTTTTACTCCCGAGTACTTAAAAGTAGAAAAGGAACACGGCTAATGATAACAAAAGGTTTTCAAAATCTATCTTGGCCTCTATTAGGTATGTCAGAGCAGATGGTCGTCGATTCAAAATTCGAGTCCTGTATGATGCTTAGATAACTAATTATGTCGCCTGGTGCAAATGTCTGCTTTTTGTAGTGACAATGCATCGCAGATAGCATGTGTTCTGACTGATGTGAAAAGAGCCGATTCTTAATATAATCTCTATGATTGCAGTAGGATTTTGTGCATTATGCACTTGAGATACTTAGGAGGGCATTAGGTTTCAGGTTTTTCAATTGGGCTTCTAGGCCTTTTTGTTTTGTTTAAGCTTAGACCCCCACACTAGTTTATCGTAGGGTCGCAATCTGTCCAAAAACGGTCGTATAAGTCAATGTATACATTACATTCGCAGTTTTTCCCAGACCATTGTATAAAATGATAAGAATTTTTCATCACGTTCTACACTCTTCATTCTCAGATATTTAAATTATTTTCTTTACTTTTTTTTGGATGTTCCAGTTGGATGGTATTTAAAACAGTGAACAAATACAGTGTAAACGGCAGTGCAAAATTTTTATACCCAATTGCTATTGAGTCGAAATATAGTAATAGTATCACGTATACTTTTTATGTAATGGATTCATTATTCCTTCTCTATTTGCAATATGTTTTGATAAAACCTTTCACCATGTTCATCTGATACTGCACCAAGATTTTCATGAATGAAATCTAAGTGCGGGTCCAAAAAGGCGATTTTAAAGATTTTCTCATTTACAGATATTGTACTTAAAATTGGAAAAAACAAAAAGATTTTAAGAAATATTGCAAAAAAAATTACAGAAAAATCGAAAAATAGCCATTTTGAGGGCTAAAACCCCCTAAAAAGTAGGCTTCTCGGGGTAGAAAATCGGTAGACTTTATAACCCCTTATTAAGAAGCCTAAAAAGAAGCTCTCTGCCAATTTTCAACCTGTACCTAATTATTTCCGCTATATCGCTTTTTTCGGCTTAATTTACCTGTACTATTAATTGAACCCAGTTTTCTCGCGATTTTGCACTGTTTCTTGCGGAAAAAAAATTACGTGATATTTGTGGAGACCCTCCCCCTCCCCCACGTGAGATTTGGTGAGATTCGGCTCGACCCCCTCCCCCCCTAAACACCTCACGTAATTTATGGACGCCCCCTAAACAGTTTTTTACGTATCTTCAATAGTTTTTGAGTTCTTTTGAAATAAACGCAGAAATCTGTAAAATTCGTAAAATCCCCTTTTCATTTTGATCGTACCCATTTCCAAAAATACATCCTGAAAATCGCTCAAGCTATATAGATCCGATAGATATCTCTAAAATAAAGTGAATCCTATGTGGAACATGATAAATTTGAATTTGGGTGGAAGTGGTATTAGTTTTATTGATCATTTTTTTTAAAAAAAATTGAATGGTACACCTTCTCTTTGTCATAACTCATTCATTTTACATGCAAATGACTTTTATCAGTGTTCATTTTAAAGGTCTTTTCAAGCACTTTGAAAAATGTTATATAAGTTATCCTCGAAAAACGCATCGATTTTCCGCTATTCGACGTTAAATACAACGTTTTGAGTATTTGGTTTGAAATAGGTCCCTTTCGATCAATCATTACTCGCTTTGTTTTATATCTAGAGCAGTGATTCCCAAACTTATTTCGGTCATGGACCACTTATTATAACAAAAACTTAATCATGAACCCCCAACCCCAAGTGAATTAATTCTTATGATATAATAAAACCTACTAAAATACTTTAATCTCTAATAAGACAATTGCACATAGGTAGGTAAATGAATTAAGTGCACATTTTTAATTTTTAAAAGAATTAATAGTAACTTGTAGTCGGTTTCTAAATCCACGTTTTACCAAATATGATGACGGGAAAGCAAATATTACGAAAGTAGTTCAGTACAGTAGCCCATAATGCAGGGTACCGTACAGAATTGGAATCTGCCTTTGAAACCAAAATTGGTGAAATCCTTCTTCCAACTTTTAGCTCCCTATTTGTGGATATTTCAATAAGTTGCTCTTGTATAGATATCAGCGCATCTGAGACTTCGATTCTATTTGAATAAGGGCCCAATACCCAATCTGGTATGTTAATGTGAAGAATGTCATGAAATCTTTGTCAGAATGTAGTGATGTTAAGTATTGGCAGTAGGCAAGCAAATCTTCATGGTTTTTCTGAAATTTTGCACGATTTGGAAACTGAGATTGAGAACATGCTCCTCTCCCCAGATTCGGTTTGTATTACAAAAGTTTTGTAAAAATGCAGCTATAATACTTGTTAACTTGATGTGCGGTTCGGAATTTTAGCTGGTATGATGAAGGAACTTTTGCTAATTAAAACACATGGTTCTAACCTTAATTCGCCTTTGGTTCTATATTGTTTTACAATTCTCGTTGCTACAATGGTTCCTTATTCTATATACATTTCGTTTATTTTATGTACATTTCCTTATGCTTTAAATTCTAGAAATTAAGTAATTAATTAGTTATTATACTAAATATTACAATATTTTTTACTTACACCTTGTCTCTCCACACTTAGTTAACAATGTCATTTCTACAATGGCGGACTTACTATACTATTTCTGTTTATTTACAGCGGTGCCCCCCTTCTCATTTACAGTGGCGCCAACAATACTTTTACTTTTCATAAAATTTAATTGATCGCCTTGCAACTTTAAATTTATTTCATCAAATTTGGCGAATAAGTCAGTGAAACAAGGCTATGTCGTTTTTGGAATTAATTAAATTCAGTCGTAAACCATAGTCTTTGCTTTCTAGGAATTGAAATACTGAAGCGTCCATAAAATCTATCCAAGTATGCTCCCGAGACGGTCAAACCGTCAAACTCAAACCTTACGTGTTTGATCAAACCGTTTGAAGTCGCTTTGGAATTGCGTCAAACTAGAAGCGCAGTGTTATGTAAAAATTCCCAGAAGAGAAAATTGCACTGTAAAAAATCTGAAAATTTCTTAAAAATTAACATTCCTAAAATATACTTATCCATTTTTACATACGGCGGTAAATTTTCCATGGGAAACGGCCCTGAACCAAAGTTTCAAGACGAAACTTGAGCCACCCCAAATGATAATTTTCGCGCAACTTGCAATTCGCCGCGTGAGAAGCGCGCTGTAAGCAAGTTGCGCAGGTGCCAGGCTAATAAAGTTCAAGGGCGCGTTTCCCCGGCGTTTGGGAATTTTTCCTTGTCACCACCGGCGGGTGAAAATTTAAAAAAGTTGAGTGTTGTTTTAAACTTAACCCGCGGCGGACGGTGTTAATTATTAGAGAGTGTTGTTCTAACCGCTACCACCGCACAGTGTATTAAAAGTTAAATCCAGCGGAACTTAATTAAAACATAAATGCGCTTATATCTAAAGGAAATCGGGGGCAAATATGGGCAAGAGATGACAACTGTATTCTAAGGAGTATTACCCATAAAAGAGTTTAGAAGTAAAAATAAGGTGGATACATGCGGATACATTTTTAAAACTCAGCCCGAATTCAAGAATCTGAATAACGGACCAGTAAAAAGCGAATTCTCTACAAATAATTAAGTGAATAATTGTTCAAACATACATTTCTCGATTGCTCAAGGACATAACAAACAACAATCAAATAAATTTTCAACTTAGGGCTTTAAACAACACAGCAAAAGAATATTTTACATTCGAAATCTAATTGGTGATTACGAAGCAATGCAATGCGCGCTTGCCACTTTTAGGGGCTTCCCCTATGACAATCTGTATTGTAAACGCGTTTATTCGTTTTACTAATAAATATATATGGGGCATTCCATGCCAAATCACCGAGTTTTTGGCCGGACCCTCTCCGATTTCGCTCATTTTTTGATATGTTTTAGTACGTGTTAATAGCAACTTGCACACCACTATTCAGCCTTTTATTCCAAACCGTTATTGAGTAATCGATTTTTTAAATTTTTAAGCAAAAAATTTTCAATTAGTCATAGACCAGTAAAGGGCGCTCCACATTCACGCGAGACATTCACGCGAGAATCTCCTAGAGATTCTCTGCGAGAACTTCTTTTGGGTACACACTCTCACAAAGTTCTTAAATAGTTCTCACTACAGTTCTCGCGTTCGATGACGATGGACGCAGAAGTAACCGCTGCGACAAGTTTATTGTTATGCGCATTCGCATATTATAATTATGCGTATGCTAAAGAGAAAAAAGTTATTAAAAAGAAGTGGCGAAAAAGAAGATGGTGGATGACAAGTTTTTTAGTTTATTTTTGTAGTCTTTTAAATTTGTATTCCATAGCACGGGTTCCGCTTGGAAATATTCCAAAAATTTCAACTCAAGTTCGTTTGTCCAAGTTACGCTCATATTGACGCCACAAGGTACACAATTACGTCCGTTCAAGTCGGCGGCGCGCGCGCTACTGAGAAACATGCGAGTGTGGAGTCAATACACGTTCTCGCCTGTTCTCAAGTTCTCAAGCTCCTTTGTCTCGCGCCAAAAAACCGACAAAAAGTGGAGAAAAGCTGGAGAACAACGCGAGAACTTGAGAATTCGCTTCCACATTCACGTTTCTCGCATGTTTCTCGCGTTCTCGCGAGATTCTCTTGAGAATGTGGAGCGCCCTTAATAAATATCGATATCATTAAAAAGTAGGATATCATTATTTTCGTCTTTGAATGTAGTTTCAGAAAAAAAATGAAAGAAAATTATTCGAAGTAATTATCGCTTAGTTATTAACGTTTAAAGATGAAAATCGACATTTTCAAAAAGTCCGACCCCTTCGATTTATTTCTTAATTTTTCACAAAATTCTACTCTATATTACGCAACTTTTAAACCGCAGTTCAAGATGTGATCACAATTTTTGCTATTTTTTTCGAATATTGAAAAAAAAAATTTTTTTAAGATTGAATTATCCATAATTTCACTTTCTTGACTACATATCGTGCAAAAAAAATTAAAACAATTTTATTATAAGGGATTAAATTATTTTAATCAACTTAAAATATTTTATTTAATCATATTTTTCATTTCATTTATTCTTACTATTATTATTTTTTTTTTACACATAACGATTTCTTTTTATATTTTTTAATTGTACTGTGATGTGCAAACTTGTCTGAAAACGAATACGGCTTTACTTCCACAATATAATTAGATAAAGGCGTAATTTTATAGATTTTGTGGGTCGCAGGTATCGGTTTTGCATTTGCAAAGCGATCTTCCAATTTTTTTTTCATTGCAGTATATTTTTGCATTTTTGAGAACCGGATATTTATATTTGGTAAATTTTTTGACGACCACTCGAACAATTGTACCGGTGTTAATATTTGTAGATGAGGTGGCAACTGCAAACTAGCACGTGCCGCCATTCTTTTAACTGTTCCGCCTATTCCATCACAAGGTCCTTTTCCATGCGCCGTTGCAAAAAAATTCCACTCCGCATTTATTTCATAGTCTTCTTTATAATGACATAAATTAATGAAATGCTTATAATTCTTATATTGTTGAGGGGCACCGTCCGAAAAGAAAAAATTTTTGTGTACTTCAGATGACAGAGATTTAATTAAATTGATAATAACTCCAGAGTAAAGATGAACAGCAATAGCATCATGATTTAAGCAATCAGAAATAATAACCATACTTTGATGAGTAAGGTTATTATCTACCTTATAATAAATAACTACAGTGTATACCGTCGCTTGATCGTTATTCCAGTGGAATCCCGGTGCAGCATCCTGAACAACGAACGCATAATTTTCAGCAAAATCAACAATTACTATGAATTCATGCTCTTTCAAAGATTCTTTAAGCACTCTCAAATAAGCTGCTTGCTCTTTTGCAATAAAATTATGTGGTAATAAAGCCTTAAGTTTTTCGCAAAAGTCATCAACAAAATCAACCATGGTTTTAATTGTTGTTTCAAGAGATACTCGTGGAGTAGACACCCATTGTTTATAATTAATTTCTTCGATTTCATTATTTTTCATTTCGGTTAATAAATGGTCTTTTATGTTCTCAACGCCTGGACAATAGGAACAATTATTAAAATAGCACTCAGCTGATGGTGTTTGACATACAATAGCACTCAAACAATCATTGAAAGTTTTTAATGAGAAATCTGAACCTTCAGTTAATCGTGATAAGTTACCGCCTGTTAAGAAATAAATAAAAATATAGCAAGTCAGTTAAACTAATTACCAAAACGTTTCAAATAACTATTACTAGTAGTAGGATAATTTAATCAGTGTCATAAAATTAATTTCTCTATTTTTTAACTTGCCTAAGATCATAAGCTTGATGTTTTGATGAATAGAGCAAACACAAACTGTATGAGTGCCACTTCCATCAGCTAAAATACAATACTTTGGGCGTAGAGAGGCAAAAGACGAAAATCCAATTTTTATTTCTGGATACCTTGAATTGAATATTTTGTATAACTCTTTTAAATTACAGAGTACTAGACGTTTTTGTGTTTGAACTTTAGTACCATCATCGTTACGCAATGAAATGAAATCTTTTTTCCCTGGCATAGGACTGCTCATTTCATCATCATTATAAAAATTTATAACAGTCGACACTACTTCAGCAGATAATTCACGGCCTATTTTCTTTGCAGGTATTGATAATATTCCTTTGTCAGCAACAAGATTTTTTGCTACTCGTACCATATGCTCACTCGCACTCATTACTTCAACAATCTTACTAACGCTCCAACTTGACGGCAGTAGAGTCAAAATTTGTACACGTGAGGATCTGGTTGTATCATTGTCATTGAATTTATCCCTCAATCTGGGAATAATTTCAGCAGCATCTTTATCGCTGAATTGATTCATATTATTTTCAACTCCTAATGCTTTCCTCAAATTTTGAGCAGCACGAGTAACTTTATCGTTTAAATACGTATCAAATATCCTTTTTTTTGCAGAGATCAGAGAGATAATGATAACGCTTGATTAATAGTCGGAAGAGTAATATCCAGACTCAGTTCAGACAGCGATGGACTACTTTGTTGAACAAGTGATTCCGGAACACTTGATGTTGGTTCTGGAATAACAAAGAAGTTACTTACTGGAACTAATAAAAGTATATTGAAGAAGTACCTGTCGCATTAGTATCTAGAGATTCGTCAACATCAATGTGTTCTTCGTTAACATTTTGATCATTTTCAAAACTCTTATTTGGTCCGCAATCATTTTCTTCAGAAAAATCGCCTGCATACTGTCTAAGTAATTTTTTATAACATGCACTACACACACGGTCATTAGTTGACAAATTGTAGTGAATTGCTAAATCCTTAGGCAGCTTTCGTAGAGATTTTTTCACTTTGTGTCTTTCAAGATTTATTGGATTACAACACCGATCAAAAAATTTTGGCATTGTAATCGTTTAGAAACAAAAAGATAATACAAAAACACCTGATAATACAAAACCACAATGTCAAATAATCACATATATGTATCTAACTATAACGTACTATAAATAACACTTTTATTTACGCTTTTTACAATCACTTTGAAAAAGACGTTAACACGGAGGATTCTAGATTAATTTTTGATTTTAGAACAAAAAGTTTCTTTTTTCAATATTAAAAAAACATAGCAAAAATTGCGACCACATATTGAGTATCTAACTATAACGTACTATAAATAACACTTTTATTTACGCTTTTTACAATCACTTTGAAAAAGACGTTAACACGGAGGATTCTAGATTAATTTTTGATTTTAGAACAAAAAGTTTCTTTTTTCAATATTAAAAAAACATAGAAAAAATTGCGACCACATATTGAACTAATGAAATCGAAGAAATTAATTATAAACAATGGGTGTCTACTCCACGAGTAACTCTTGAAACAACAATTAAAACCATGGTTGATTTTGTTGATGACTTTTGCGAAAAACTTAAGGCTTTATTACCACATAATTTTATTGCAAAAGAGCAAGCAGCTTATTTGAGAGTGCTTAAAGAATCTTTGAAAGAGCATGAATTCATAGTAATTGTTGATTTTGCTGAAAATTATGCGTTCGTTGTTCAGGATGCTGCACCGGGATTCCACTGGAATAACGATCAATTATATTGTGGAAGTAAAGCCGTATTCGTTTTCAGACGAGTTTGCACATCACAGTACAATTAAAAAATATAAAAAGAAATCGTTATGTGTAAAAAAAAATAATAATAGTAAGAATAAATGAAATGAAAAATATGATTAAATAAAATATTTTAAGTTGATTAAAATAATTTAATCCCTTATAATAAAATTGTTTTAATTTTTTTTGCACGATATGTAGTCAAGAAAGTGAAATTATGGATAATTCAATCTTAAAAAAATTTTTTTTTTCAATATTCGAAAAAAATAGCAAAAATTGTGATCACATCTTGAACTGCGGTTTAAAAGTTGCGTAATATAGAGTAGAATTTTGTGAAAAATTAAGAAATAAATCGAAGGGGTCGGACTTTTTGAAAATGTCGATTTTCATCTTTAAACGTTAATAACTAAGCGATAATTACTTCGAATAATTTTCTTTCATTTTTTTTCTGAAACTACATTCAAAGACGAAAATAATGATATCCTACTTTTTAATGATATCGATATTTATTACTGGTCTATGACTAATTGAAAATTTTTTGCTTAAAAATTTAAAAAATCGATTACTCAATAACGGTTTGGAATAAAAGGCTGAATAGTGGTGTGCAAGTTGCTATTAACACGTACTAAAACATATCAAAAAATGAGCGAAATCGGAGAGGGTCCGGCCAAAAACTCGGTGATTTGGCATGGAATGCCCCATATATACAAAGCTACAATGTAAATACGGTTTCACTTAGATATGAGCACATTTAATTTTTAATTAAGTTCCGCTAGATTTAGATTTTAATACAGTGTGCACCGCCGGGTGGTTTTGAGATGATCAGTCATTAAATTACGCGAGGGTTGACGGTTGTTAAATTGAAAATAAAAAAAACCAAAAAAAAATTAAGAATAGAAACTCGTGGTGGTTAACATTCAAATCTTTAAGAAGATTTATTTGACATTATATAACATGAACGATGAACTATAACAAATTTAACCTTTTACTAATTTATAACAAATTGTCGAAACTGTGGTGTTCTTTGTTCTAAAATAATTTTCTCAATGATATGGACTCTATACTCTTGAGATTATTCCTTCGCTGGTATGTTGTTGTTTGTAAACCTATAAAAAGAGGGATGACATGCAGTTAATTCTCAAATACTTACATGTATACATGAGAATACTGACGTGTCTGACTTGAAAAAGTGAAATAACTGCTATTTTTGGCTTGCTTTTATAGTCCAAATTTTGATGCATAGCTTTCTTGATTTAAATATTTTTATGAATTAAGTTTAAGTTTAAATAATTTTTAAGTATTTTTTAAGTATAACACTAGTTTACAAATTTTGGCTTAATTTTGTGTACCTAATAGGAAAAGTGTTTTCTAGACTAATTTGAGGTCGCTGAAGACGAAAATGACACCCATTTATTTTTCCAAAGAACCGTTATCGAGAAATTAGCAAAAAACATGTTTTTCGGCTTTTTTCCCAGTTATGGCCAAAAATCTCGAGAACAATACATCTCACTAATTTCAAAGTTACACCGTTCGAAAGGTTTCTTTTTTCTCTTTACGACGATATATTATTTGTGTCAATTGGAATAGTAGTTTCTGAGTTCGAGGCTCTCAAAGTTGAAAAAAAGTGACTATTTTAAGCTTTTTGTAAAATTACACATGTTTATTTCTTAAATTAAACTGTACGAAATATTTGTTCCCATATTCCAATGATTGGGGTTGAAAGGTAATTTTGTTACGAACATATAAAGCCCAACTTCGCCCAAATCGGAAGAAAAATACAGGAGATATGACTAAAAATATATATGCCGGACAATTTCAGCTGTTTTCGTAGGTACTCAAACTTTAGGTCGGAAATATGTTTTATTACTCAAACTCCTCCGTTTATGTTGCGACGCATCTTCACGAAATTCGAGTTATTCGGAGTAAAACAGACTAAATGACTGTTAAGGCCCCCCATGCACGGTCGAATTAGATGTACATCGAAGTGCGGATGTACAACCAAAACTATAGATTTTGAGGCGCTCGGGCGATCAAAACTCGATGCGCGCATTCATGAAAATCATGGTACAGTATGGATGTACACCCAATTTGACCGTGTATGGTGGGGGCCTTTTAGGAAGTGTATTTTGAGAAACATGCTGACACGCCGCCGCGCATCTCCCCAATATTTTTTAAAATAATAAAAAGAAGATCCATTTTACCCACGCGAAAAATTTTCATGCGGTTGTCGATTTCCTCGAAATTCATTGGGGTTGTACCGTTAACTTTTCATGACGTTTCAGAAAAAAAAACAAGAAAGAGGTCAGTAAGGAAGTATTTTTAGTGTGGTATTGTAGTTTTCTTTACTTTAATCACGTCCGCGCATTAAGTACCAGCGAACTTCGGCAAAATGTGCAAGCACTCAGTAGATAAGTTTTGTTTTGTTTGCGGATGTTATATTTTCAACAGAAGTGCACACAAAAAAATAACCAATAGCATTTTTGTTGCTTATGAGTATTATTTTGGACTTAAAGCAAGAAATATTGATAAACCATGGGCTCCAAACTCAGTCTGTGGCACGTGTTTTGCGCGGCTAAACGAATTTGGAAAAGGAAAGAAGGCATATCTGTCGTTTGGAAAGCCAGTTGCGTGGAGAAATCCAACCGATCATACAACTGATTGCTATTTCTGCTTAACCGAAATTCTAGGAGGAAAATTTCGCAAAGCTGTGTATCCCAACGTACAATCAGTGACAAAAACTGCACCACATTCTCCTTGGTACCCAAAACGAAAGCCACCAGCACCAAAAACAGTAAGTCTACAAGAAACTGAAGACTCGGATTCAAGTGCCACGATTCATCTGGAAACAGAAAATCCAAAACTGGAGCTAATCAACCAAATGGCCCTAAACGATCTATGCCGTGATCTCAATTTGTCTAAAGAAAAATCTGAATTGCTTGCTTCACGTTTACAAGAACGCGGATATTTGGAACCAGAGGCACGAGTCACGTATTACCGGAATCGCAGCAAGAAATTTGAGCAGTATTTTTCAAAAACAAAAGACTTTTGCTACTGCAATAATGTCAACGAGTTGTTTGCTGAATTTGGTGAAAACCATGATCCGAATGAGTGGCGCCTATTTATCGACGGAAGTAAATATAGTGTAAAAGCTGTTTTACTACATAAAGGTAACAAGAAACCATCGATTCCGGTTGGTCATTCCACAAATGTCCAAGAAACTTACGAGGTAATGAAAGATCTTCTCCAACTGATCAATTACAATTTGTACAAGTGGAAGATATGCTGTGACTTGAAAGTTGTCGCTATACTCACTGGTCTGCAGGGTGGCTATACAAAATACAGCTGCTTCTTGTGTCTCTGGGATAGTAGAGCAGATAAAAAACATTTCACCCAACGCGATTGGCCACAGCGTGAAGTTCATATCTTAGGACAAAGCAACGTACTTAAAGAAGCACTTGTGGACAAAGAAAGCGTTATTTTTCCACCGTTGCATATAAAACTTGGGCTAATGAAAAATTTTGTTAAAGCATTGGCAAAAGATGCAGAGAGCAAAGGCCTGGCTTACTTAAAGACAAAGTTTCCCAAACTGTCAAAAGAAAAAATTAAAGCTGGTATATTTGTTGGTCCGCAGATTAAGAAATTGTTCAATGACGCAGAATTCATAAAATGCCTAAACAATGCGGAGGTAAAAGCATGGAATGCTTTTCGAGAAGTAGTGTATGGTTTTTTAGGAAACAACAGGAGCCCGAACGATCGTCTATTAATCCAAAACATGATGGACAACTTTCATGCCATTGGTTAGTATGAAGTGATAAAGAGCTTCGAAATCTATAAATTGTACTTATATACTCAAAAATAAACAATTTCATTGATTACAGGTGCACGCATGTCTCTCAAAATGCATTTCCTTCACAGTCATTTAGACTTTTTTCCTCCGAATTTGGGAGCTGAAAGCGATGAACAAGGCGAAAGATTTCACCAGGACATTGCTACAATGGAAAAGCGGTATGAGGGCTTTTGGGATCAAGGCATGATGAGTGACTATTGTTGGATGCAGCTTCGTGAAGACGCGTCGCAACATAAACGGAGGAGTTTGAGTAACAAAACATATTTCCGACCTAAAGTTTGAGTACCTACGAAAACAGCTGAAATTGTCCGGCATATATATTTTTAGTCATATCTCCTGTATTTTTCTTCGGATTAGGGCGAAGTTGGGCTTTATATGTTCGTAATAAAATTACCTTTCAACCCCAATCATTGGAATATGGGAACAAATATTTTGTACTGTTTAATTTAAGAAATAAACATGTGTAATTTTACAAAAAGCTTAAAATAGTCACTTTTTTTCAACTTTGAGAGCCTCGAACTCAGAAACTACTATTCCAATTGACACAAATAACATATCGTCGTAAAGAGAAAAAAGAAACCTTTCGAACGGTGTAACTTTGAAATTAGTGAGATGTATTGTTCTCGAGATTTTTGGCCATAACTGGGAAAAAAGCCGAAAAACATGTTTTTTGCTAATTTCTCGATAACGGTTCTTTGGAAAAATAAATGGGTGTCATTTTCGTCTTCAGCGACCTCAAATTAGTCTAGAAAGCACTTTTTCCAAGAGGTACATTTTTGTTGTAAACTAGTGTAATTAAACATATATAATGGGATTAAACATCGGTAGTGTGGTTGCGTAGCTCAATTTTAAACCGTTTCCGTTGTAATACTTTTAACCAAAGATTTTGGCGCGTTACAGATTTTTACCTTTTTTAAATTGTGGTGTGAATTGAATATTCTTGTTAAATTCCATGAGAGCTAATCGTTATTAAGTAGTAACGTTCAAAGAAATCATTGCACCCAGGCTTAGGGGAATATTCGTTACCTGTCTAGCAACAGGATACATTCCGGCGGTGTGGAGGGAAACCAAAGTGGTATTTCTCCCTAAGCCAGGTAAGAAGGACTACACCGAGGCGAAGTCCTCCAGGCCGGTCAGCCTAATATCCTTTCTGTTGAAAACAATGGAAAGAGTGGTGGCAGACCACCTTGAGAGTACTATGCTAAGGAGGTACCCTTTAAGTAGGAGCCAGCACGCTTACCAGGCTGGCAGATCTACAGAAACGGCACTTCACCAATTGGTGCGAGTAGCCGAGGGGGAACTGTATACCGGAGGCATAGCGATGGCCGTAATTATGGACATCGAAGGTGCCTTCGACAAGATACAGTTCAGCAAACTTAAAGATGCTCTGGTGAGGCGCGAGGTCAGCCACATGATTGTAAGGTGGGTGGACAGCATGCTGAAAAACAGAGCAGTAAGGATTCAGACAGGAGACTCGCGGCTTCGAGGGAGGGTCAGCAAGGGATGCCCACAGGGCGGGGTCTTATCACCCCTCCTGTGGAACATCACTGTGGACACTCTGCTCAGGCGGATAGAGGAAATGGGCGTGCATACCATTGGGTATGCAGATGATGTAGCGATTGTGGCACGCGGCAAGTTTATGAGCACTACTGCAGATATCATGAGGAATGCACTCCAAGTGGTTGAGCAGTGGTGTACGGAACAAGGCCTCACCATAAACGCCAACAAGACAGACGCTATAATCTTCACTAGGAAGATTAAAGATCTGGATTTGTACCGGCACAATGGAGCTCCTTGCTGGTGACAGCAAGGCTACTGCCATCGTGCTTGGGTAAACATAAAAAATTTAGAAGACTACATCCTCCCTAGTTTCCTAAATGTTTTTAGGGGATGCTAAACCGGCCACACGGTTTACGCTAGCTCGCCGGTGGGGGCGTGGGGTTGTGTGACCGGGACACTACACCTATGATTCACCACTTACCTATTGTTTAAAAGGGATATCTCTTCATATCATTCTTTTCCTAGGTTAGCCAAAGCGATTCATCGCTGGACGTTTCCATCGACCTGGTGGACCTGTAAATGTTCAACGCGACTTTGAGAGGACCCTGGAGAGAAAGCACAACCCAACCATCCTGGACAATTTATCCCCTTAGGTGATCATGCCTATTAATACTAGAGGAGTTAAAGAAATTTACAACAAATATATTTTATAATAAGTACAGCCCAAAACAATATAATTAATCAACAACAAAATGAAGGTAAGTTTGCATCAAATATTAAATACATGTAAATCAAACAAAAATTAACCGTACAATATAGGTAATGTGGATGCAACCATCTATTACCACCTAATAAGAACTTCAATACAACAACGGAAGGGAAAAAAAACAATCGTCGCGCTGGTACCAGTCGAGGATTCCTTTGTTTCTTACAACACACAACACCCGATATTATTTTAGGGATAACAAAGTAAATTAAGGCAGTCTTATTATAATTAAGAGTGTAATAACGTGAAAATGTAACCATATGATAAAAATTTGAATATAATGATATTATAATTAAATGTTGAATGTGTTAAATATTATAAGTATTAATTATTTATTAGACAAAAAAATTGGAGAACAGACCAAAACGAGCTTACTGCGAAAGATAATTTCTTTAGCCATGAGCCATTAGCCCAAGAATCAGTTCCACTGAGCCCGGTTTCAATCACTCCTATTGTTTTCTTATGAGAAGTAATCCTCCGTCCGTTAATTTTTTTGCGTTGGTATCGCCTGGAATAACCAACGTTTCACGCCCAAACTGGATTCCCGTTGCTATAATTCCTCTGCCAGATCGAAATACTTCAGTGGTGTATTCAATATGGTGTACAAGTCCTGAAACACAATGTCTGAAATACAGCAGACCGACAAATCCTGTGACACCGAATGAAGACGACTGCTGTGGTTAATGTCTGTCTTCACACCTTGATGACCTCAGCCAACCTAATTTAATACTTAAAAGTCACACCCGTCGTGGGCAAATATCTAAATTCGTTAACAAAATTATAATATCATTCAAGAATTGGCCTTTTATGGTATCCTCGTTCCAAGCCCTTGATGAGGCCTGCTAAATATTGTGAATCCCGGTACTTGGATCTCTAAAAGAAATTTCCCTCATTCATCTCGGGTATCTGGAGGACCTCCTATTTCGCCCTTTTTCTCAGTCCAACTGATTTGCTAAAAATCCAGATCGTCACACACGACAAGAAAAAAAATGGTTCTGCAACTGATTTAGTAATATATTGTTGGTTCTCTTTATTTTTCGAGAATTCCTTCAACAGTTGGTGTGTCGCAGTCTCCAAACTACCGGTCTAGCTCCAACTGTCATAATCATCCCTTTTTTCCATCCAGAACAAAAACTATTTTTTTCTTTAGCCTCCTTGAAGTTTTAAATTCTGTACTAATTTTTTTGTGACCAGTAATTTTTGTTATTGAATCCTGAAATTACCGATAGATGGGAGAACCAACAAAAGGGAGAATTTTCCGGTAATTAACCGACCGTTACAGATTTTCAGCCCCTCATGCTTTTTGGATCGGAGATCAAGGTGTCTGGGAAGGTCAAGTATCTGGGTGTATACTTGGATTCACGACTAACCTGGAAATACCACGTTGAGGAGAAGATCAAGAAGGCGAAAAGGGTGCTTCACCAGTGCAGAAGAGTATGTGGACTAAGGTGGGGTATCTCACCAAGGTTAGCATACTGGACATATACCATGATGGTGAGACCCATCATAACATATGCCTCGGTGATCTGGTGGACTAAAGTCACACAGAAAACCGTCAAGAGGCATTTGGACAAGGTGCAAAGAATGGCCTGCGTGGGTGTGAGCGGTGCTTTCCGCACCACACCCGCCGCGGCATTGGAGGCGCTGTTAGGTCTGCTGCCGTTAGATCTCCAGGTGGTGAAGGCTGCGGCGGCCTCGGCGATCCGGATGAGACGGGATGCCGTATGGCAGACGTCAGGAGCCTTATATGGGAACATGAAGATCCTAGATCGTATCAAAGGGATTAGGGAGCTCATGATGCCCATGGAAGGGATCACAAAAATGAGGGTGACCGAAAGGTATCACAAAACCCTCATAGGAAATGGAACGCTTCCGGAAGGGAGGCCGGAAGACATATATATGTTCACGGATGGATCCATGATTGACGGCAGAGCAGGTGCGGGAGTCTTCTCAGAGGACTTAAACCTAACCTGCTCGCTGGCTTTGGGGAATTACACCTCAGTTTACGTGGCGGAGATGCTTGCTCTGCTGTACTTCAAGCATCGATGGGAACGAAAAGGCGGACAACCTGGCAAAACAGGGGTCAACCTCGGAATTCTGGGGACCGGAGCCATACTCTGCCATTGGCAGAGGGTTGGTAAGGAACCGCATCGAGAAATGGGTCGCTGAAGAACACCGGAGACGGTGGGACGCTATGACCACGTGCAGGCAGGCTAAGATGGTGCTTACGTTGCCGATTGCCGCAACCAGAAGAAGGATCCTGCGTATGCAAAGGAGAACCCTCAGATGGTTGGTGGCACTGATTACAGGACACGGATGTTTCAGGTATCACCTAAAAAGAATGGGAATTCTGGAGGACGACACCTGTCGGATGTGCCTGGACGAACCCGAGACGGCCACACACATAGTGTGTCACTGTCCGGCGCTGGCGAGAAAAAGGGCTGCCATAACTGGACTCCATTGGATGGAGGACATGAGGCAGATTCCCTTCAATCAGCTGCTCGCGATAACTAGGGGAGTCGAAGCAAGGGAGCAATGGGACAACCCACTGCAACCCCGATAAGATGACTCTAGGTAGAGGGACGAAAAGGGACCCGCAAACAGTGGTCTGATTCGATATCCCTCGAAAATCTATATATAAGTAGTAACATTGCAGAAATACTTGGTGTTCATAATTTGTTTAACTTAACTTTTAATTTAGTGTTAAGTTTCCCGCAAAGTTGTCGTTTATTAAACATAAAACGTGCTAGATACCTTTTTTAAATTTTGAATAAAGAACCAAAATCGTGAAAGAATTTCTTTTTACGAAAATTTGTGACTTGGAAATCTTATTTTTATTCCAGTTAAAAGTATTTTGAAAGTTTCACATAAAAAATATAATTTGTGCGTTTTAAACGTAAAGCGAATATTTTGAAAGAAACAACGCAGTTTAGGGACGTCTCTACTTAGAGTTCCTGAAAACAGTGTTCAATCATCAGAATCAAGTCCGCATTTTCAACCAGACATATACAACAAAGAGTAAGTAGGAACAGACGTTCGGATGGTAGACACAGAAATGTTTGTATAGTAAGATAAATATATACAGGTAAACTACAAATATAACAGACCTATACAACAATTCCACAAAAATATATACAACAGCAGTTTTAAAAGTCGCTTCAAACCAGAAGGGTCTATTTGCCACCGCCGCACACAACTTATGAGCCGGTTTAGACGATGTTCCTCACGAACTTTGTGGATAAAAGGAGAAGTGGGGTGGAACCTCTCTTCATCTCCACTCCTCCCTTCATCACCAAACGTTCGTGAGGCACATGCGCTGGAGCGCACCGTCTAAAACAGCTCTATCGCTTCGAAATTTAGCGCACGACTGATGAGGTTTGATCAAACGTCGCGAGCACGATCAAACGGTGCTTGAAACAAACCAAAATATGAAATTCCATCAAACGGGTTTCAAACACGTAAATGTTTATCAAACCTGTCAAGCAAACCGCGTATACGTTCAAATTGGTGTGACCAGAATCTACGTGTTTGAGTCAAACCGTTTGACTGTATCGGGGGCCCTTTAAACAACCATCTAACTTCTGTATTAAGTAGTAAGGGAGTGTATTCTTCATCATTTTCCTAGCAAACTTGGGCGAATAATCTGCAATTCAAGCTAAATTACTTGGTGCCGAAGAATGACGTAATGTACAGTTAATTCTTATAAGTATGCTAGGAATCCTCAGTGTCGTCCCATCATCATTGCTGGAGTACGGTCGCGTCGGTAGCAACAGAGAGGATGTTACCTAATTGTAGATCTTTTTCTTCGAATTTTTTTTACTGTATTTAAAATTGTTTCACCTTTTGTATCTGTTTCCAAATATTTGGAGAATAACAGTTCTTGGCAGTTGTTCTTTTTTTTACAAATCTTACGTAAGCCAGGAGTAAAGCTTCGTTTCCTGGCAAAGTGGATTCGTCAAGCTGCATAGAAAATTGTTTTTAAATAATTTTCAACGTCCTGAGCCATTTCGCCAATTCTTTGTACTGTATTATTACTCAATGGATTTCTTTTTGTGATATCGAAAGCTGGTTTATGTATCATGGTGCGTATAACTTCAGCTACATACAGCCGGTAAAATGAGGTTTGGTCGTTACAGAAAAAGACCCTGTGGCACCTGACTCCGTTTTGAACATGATATTTTGCCAATGCAGTATGGGTGTTGCTGTTGCCGCTCCGGTACCTGCTTCGTGTGCCTCAGCTCATGTACGAACAGACACCCCATCGAAGACAGCATCGATGATGAAAATTTAAATTTCGACGAAAATTAATGTTCAACATACATCCTTGAACACTAATTATTTCATTTTTAACAATAAAAACTGATTTTTTAAGAATTTACCATTTTCGCCCCTCCATATCTACTTAAATATTGATTCGCGATCACCAGTACATCATGTTCCGGGTACATGATGTGCGGCCGGCTGCCACTGCTCGGGTAGCGCGCCCCCCCCACATGGAACGTTAGGGGAATAAACCCGGTGACGTTCTCCGCAACTCTGGATCGTGGCCAGCAATCCCTGCCCGTCATTCCCGAAGATCTATCGCCATCTGAACGAGCGGAACGGGTGACCGCACGGACAATGCGAATCATCCGAGATGCTTGCGAAGAAGCAGTGCCGAGACGCGGGTCGAGCCGACGAGGCCGACCCGCATACTGGTGGACGGACGAGATCGCGGAGTTCCGCAGGACGTGCCTACGACTCCGCCGGCAATTACAGAGGGCGAGAATTCGCGATATTTACGCAGCCCCTTTGGCCGCAGCGTTCCAAGCGGGCAAACAAGCCCTCAAGCGAGCCATCAAAGATAGCCAGCGGAGATGCTGGAGGGCCTTAATGCAGGATGTGGACCGGACCCGTGGGGACTAGGGTACCGGATTGTCACGAAGAGGTTGGGAGCCTTTGCTCAAGGGCCCCCAGGGATCCAGCCACTTTGGATGACATCGTAAGTACCCTTTTCCCCGCCCATCCGCGGCGATCGTCCGAGCTGCCACTGCCCTCGGACCTCGAAGAACCCCCCCCCCCCCCAGTGAAGAGGAGCTAATAGTGGCCGCTCGTTCGATGCGAAACCGGAAGGCTCCAGGTCCAGATGGCCTTCCAGCTGAAGTGGTGAAGGCAGTATCTTCCAGTCACCCCTCTCTTTTGCTAAAGATGTACAACTCGTGCCTGAAGGCGGGCCCCTTCCGTGCTCGCTGGAAGATCGCACGGCTTGTGCTGATCAGTCGGGGGGGGGGGCGGCAGACTCAGCGGCGTCCTACAGACCCCTGCGCATGCTGGACACGGCGGGGAAGCTTCTGGAGCGATTATTACGGCCTCGCCTGCACGAGGCCGTACGGACGGCGGGTGACCTGGCCGCCAGACAGTTCGGCTTCCGACCGGGCCGCTCTACAATAGATGCGGTCCAACAGGTGGTCGAGGCTGCCAGGTCGACTGAGCGGGGGAACCATTTCTCCCGACACGTGTGTCTACTGGCCACACTGGACGTGAAGAACGCGTTCGGTTCGGTCAGGTGGGACAGGGCGCTTGGAGTGATGGAGCGCGACTTCAGACTCGCCCAGTACCTGCAAAGGATGCTGGGGGATTACCTGAATGAGCGCTTCATTAAATATGAAACGCGGGATGGCTTGCAACGGAGGGAAGTGACGTCTGGGGCCGCCCAGGGCTCCATTCTGGGTCCTAACGTATGGAATATCTCCTACGAAGGGCTCCTACGTCTGGAGATGCCCGAGGGTGTTTGCCTGGTTGGGTACGCTGACGACGTTGCGGTGATAATCACTGCAAGAGACGTCGAAGCTGCGCAAGTGCGCCTCAACCAGGCAATGCGTAGAATCTCCTCTTGGATGGACGACTGCGGGCTTGAGCTTGCGGCTCATAAAACGGAGATCGTGCTACTCACGAAAAAACGCATCAACGTACTGCGCAATTTCGGGGTGGGAGACGCGACAATTGAGTCGGCGAGGGCGATAAAGTTCCTCGGAGTGACGCTTGACAACAAGTTGTCCTTCGGGGTACATGTGTTGAAGGCAGCGGACAAGGCAGCGGCGGTGGTGAGTCGCTTAGCAGGATCATGGCCAACGTGCATGGCCCCAGACCCTGCATGCGGCGTCTGCTAATGCGCACTGCCAAGTCCATCTTGCTCTACGGAGCAGAGGTGTGGGCCGATGCGCTACGGTATGAGAAATACCGCAAGCGCATGGCCGCAGTGCAGAGACGGGGAGCTCTTCGTGTCGCGTGTTCCTACCGCACGGTCTCCGAGCCCGCAGTGCTGGTGGTCGCCGGAGTTATCCCGATCGACCTTCTAGCCCAGGAGAGGCAGTTCGTCCATAGGGAGAGGAACAGGATGGGGAAAGGGAGGCGGCGAGGGCCGCCAGGGCCAACACAATGGAGGCCTGGCAAACGCGCTGGGAGGGTTATCCTAGGGGTAGGTGGACAGCCCGCTGAACACCTGGTTTGACCGGGAGTTCGGCGAAGTCGATTATTACCTTACACAATTTTTGACAGGTCACGGTCTTTTCCGATCGTACCTGAAGAAAATGGGTAAGGTGGCGGATGCCGCGTGCTCCTATGGGGATTCCGCTTCGGACGACGCCCACCATACTTTCTTTGAATGCGTTAGGTGGGAGGCCGAACGAAGCGCGATGGAGGAGGGCCTCGGAAGCATGACCACCGACATGATTGTTGGGACCATGCTACGAGGCCCTGAGAAATGGTCGAGGGTGGCGCGGTTTGTCCAGACCGTCCTAAAAACAAAGAAGACGGAGACGGAGGTTCGCTGATCCGTCTCCACGGAGCCCTGGCATGCGTTCGCCGATGCCGGAGGGACCCATAAAGGGACACGTTGGTGACGCCCGCCCGAAGTAATGCCTTGCGGCGGTGCCGGGCCGGACCAAACGTCACCGAAAGGGGTGCTGAGTTTAGTCAGTAAAAATCTGACACTACCGTCTGAGGCCGGACCCTCAGCGGTGTCTATGAAGATTCTCACCACCCCTCGCAAAAAAAAAATATTGATTCTAGCGAAAAAGTGTAAAGTGTAGAGTATTTTATGTAGATTAATATAGCATATAATTATTTTTTCTCTAGAGGCAATAGGTTTCGAGTTATTAATGCAACATTGAAAAAAGGGACCTTTAGAGCCCCAGCCCGTTAGCTCCTACCCCTACCCGTCAGTACTTTTACTATGTTATAAAGGACATCTTCCTCTACAACTGTGCCAATATTCACTTCTAAATGTATTTTTTCCTCCATTTTTCCTTCGTTGGACTAAACAAGGTGTCCCTCACTGCTTGCCCAATGGTTAATGGTTTCAACAATTGTTCCCAATTATTTCACTGTAATTCAAAAAGGAGGTCGTTAGGGTCCTTTTTTCTGAACTTTTTTAACCTCTTCCAAAGTTTCATAATAATCAGTCAAAGATCTGTTTTTAGTGTTTCAAAATACTAAAAACAGATCAGTGAGAGACTCCTATTTTTGAATGGCAAATAGCAAAGAAATAGTTAGAGTTTTTGACTATTCCAAGCAGTTTTCAGGTAACTTTTGAGAATTTTAAAAAGGTTCAGAAAAAAGGACCTTCACGACCTGCTTTTTGAATTTCAGTAAAATATAAGGGAAAAATTTGCTTCTTTTTTCATATTTTTTAAAAAGGCCCTTTTGTTTCTTGTTTTTCCCATCATACACAATTGTTTTTATTAATCAAATGAAAGCGGCATTTCTTACGATAACAAAGATACCCTATTAGTGAAAATAGGCCGTTGTCTCATTAAAGTTTTCTTTTAACTCATTAAACTACATTTTGTTCCCAACAATAAAATTCAAAATGTCCTATCCCGAAAACGGGCAAAGATAGACCTCCATTTTTATGTCGTTTGTCGATAATTTTAGTGCACTATTTACATTCAACCGTTGAGCAAGCCGTGGTGGGACACCCTGTATATAATAATTTGTCTATGATGAAACAATGCACGCATGATCGATTTCATTCGCCCCGCGTTGTTCGGTTCTAACGTCCTCAGATAAACGAATCACAATAAAAGCATCATCTAAAATTACAACAAACATTAAAAAACTGTCAAAATAAATATTTCACAAAATATCTAATACAAAAATTGGCTCTTCAAATAAATTACAGGACGAAGAAACCCTCCTCAAAAATTCTGTCCCTACAGTTTAATCCATACATCAAAACAAACCTAAAAACAGAAAACAAGAAAAAATCACAAAATAAACAAAGTTCTTAAAAATACTTATCTGACAATCCTATGAAATTTAGCCCTTGAAGCTCCTCCTGATTAGCGCCCCACCAAACAGCGAGAAAATGACCTAAAATACGCGCTAAATTAAATAAATAACTAATACGTGAGATAAAATATACTTACCGAGATGATAAACATCATTTGACATCTACAGGTTAGAAGGAGAACAGCTGATCAGTATCGAAGTATCGAGCACAGCCGAAGTATATAATCCAATGTTATGTAAAGCAGGCAATTTTTCTCCCCACTTAACTTTATTGTCTAGCAGGAAAATAAATGCTAGCACTCAACCGACGTCAAAACAGATTGCTTTTAACTTTTCTAGAGTCTTGAACTAGAAAGAAAAATCTGTTCTGAGGATTTTAAGTCAGTAGCAATTTCAATCAAAGCTGGTATTGAGGCTTTCTTCCATCATCAGAATCTGCTAAAGTTTTGAATTAGCATTCTAAAAGACAGAATTGAAGTCTTTCGTCCATCATAGGAATCTGCTAAAGTTTTGAATTAGCATTCCAAAAAGGACAGAATTGAAGTCTTTTCCTAACAAATCGTAAATCAAAGACAGTTCTGAAGTCTTTGACCAACAACTTAAACATCAAAGTTGATTTCAGCAGCTACATCAAATCAACCACAGAAGGACAAATTTGCACAACATCAGATCGGAAGAAACCACGCAGCAACTATACAAGGCAGTGCAGCAAAGCAGCAAACAATCGTAAACAAGTTCCAAGACTAAACCAGCGTGCAGCTCAACAGGCATTATTTCTGGCAACGTTGGGCAACTAAGTGAAGAATACATCAGGCGAAACTTCAATCGAAGCACTCCGACGAATAGAGGGCGTTGTTTCAGTTACCATACAAGAAGTCAAAAATCCTAAATCAGTATCGAAGTAAAGATCAAATTGAATTATATTGAGTTTATATTCGAGAGAATCAATTATTATAAAGAATAAATTGTATTTTTAATTGTTAGCAAAAAGTTATCTTTCAACTGAATCACACCCTTCCGGCACCTTTCTATTAAAGTCAGAAATTAAATTGCTAATTCTGAACACGCGTAGTCACGCGGTAAACATCGTTTTTCAAATTTTTGTAATTTTTGAAAACATTCGATATTTTACCGGACCCTGTAGTTCTTCGCGCACCCCCAAAATAATTTTTAATTACCACGGACCCCTTGGATCATCCCATAGACCCCCAGGGGTCCGTATGGACCACTTTAGGAATCACTGATCTAGAGCATTCATTCAAAAACCAATTTCTTCGTTTTTTTATAAGCTTTATTTTTAGTCATAACAAAATTTTTGGTGAAACGCTAATTTTTGGACTTATTGGCCAAAAACTGTTCGAAAACTTGGGGTTTTTTAATGAAAATTGCAACTTTTCAAACGCTTATAACCAAAAAAATATCAATTTTACAAAAAAAGTTTGTACTACATTTTGTGCTTAAAATTAGCCTCTCATCGATTAACGGGGTTATTTTGACCAAAAATATTTCCACCCCCAAGTTGGGGTGGGAAACACCCCCAAAGAAAAAGCGCACATTGGCATTTGGTAGACTTTGATTTTTGAGTCCTTCGCTATCTACTGTTAAAATTTCAAGAAAATCGGTCGCCTCCGAAAAAGAGTAGAAGTGATATCAGTTGGGGACTGGACTAAATAGAATGCAATGAAAATATACATTTTCAGGGTACACAGTAAGAACGGAAAAGTTGAAAGAATTTTGTAATACAGTGAATGTTGAATACAAAAATTTGTTATCACCGAGTAAGACAAGATGACTTTCATTGTTCCCCGCAATTTCGACAATTCTAGACCTATATTCTTCGCTTAAAGAATATTTTTGTACTGACGAAAATGTACCGATAATATTACGGAATTTACTTTTTTAGAAGCATATCTTGCATTAATCCATTCGTTCTTCGTTATTTTCCAAGAGAAGATTTTATAAACAGAAGAAGAAAAAATCTACATTGTGTAGAAGTGATAACAATTTTAGATTCTGTAGATCCTGTAGAGTGTAGTTGATTAATACAAAAAACTAAAGTTGCTGTAAGCTATTTTATATCACTCGAATTAAGATTGCGTCACTTGATCGTGATAAAGTTTTAAAAAGTGTTAGAATATTAAAATATTTTTTACTTGTCAGGCTTTTTACTCTAAATTCAGGCATTTTGTAGTTAAATGCCTGGTATTTCAAAAATAAAAAATGGTAAGCTTAACCGAGTTCATACATTTTCATACGATTTATTTGATTCTTTTCGTTTCGGTTCGTTTTCGTTTCTGCTATATGTTTGGGCCTTTCCATAATAAAATTCTTATTTGCTCATTCTTACAACAATTGAAATCGCTTGACTCACACCTATGATGACTCAAAAGCTAGAACGAATGCGCAGTTGTAAAACTCTTTTGTTTACCAAAAATTAAAACAGAACCGCCCAGAGATTAGCATAGAAACGACTCAAGACAGTTTTTGTTCTTCAACAAATCCTCGTCATAATTTCCTGTTTCTTAACTCGTTCCCAATTAATAACGCTCACGATACCTTTTAGTAAAGTCTCCATTTAACATTTTTCCCCGATCGCATTCTGACACAGTCGGTAGCTATCAAGCGCGCACTTGGAGTGCATCTTCGATAAAGAAATCAATTTTTTCCCCATGGACCCTTAAGCATAGACGCTCTCCGGCAGACAGCACGATCCGACAAACGCTGGAGATTCCTTTTCCGGGTAAGTATAAGTAAACACTCGAAAATCTTAAGTGATGGAGGGCACTTGTAATTTCTTGTGGTACTACTTGAAAGATGACACGTGCTCCACCGCGCCGGTAGCCTCGTAAGTGAAACTAGTTGAACCTGGGCGAATGATAAGGGATTCATCTGGTCTGGAATGTCGGCGGACGATTTGATTGATGATTATTTCGAGTGCATTAATGGACGGTATGAAGACGAGGGATTTTTTTCGGGCTTGATCAAATATAGAACCAGAAGTATCTTCGGATAATGAATCAATGGCGTCTGCGTATTTAAAGTTCAAGTGCATTGCTGGCGAGTTGGATGATGCTGAATGTTTGAATGGTAAAATTGTTTAGGTGGAAATTCAAAGGGTCAAGCTGCCCAACGGATTGCGTTAATTTTCACGTTAAGGTGTTAGGATTGCTGTTAAAGTGCGTAGCGAAGAGCCCTAGACTGCAGAGTGGATTGCAGTAACTTTTGGACAAAATCATTGGTCATTGGAGGAGGTGTAAAACATGCGGAGAATTGCGCTCAAGATCGCCTAGAGAAATATTTTTTGCTAGTAACCTTTAAAGTGTTTTTTGAATGCTGTATTAAAAACTATTTTTAGGCCTCTTGAGAACAAATTCGACTGAATGAATGGAAATTTATAAATATCGATCTGTGTCTATGAGAATTAGTTTTCGGTGTCTTTATTAATGATGTTTTGAATATTGCGAATGCGCCCCTATGCAAAAAATAGAAGATCAGTTCAACTTAGAAGATTCGGGCTGCAGACTGGAAGATCACTTCAAGATTTTTATTACAGGTTGGGAGATGTCAAAAAAAGTTTTCTTAAACCGGTTTTATTAGTTGTTTGGTAATTATATAATATTTTACTGAACATGTTTCGCGGTGCCCTCTGCATGAATGTCAAGGGAACCAATATAGGTACTTCTGGCATCTAGATAGAAAAATCGAAAAAAACCAAGTGATACTGCGTTAATGATACGATACGAGGATACGAGGTTCGAGGTTAGGTAAAATGAGTTTGTAAGAGGTGCCTCTTTTTTATTTTGAGTCAGTACAATGTCATACTTCAAATGAGGCGATGTGCTATTGTAATGCCCAAATGACCAAAACCAGCAAATTAAAAAAAAAACAAATACCAATGAAGAGTTTTTTTTACGAGTTTGATTCTAATATGCATTAAACAGCTTCGGAGTAGGTAAGAAAGCTATGTCTCCACAATATATATTTATATTTTACAATCTCATCTAGCCTGATTTCAAGTTGGAAATTTTGCTTCCGCAAAAGAAATAAGAAATGTCTCTCCAGTACGTATTTACTATTTACAATCTCACCTCACCTCATTTCATGTTGGAATTTTTGCAGCCTCAGAAAGAGTAAGAAAAGTCTCTCCAGTTCGTATTTACAATCACACAATCATTTATCTAGATACACGCTCATACATATACCAGTAGGACATTATTTTTGATCCGGGACATTTAAAAAAATTGAGGCCTCAGTACAATTTACCATGGTGTAAGGGATAAATGTACTGCCTCGTGTAAGTCCGGCTCAACTCTAGTTTCAACCAACCATCAAAAGAGGGTCTATGGTAGTTGGAAAACGGCAGCTGAAGATGGATGTGAATAAGAGTTGCGCATTGGTAATCCTTGACGTGAAGAATGCTTTCAACACCGCGAAGTGGAGCAAGATCGTCCAGGCGTTGATTTATACACCGAAGTATCTAGTGCGCATTCTGATAGAACTCCTTGTAGGTAGGACACTACACTGGGAGTCAGACGAGGGAGTACAGAACAACTTGCGGAGTCCCCCGAAGTCCTAGGGCCTCTCCTGTGGATCAATATATATGATGAAGCTCTGATTCTTAATTTCCCGCAAGAGGCGGTCGCTATTGCGTTCGCCCATGATTTCAAAGGGGGTAGTAGGGCGGGTCGACGAAGTCAAGATATTCATGAAAGAAGCAATATGGGAGATAAATACGTGGCTCGAGAACGCTGGTCTAACGCTAGCTGAGCAGAAAATGGAGGTATGTAGTGCTAATAAGCAAGCGGAAAAAAGTGGAGACCACCGCTATGTGAAAGTAGGTGACCAGGTCATCCGCTCCCAGTTCGTACTTAGGTGTTTGGGACTGATGATTGACTGAGGACTCAACTTCGCGGTGTTATTGGCCGGGACAACCAAAAAAAGCGTCCACCATCAGCGCAGCACTCGCAGGGAAAGGATTACGATTTCCTTGGTAGCAAAGGCCCTCCTTAAGTGTTCATAGGTGCCAGCCAATATAGCGTATTCTGATGATTTATGCGCCATCTATTAGATGTTTTAACGAACTGTTATGCACAGTTAGCATCACGCCATCTATTAGTCAGATTTCGAACGAACGGTAATTGAATATATTAAGCTTCTCAAAGTTCCTGAAGAGTGTGAAATGAGAAGTCTCGAATGCTCCATTAATAGAGGGCCTCCAGACTGTGGTGGAAAGATCTATATAGAACTTAGATAAGGGCGAGCTTAGATATTTAAATGCAGTGGCAGCTGCATTTGAAGTCAGTTTTGATTGGAAAAGCGATTAAAGTGTTCCAAATGATAAAAGTGACCTAAAGCAAAAACAGGTGATTATATAGCGAATTAAAAGGCGATAAATAGGAGTTCTTAGTGAGCGTTTTGAATTGCTAGTGATAATTACAAGAACTAGTCTCCCCTGTTGTCGAC
This sequence comes from Thereva nobilitata, assembly GCA_963855945.1. Classification (NCBI taxonomy): domain Eukaryota; kingdom Metazoa; phylum Arthropoda; class Insecta; order Diptera; family Therevidae; genus Thereva; species Thereva nobilitata. The sequence continues at coordinate 129,821,378 of OY979696.1, forward strand.
ATTTGACCAAACTTATTCTAGAAAAGAATAAAACAAAACGGAGTCGGTTCGAATAAAAAAAACCGAGTTCGACAGGTTGAAGTAGGTCGTCGAGGCGTTCAAACGTTCAACCGAAAAAATAAAATTCAAAAAGCGTCCAGCGTCAGCGTCCACTATCAACACAACCGGCTTAAAAAGAAAAATCGCAGAAAGCACACTCTTAAAAAAATCGGCACTTGTTAAATTTGCACGTAACAGATTAAATAACAAAAGCAAAAGAAATTAATCTGTTTAGTAGAGTATGGGGAAATGTGAGTGCAGAGTTCATATACATAATCCCCACATTTCATTTCCCCACAGTCTATGTTTCTTCTGCTTTTATTATTTGATCTGTCAATATTCGCTCTATTAAGCAGTGGAGTGTGAGGAAATGTGAGTGTAAAGAGAAAATCGAAACAAAATGTATAGTCTCTTCAAATATAATAGCGCGTGCACAGTTTAGGTAAAACTTTACCTGGCTTTCACACCTTTCCCTTGGCACGTACCTGAATAAAATATATATTCTGACCATCTATGAAAAAATACCTTTCGTTTGATATATGTTTCATTAAGATACATGCACCGGAAATAGGTTAAAAAGGGATCACAATTTTTGGCTTTTCCTATTAATATATAGATGGTTGTAGGTGTTTCTGACCATTTCATTGCGAACTGCAGCTGTTCCCTATTCGGGCCAGATTCGCGGATATAAAGCTTTTCTGCGTTGTAATGCGCTCTCGGTTTACCATACCAACAAGTTAGTGACCTGAGTCGAAGTTGCACCTCGGTACGTTCGTATCGTCATATCAGGGCCGGAAGGTGCGGGAGGTCTATAAACACATAGCTTCTTTGGTTGCTTGATAGGTAAAAACATGTTAATTTTGATAGGATTCAGCATTTGAGAGTGTGGTGGTAGAAAAGTATAATGTGCCTTGTCTGACCAACGTCCTGCGTCTTGTGTATACTTGCGCTGTCCAAAATCAACCAATCTTTGCCCAGATTATCATTTTCCAATTTCTAAGGTAATCCCTTCAGATAGTCGCAGAAAATTTAATTTCCTGCAGTCTTCGGACAATTGAATGTCAAAATGCATTCAACTCGTCTAAATTATAATTACGTATCTTCAACCAGTCCCCAAAAAGTGAAGAAGAACTTCTTCCAAAAAAATAATTCTTCAAACAAAAGTCTTTCGGCTAATTCGAGTCACGCGCCGAATTTAACTATGTTTGAGCGAGTATCACACCTGCGGTAACACAAGTAATCGGACAAAAATTTATGCGCATCCGTAATTAGTGATAAAAAAATATAGTGACAAAAATACAACAACAACAACAATAAAAAATTCCCCTCAAATGAGGCAATTAAAAATCAATTCAGGCGCGAAAAGCATTTGTAAGTGGGTGCTGGCGTCGAATTATAAACAATCCACTGCCAGGAAAAGCTCCAATTCTGACTACATGCCTGCCTACCTTGCTCGAATTGATCATCAGGTAAGCATAGGCAACAAAGGCCCTAAGGACTGCTTTCATCTTCGCCGCCGACTTGGCTCGAATTTGGACGGAATGCAAATTACTTCACCGTGTTTGCTACAACACAACAACAACAACAAAAGATCGCGTTGAATTGAATTGATCGCGTTGCGCAGTGGCGATTGTCGACCTTGTGGGCGTCGTTATTGGGCATCTGCTCGCTCGCTTTTAGTCACTGATTAAAATTTTGTAGCGACAATGCCCCTTGACAGATCAGCGGCCATTGTTCGCCGCTTTAATTGAAAGAGCATCGGATTCAGGTAAAGTTTTTTTTGTGTAGAGTTGAAACGAAACGTTTTGTGCGTTGATTGTTGTTTGGGCAGCTTTTCGCTATCAACAAGAGAATATTTCACGCCCTTTTAATGCCGGTCATTCATGTTTCAATCAAGATTTTTGAGGATGATTGATGGGATTTTGGCTGGCGCTTTTTTTATTTATGGTTATGGTTACGGGAGGCTGTAGTTATCGACGCTTCTGTTTTTAAGTAGGCTACGAGTTTGGTGATTTAGGTGAGTTTCGTTTGTGGGCTTTTCATTTTGCTTATTTCGAGTTCTTGTTCAATTTATGACGATTCTAAATGAAATAAATTTGGTTTTTGTATGGACGTTATTAAAAAATCGTTAGGGTCACTACATCACAACGTTTTATGAGTTCAAACAAGGCAAGGCGTTCAAACAAAGATTGACAATGTGAAACGAATTTGGTTTTTGGTTCACTTCTTTGCTGATGATACCCAAGTATATTCCTCATCTCCATCTGATAAACTAGGTGAATGCATTAAGAGAGTGAATGATGATTTGCGAAATATCTCAAGCTGGGCGTCTAATAACTATCTTCGGCTCAATCCTAAAAAATCCGTGGCCTTGTTTATTAGCCGTCACTCAGTTAATACCCATGATCTAAATGCTATCACGATTGATAATACTCCGCTATTTATTGTGAATAAGGCTACGAATTTGGGTATTGTGGTGAACTCGAGGTTGACTTGTTGCGACCACGTCTCGCTGATCCTTAGTAAAGTATATAGTTCACTTCGTAGGTTATGGTTATTTGGTAAACTCCTACCTCAGCAGGCGCGTCTAAGACTGGTAAAGAGCCTCATCATGCCGCATTTTCTGTACGGCATCTCGAGCTATATTGCCCTGGATGCTATTTGCAGGCGTCGTCTGAATGTGGCTTTTAATGACTGCATTAGATTCTCTTTTGGCTTACGACGTAATGCCCATGTTTCCACTTACCACAAATTTCTCATCCCCTGCGATTTCTTGTCCTACCTTGACTTACATGCATTATGCCTACTCTATAAGGTACATCTTACCAGTAATCCCAAATACTTGGCTAGTTTTATAGTACCGTTACAGTCACGTCGCCTGTTAAGCTTCCGTATGCCTTCACATAAGAGCAGAATTGGTTGTCGATCCTACTTCTTGCACACAATCAGACTGTGGAATAATTTGCCTCCCTCCGTGAGGGGAGCCACTTCAGCAGCGGTTTTCAGGAGGAAACTTATTAAGCATTTGTCTGGCGGTTAATTTTAATTCTTTTGAATTTCATACGTGTTTTCGTGAATGGTCAAAATCATATTTAGTCATATTTAGTTTCGTAAAGTTTTTCAATAGTTTTCTTTTTTTTTCGTTGTTTCTTTTTTTTGTAATTTTCTGTCTTTTTTCTCTCTTTCTTTTTAGTTTTATTTCCTGTATATTGTACTCTAAAAGATTTGTATCTTGTGTACACATTCCTAAATGAATAAATAAATAAATAAATAAATAAATAAATTTTATTTTTAAAAATTGAAAAAAATTGTGTTATCACAATATACCTATCAAAACATTTTATTGAAATTCCATAATAAATTATTTCTACAAAAAAAATAACAAAAAAGTGAAATATACAGAATTCACAAATAAAAAAGTCTACGTACACTTTAAAATTTTTATTATTATTTTTTATAGAAACAATTTCATTATGCAATTTCAATATAATGTTTTTGTACAGAGGATTGTACTTATTTATTTTGTAATATCACAATTTTTTTATGCTATAGTAAACGAATTTTCGCTATTTTATATGGTGTACGTTGACTTTTGTTCGCCACTGTATAACACAATTCAAAAAAATAATCTCTTCTATCCCTTTAAATCATCATTAAAGAGAATCATAAAAAACAAATGGAAGCTACAAATTTTCAGCTTCTTCAATACACACCTCCTGCCACCCCATTAGAATAAAGAGAAAGTTCACCCATCATCGATCTCTTTTTTTATTGACTCAAACGAAAATTCATATTAAGAGTCAAAACAAATTTCGAAGCAAAATTTTCAAGAGCAACTCCACAGCAGGCGAAACCAGAGCAGAATACCAGAAAACGAAACCAAGAAAACAACAGAATATGGTGGATAGAGAAAATTTGTCTATGTTCGACTTCTCAAATCCCGGTATTCGGCTCCGAGGCTCCGAAGAAGCTGCGTTTAGTTCAGCTTCTCAGGGACCTGTATCAACGCAAACCTTTGCGTGAGTCGGAGTTCAATTGAATTGAATGTGTTGGACTTTTCACGTTGATTTTCGGTGCCAAAGAAGCTGGAGATATTACAGCTTCCCTACGTTATGTTAAGCCTCGGCCACGATAAGAGCGGCGAGCGGCACCAGAAAAATTTAATGTCTCGGATTAGAGGTGAGCGGCACTTTAGTATTGCTGCTCTACCGCTCTCTGCTCGTATCGTGGCCGAGGCTTTATTCTTTGTATAAGGCTGCCAACCGTCCCGCATTAGGGGGGACAGTCCCGCATTTGCTTGTATTGTTCCCCCTTATTAAAAGCGTCCCACATTGTCCCCCAAACGTCAAATTCGTCCCACAAGTCCCGCATTTAGTTTTTGTGCAAATAGTCAGCTTTTTTATGGTTGTCACTTTCGGTGACAAATGACGAAGTGAGACAAAAATGCTCTTCAGCCTTATTGTGGTTGTCACCTCTCCATAGTGAGAAATGTTACTGTCACTGTCACTTTCCATATTATGGACAGTAAATTAAACGAGGCCAGACATTTCAGTTAGCATTTTTGTCTCACTTAGCCATTTGTCACCGAAAGTGACAACCATAATAAGGCTGAGTATATGGTGCATCAGGTGGAAAGAACTAAGGAGACGGAAAAATATTAATACATATGAACAAACGTTGTGTTTATTATACACATGATTGCATATGTACAATGTAGTAGTAGTAGTAGTCTAGGTAGTACGTTCTCTTCGTATTCCCTTAATAGCCCTTAAAGAGAGAAATTAGACTGTAATTCGGGGGTGCGCAACTAAAGCTCCATGAGTGAATGTAGAAAAGTAAAAATGCCATGTTCCGTAGCGTATGGCTCTTATCAGAGCCAATCGTGTATCAATAGTATGTCCGAGGATACAACCGTTGAATATAAGTTCAACGATGATAACGCCGATCACATTTCATTATTTTCTCCTGAGTTGATTGTAGATGAAGATGATAATATGAAAGAAGTGGAAATAGAAGAGATAGAGAGAAAATCAACAGAATTTTATCATAACTGTAACCCAACGATTAGGCCTACGGGGGACACCATGTAAAAAACGCCCCTTCCGTTCTGCCGCAGAGGTGGTGCGGAAACGGAAGCAGCACGATGCCAAGATTTTCAGCCCTATAATCTCGAAAACTATTGGTTCCACATAAATTCTGTATAAAGACATTTTTATGCAGATTTATCTAATAAACAAACTTTACTTAACCAAAATTTACGTAAAGCCGATAATTTACGAGATTTTTGCGAAAAACTGATTTTTGTGACCTTTGACCTCTAATACATATCTCAAGACGCGGACACGATATTATATGAGACTTTTGACGCATCATTTTGAATGCCAAAACAAAGGTTCAAACAAATTATCAGCCTTTTACCCCTTATTCTGACGTAAAACCCTAATTTGACTGGACTATTAGTCCGGCGAAATTAGCATTTTAAGGAGACAAAATTCTAAAATGGTTAAAAATTGGTCCACAGCTTCCTTGGGACAATTTAAGAAAACAATTTCGGAATCACAAAAAAAAACATGGCCGCCGGAGATATCACTTTTTGGCAAAAAAATCACTCAAAAACTGGTTTTTTCGAAACAAATTTTTGATCAGTCAATACGAAACGTTGTTGCCTACAAAAAAGCCCTGTTGTCATTTTTTCGAAAGCCTAACCGTTTCGAAGTTATTCCAGGTCAAAGTTTCCAAAAATCACTTTTCGGTCAAAAAATATCTTGAATAATTCGGAAAGGCCAAGGTTTTCGAAAAAATTAGAAGAGGGGTATTTTTTGGGCAGTAACGTTTTGTATTGTCAGATAAAAAATAATTTCGAGAAAACCAATTTTTGAGTGATTTTTTGGCCAAAAAGTGATATCTCCGGCGGCCATGTCTTCTTTGTGTTTCCGAAATTATTTTCTTAAAAAGTCTCAAGGAAGCTTTGGACCAATTTTCAGCCACTTTGGAATTTTGTCTCTTTCCGTGCGTTTTTTTGCTAATCTAATCTTCCGGACTATATAGGCTTATTTTATTTTTCATGATCGCATAGAAAAAACTCGCTCCGCCCCCATTTCGATTTAGGAAAGTTGGCAGCCTTATCTTTGTATACAGTAGTATGAATTGTACATTTTATATAAAAAAATCTGTACATTGCTTGCTTAGTGTTTCCAGATGAAGAAATATATTAAGATTTTGTTTTTGATTAATCTTAATATATTTAAATTAATTTTTTATGAAGTTGCCTATTTGGTCAAGGGAAGCAGTGCTTCCTTTGCTTCCAAAGAGGAACCGCCACTGACTAGTGTACGCAGAATACTCTCACATATCTCTTATTGTGAAGCAATTAATATACGGGGAATAATATGGCATGAAATAATTCAGCAGTCTACAATGAACTCAAATATTTTCTGCGATTATATGAATAGTCCAGGAGGCAGCGATACATTTTAGTCACTCATTTCAGCAGGGCTGGTTTTTTCTGAAATGACAGTTTATTACGTGTACATAGACGGAACGCAGGTCAGCTGGCGCATACGCGGTGGAGGCGGATGCTGGAGCGCCTCAAACGCCTTGATCGGTCATAACTTTGAGCCAAATCGACTTACAAAACTCGTTGAGGTCTCATTTTGTAGATAATTTTATTCGCCACAATTGTGCGATTGATCATTTTCGGCTATCATTGCATGCAAACGAGTTATTTAATATAAACTAGTTCTACCTCTTTTTCAAGATGGCGACTTTTTCCAACCCACTGCGACCCCACAAACTTGGTTTTTTCATTGTCAGACGTACCCGAACAAATGTCCAAAAAAATTTTGGTACATCGTAAAATGCAATTTCATTCTCTTTTTTCGACTAGTTTTAACGTATCGTCAACCTGTTCACCCGAGCAGCGGACGTACCTATATTCCACCGCCATTTCAGCAGCTGACTAGGTTTTTTTTATCTTGTTATAATATAATTAGATATTGTAAAAGATTTCAAATCTGCTGGTATGACTTTATTTTCACCATCTCGTATGTGCCAGCTGACCTCCGTTCCGTGTATGCACATGTAATACATGCGGCTTGAACAACATGAGTGGTGTGAATAATATTTTAGGAAGGCGGTTAGATCTTGCATTCTTTTCCATTCCATGATTGTTGAGCCTAGTTCAATAGTCTTGTCGTCTGTCGATAATTATCACCCTCCTCTTCTACTGAGCTACTGTTCTGCCTTTGACAATAAGCTTATCCCTGAAGAGTCCACATTTACATTTAACTTTAAAAAGGCCAATCTAGAAGAACTGTCATCCAAGTTCACTTCGATTGATTTCACTATGTTGCTTTCCTCAAATGAATTGGATGACGATGTTGCGAGGTTTTACTCTGTTCTGTACGAAACCTTTGCATCTTGTATACCTATTGAGCCTCTAAAGTTGTCCAGATCATCCCCACCCTGGTACAACCATGAGTTGAGACATGTCAAAAACCAGAAGAATAAACTCTGGAAAACGTACTTGAAGAGGAAAGATACTGCGAGTTTCTGTGCATTTGTTAATTGCTATGACCAATTTCACGCACTCTCCGAAGCTCTATATAAGGAGTACCTCAATAACATAAAAGGAAAACTGTATGGTGATCCCAGAACATTCTTTAAATTTATCAATACTAAGAAAAAAATTGATAATTACCCTAACACCATGCAACACGAGAACTCCTACAGTACGAATCCATCTGAGATTTGCGAAATGTTTGCATCGTTCTTCCTCAAATCTTTTTCGTCCCCTGTCTTCCAACCAGACTTAAACAACTTTCGACATATCAATGCATTGCAAGTGCCTGATAACTTATCTCTCTCTATTTCCAGAGAGGATATTTTGAAGCACAAGAACGAACTCGCACTGGATTTTTCGTCTGGCCCTGACGGTATTCCCCCTGCTGTTCTAAAATCCTGTGCAGCGGCCCTTCTGTGTCCCCTGATGTACTTATTCCAAAAATTCATTAATACAGGGTGCTTCCCAACTTTATGGAAAAACTCTTTTATAATCCCCGTGCACAAAAAGGGATCCAAGAACGACATATCAAACTATCGACCGAATGCGAAGTTATCGTGTATACCTCCATCCATCCAATGGCGCTACAGCCCAAATCGAGCCTTGGCCTCCTCCAGGGAATTTCTCCATGTTTGACGGTCCCTTAAAGCATGTCTCCAGTTCCGGATGTTCAGCATTGTCTCTGCGTCAGCCGTCACAGAGTCTATCCATCTCCTCCTGGGTCTACCTACTGGCCTATTTCCCGAAATTTCTGATATCATAAGCCGTTTTGGGATGCGATGGTCTTCCAGCCTGACTACGTGACCGTAACCCTAAACTCGTTGAATCTATTATTTATTCCGCGATCGCTCCTATCTGCAAGACACTTATCTCAGAAAATCAACACGGTTTTCTTGCAGCTCGTTCTACTACCACTAATCTACTTCAGTTCTCTTCTCACACTGTTCGGGGCTTTGTCACTGGTTGCCGAACCGACTGTGTTTACACTGACTTCAGAAAGGCGTTTGACAAGCTCTCTCATTCGATTATAGCCCTCAAACTAAAAAAATAGGCTTTCCGCATGCCCTTGGGGTATTGCTCCAATCGTATTTAGCCGACAGAACTTACCAAATTTTATTCCGTGGAGTCAAGTCCAGAAACATTGAAGCGTCCTCTGGGGTCGCGCGACAGTCATCTAGGCCCTCTGCTTTTTATATTATCAATCGATGACATTGTCTCCTTACTAAAGCACTGTAATATCCTTATTTACGCAGATGACATCAAACTGTACCGTCTCATTTAGAGTACCGAGGATTGCAAACTTTTGCAAACTGACCTTAACACCTTCTACTCTTGGTGTTCCAATAACAACCTGGTCCTGAACATTAGCAAGTTCGATGTCATGACTTTTTGTAGTAAACGTGGTCCGATAATTTACGACTGTACTTTTCTCGACAACATAGTCTCCCGCGTAAACTCTGTAACTGATCTTGGGGTTAGGTTCGATTGTAAGCTGGATTTTTCCACCCACATCAAATTATATTTCTTCCAAGGGCAATTCAGTCCTGGGATTTATAAAAAGATGGTCCAAGGAATTCAACAACCCTCTTATCACAAAGCACTTGTACATATCTTTAGTTAGGCCTTTACTTGAATACGCCTCCCAGGTATGGTCTCCTTACTACTCTTCCCATGTTGGTAGAATCGAATCAGTTCAAAGAAAGTTCGTCCGATTTGCAGTCAGCCACCTCCCGTGGGAGGACCCACTTATTCTTCCGCCTTATGAGAGCAGACTTAGGTTAGGTTAGGTTGAAATGGCTGCTCCCCCACTAGGGAGCCCACTTAGGCACACCATTGGGCCCATTGTGATGCCATTCTAGTGTTGGGACAAAATTTAGGCCATTTCAAGCCATTTGGAGCTTTTAATAAAGCGACAGAGGTCAAAAACACCAGTGTTTTGCAGCTCACTCAATCCATCAAGGAAAGGTGAGCCAAGGAAGGCCCCTCTTTTCCTCGCGAGGGCCGGGCATGTACAGAGAAGATGGGAGACAGTTTCTTCCTCATCCTCATTGCCACAACTTCTGCATAAGTCGTTGTGGGGAAGTCCCAATCTTTCGGCGTGTGGGCCAAAGGGACAGTGACCTGTCAGCACCTTCACCACATAGCTCATCTCTTTTTTGTTCAACTGAACTAGAGATTTTGAACGCTTTGCGTCCAAGGTCGGCCATATTGTGTGGAGAGTGCGGCACACTGTTGCTGTGGTCCATCTCAGCCCGGCTCGAGCTAAGCTGATTTTTCCCACAGCCAGTTTATAGGTGGCTAAGGGCATTCCCATCTGGGTTAAGTGGGGTGTCCTTTCCACTTCGGTTCCCTGTCTAGCAAGCTCATCTGCCCTGCAGTTTCCCCTAATCCCTCTGTGTCCAGGAACCCAACACAGAGTTATATAAAACTGAGTGGCAGTCTCACACAGAGACCTGCGGCAGTTCAGAACAGTCGTGGATGTTGTGACGACAGAATTAAGAGCCTTGAGGGCCGCCTGGCTATCCGATAGAATACATATATTCTTATGAGATATATTATTTATCTTCAGCCATTCGAGAGCCTCCCAGATAGCAGTGACTTCCGCCTGGAAGACACTGCAATGATCGGGTAAGCGAAGAGAGGTATCTATATTTAATGCCTCAGAAAAGATACCACAACCTACGCTGTTCCCAATTTTTGAGCCATCTGTATAGATACATAATGACCCAGTCGGGATAACACCATCTGTCCAGTCATCTCTGGCCGGAATGATGGTATTGAAACCTTTCTCCAAGGTCCACGTAGGTGTAGTATAATCTAGGTTGTCCGCAGCGGTAGCGAACTTCCTAAGGATGGATGAGTGACCATATAAGTATGGAGTCCATCCAAGAGAAGCCTTTGTCCTGGCAGCCGTCCAGGCTGCCATTTTCTCGGCATATATGTCCAAGGGGATAAGATGCAATAAGACATCCAGCGCAGCTGTTGGGGTGCTTCTCATTGCACCACTAATACACAGCTCGGCTGTTCTTTGGAGTCTTTCCAGTATCTTCCGATACGTAACTTTCTGTAATGCAGTCCACCATACCGATATGCCATGCATAAGTATAGGTCTGATTACGGCTGTATACAACCAGTGGACGATACGGGGCTTAAGGCCCCAATTAACTCCGATCGTTCTTTGGCATAAGAAGAGAGCTGTTTTGGCCTTATTGGCTCTCTCTAAAAGATTCGGTCTCCACGTTAGTTTTCTATCCAGTATGAGACCCAGAAATTTCGCATCCTCCTTAAGTTGCAATATTTCATTGCAAAAAATTGAACGCAGAAGGGCCCTCAAAAATAACGTGAACTCTACAAGCGACCCGGAAAAACGACAACAACTTGAACGGGAATACTCCCAATTGCACCGGGAGGTAAAGAGAAGTGTCCGGCGTGATAAAAGGCGGCAGATAAATGAGCTCGCAGAGAAAGCGGAAAACGCGGCAAACACAGGCAACAGTAAGGTGCTGTACCAAATCACTAAACAGCTATCGGGAAAGCACTCTACTAAAAAGCATGCCGTAAAGAGTGCGGATGGAAGGCTGCTGTGCAGCGACGAGGAGCAACTCCAAAGATGGAGAGATTACTTCTTCGCCGCCCTGAATGGTTCATTTACACAGGAACCTCAGGAAAACAACAGCAACAATGCACAGCCAATAAGAATCACCACTCGTGCCCCATCCAAGACTGAAATAGTAACCGCAATTCATGCAATGGCCAATGGTAAAGCAGCTGGAAAAGATGGCATCCCGCCAGAATTGTTGAAAGCCGACTCAAGCCTCATAGCAGATGCGCTACAGCCAATCCTGGAAATAGCATGGAACACCTGTACCTTTCCGGAGGATTGGACGGAAGGTATCATAGTCAAAATACCAAAAAAGGGGGACCTAACAATATGTGACAACTGGAGAGGCATCTGTCTATTATCTACTGTGGGCAAAATCTTGTCCCACATATTACTATCAAGGATAAGAGAGGCAGTAGATCGAACGCTTAGAAGACAGCAGGCTGGATTCAGAAAAGGCCGCTCCTGCATAGACCACATTAACACCTTGAGAATCATAGTGGAGCAGTCTACTGAATTCCGATCCCCCCTTTACCTTGCTTTCGTAGACTATGAGAAAGCGTTCGACTCGGTTAATAGGAGCTTTATATGGCGAGCTCTTCGGCAACGTGGACTGCCGGTTAAAATAATAGAATTGATAAAAGCTCTATACAACAATTCCAAATGCAGAGTTCTTCACAATGGAAAACTCTCCGACAGCTTTGAAGTGAGCTCAGGAGTACGGCAAGGATGCCTACTTTCGCCATTACTATTTCTTATAGTAATAAACGACATCCTTGTCAGCGCTCTAGATACTAGAACAGGTGGCATACAATGGGGATTGTTAGACCGCCTTAAGGACCTCGACTACGCGGATGATATCTGTTTGCTGGCCCACAGACACCAGGACCTCAGAAACATGTTAAACAATTTGGCAACAGAAAGTAGTTCAGCAGGCTTAAGGTTAAATCCGACTAAAACCAAAGAAATGCGGATAAATGCAAACACCCTTGAACCAACAGCTATAAATAACCGTGACGTGGAACTGGTAGATAAATTCTGTTACCTCGGTAGTATTATTACCGAAAACGGCGGTACAGAAGAAGACGTCAGTTCCAGAATAAATAAAGCAAGAAGCGCATATGCATGCCTGTTTCACATATGGAGATCAACAGAGATCTCAATTAACACCAAATTGCGGCTGTTCAACTCCAACGTTAAGGCAGTTCTTTTGTACGGTTGCGAAACATGGAAAGTCACCCAATTCATCACAGGGCGCCTACAAGTTTTCATCAACAGATGCCTACGTCGTATCCTAAAAATCCGCTGGCAAGATAGAATTTCAAATGAAGAACTATGGCGCCGTGCCGGCCAAGAAAGGATAGACGACCAAATCAGGCGAAGGAAATGGAATTGGATTGGCCACACCTTGCGACGCGAAAACGAGAATCTAGCCAAACAGGCCCTCGACTGGAATCCGCAAGGAACCCGTCGAGTCGGAAGACCTAGAACAACGTGGAGGAGAACCCTATTAGCAGAGGCCGCAACAACCGGGAGATCCTGGTCAGAGCTGAGAGCTGTCGCGCAAAACAGAGTCCGCTGGAGGGCAACTGTTTCCGCCCTATGTCCCATGAGGGATTAAAGGAGCAATTAGATTAGATTAGACACATAAACATTTTCCATGCAATTAGCAGAAAAATAGAAACCGATTCCATTTTCGCTCAACCGCGCAAACTTCACCCCGATCCCTCCCTCGGCCTAGTAGCTGCCAGGTGACAGTTCGAATTGATTGGTTCATTGACTCGTGTATCATGGGCCATAAATAGTGGGAAATTTGTTCTTCTCCTCCTCTTTCAACTTCTAAAGAAAATAACATCACGTCAAATCGACTTTCAGAAGACTCACCCTCAATCACTGCACCCCACATGTGACCAAATTGTTCATCCGTCTGCACATTTATGATCCGAAAAGCTGAAGATCGACATGCGTCGTCAGCAGTAATCAGATCAGTGAAAATGCGTGTCTTCCCTAATCGTTTATGCGTTCCGCGGCTCAATCAACATCAGCCTTAATTTAGTGCCACACACTCAAAACAATAAATGCTTGTGGAAAACGAACTGTTGAACTGCAAAAGCTCGTTCCACAATCAACTCCAGGAGCTTTCAAGTCACAATCGAGCTTTTCTATTACTACAATCAGTTGTCAAAGTGACGTAGTCGCCACCCTAAAATATATTCACGAATTTGTATTTCGATCCTAATTAATTTGTCGCAATGAATGGCGACGATCGGTTTTTTCGAGCATTTCTGGGGAACCTTTGACCTTCGGATAATTAAGAAATTAATGAGAGATATCAAACGCTGATTAGTTTCTGGTCGTTATTTTTAATGGCGGATTACGCCACTATCGCTGGGAAAGACTTGGAAGAGTTACATTATTTGTTTTTTTTGTGTTTCTTGTTGTAACGTGAAACTGAAATTGTAAGTTTAATTTTTTGTCGCGGATCTTCATGGGAGGTTGTTGTTGTTGTGTGGTGCTGGTGGGATATTTTGTAATTGCTCGAAATCGTTGGGTTACAAGGGATTTGGGATTATGTTGGATGATGGTAAAGTGATTAAGTGAAAAAAATTGAGGCATTTGGAAAAAATAAACTGATTTTGAAGATGAACAAATTCTTTCAAATCTTATTTCCAAAAAAAGGCGCTCAAATTTTCAACTCGATGATTTTGGTTGATACAGTTTTCAAAATGATTTTTGGTGTAGTGCTGTGGGGAAAACTCTTTTTAAGTACAAGACAGCGCTTAGTGGCTCCAGGTAATGAGCTCGTCTGTATAGAAGAGCGTAGAATATTGCTGTGCCGTCATCTCCAAGCAGCAGGAAAGTTTCCTTAGTCCTGGAGCCGTACAAGCTGCTTGCTGCTTAATGTATAGGTCAGGTGGCAGTAGATCGAGAACTACGATAATTATACTATAGTATACTATAGTATACTTATCTTTGTCGGATCTCTCATCGCTGGCATGCGTTAAGGGACGGCTTGCCGGTAATGTGTCATGCACTGGCTAATCACCATCGATACAGCCCAGCATTTCACGAAGACACGCGAGTCTCACCACCACCGACGAAAAGGAGGAAGTAATTAGTAAGGTATATGCGGCATAGCCGAGCTCTACTTCTGGCAACTCCACTTCAACGGATCAAAGGCAAGATTGTAGTTACGAGCTCGGGCAGGTCGAGGGAGCTCACCGAGCCTGGTCTTTTCCTGCCTAAGGTTTCTGAACCTACAGAGGAGTTGGTAGCACCACCTTATACATCTGGTTTCCTACTAAAATGGCAACGGTCAGATGGCTCTTTAGGGTACTAGCAGGGATTTCAAAAGACGATCATGGAGGGATCGTAAGGACTATTATTCCGCTACAAACTACCTGGGGTCACTAAAACAGCAGACAACTTCATGAGAGAAAACTAACGGAAAAGCACTCCTTCTTAGTTTGCGATTGCATGTTGACTGATTTGGACAAACGCCTCGAAAGTGACTGTTCACTTCTGTTCTTTGATTAATGCAAAGTCGTTGATGTAACTGAAGTAGCACCGATTGTCTTAACTTTAGGGTTGGGGTTGAATAAGGGTGAAGGAAATCGGCTCAAGAGAATGCTGGCCTACAACAGCAGAAAATCCCAAAGATGCGGAGTTTTCACTGCAACCTGAAAACAAGATAGAACTGCTCCGATAGCCTCCAAGGAACTGAAGGAGATAGTGGGTTACCCTAAATGCCTGCAGGTTTCAAAGGAGTCGTTGTGATCATACCACAGACATGTTCCTTATAGTAGGACACACAGACTAGCAGTATTTCGCCGTGAACGAGTGCTTTGAAAGGCTTCCACACGGAGGCGGTACAAGATAGTCCATCCCGGGTTTTTCCTTCACAATTCAAGGTGGATTCGTATGGTACATAACCGGCTCCAAGATACAGGCAGGTGTGCATTGCGGGATCTGGAGGAAGCCCCATGTTAAACAGAGTGTATAGCTTATACACTGGGCTGGGCCAGACGGTATACCGAACAGAGCAGTGAAGGTGGCAGCCAGTGGGACACCAGGTGAGTTCGCCCAAGTATTCACAGTGAGCCTGTGGGAAGGAGTGTTCCCTGAGCAATGGAAATGCCAAAAGCTTGTGCTCCTTCCTATACCAGGTAAGCCTCCAGGGGATCCGTCGGCCTACAAGCCGATATGTCTTCTCAACACTATGGGCAAGCTCTTCGAAAGGGTGATATACAACCGACTACTCCCAACCGGCGAGCGGGAAGGCGGTTGACGGAAAATCAATTCGGTTTCAGGAAGGCTTGATCGACAACTGATGCTGCCAATATGGTGACTAGCCTAGCAAGGGCTGCAATGGATGTTAATAAGAGTTGCGCATTTAATAACCCTTGGCGTGAAGAATGTTTCCAACACCACGAAGAGGATCAAGATCGTCGAGGCGTTGATTGATACACCGAAGTATCTAGTGCGCATTGTATACTGGGAGTCAAACGAGGGAGTAAAGGAGTACAGGACAACTTGCGGATTTCCCCAAGG
Source organism: Thereva nobilitata (assembly GCA_963855945.1). Lineage (NCBI taxonomy): Eukaryota > Metazoa > Arthropoda > Insecta > Diptera > Therevidae > Thereva > Thereva nobilitata. Next base: position 129,837,130 of record OY979696.1, read on the forward strand.
CTCCGTCCTAGGGTTTCTCCTGTGGATCAATATGTAAGATGAAGTACTGGCGTTACGACTCCCGCGAGAAGTGGTCGTTATTGGGTTCGCCGATAACATTGTAGTCGCGGTAGTAGGAAAGCTACTCGACGATATCGAGATATTTGCGAACGAAGCGATATGGGAGATAAAGACGTGGCTCGAGAACGTTGGTCTTATGCTAGCGGAGCACAAAGAGGAAGTAGTGCTGATCTGCAAGCGGAAAAAGGTGGAGACCATAGCGGTGAAATTAGGTGACCAGGTAATCTGCTCTCAGCCCGCACTGAGGTATGTGGAAGTGATGATTGACCGAAGGCTCAACTTCGGGGTGCACTTGGCGGGCACAGCCGAAAAAGCTTCCGCCATCAGCGCAGCAATCGCGAGAAGCTCCACGCCAAGCCGACGCCTCCCATTGCAAGAGTGGTTAGTTCGATCCTATTGTATGCAGCGCTAGGTGCGGCGAAGCAGCATGCGTGATCCCCATTGAGATTCTCGCAATTTTTTTTAAAACTCTAAGGGTTAGACAAAAAGAGGGTTGCACCGTTTAACCTTTGTTAAAATGACGTAACATTTTAACGTTAACTTTAACCAAGCAAAGTCGGCTGGTTAGTGTTGTTGTTATTGTTAACTTTTGACAGTTGTCAAATTTATTTTGTGTCATAAAATTTTCAATTAATTTGCTTTTTATGACAAAGTGTTGTGTAGTTTTATGTTATTTATTAATAAACTTTGTGTTTTTAAAATTTTTGATAAGAAGTAAGTGCTATAAATCTGTGTGTGAAGAAAATCCCTTTTTTGCCAGAGGAAATTTAGCGATATTTTACGACAAAGCTTTTAACGATAGCTTTAACAAACGATAGTGTGGTGCAACTTATTTTCTAAAACCGGAACTTTAACAACCTTGTTATTGTTAAAGTAATTTTAACAATTACGTTAATCAATGATTTGGAGCAACTCACCCTAAGTAACGCGAACCAAAGCTGTGGCGTGTGGACGGACCAAAAGTCTTGACAACTATCTATCTTCTTCTATATTAATAAAAGTTTCTGTATGTTTGCGTGTATGCGTGTATTTGTGCGCTATAGCGGGTGCACTAGTCATCGCAGACCTTCGAAATTTTGCATGAAGGTGCGTCGGGATCTTCCATGATGCACCTCGAAGCCCGATTTTCTAAATTCAAAATGGCCGCCAAAATATGACCAAAATTCGAAAAGGCCACCCAAATAGGAGTATTTCCAGGAAAATCGGTATCTGGGGGTTTTTAAAGTAGCAAATAACGAATTAAGTTCGACAAATATGCCAATTCTGATTCCAATAAAAATCGGTATCTGGGGTTTTTTGAGTAGGCAAAAAATGAACGCTTGATCAGAACTTATAAATTCAAAATGGCCGCGCCAATATGGCGGACGAATTTCATTAATTGTGTTCCGATTCCAACTAAATTCCCATATTTCCGAATTGCCCAAGCTTTGAAATCTTGCAAGACGGTCCGTGATGCACTTCGAAGTCCGATTTTCGAAATTTAAAATGGCTGAAATTCAAAATGACCGCGCAAATTATGGTTTAATTTGCCAATTGTGTTCCGATTCCAATGAAAGTGGGTATCTAAGGGTTTTTAAGGTCGCAACTAACGAATTTGTGGTCAAAATTTATAAATTCAAAATGGCCGCGTCAATATGGCTGATGAATTTGCCAATTGTATTCCGATTCCAAATTAAATCGGTATCTGGGGGTTGTTAAGTTAGGAAATAATGAATTTATGATCAAAACTTAAGCAATGCAGCAGACTAGATCAGAAAGGACACGTCTAAGAACCAACTTCACGGTAGATAGCTACAATATAAATAAAAAAATATAGAGCTAGTGAAGAACTTTAAATACCTATGAACAGTAGTGTCGTCAACAAATGAAGAGCTGGAGGAAGTAAAAAGCAGAATACAACAGGGCAATTGAAGTTTCTATTCACTAGAGCGTTACACAGGAAGACTAAATTTGAATTATACAAATCTCTTATAAGGCCTGTGGTTTGTTATGGCTCGGAGGTGTGGACTATGACCCAAAAAGTCGATACATAACTTATTAGGCGTTTTTGAGAGAAAAATCTTAAGGCACATTATTGGCCCATTAAACGTAAACGGTATCTGGAGGATCAGATACAATGACGAACTGTACCAAATCTATAAAGAGATAGACACCGTCAACTATATTAAAATAAATAGACTACGATGGACAGGACATGTAGAGCGAATGCCGGAACACAGAGCAGTGAAGAAAATATATAAGGGAATCATAATCGTGACACGCCAGCAGGACGACCGAGGAAAAGATGGTTCGAAACCGTAGAAACCGATTTGGGCTGTAGTGCCATTGAACTGAACTGAACCAAAATCTATCAACAGTAGTATAGTGTCAGACCTACAACGGCTTCCTTCTTCCTCTGGTTTTTTTAAGTATCAGAATGATCCATGAAAGTGCCACGAATATGGTAGGAAGGGAACGGTCCATCCTAACAGAGCCTCCATATGAGGATAAGGTACCCAGAGGAGATCGTTCACGGGAGTGCGAAACCTACCCCTGCCATGCAGCCCCGAAACGAAGACATTTAAATCTTCACTTGGCTGGCTTTGAAGGGTGTGCTCCCTACTACCGTGGTTAAGATTTATCTTGTTATTTTTTGAAGCTTTACTTCTTTAAGGCCCGTCCTCACTATGCGGACTTAGAATCCACGCGCTTTTGGTCGTACGGCCAGCCAAAAGCGCGCGTGATCTTTTAATTTTCTGAGTCAAGAGTGAGAAAAAATCAATTCTCATTTGAAACGGCGTACGCGCTTTTGAAAAGCTCATAGTGTGTGGACGCACAATGTACCTTTTTAACCACAGCCTTTTGTCCGCGTTGTTTGGCCGCACGGCCTTTACCATGGACAAAGTCGTAAAAAAGTCGTAAAAAAGTCATAAAACTCTATATGAAAAAAAAAGGCAAAAGCGCGTACGACCCAAGACCGCGTAGTGTGGCCACACCATTAGGCGCGTTTTTAAAAATCTTATGAGAGTGAATTTTTAGGAATATGCGAGACGCAATGCGAGACGCAACAGAGAATATAGGCGAAGGGGTATGGAGAGCAAGCATTTCAACTCCCATTCTTTAGCTGATGTCTGTTCACGATGTCGATGGGTGAGGGGGTTTTTATCCTGAGGCTATGGAGGGAAATAAATTTCCTGTACGATTCATCAGCTAAGCGAAGGTTTGGGTTTTTGTAGGCATGAAGATTCGTAGACGATTTTACTGTGCACGACGTTGCTGGGTGAGGGGTTCTGTCGCGAGGCTATGGAGGGAAATCCGATCCGTGTCCTATTCTTCACCTAAGCGCGAGTTTCTAAGGGCTAGTTTTACACCAGCCGACTTTTTCAGAAGATTTTTCTTGGTTGTTTGTCGGCCCGTGCGAAACTGGCCAAGATAATAATAAAGCTATATGGCAACTGTACAATAAGCGATAATTATTTACTGTTTTACTAATGATTTTGAATGGTTAAAACTTAATATAATTACTCAATCAGAAATTAGTTTGAATATATAATACAAAATATTTACTGTTATTATTTGGGAAAATAAAACAATGAACATATTAATGCTTTTATTTAGCTTGACCTCGTATATTTGTTTGGGTCAAATCTTGCGACAGCTTTTTCAACTACTTCTACTAAACCGATTCTTATGAAACTTTGCACACACATTGAGCTAACGTGTCAGTGCAATCTGACAATTTTGTAAAAAAATTAAGATGGCGGTTCCAAGATGACGGACGAATTTTTTAATTGTGTTCCGATTCCATTGAAAATCGGTATCGGGGAGTTTTTAAGGTCACAAATGACGAATCTGTGGGCAAAATTTAAAAAAAATCAAAATGGCGGCGCCAATATGGCGGTACGATTTTGGCAATTACGATTCGATTTCACTGAAAATTGCTATTTGGGGGTGTTTTAACGTCGGAAATAATAAATTTGTTGACAAAATTAGAAAATTCAAAATGGCGCTGGATACGTTATGCATACCATATACAAATCACTTCACCAGAATTTTGTAAAAAGTAAAATCCAAAAATGGCAGAATTAAGACTAAAAAGAATATAATAAAAATGGGTAAAAAAAACTTTTAAGTTAAATGGTTTTATTTCAAATCTGCTGTACCAAAAACTAGAAAATAATTAGAACACGATCATGGACCTTCTGGAATAGTAGCAGTGCTGTCTTCTCATGTCGTATGCCAAGGGGCATTTTGTGTCGCTGCGTAACCGAATTAAGTAATATGCTGGGACTTTTAACAGACTAAAATAAAAACATGGGGGGCATAAAAACCTGTATAACCTCTGTAAATAAGAACAACTTGTCTAGAAAAATGTGTTTCCAAGTCCACCAAAAGTATTCAAAGGCACTTCGTATCATATTTCAGTTACCTAAAGCTGCTCAATTGAATTGAGTAACTATTAGAAGAAGAATCTAGGGAATTGAACATAATTTAGAAGTGACGTTTATTTCAGTAGTGGAAAGGAGGTGGAGTAAATCTAGCCAAGGTCGATGGACCCACAGGCTCATAACAAATGTGGAGGGAAGGGTCACGGGAGAGAATGGAGAGATGAGTTACGACCTCGCACAGTTCTTGAGTGGACATGTGTGTTCCAGAGCATACCTCCATCGGTTCGGACAAGATGTCTTCGCTGTCGTCGGCATTCCTAAATGTGATAGAAGACACAGAGCATGTCCTATTGGAATGCCCGATATTAGCCGAGCAAACTATTGCTCTGCAAGCGACAGCTCAGGCACGACTCAGAGTAGAGAACATCATAGACTACATGGTGTTGTAAAGAATAAAGTGGAGGAGACGCTAAATATGCTCCATCAGAAGGTAAGGCGCAAAGAAACCAAAAGGAGGAGAGTAAGGCTTAGAAATATCGGTAGTATTAGCAGGTAGATAAAAGCTGATCCAGCTGGCGAAGCATTGCTGAAAAGAACCGACAGGCTGGAGCGTGTCGGCATCATGATGCTTCCACCTGCCAACGCACGCAAATAATAAAAAAATCCAATAAATTATTTGCATGCAAATTAAACAATAGTATTAAATCACGCCAAAGAAGTATAACTTCTAATGCGCGTACATAAGTACACACACCCACTTTTTTTATAAATAATTCACATTTTTCTCATCATCACCAAAATTATCGCTATTTCGAACTGCACTTCTTGATCACAGGGCAAATGTCCCAAAATGATTTGAACCACTCTAAATAGTAGCAGAATTCCACTACATTTGCAGCAAATATTTCTCACACACGATCACAATTTTGATCTCCACAACTCGATTGAAGCAAAATTGAATTGACTCAAAGCTGAAAAGCTCCGGCACTTGTCAACGCTGCTGCGCCTGACCGAGAAGCTTCAGCTTTGCTCAGTCAACAGTCTTCAATCAGATCTCGTTGTCGTCGGACGCGCTGCGGTAATTTGGCGCGATCGCGGTTTTCATCTCTGATACGCCTCAAGGGTTCAAGTTCGCGGTGTCGATTTATCGTTTTGCCACACTTACGTAACGCCGTTTAAGTCACTGACTTCGGAATTGTTTCTTATTCGAGAGATAAAAAGATGCCGAAACGCCTTCAAGACGGATTTGTGGCGAATTTGTGAATGATTTGCGGCTCTTCTTCCGTTAAAGAGTGCCTGCGCGAGGGGGTGTTTCGTGCGAAGAGAGGTTTTTTAGTTAGTAAAATTGTTGTTTTCTTTTAATTGTTTTTTACGAGCTGAAAGAAAAGTGTAAAAAGAATTTTATTAAAAAAATACCAAATTTTTAAAATCTCCCTTGGTTTAAAGTAGAGCACAAGAGTGGCGATCCCATTTGCCTGAGATGATTTATTGCGATAAATTATTCCTCTTGAAGTTGTTGTGTGTTTTATTATGTAAACACTAGATTAGTGCGAGTGGAAGATATTTTATAAAGTGGAATAACGAATTACGATTTATTATTATACAAAAAATAAACGACAGAAATTTTCTATGTTCAAAGTTCTTAAAGTAGCTGCTGACTTCATTCAAAACAGCATTTAGGATTTTTATTTTAAACGCTAAAGATTTGTGCACTAGAAACTGATCATTTCAAGGTTTGTAAGAGATTTTCTACAACATTTTATTTCATTAATAAAAACAAGAAAAACATACAAAAACGTTGAGAATATTAATCGCAAAACACAATTTGACATTGACTTAATGATTAGGAAAAACAAAAAAAAAATTTATCGGTTTTGAAAAAGTCTTTGGTTAGTAAAAACGTTGCCGGTTTTTAGTGTAAATAATTACAACTTTGAGAATTTTAATTGCGGCAATAAATTAATATTCATGGAGCATAGTTTTAACGTCTTTTCTTTGTTTTTTCCAGTAAATTATTATGCGGTGATGTTAAGTAGCTTATTGTGAGTCACTTTTTTTTTGCAAAATAAAATAAAAAATAATGTTTAGTTTCAAAATGTCGTGTTCATTATTATAACATTATTAAAATTTGTTTTGCACTTATGAAACAGGAGAGATATGATAATTTACAAAAAAACATGTTATTTAGAGTGTTTAAATATTTGAAAACACCTAAAATGTTTCAATATCATCCAAAAAAACGAGGTATTTCTTACAAATTATTTGTATTTATTTTGTGGCTAAGGGAATAAGATTTGTTTTTGTAGATGGCTATCTAATGCCCTCTTTTTATTTTTTTACATTAATTTTATGTGTAGCACACTTTTCCGCCCTGGATTTTTCGCAATAATTTCCCCATTCTTGCATTGATAGTACGACCAATATGGCTTTTACGATCCGATACGATACGAACCTGCATTTTTTCAATATGATTAGGCAAGAGGTGATTGACTTGTCTCTTGCCAGCACATTCGTCAGTTCCATAGTACTGAACTGGCACGTCTCAATTGAGCCATCAATGTCTGACCACAGACATATCAGATTTGACTTGAGTTCTTCTGCAAAATCCTCAGAAGCATTTCGGGTTCCTCGGCCGATCAACTGCTAAGCCTACCCTGGCACTGAGGTCGATCTGTAGGAAGCGATCGTGACAACCTTTGAAAGCAGCTGTCCTGTGAAACCACGATGTAGGGATGCGGGAGGCCTCGTGCTGCCCCTTTAATTGACAATCGTGTCACTCATCTCTCCATTACTAACTTTATTTCTAGAGATCTAGTGGCGATCTCTATTGCGATTCCCACCGCCAACAGATTCCAACAAATCGTCCTTGCGTCCGCTTACTTTCCGGGGATGTAGCAACAGTGCCACCCCAGGAGGTTCAAGAACTGATTGAGTTATGTCGCAGGACGAATCAGCAATTCGTCATCGGTTGTGATGCAAATGCTCACAACTCCATTTGGCGGAGTACTGATGTAAACGAAAGGGGTGAGTGTCTCCTAGAATTCCTTGTTATGAATAAGATAGACATTGCAAATAGGGGATGCAAACCCACTTTTGTCACTGCTAGTAGAAAGGAGGTGCTGGACCTCACCTTCACTAGCAGGTTTCTCTCCGACAGGATTGAAAACTGGCGTGTTCTGGACGAGGCCTCACTGTCGGATCATCTGCACATTAGGTTCGACATTGTGGGCCTCGAACGTATCCATATCCGGTTCCTAAGAAAACGAACTGGTCTAAGTTTCAGGGACTTGTGGCCTCGAAATCAAACCTGATTGCCGCTTCTATCAGCTCAGTGTATGAACTGGAGAATACGGCCACGCAGCTTACTGACGTGCTGATCTTCTCCTACCATGACATGTCTGATCTCCTCCTACACTGTCTCTGCCTTTCAGTCGTCACGTAAAGTGTGGAACGACAGATTAGCTGCAATGCGTAGGAATGTTAGGAGATTGTTCAATAGAGCAAAACATACCGGGCATTGGGATGAATATAGGTTCACCCTTACAGCCTACAACAAGGAGATAAGATGGTCCAAAACGTTTGCCTGGGGGAAATAGTGTGAGAGCCTTCAGACGTAGAGTCGTAGAGGCGACTAAACTCCAAAAACTCCTTTCAAAAGACTCCTACAACGGAGTGGGCCTTCTCAAAGGGGAGGATGGCTCCTACACCTCTAACCATGAAGAAACTTTGAGGTACTTGCTCAGCGAGCACTTTCCAGGGTCAATCCTCCAGACCGCTATGCCTAAATCGAACAGACCTATCAGCTTAAACTATTTTCTTTTGAAAACGATGGAAAGGCTGTTAGACCTTAATATTAGGTGCAACCTGGAGCTCTCCCTTCCTCTACATAGCTCCCAGTTCGCTTACTCTAAGGGTAAATCAACAGAGGTTGTTTTACACCACCTAGTCAGCAAAATCGAGAAAGCCTCCCTCGCTAAGGAAACTGCTTTATGGGCATTCTTTGACATCGAATGTGCTTTCGGTAACACTGACTATGATTCTATTTCGTGAGCCCTGGCTCTCAGAAACCTAGATCCTCACACAATTGAGTGGATAAATGCCATGCTTGTAGATCGTGAAGTTTGTTCGTTAGTGAAGTTTGTGGATGAAGTTTTGACCAAACTATCCGAATCTGGTTTCGATGTCATCGGCTATGCAGATGATCTTGCCATCATCGTCTCTGGGAAGTTTGACGTGACCATTACAGAGGTCATGAGAACAGCACTCCGAGAAGTTCAAATATGGTGTACCACAGAGGGTCTGCCAATAAGGCTGTCCTGGTACATTTCTCCAAACGCTACAAAGTGGACCTAGGTCCTATCTGCATTCAGGGCACCACAGTTGAGTACTCAGATTCAGTCAATTGGGAATAAAGTTAGACAAGGGACTGAACTGGAACGCTCAACTAGACTACGCCATCAATAAAGCCACTAGGGCCATATGGGCCTTCAAACGGCTTTTGGGTAAGACATGGGGTCTTACACCACAAATGATGTACTAGATGTACAATACGATAGTTAAACCTGTGGTCACTTACGCTGCTATAGTCTGGTGGCCTAAGACTAAACAGCTTACGGCGATCCTCAAGTGCAGCAAACTGCCACGGCTTGCTTTCCTCTCCATTACCGGAGCTATGCGGACCTGTCCCACAGCTGCGATGCAGGCAATTATTGGATTGACCCCATTGCATATTTTCATATGGAAGTCCGCGGCCATAAGAGCCTTGGGACTTCAGATCTCATCCAACTGGTCCTATACAGTCAAAGGACACATGGATATCCTAGACAATATCCCAAACATTTCCATTTGCCGCGTATGGTTGGTGAACTACGGTTCCAAAGGAAATGCAGGGCGATTATCCCGGATCGTTATGAGTGGGAAGAACTTATTCTTCCTGGAGATCTAAAACATCTCCACTGGTTTCATCAACGGGTCAAAGGTGTCGCACGACCCAACTCCAAGGTCTCGATTGCAATGGGTAAGTGGACTGAAGTACATGCCATTGCGACCTGCGCTTGGTTCAACCTTGAGAAAGTTTTGAAAGGCGCCAACATTAAAATCTTTTCTGACAGCCAAGCTGCCATCAACGCACTCTCAACGTGGAAGTTTTCTTCCAAAATAGTTGCAGGGTGTTTTGACGTACTCCATAGCCTGACCAGAGGAAAAAGGTCTCGCTCTGGTGGGTCCCCGGACACTGGGGTATGAGGCTGCAGACAGCCTCGCGTGGGAGGGGTCTGAGACGTCGGTCCAGGCCCAGGGCCCAAAACCCTTCTGTGGCATCTCATGGTCCACCTCCAAGTACCTGATAGAGGAGTGGATCAAGGGACTATATCTAGCCTATTGGGAATCAATCCCAGGTCTTAGACAGGCTAAAGATCTTATAAGACCCTTTGCCTTAAAGGACACTATCACTTTAAACAGAGCAGACCTAAGGCTGTTGGTGGGTTATCTGACTGGCCAGGTAGGACTGCGGTATCACCTCCACAACCTAGGACTATCTTAGGAGACAGAATGCCGACTCTGCCTGGAAGGCGACGAGACTTCCACACACATTCTTTGTGAATGTCCTGCTCTGATCTGGCTTAGAAGAACGTTTATCAGAGTTTATGAGCCCCGCTAAAGTGCGGTCTTCTTCAATTAAAGACTTCTTCCCTTCGTTAGTGGGGTATGTACATAATAAGCCTAACTTGGTGGCAGTGTTCGCCATATGGGTTGCTTCCTCATTCCTTAATAATAACCAAAGGGTACAACAGTGATCTCGGTAGGAAAGGAGAGAAGTTAGCTTCAATAGGGCTAAGGCCACGGTTAACTGCAACCTCTACAAAAAAGCCCTTACGGACTACAACAAAGGGTTGAGAAGATCCAAACGAAGGTCAAGGAAAGCCTTCTGCGGAGAAATAGGCAAGATTCCAGCCTCCATGAGATTACACAAAGTATTGTCTAACGATCACTCAAATGGCATTGTCTCCCTCAAGAGTCCTGAAGAGTTCGGAGAGCACTCACTTCCCGGGTTAGGAGCTAAAACTGGATTCGAGGTAGTTCTGGCCCACTGGTCCTACAATAGGAAGAAAGGCCTGGCAACCACGGTTTTCACTGCGGGTAAAATGGAAAGGGTCATTGGCACCTTAGAGCCCTTCAAGGTTGCTGGGCTTGGAAGAGATCCAACCAATCCTGCTGCCATTATTCAGGGGTAGCTTTGCGCTGGCCCATATTTTGAGGTCTTGGAAAGAGGCTAGGGTGGTCTTTTTCCCTTTTTCGAGGGGAATATCGTACATTTAAGGAAGCAAAATCTTATCGACCACTGATTTTTACAATTTTTTTTTTATTTTCAGTCGATTTAGGGTAAAAGCACCCTTTAGTATTATTCCTTATCATAAAGTTTGGCTTGATTTAGTATCAACCACGTTCACAAATAAATATTAAAAAAGTGTATTTCATTGGATTATTTTGCATTATTATTGAAATTATTGCGAAAAACCCTTAAAAAGGGGTGTTTTTTGCATTTTTATGGGTGACGTCCATATTTTAGGACCGCGGGACCCCGATTTCCTTGATCAGCGACCCCAAAAACATGTAGGGTTCGATTTTCTTAACGGTGTTATGTTGGAACACCCTAACGCGCGTTTTGAATGGACTATTGACGTGATCAATGAAGACGCAGAAAAAAAATATTGTATCCCCTTTCAAGATGGTTCACGTCTCTTTACAATGGCGAATCGTTTACGATAATGGCTGCAAAGGCTTTCCTCAAGGAGGCGTTTTATCACGTCCTATGGTCAGTCCTAATCGACGAACTTCTTGTCGACCTGAATAACCCCGGCTTGAAAGCGCAGGCAGGATTTCGTCATAACGATCAGTGGGTGGCGGTTATGATTGGACCATCTCAGATCTCATGCATGTCGTTCTGTCATGTATGCTTAGCTGGTGTCGCTGCAAGAACTTGGGTATTAACCCACAAGAAACTGTTATCGTACCATTTACTAATAGAAGGAAGCTCAATTTAAAAGCTCGTAAAAAATGATTTTTTCAAACGAGGCTAAACATATAGGTATAATCCTGGATCAAAAGCTCTCTTGGAAACCCCAGATTGAGAGAGTAACTGCCAAGGCAATTACATCTCTCCATATCTGTCGTCAATTTGTAGACAAAACCTGGGGCCTCAAACCAAGATTAATGGTTTGGCTATACCCGAGGGTCATAAGCCCCATGGTGACGTATACATCCATTACATGGTGGATCAAGAGCAAACAAAAGGGTGCAGCGATTAATCTGCCCAAGGTGCAAGGTGGAAAACCTACTGGATCTCCCTTCGGTCCACCTAGAAGTGAAGAAGAAGGCTCTGGCGGTGGCGCTGCGTCTACAGGGGCTTTTTTTTACGGGGGAGTGATGAGAATCTTACATCGGTCAAGCAGCAGGGAATGTGTGCGACCGCCTGTCTAACACAGCGTCTACACTAGCCATGGCCATGGCCATTTCCATATGGCATGGACCGTGTAGACCCTGAAAGTTGGCCATATTTGATGGCAGATCTTATGGCAAACTCGATGGAAAGCCATTATGGCCGGCCATCAAATCTGCCATGAATTTGGCCATAATTTGACATTTGTTCACACAACTATGGCGGAAAGTTTAAAATTTAGTTTGATTCGGTGTAAATACATGTACGCATGTTTATAATTCTGAAAATATTTTTGTCTCGATAACATTTGTGAAAATGTGCCACTTTTTCCATGAAAATTCATGCCATGAATTGCCCACCACCATAACATTTGACAGCTCAAGCCATAAAATATGGCAAAGTCGATGGCGAAAAATATGGAATGTGTAGACGCAGTGTAAGGCTTCCATGCCAATGACAGGGAGACTCCGCTGGGGGTACGCACCCAGACGGTTGTGTCAGATTCCTACTGACTAAACTCACCCACCCTTTTTTTCATGACGTTCAAGTCCAGACCTGTACGAGCCGTTAAGGGATTACTTCAGTCTGGCGTCATCAGCATGACCCAGAAAAACAAAGGGATCCCTCAAAGGTGCTCACCAGAGCCGGAACAGTCTAACCATCTAGCCACCTAGATGCCACCTCTCCTTGCATTTCTTTGCCTTTCTCTGTTTCTTTGGGCTTCGTAATGCTTAAGCTTCTGGTGAATGGCCTTCAGCGCCACTTCCATCCCTTTCCACACAACCTACGACCTTATCATATGGTCCAAGATGTTTTCAGGAGTTAGCTGCACTTCAGCAACTGCTTCCAACGCAGTCCTGTGCTCCGCAAACCTGCGGGGCTATTCTATTTAAACCAGAGGAGACTTTGTGGATCACCTATCGATTCTCAAGGAAATAAACCTGGAGCCAATGTTCTCTCTCATTGTCCGATAACATTCCTACCACTCTGGACTTTGTCAAACCGTTCTTGTCGCTTATCGGCAGGCCCCTCTTTAAAGGAAGCACTGGTTGATAGTCTATCGTTTAGACCATAGGTTCTCAACGTGGGCGATAACGCCCCCTTGTGGGTGTTTGAGACTTTCTGGGGGGCAGTAGAATACCCAGAGAAATTTAGGGGGCGCTGAGGTGGGACAATGAGGGCATGGGCAGGTTAAAAAATTGTAGTCTAAAAAAGACAAAAAAGACACGCTAATCACGTACTAATAAAATAAAGTGCCCTTTTACATGACCGGACACTGCACAGACAAAACGAACGAACGGGCTGGGTTTATTGGGAAGAGGGTGAGAAAGGACGATTAGAAGGGCAGACAATTTGAATGGACACTCGCAGCGAACTTTTAAACGCACATTTTGACAGTTCCTGCGTTATTGTTGTTCCTAGGACAAGAATGCAATAGAGAAATTTCAAAAAGCAACAACAAAAAGAGCTAATAAGCTTTGAATATTTCGTTCGTTCGTTGGTGTTCGGCCGTGTGAAAGCCCATGCGACACTCCATCGGACTTCAAAAGACAATTGACGATTACAGCTAAGTTTTGACTGTTCGGTGTCCGGTCGTGTAAATCCAGCCATAGTAGACAAAAAAGGATCGAAAAACACAAAGAGGGTTGTTATCTCTGCCCGCTTTCGAGATAAGGCGTTTTGAATTTTGGTTTTTGGGGAAAAAATGTAGTTTAATGATTTCGAATGACAATGAAATGAAACAACGGTCGATTTCCACAAATAGGGTATCTTTGTAATTGTAAGGAATGCGACTTTTATTTCATTAATAAAAATAATAGTGTTCGATGGGAAAAATAGAAATAATAGGGTTTATTTGTAAAAAAATATGAAAAAAAGCCATTTTTACTCATGTAACTCAAAAAGTAGATCGTTAAGGTCCTTTTTTCTGAACTTTTTTAGCATTCCCAAAACTTACCTAAAACTTTCTTGGAACACTCCAACACTCCAGCTGGCTTGGTTTTTTTGCTATTTACCATTTAAAAATAGTTATCACTTTTTAGTATTCAACAATTTTTTCTACTTTTTTCACTTTAATTCAAAAAGTAGATCGTTAAGGTCATTTTTTCTGAATATTTTTAACATCTTCAAAAGTCTCTTAAAAAATTCGTAAAACACTCCAAGACTCCAGATGCCTTGATATTTTTGCTATTTACCATGCAAAAAATAGTATAATTCACTGTTTTCATTGTTTTTAATGTTTCAAAATACTAAAAACAGATCAGTGAGTGACCCTTATTTTTGAATAGTATGATTTTTAATTGTTCTCATTGAAACATTCTTCTTTAAACTCAGAAATAGGATAGGAGTCATATCTTAAGCCGGCTCTACACGACAGGGGCGGACAAAGCTTTCTGGGGGCCCGGGGCAAAATATAATTGGAGGACCCCTCCCCAACCACAAAAAATTTTGTTACGAAGAATATTCACCATGTAATCAAAATGTATTGTAAGCTTTACATTAGGGTTTGTACTATTTGTAGCAATATGCATGTAGTAATAAGATTCTGAGCCTTGATTCGATTAGAACTTATGTAAAACCGCAATTCCGAAAATAGTCTTCCCACCGTTGCGGCCCCCTAGAGCACGGCGCCCGGGGCAAATTGCCCCGGTTGCCCCACCCTCTGTGCGCTCCTGCTACACGATACTATGAACACCCTCCAACGTAGGACGCTTGATGGTTCGAGGTATTGTGTGGCAGACGTTCGAGCTACGAGCGTCCAATGCCAAGCGTCCAACTTTTGTGCTTGGACATGTTCCAGCTGTGATGGGTATCACCCCAATGTTGGAAGCCATACGACTATATCTAATATAAAGTGGCCGGCCTACACGATGCGGTGAACGTTTCATTCGAATGTGGGTTTCCAACGATTGAGTCAATACCCACATCAGCCCGAACGTGTCCAAATACGAACGTTGGACGCTTGACATTGGACACACGTAGTTCGAGCATCTGCCACACGATGCGTCCTACCTAGGGGGCTCTAGAAAAAAAATATTCTCAAAGTGGGCGGTGGGCAAAATAAGGTTGAGAACCTATGGTTTAGACGATCCAAAATGTAGAGTAGAGTTATCTCCAGTTGATAAACTGAGGTGTAATTTTTCAGATTCAGCGAGCAGGCTAGGTTTAAATAAAAAGAGAGAAGACTCTCGCGTCCGGATGCCTAAATGCTTATATCTTCCAATCTCCCTTAAGGCCCGTCCTCACTACGCGGAGTTAGAATCCACGCGCTTTTGGTCGTACGGCCAGCCAAAAGCGCGCGTGATGTTTTAATTTTCTGAATCATGAGTGAGAAAAAATCAATTCTTATTTGAAACGGCGTACGCGCTTTTGAAAAGCTCATAGTGTGTGGAAGCACAATGTACTTTTTTAAGCACAGCCTTTTGTCCGCGTTGTTGTGCCGCACGACCTTTACCATGGACAAAGTCGTAAAAAAGTCGTAAAAAAGTCATAAAACTCTATATGAAAAAAAGGCAAAAGCGCGTACGACCCAAGTCCGCGTAGTGTGGTCCCACCATTAAGGAAGCGAGCCGATACCTTTCAGTCACCCTCTTTATGACGGTGTATATTCAGTATGTGAGAGATATCCTAACTTAGTCCACACATTCTCCTAAACTCCTGAAGAGCTTTTTTAGCCTTCCTGATCTTTTCGTCAACGTGATGTTTCCATGTCAACAGGGCGCTCTAGTATTGACTATTCTACATAAAAAGATTTTTGTAGTGTTATAAAAATGATTGCTTTCGTGGGAGGGTGCCGATTTGCCGATTGTTTTTTTCGAGAAACCATTTGGACAGAGAGACAAGGCGCTTTTCGTTATGAAATTGACCATAGTTTTCTAAAACAAAAGCCTTGCAAATTTGATATCTAGGCTATGGTAAAATATTACCATTGCTACTGCTGCAACAGTAATCTCTTTCTACCCTACACTCTCTCTAAGTCACGTTTGGGCGAAACCAGCCTTTTCATGACAACATGATCAGTGATCGTGAATAATTGACAATATAAAGGATGCTCCTGAGCTTAGTTTTTTTATACAAAAATAATGCTGTTATTTCTGAAGTTTCGAAGTCGTTGGTCCAAAACTATCTTGATTAATTTTCACACGATTGAAAAAGACGAAATCTAAAAAACTTTGTTGCCACTTCGTTAACTTATTTTGTTTTTATTAATAAGTAAAGCATTCACCTAACGTATATTTCCACAACACCTGCAAACCACCTATCTCGCATTGAAAGTCCTTTCTGACAACTTAATGAATTTACATAATCCAGAGTATTTTTTTCTCATACAAATTTTATTGATAACAACTTTCTAACGAATTCCGCTCACACATTCTGCTGAAAGGAAATCCGTTTTTCCAAGCAAGTGATCGATTGCTCCAGATTGAACGCCCCCAAAGCATCTGCGTTTCAAGCTTTATATTTTATCGTGAAAGCAAGAGTGTGTGGGTAGCTATGCAAATTTTCTCAGTGGCCGATAAGATAAGAAGGCGATAACCACTGAAACGCTTTGAGGCAGCAAATTGGAGCATTAAGTAATTTTCGATAATAACGAAACGATAATATTCTTCGGTTTTTGCTTTATCTTTATTGTTGCCATTTTTTTTTCATTCTGCAAAAATGCGTCATTAGTAAAGGAATACCTTTTAGCTATTTGTAGTTGTTTTGCTAGGAAAACCGGTCATTTTCAAATAAGTTGTTGAATATTTGATCATGTAGAACGAGCCTACGACCGCCATCGTATCGATTTTTGTGCGAAAGTAAGTATAATGCAGAATTCTTCGAAAGTGTCCTAAAACTTACTATGGCAGTACTATAGCCAGAATCTGGATTTGGCCTGTTTGAACTGATCGCTCCATGAGTCCCGATTTTGAGCCAATGTCATTCAGTTTGGCATGCCTAAGATGTGTGCGTCCTTGCCTACGTCATCTTTTCAGCGAATGTTTGGTCAGCATCCAATAAACCCTACGGTAAAAGACTTTCCGAGCAGGTTCCTCTTCACTTATACGAGCTAGTCCTGCCCACCAAAATCTATCGAACTTTACAAGAATCACGAGAACGTCCTCCATCGCATGACTATTCTCCGAAACGAATTTTTTCTCGAGCTCGGCTAAGAGGTCCGAGTATTTTGGTCATCAGCATCCAGGTCTCGGATCCAATTGTGAGTAATTGGTAAGATAGCTGCAGTTTGGATTTTGACGTTTGTATTTGGCGAACCTTGGTATCTTAATACTACTTGAATTCTTTTTTACTCAATGCTGCCATGCGATCTCTCGCCGCGGAGTGTTCCTCCACTCAATGAACGGAGTTTTCTTCGGAGGTGGATAGGTGTGTCAAAGGTTTCGACAGAGT
Source organism: Thereva nobilitata (assembly GCA_963855945.1). Classification (NCBI taxonomy): domain Eukaryota; kingdom Metazoa; phylum Arthropoda; class Insecta; order Diptera; family Therevidae; genus Thereva; species Thereva nobilitata. The sequence continues at coordinate 129,854,386 of OY979696.1, forward strand.
AGGGTACCTCGCTCTATTGACTTAACTCCAAGTTATTAATATTCACTTTTCTTCTTTTTCTTCGTTTGGGTCCAAAAGTACCGCGGCCTTTTTTACTACACTCCTATGCCTCAAATTTGTAGGCCAAAGAGGTTGAGCAAGTTTAGTAGTCTGTCTAGCGGCTTGTCGCTTAGACTGTACGAGCAGGGTCTCGTTGAATATCGTTGCCATTGTGATCCCGGCCAACTGGGGCTTGCCGGGTTCCTGACCGCAGTCCTGCCTTCGGTCTGTGTGCTCGGGTGTGCTTCGTGGGATTCCGCAAATCCACTCGGGCTCTCCTAGCCTCGGCCCTTTAGTGGGTCCAAAAACTTAGGCCATAGCGGCGGCGGTCAAAGTCTGCTTTTTCTCCCGGTAGGAGGTAATTGCGACTCCCTCATTTTATTCTTCTGGGGTCCCTGCTCCCTTGGATGATGGGAATGTTCCTCCCAAATGATATGGGGGTTAGTGCTGCTGGGTTCAGGAACTTGGATGTGGATGTCTGGGTTTGCGCCTTGGCTTCCCAGGGGCCTGACCGCCGTGCCGTCCTGCTTCGATCTGTTAGGAAGGAGTTGCTGAAAGTCGAGCTCGGGTGTGCTCCGTGGGTCTCTCCAATTCCACTCTAGCTCTTCTTGCCTTGGCCCTCTCCAGCTATGAACATCCATCAGAAGTAGCCTCCTTATCAGGATGAGGCATTATATAACTGGGTGCACCTGGTGCCCAGAGGAAATCGTTAAACAACAGTTCAAAAACTACCTACTGCCATGCAGCCCTCGACTCGATAACTTTACTTCTAGGCTTGGTAGGTCCGATCTCACTACCCAATCCCTTTCAGGATAGCTGCCAGAGGCCACCACGAGAAGGTTATGATCGCAATTCCACCAGATATAGCTGCAGCACGCGCGTATTTACATACACTACATGTTGCTCCCCCATTTCGCTGGTGACTGACTGACTATTGACTCAATTCTAAAAAAATGAGAGTTTTCTTTCTAGTTGTCAAGGTCGTATTGGATGGTGTCGAATCTAAGCCAAGCACCGACTCTGCCGGTGTTCTTGACCGCTGGATCACCCGTTACCATCTCTTTTATTTCTGTCTTGTGCTGAAGTGCTGTTTTATCTTTTATAAATCTTGAACCGACCTTTCTTGAGTGCCTTTCTAGTCTCTTAACATCTTTGGCGTTACTTTAACGAATAATTTTCAGTAAAATGACCACATATTCCAAACCGCCAAACAAGCAAGCTGATGCCCGGGATTTTTTAAAATATCCAAACTACTCTTTCTGCTAGTAGCCCGCGCTACAATCCCCATCCATCCAATGGCGCTACATCCCAAATTGAGCTTGGGCATTCCTCCAAGTTTGACGATCCCTAGAAACTATATTATATGGCACAGTCTTCTACAGTAAGTATTACAGAACTTATACCCTCTGCATACGGATGTTGTTATGACGAAAATGTAAATTATTCGGCATCATAACGACGAAAACCAATGACGCAAATTTTTATCGTAACGACGAAAACTCAAATAGAGGGCCATCTAGCCATAGAATATTCCAAAAAGCTCACTTTAGGCGTTTTTCCAGTGTCATACGGTATCAGCTGATTTTGATTTTAATTTTATTTGAAAATTAATATAAAATATTACTTGTTTCCAGATTAGCCGATTTAAAGACCGGCGGGTGGTCAACAACAAGGAAATCATTTTTTTTTAATTTTTGTTCACTGACATTCTTCACTACACATCCACTTTTTACAACTGTCAAAACTTAATGACGAATTTTACCGCGTGTCACCCCTAAAATGGCATTCGGCGTAACGATGGATTTTCGTCGTAACGACGTTGCTGTGTGTCGAGAATATTGTACAACTCCAAGAAGTTAAAAGCAAGCTTCGTCGACGTCTGGTTCAGCGCCCCAATATCGCACTAACCTCTGCTATCCTTTTCTGCCCTTTAAACGAAGCTTACTACTGGACATTGCACCATGACCTGAACGATATGACAAACTGGTAGCACAAACGGTGATTTTTAAGCTAAATTTTTCAATATGAAAAAGGCTCCAATATTCAGGCTATGGTATATACCGTAGTGTTTTAATTTATCTATAAAACTTTTAAACGAAAAAAATGTAGCTCAGACAACAATCACAATGAAGTGTTCGAGATGACATTGATGTTCCAATATCAACTCTCCGAACTTTTGACATTTATAATATGACAGAATAGAAATATCGACTCCTCACCACGGAAGTTTAAAATTACCATTTTAACCACGAAAACTGTAAAAATAAAATGCACAAAACCTTTTATCGTCGGGATTAAATCATTAGAAAAAGAAAATTGATTACCAATTTCCGATTGTCGTAAGAACTTTAAACTTTCCAACATCGATAATTTGTCACCGTTCCCAACCGATCGTGCTGTCACCTGAGCACAGTAATAGCAATAAAAAGTCATAAAAAATTCCCTTACCTTCAGCGCCGGACAAGGTCCAAACATGACTCGGATCCAGGCTCATTTTAATCACGAAGGTCACAAAATTTGTATCCCAGCCTGTCTGAGTGTCGCCATCTATTGATTTTTTGTTGCTTTTTGATCCGATAAGATAAGGAAGCGAATGTCAATATCAATTGCATTTTTTATCTCTTTCGGTAAGGTAAGTGAAAGCAATCAGGGTGAGTGGAGGAGGCACGTGTTGAAGATGGTGACTGTGATAAACCCTAAACAAAAAGTGCTCAAACGTGGCCCGAGCGATAGAGCGGACGTAATTAGTCAGGATGGCGGTAAAGTATCGGGTGTCCATGCTGCTGGCGTGGCATTAATTAAAACGTTCTGGGGCTAAATGGTAGCGAGTGATCGGACCCACGATCGGGATCGCGACGTCTGCAATGGGCGAGTCAATGTTGTCGGATCACTTGATCGATGCGCGGCACTAAATTTTTTGTAGCTGAGTGGTAATTGAAGTTAATGAGTAATGGGGTAGAAATTTCGATGCGATTTAATTGAAGTCTTAGAATATGAGGGTAAGGGGACAGAGTGTAATTGGCCCTGAATAAGGTTTTGGATAGGAAAGAGTGAGGGTGCGTCTGCAGTTGTGATAAAGAGGCGATTTGGAAGTGAACGGATTTTATCTTATTTTATCTACATCCATAGCTTTATGATAAGGCTCTATCCAGTTTTTAAAAGGGGGGCTTACATATGCTTCAATGTGAAAAAAACTCTGGGAATTCCTTGCTGATAATTTATTTAGTGAGATGGAAGTTTTAGACAACACCAATGAATTCTTAAAAACGATTTCTTATCTTAGAAAATTGTTAATATCATGTGGTTATCTAGAGATAAGTAAGATGACTTGTGCGGGTGCCGCGCTACGACCTACTCCTTAAGTCATACAATATGACAGCTAGTGTTTTGTGTGGTTGCTAATGTGAAGCAATGTCTTATTCTTCTATTTAAAAGGTGCTGAAATCCTTGTAGACGAATCTTTTCTTCTCTGAAAGCCAACCCCTGATTGCGATAAGGTCCTATGGGACCAATTCCAAACCGATTTAGGAAGTCCAACGTGTCCTAGGTGAGCTGGGCGTTCTAAATCCGGGTCCCGGGTAAAAAGGCAGATGCCCTGGCTAAACCAGCTCTGACATTGAATTTATTGGTTCGGAACCGACTTAGCGCACCCACCAGCTTGCTGAAGAAGGCCCTTGCCGATCGAACTCTGATGAAACGCACCCAATGCTGGAGGCCAACTCTAAGCGGTTCTTTCCTATACTATTTCCTAATGGGATGTCCGGATGCAAAAAACCCTGTTCGCACGTGAGAAAACGATGTTCGTTGCCTGCCGACTTCAATTCGTACGGCAACCAATTTCCTTGCTTTCGCCAAAAGAATCTGCAAGTTCTTGTTGTGTTTGCATGGGCCTGGATCTTCATTCAATAATAGCGTCCTAAAAATTTTTCATCGGCTTTGTAGCGTTGAAATCAATCATGTTACGCACCTCATGTTGGGGCCCGTAAAGGCCAACTTCAGATCCATACACAATTAACTCATAATTTACAAAAAAAATGTGCAAGAGCCAATCCATAGCAAGGCAGTACCCCGGGACTCACGAAAAGGGTTGGCTCGTCAGGAGGTCGTGGAGTAGTCCCACATACCTGTCCCCATTAGGGGCGGGAGGGATTCGAGTACCTGAAAACAACTTCCGTGCGAGAAAAATGGCCAAGCTAGATTGCAAACAAAATGTACAATCTATTTCAAGAGCTGAGCTTTCAGTATACTTCCAAAAAGATGCAGATGAAGGCACTACCAGTACTATACATGTACCCAAATTTATGAAAAGATGCTATTCTCGGTAATGAAGGAGGTGTACAATACTTCAGTAATTGAACACACGTAATTCACAATACCGGCGCCTGTGCTGAGTATTAGATATCGATCACTCCTCACAGATAGATCTTCCTGAATTTCCACCTTTCCACATACCCGGAAACTTTCTTTCTCTTTTTTCAGGGCTCTACTGCACGGACTTTCTCTTGGTTTACTCGTTTTTGTTCTATTTATTTTTCCAGCAAAAACCAACTACTTCCACTTTGGCGTTTAAAACTTTTTTCTTTCAATTATTATTATAGTACTAGTAGGGAAGCTTGTTACCGAAATTCGGTCACCAAAACACAACCAGCTTAATATGAAAAATGAACATTGAAAAGAAAAAGCACAGAAAGCACATTTTTCACCGTTGGCGCAATTATAATCACAGTATTTAAATTGAAAAATTTTTTCTTTAGGCCGCTCAAATTAGTTAAAAAATCGGCGTTTGCGCCTTTTTTCAGAGTCTGTTGATAATCAAAGCGCCTGAAGAAGGGCCGCTGAAAAACTGCCACTACTACTTTTAATTTTTCATACAAATGCATAATTTCGTCTCAAAATATAAAAAAAGGCGCAAAACGGCCTCTAGTGGCGATACTATGCCGTATTCGAAAAAACAGTGAAGATAAAATTTGTAGATAATGTTATGCCCTACAACTCCTTTGATATCTTCACCAAAATGCATAGTTTCTCCTCAAAATAGAGAAAAAGGCGAAAAAACGCTAAAATTCATATATGTATTTCTCAAAAGCACCCTTTTTTAGAACCGCGGGTTGTGAAAATCATATTTAGACAGCCAAATCGTTCACTTGACACCGGTTTCATAGAGTCATGAGCCGTATTTAACCGGGACACCATGGCGGCGCAACCAGTTGCCGCCACCAACAAAATGTACAGCTTGCGCAACCAATTTGGCGGCGCGACCAGCAAAGACGCGTGCACAGAATATTGCTGCCCGAGCCGCCACGCTGGTTGCGCCGCCATGGTGTCCCGGTGAGATACGGCTCTAAGTCATAGCTGTGGGAAAAATTTATTTATTTTTCTAATTTGAGCGGAATACTTGTTAAATTTGCACTTAACAGCTCAAATAGCAATTTAGTATAGGTAAAACTTTACCTGGCTCTCACACCTTTTCCTATGCACGTACCTGAATTAAATATATATTCTGACCATATATGAAAAAGTACCTTTCGTTTGATATATGTTTCATTAAGATACGTGCACCGGAAATAGGTTAAAAAGGGATCACAATTTTTGGCTATATATATTTATTAAATACTAGCAAACACCCGCGTGCGTTGCAACGCCTTTTAATAAAAAAACTTATGTGTGCACAGTCCGGGATAGGAAAAACGATTAATGAAAAAAATAACAAATCTGCAAAACATAAGTTTGGGCACATAACTCGACTATAGAATAATCTCTCACAGTTAGTATTTCCGAACTCCTACAACATCCAAGAGTTCAAACGCGGGGTTAATCCCCACCCTCTTCAACACCCCCCTTCTAACCATCATACCCCTAACCTATTCCGAAGCTTTAACATCAAACTTGCTAATAACTTCAAAAATAAAGGCCTTAGCATAAAAATTGTCCGGACATTATTGATAGGAAATTGTCCAAGCTTTCCAATTTTGAAAAAAAATATTACTTAACTATAGGTATTTTTTGGAGAAAAAGTTGGTTTTCATTAAAATTATAGTTAAAAAATCTAAAATTTTGATTTTGATGACTCATTACTCTGGAAGTTGATAGGTTAGGACCTTTTACAGTTTTAGATAGGTGCGAGTATTCTGCGTACACTGATACCTTATTCATGAAAATAGGTCATAGGGTTACAAAAATACAGGGTGATATGTAAAACTCTAAAAAAAAACTTCAAACGCCCTAGCTGCTAAACCATTACGATTTAGCCCCCCCCACCCATACGATTTTTTGTTCGTCTATCCATAACCTATCCACAGCCGGCCGCTTTGACCCTCCTCATGATACACCCTGTATATTCAAAATCAACAAAAAAGCATCCCAAACCTCGTAGGAATGTAACATCTGTGACAAAACTGTATGGTAACTATCATAGCGGCTGTTGCAACGAAATAAAGGTTCTCCTGCAGGAGCAGAGTAGCCTGGAATTCTCATTCACTCTGTCCATATGCTGTTACAGAATAGTATATTCTGTAACAAGTTTGGAATGATGCATATTCCGCACAAGTGGAAGTTTGGCGCCCGAGCCGCAGGCGAGGGTGGCGGTCCACGAGTGCGGAATATGCCATTCAAAACGTGTTGCAGACTATACTTTTTCTACGCCTCTTATTAGTTTTTATTAATATTTTGTAAAGAAAAACGTACCTTTTGTAAAGCTAATGTCAAAAATATAATGTACAAGGCACAGCAAGATATTTTAACGCTAAATAACATATTAGTAGGGGTCATTCATAACAATTTTGTAATTTAATAATTTGTTAATAGATGGCCGCCGCAAAATTTATTAAAAAAATGCTATTATTTTCTGCAATTTAATAATTGAATACTTTATTTAAAGCAAAAATTTTCTAGCGGAACATCATTGATTGTTTATTATTGAAACAATCTTTTTCTTTCTTTAATTAATAAATTTTTTTTCTTTAATTAATAAATCATATTCTTGGATTACGACGAACAGATGTCGCCAATAGTAGTCATTCCATAACAATTGATGGAATGAATATTCCACACGGGTGTGGAATGCTGCTAATTCCGTAACTAAAAGTAATATCAGAATGCCTGGTATTCTAACACAGGCGTAGAAAATAGAAATTCGTTCCTAAGTAATAAAAACTCGATTGTGTAATAATTTTTGCAGTCAGTATTTCTGAACTGCAATGGCATTCGAAAGTTTAAATTCCCTTCAACATCTCCTCATGACGTCAAACCTATTCTATTCCGCGAACTAAGCTTACTATTAGACAAGGGTCCATGACATGACCAACGAGATGACGGTAGTATCTACAAATGGAGATTCCTGAGCATAGAAGTACCACAGAAAAAATATTTATTTCACCATTTTCCTGCCCAATATAAAGGGCCCGGTATTACAGGGCGACCCGCGCCACCAAAGAAATTTGTCCGCCGCTGCAATGACTCAAATTAATTTATGACTTTTCAAAAAACGAACATATATACATTTTATTACACCATCTAGCGCAGAATATCGCAACTACATTGTATAACAGCAACCAGAAATATTGAGATTGATTGAAATTAGTTCGCAGTGATCTTAACAGCATCCGATTAAATAAAACCATTGCTAATCGCTGATGCGTAACACCTCCGATTAACTGTACCCCGAAGGAAATCAGTTATGCACAACGAGAATTGCCAACTGACAACGAAAAAAAGGCGCAAGAGAAGAGCTTCCCATCCAGTAGCTGATAAAATCCCTTAAGGGACTCGAGATTGAGATTTTCCTATTATTTTTATTTATTTTGAAACTCAATAGTCTGAGGTTATGTGAAACATTTCCCTGTACATTGGCGGTGAAGCGTTCCAGAGCCATCTTCGCGCGTATATATATCAAACATAGCGAACGGGTGGAAGGCACAGCGCACAGTAGCGATCTTCTCAGATTTCTATAACACCACTCCTTAACTGCCTGCCGATGTCCATAAACGGGCGATTGGCAACTAGGTGGAAAACGATCAACAGTATAACGCACAACCATCCCCGATACACTTCGCCAGCTTCATAGGCCCCGGGGCAGCATCACAAGTGAAAGTCGCGTGCGCTTTAAGATCCGATATTCGTGCGAACAGATGTCACTTGGTTCTGTTGCCATATAGAAACCCATTTACTACTAGCAAGAGGCGTGCGACGCGGTGGAAACGACTTTCTTTATACTAAAAGCGAAAATTGTTTTTTTTTTCGTTCATAGGTCAGTCGACCTTTAAGTACTTTGCGCATGCGCTCAGTGAGGAAACAGTACTTTTTTTCGTGTCGAACAGATTATCCGGCCACCTACTAAGCGAGTAATTCGTGTGTCAGGAACCCGCCTACGTTAAACAGGTGGGATCACGACATACCTCCGGCTCCGGGTATGCTTAAAATGCTAATAAAACTTGAAACAAAAGATTCCAACCGACGATCGCCGATCATCCATTGAGGACGCTCAAAGACGTCGTCGCGTGAATTCTTGCCGGAGGAAAGGTGTCAATCGATTCGACATAGACGCGTCACATATGGCATTCGGGCGAGCTTAATGCAATGGTTGTCCAATTCAACATCGGTTTCCGGCTTTGTTGTGCAGCATTTCAACATTTTCCCATCAATGGACACAGACTACAAACCAACGGACTACAGGGCTGCATGCATGCGCACAGTTGTCAGATTGTGGGTGCCATTATCTAACCAATGGCCAAGACCTACCAAGAATAGCCAACAATCAGGTTACTTGCTATAAAAAAAATAAGTAGTAAATACTAGTTTTCCCGCCTACGCGATTGTCGGAAAGAATGTCAAGAACTTGAGTTGTGCCCATGCGTAAACAGATTTTGAAACGTGTTTAGTTCGATCATCGCCAATGTAGAACATCTGTGGTGGCATGTTTGGAATGAAGACATCTGAAGCGCGAGATTTATCCATTTCGAGGAGAGCATGCATGACTCTGGACGGCGCAGTTGTTTCGAAATTGTTTGATTTTTATTTTTTCAGAAGCTCTTTACGGCAAAGGTCAGCCACGATGGGTTTTTTGGTTGGTTGGGTGATTTTGTAGTCCTTGAGGTATTTTATATTTGGATCAAACTTGCGACTGAATGATTTGGAATTGTTTGATTCATTTGAATTTGTTTTTTTGTTATTGAGTCAATGCAAAAGAGACTTTTAGAGTATAATCATCCAAAGTCTGGAAGGAAGCAGATTTCAATTTTTTCTTCATTTTTTGATTGTTAGTAGCATTTACGTCCGGTAGCAATATTTAGCAGCTAGCTTAGTTCGTAAAAGTAAAGACAGATGTAATAGAAGATATGTACCAATGATACAAAGGTGTTGTTTTCTTACCTAATTACTATAGGCACTGTCCTCTGATATAATCGTGGTCAAGCTCGACTTTGACAAAGCATTTGTAGTAAATATCCGTAGCCACGAAAAATATTAGGCTAGAACCGATTTGTGACCTATCAAAAAGCTACCTTAGTTATAGTAATGAGTAGAGCTCAGGGATACCCACCCTTCTACTGTCGACAGTTCCATCCTAAAGTTACTGTAAAGCGGGAGGATAAGGAATAAGGCATGTTGGCCAGGTCCGAGAGAAAAAACACAAAGAACCCTACCGTGCGTAGAATTGATCCACGAACCTCTGTTATGGTGCCGGGCTTTGACTTATATTTTTCGCAGTGTAATGGTTGAACAAGTGAAATTTGTACTAATTCATTTTTAAAAAAACTTTGTACTGGTTCGATCAGTAAACAGACCCGAAATACATAATTAATTTTCCAGTGAAATTATTGTTTACTGGATGAACCAGTAATATTTTCACTGGTTCATTTTTAGAGAGTAGTTCTTAACAACTGCCCTATCGTTGGTCCGTTGGCAAGAGAGGAGTTGGGCCACGTTGGGCTCCCCGATTCCTTTCCTTGCCCATACCTTCTCCTATAGACAGTACCATATAACATGACAGGATGCACAGTCATACCGGCAACATCGAATAGCTGATATTTAACATTTTCCCCAGTTGCATGGAGCAAACTGTATTATATCGTGAACCCGTAAACTTTCTGCTGGCCGAAGTAGCTTTATGGAAATGTCTCCAGCATAAGACTGATCACTCCTTTCTTCATCTTTTCTTATTTTATTTCATAAACCACGATAGCTTGGTTGTCCTGGAAGGGCTGCGACCAGAAAAATACAAAGTCACTGAGATTCTAAAATATTTACATGTTTACCAGGTTTCGCGGCTGACCATGATATGGAATTAAAGAAAAGATCAGGAATGCGAAAATGGCGCTTCACGATTGTAAGAAAGTGCGTAGACTAAAGTGATTATCTCACCGAGGGTCGCATATTAGATATGATCGCGAGGCCCATAATACTTGGCACTTGAGCAGAATTCAGAGAACGGTACGCAAGGGAACTATTGGTGGTCTTGGTTCACACCCACTACAGCTATGGAAATGCTAGAAACGGCTACTAGATTGTATCTCAAAAAAGTGAAGACGGCGATTACTTCTTCCGAAGGCTATATACCGTTCGACGGGAACACAATATGTGCACATGAAGATACTTCAAAAGGATCTGGTTGCTCATAATGCCTATGGCAGAGATTCCGAGAATGGAGGCAATAAGGCAGTAATAAGTCGTATTTCGACAGAGATTAACCACTGGAATTGGAGAATGTCGAAAACCTAAGCAAGATTGCGAAGTTAAATAATGTGACGAGACAAAAATTTATGTGAAGACGAGGCTGGCATCCTGGCAAAAAGATAGTCTAGGGCCTAGATGCGTCCCCTGGCAGTATTACCGCCGCCGCCATGGTCTCTGAAGAACTGCCAAAAAAGAAGGCAGGTGAGCAATGTTCCCTCTAAGCTGCGCAGGTGCGGCCGCGCACTAATTTTTCGAGAGTTGCGCAGCCGTTTTTATATTCTGCTCACAAAGGGCTTGTTCACCATTTTTTTATTTCATTTTGTAAAAGAATTGCATCTGAAAATGGCAAAAATCCGAATTTCACAAAAAAAGTAAAATTTGCTTGGTTTGCTTTATGTAAAGAGAGGGGAGTTCGTTGTTGTGTGAATTTTGTATACAGCATTTCGTGCATGGTTACAGTCACGTAGTTGGTAACGTCACCGAACGTAACATATGACTAGCCTCTGTTTGTATACTTCTCGTGTTTATAGCTTGTCGTTTAATCAGTAGATCGTGCCCCTAATAAAGAAAGAATATGGAGTGCGCCATCTAGACCTTCGGTATTTCAACATTGAATAATTCTGACGATATTCTCTACCATTTATTTCAAATCAGTTTTTGAATACAATGTCGATTAAAGCAAAAAGCAGCTCTTTTTGGGACATCCTGCATAGCATTGGCGAACATTTCGGGCGTTATAGGAGTTATTTCGGATCGTATGTTAGCTTTGAGTTCGTCAATGGTCTTCGGCTTGCTGGCATAAACTTTACTTTTTAAATAACCCCACCGAAAAAGTCTGGTGGCGTTAAATCCGGAGAATGAGGAGACCACTCCATTTTTCGACACAAAGTGTCTTAAGAACTACATCGTAGCGGCTGCGATGTGGCAAGGTGCACCCAAAGTCTAACATCGTGAGCTCGGCGAAACAAAGCCAGATTGTCTCTCTTCGATAAAGTATGCAGAACAGAAAAGGAAGGAAAAGTGAACCAGCTATTTTTTCATAAACGAGCAAATATGCGCCAACACATCAAGTTTATCTCCATATAAAATCATAAAATCTTCCGCTGGATTGGGTAGTTGTGTCGTGTATAAAAATGGTGCATTCCCTCTTACTCTAATAGCCTCACCCTCACATCGTCAGGCTTTGGGTGCGACCTCTTGTTGAAAATAGAAGTTCGCCAGACCTTTTTCACGCATTTTCGGACACACAAAGTGCACCAACATCCAAAGATAGCGTGCGCCGTCGACGGTTTTTCCAACTTTGAAGAAAAATGGTCCGATGATGGTTTTTGAGCACTCTCCGGCCCAAAGAGTCACTTTGTCGTCGTGCATTGGTGTTTCGAGAACGCGTATGGGTTCTCTGTTCCCCGAACTCGACAGTTTTGTTTATTGACTCCGCCAGAAAGTTTAAAATGAGCTTTCGTTGTGTACTGACTCATAGCTGAAATGGTACTGAATGACGTTTCAGAATCGCGTACATTTGTCGTAATCGGCTAAAAATTGTCGGAGTTATTCAATGTTAAAATACCGAAGGTCTAGATGGCGTATCCGTATAAACCAAGATATGAACTATAATGAAAGCATCAATTTTCAAGAATATTTATTAAAAAAGAAAGTTACTTCAAATACAGCACTGGACCCCCCCCCCCCCCTTTCGCACTTTTACATACGTTTTAAATATTTTTGTTCCCATATACTTTGTACCGCGCAGTCATCGAAAAAATTAGAGGGAACATTGCAGGTGAGCCTTTTCCCCTTGAGCTATGTTGTTCTAGAGCAGTCATGCTCGGTGAAGTAGATCAGCCTCCCAGCATTAGTATCCAGGCCACATATTCTTCCTCGTTATAACGTTATAAGATTGTCCAAGAAAATTTTTTTCAAGCAGTGCTGAAGCAGCCTTGGCGTCATGGAGGTTTATCTTGGCAAGCTTCATATAGGGTGCAGTGTTCATTACCTTAGGGAATTATGTCCCTTCCCCTTTTTGCAAACCTTTCTGACTCGGGGGTTTCCCCTAAGGATTTGAGGGAAGATGTCAGGGGCACAGCCCCGCCTGTAGCGGAAGTCGAGGAACCAGTCCTACTCTGGGTTGCTTTCCGGGAGTCTTCACCAGTTGCACCAGCCTGTCGAGAGTCGATGTAGTTCTTCATGTCAGTTGGTGCGGTATTCGACCTTGCCCGAGGCACCTGTGTTATTGAGAAGGGTAATACTTAACGTGATCATACGTCCCGTTTTGAACTGGACCGTCCCTTTTTTCGGTTCTTTGTCCCCTTGTCCTCGAAAACAATCTGGGGACGCAAATTTGTCCCGTTTTCAGAAACCGCGAGATAATTGGCGGGCCGGAAAGGGTAGAGGACAGGGAATAGGCCGCGAATTTACAGAGAATAGTTTGATTGCAAAAGTCGTGGCATTTTGTCGGGACAATGCCATTGTCCATTTTGGAGGCGCAGCTAGGCGAGTAACTAATAATGTGTTAGTGAAATTACAACCATCTCTGGGAAAACCATTAACAGGTATTGGATGCGGAGCTCATATAATTCCCAACGCAATAAAATATGCTGCAGATAGCCTACCCGTAGATTACGAATGCATTATTGAAAAGATATATTCTTTTTTTTATATTTACACGGTTCGAGTTGAAGCTCTGATATGAAGGAGTTTTGCGCCGAAATTGGAACAGAATATCTGAAAATGTTGGGCTATGGCAAAACCAGGTGGCTTCCGCTTATGCCTTATAGAAAAGGTTTTAAAAATGTACCAGCCATTAAAGAACTACATACTTGTAACGGTCGGTTATTTATCGATTAATTCTCCTTATTAATTATTCCCCCCATCTCGCGGAAATTTCCGAAATTATTAATGAAGTCACTTCCCGAAAATTTTAATTCAAAATTTTGGAGTGAAGTAGGCGAGGAAAACGAAAAATTTCTTGGAATAGAAAAAATAGAAACTTGGGAGTCTGTTTTGAGGATTGGCCGGAAAAAGTCTGTTTTGAGCATTGGCCGGAAAAAGTCTGTTTGAAGATTGGAGAAAAGAAGTTTTTTTTTGGATAAATGAACACTTTAAAACTGTCCAGACATTATGCCGTTGTCTATTAACTTTTCTTTGCAATCGATTTATTAAGGAATTCGATTTTACGAAACAAAAAGGGAAAGTGAAAAATAAAGAAATTTTCACGGGTGTGATTTGCAAGTAGTTGATATATTTTTCATAGGTCTAGTCGTGAACCTACACTTGAAAGGATTCATGCAACGATGGAAAGGTGAATGGATTTGGAATTTTCAATGAAGATAGGGTCTGGTTTTTTTGAATTCGGCTGAGAAAGGATACAACAAGGGTTAAAGAAAAAACACAGCAGTCTGCTCACGAAGTTTATAAAAATTGATTAAAGGGAAAAACAAATGAATTTAGTGGTAACTATTAAAAATTATGATAAACTAAGTTTTCGCTAAGGTTAATGAACTGTGTGTGATTGTTGTGCTTTAAAAAAAGAAAAAAACGCAATGGATTAATGATATTTCCAATATTTTACCGGTTGAATTAAAAAACAACCTTTTTATTGTTTAGTTTTTGATTATTATTAGAGGAAAATTATATATTGTGGATTAACCAAAATGTAATGTGACTGGTAGAGGAGGAAGAAAACGTGGCAGACCTCCAAAGATCCAAACTGGGGATCGTAACCCAAAATTTAATCATAATCTTCTTAAGAAACCGAAATATCTAACCACAGGATCTGATTTACAATTTAGTACACCATCAGTTTCCGGGCATCTTCCCCACAAGCAAGTGAGTACCACTCCAATAGGACATAACGCGGAATGATTAGTACCTATCTGTAATAGCGACGAATCTCATTGAAATTATTCAAGAAAAGGATTTACTACGTTCAAAACGTTCAAATCATACATCCACAGGATTTGTAAATAAAGTGTTTATAGATAGGTAAAAGACAATGGGACTCAGTTCGAATGACTGTTCTGGTTGTGCCGGGTAAAATCTTAATATTAACTAACTATATTTACAATTTTTGATTATATAATATATTTACACTTTATTAATTATTTAAAGGCAGGCATCTGTCCGAAACATTTATATTTTTTTCGAAGTTAACTATATTCAAAATACGTAACACTTTTACATGTTTATAAATACTGATCCAATATATATATACAAATTCTTATAAATACTTATCCAATATTTTCAATTTCTTATAATATAATATGGTTACAAATTTTTATAACTTGATATAATTACACATTCTTCTTATATAATCTATATATATACATTCCAATGGATATAGATAGAATGTTTTTAATAATTTAGTACACTGTTCATTCTTTTGGGGTGTGAACACACATTCGACTTTTCCGCTTTAGTGATATACGTTTTGTGTTTTTATATCGAACCATAGGCGAAATTGCCTGTTGGTCGTTTAGTCGGTTTACTATTTGATATAGGTTTGAGCTAACTTCGATTTGGCCAAAGCGACGCTTTTCCTTCTAGTTACTATTTAGTCTAGTGAGTACCCCCCATACACGTACCATACACCAGATCACCTAGTACATTCTATTGTTAACTTGTTTTGGTTCTAATGACTGTATAAAATTTGTGAAATTTTAAGCATTAGAAATTAATATATGTATTTCGAATTTATGCTTACACTGTTTACCTCCTTATTAAGCATGCAGTGCTAAGTTCCTTTTTGAGTTTCCAGGATGGTTGTCGAGGGAGATTTTTCTCTAGGGTTCTCACGTCGTCCCACAATGCCTTAGGGGTTGAACAGGACACTTTGTGAGGAGGACAGAAGACCGGGAATGACATGAAGAGTTTTTCACACAGACAAGTAGGTAAGTGGTGAACCATATAGGTATCGGTCCGGTCACACCCCCCACGACCCCTTCCGTCGAGCTAGCGTTTACTGTGTGACCGTCATAACACCCCCCTAACGGTTATTTCGGAGGATTAGGGAGGGTGAGTTTTTCAGAAATTTTTTATGTCTGCGATTGCTTTCCGGATCAGTCCTTCAAAGCTGCTGATGAAGGAAGCATGACCAAGTATGATGGTAGCCAAACTGGCTGTTACCAGCAAGGAGCTCCATTGTGCCGGTACATACTTTTTGAGCATTGAAAAATGTCCCCAAATATTAAAAAAAAATTTTGAAGACCCCAAATCAGAATTGTGGCTTCTTTTTTTGCACGATTAGTCAGCAAGTTTTCATCAAGCTGTATTGAACTTTATCGGCAATTGAAGCTACAAAAGAAATTAACCAACTGAAACATTATTTGGTTCAGAAACAGACTAATCAGTTTTTGCCAAATACAGTCCGTAGTTTGATGGTAAAATTGAAAGATAATGGCACTGATATTGACGAAGAGTTTGTGAAAAGTACAGCTACAGAATTTTATAAAACAAGTCGTGAGCATTTGGAACAGTGGACGGGATTTTTTACTAAAAAATTGAAGATATTTTATTGGGCAGATTTTAAAAAAATACCGACATGGGAAGACGTTCGAAAAGCATTGGATGTATTGATTGAAAAGGGATATACTGATTGTAACAAAGATACAGAAGTATTTGACGAATTTTCATTAATTTGTAAAGTGGAAGTGTTCAAGCACCTTCACACCAACGACCTTAACCATGAAAACTTTTGTATTTTAATTGAATATATTTTATGTCTGCCCGGCACAAATGCACCAATTCTTTAATGAATAAATTGTGGGCGTCTAACAAAACCCAGTTACAGGTTCCGGTCCTTATGGCGATGTTGATAATTAAGGTGAATATTAAAAAAACGTGCCAAGAATTTTATCCTTACTTAAAATCATCACCAGCAGTATTAAAACAAAGTTGTTCTGCTGAATATAAAAAAGACTGAAAATTTATCTTAAAAGCCCGGTTTCACAGTGTCGATTTGAGCTTTCGCTTAGCTGAACCTGAGCAGTAATTTTGAGCTTTAGCTCAAGTCAAAACTGTTTCACAGTTTGTTTTTATGCTCAGTTCAGCTGAACTTAGTTCACTGGATTTTGCAGGCCACTGTGGTTGAATCAGTTGGGGAAATTTTTGCTTTTGTTGATAAATTGTCTGATTTTTCTAGTTTTTTATTTTTAGTTGTAAGTATTTTTGAAAAGATATGGCCCCTTATTACTATAAGAACGAGTACGACGAAAGTAAGTCGGATAAAGGTGAAACCCCAATGTAGGCTTGGCTTGCTTGAACTTGGTGAGCTTTTCAGGTACCACGTGCCAAAGCAAAACAAGCCCAGCAAGCCAAAGCAAAACAAACCCAAATACACGCTTTGCTTTAGTTACTTTACAGTTTGCTTTTCATGAGCACAGGAAATAGAAATAGTACACGAAAGAGGTAAGAGGTATGAATTTTGCGGAATTTTTCCTTTGGAATGGACATTATTGTTTCATAAAAAGAACAAAGGATCGAATGTAAATATCTATTGTTGTATAGAATGATAAAGAAGCACAAATGGTTTATGGCATTAACTGTTCAAACATTTACGAGAAATTTCTTAAAATGGGATATAGAAATAGTTGTCTCAGATCAATTTTGAACTTTTAAATATTTATAGTTTATGTTATTCCCAAAAAAAAATTTCTTTATGAAATAAATTTTCTCAAACCTCTACATGCATTTATTTCTCTAAGCAAAATAAATATTAAACGAACGCGAAAGCATACAAAGCATCAACAAATTGAACATTGGTCATTTAGAGCTTTGCTTTGGCTTTGCTTTGGCTTTGCTTTGGCTTTGCCGCTTTGTCATTTGGTTTTTTCCCATAACAAAGCACTGGTTTATTTGATATGTCAAAGCAAAGCAAAGCACTAAAGCAAGCCAAGCCTACAATGGGGTTCACCTTTAGTTTCCATAATTCCAGAAGTCGGATAATTTTCCATTGATCCATTGGGGAACTCTGCATTTGGAATTGTTATATGGAGCTTTTATCAATATTATTATTTTGTCAGGTAAAAGGGGGATCGTAATCCAGGAAACAGGTCCACTATGATTCTAAAGGTGTTCATATGGTAAATGCAGGAGCGGCCCTTTCTGAATCCAGCTCGCTTCTAAGCGTTCGGTACAATAAGTTTTCTCCAGGTTCCTGTGAAAATGAAGCATTCAAAGCGGCAAGAAATAATCTCTCCATTTTTAGAGTTACACAGCAGCCTTCTACCTGCACTCTTTACGGCATGCTTTGTAATAGAATGCTCTCTTCTCTTTACAATTGAAAAATCAAACTTCAAACTTATAATTAAAATCAATAAATAAACACAAGTTCACTGTGATTTCTGTAAAATTAATGACATTACTCTCACTTATATCCTGAGCTTTGGCTTAAGTGGCCAAATTTAGTCGCTCAGTTCAAATCAATTTTGAACCAAGTTCAACAGTTGAACCACTTCTGTGAAACAGTAAAATGAGTTGAGCGAAAGCTCAAGGCTGAGCGAAAGCTTAAGTGAACACTGTGAAACCGGGCATTAGCTTTTCAAATCTATATATATCATGCCCGACAAAACAAAGAGAAAAACGGTTTTTGGTCGGTTGTTATTAATATTATTTTTTCTTTTATTTTTTAAGGTTCTTTAAAGTAAGTATCTTAAGTCTATATTAATATTGTGCAAAGCTAAATTTAACTTTAAAATTAGTGTTAGATAGTAGACAAAAAATGATCGACAAAAAACACAAAAAGGGGGGGCTATCTCTGCCCGTTTTCGAGTTAGGGTGTTTTGAAGTTTGTTTTTGATGTTTCGCATATCACCCTGTTTCTTTGTAACCCATTTTCATGAATAAGGTAGCACTGCACGCAGAATACTCCCACCTATCTAAAAGTGTAAAAGTGAAGGTTCTACCCTACCAACTTCAAGAGTAATGAGTCATCAAAGTCAAAATTTCGGTTTTTCTAACAAAAATTTCACCTTCAACAACGTTTTTCTCCAAAAAATACGTAACTAATCAATAGTTTTTTTCCAAAATTGGAAAGCTTGGACAATTTCCTATAACTAAAGGCGATGGCCCAATGCCGACGGCGCGTTATGCGCGGCAGGGGCTTCATGCGCGTTGACGTCCATTGAAGATTCATTCATAGCGTCAGGCTCAGGACGTCAAAAAGGTTGCTTTGATTTAAATTCATGTATGGATTTTTGTCTTTATAAAGTTTTAATTTCGACAGTTTGGCAATTTTCAACGCCTGCCAACGCGCGAAAAGTTGAAAGTTGGTCGACTTTTGCCGTCGCTTGACGCCGCTGACGCCGCAAAGTCGTGAATGGGACAGCTCGATTTGAATTACACACAATCAAATATCGACGTCAAAGCGCGTCAACGCTTTGACGCCCGTAAACGCGAATAAAGCCGTGATTGGGCCACCACCTTAATTTCCAGGCCATTTTTGTGTTAAGGCCTTAGATATTAGCAAATTTTTATGTTAAAGTTGGCTTTACTTATTTGTGGGTTTATTTGGTACTTTTCGACATAAGGGGCCATCCATAAATTACGTCACACGAATTTCATGATTTTTTGACCCCTCCCCCGTCCTTGTCACAGCTGGTCACATTTATGAGACTCCCCCTTCCCTAGTGTGACGTCACATATTTTTCAATTTTATATCTAGAAATTATTAAATTAAAACAGCAGTTCCGAAATTAGTTTTATTTCTATTTAAATTATTTTTTAATAAAATCAACATTAAGTCACACTTTTGAAAAAATTAACAAAACAAAAAACGAATATTATATGTTATAGTCCGGGGAAATTAGCAAAAAAAACGCACGAAAGGAGGCAAAATTCCAAAATGGCTGAAAATTGCTCCACAGCTTCGTATTGACTGATCAAAAAAAATTCGAAAAAAACAGTTTTTGAGTGACTTTTTGGCTAAAAAGTAATTTTTGATAAGTTTGACCTTGAATAACTTTAAAAGGGTTAATCGGCTCAACATGTTTGTAAGAACTAAAGTTGTAGAGAATTTCATTTTCAATATTTTGGGCTCTCGTACGGAGCTGTACGACCTATAGAAACCGAGATACAAGGAAAACACGGGAAAAACGCGATATCTCCGGCGGCCATGTTTTATTTTTTGTGATTCCGAAATTGTTTTCTTAAAAAGTTCCAAGAAAGCTGTCGACCAATTTTCAGCCATTTTGGAATTTTGTCTTCTTAAAATGCTTATTTCCCCGGACTAATTAAATGAAAGATACAAACTTAATCATCTTGAGTCAATGGACTTTGAACCCACTCCTTTAAGTTATTTATACCTGGCATAGCAGTCACTTCGTTCTCGTTTGGATTGTCAGGAACATTCGTTGTGTCAACATCTTTTTCATCCAACCATACAGCATAATCGTCATCATCCAAACAAAGAATTTCTCGGGCACGTCCAGCAGCAATTCTTTGAGGACGATTCGAATTGATTTGCATTTTGTACTGACTTTTGGCTATGCTTCCTTAAACGCAACCCCATATATACGCAAATTTCACTTAACGCGAGTTTTTTCGAAACGTATCCCTCGCGTAAAGCGAGGTATTAAGGTAGCCATAGACGTTGTTCTTTTTTGACAGTTTTAACCGCACGGGTGAAACTGTACGGGTAGAGACGAACAACGACCATATCCACACACCCGGCGTTGTTTCGTTCAGTTTTTCTGATACCGTAGCGTTATCATCATCATCTGATCTGCTATGATGGATCCTACGACAACGTTAGCAGTTGCGGCCGCGCACTGACTATAAATTTAAAATTTTCAAAAACAAAACGTTCAAAATTGACTAGAGAATGGTTACTTAAACAAAGACAATTTTCACACGTAAATCTTTTAAATGAATTACAACTATAACCAGGAGATTGGTTTAATTATCTGCGAATAGACAAATGGGGCTTTTACACTTCATCAGTCCCCGATTTCTTAAATTGCATTACTTTTTTTAACTCCTTTCGGAAGCAACTACGTAGAGAGTCGATTTTCTTTTTAACAGATTCTTTCGTTGCGGAATTTCCTACTTCTTGTAATTTTATTAACATGTCTTCGTAAGCTTTATTTTTTTTATCTCTATCAGAATACTCAGTAGATTTAATTTTCCAAAGGCACGGATAGCTTCTATACAATTCTATGAATTCAATTATAAATTGTTTGTTATAACTCCGTAGGTCTGTCATTGTGAAAATAAGAACAAAATTTCTAATAAAAACAAAACACAAAATTATTCAAACTAGGACTGGGACTAGGACTAGCCGACTTGAACAAACACGATTGAAAACGGACGGTTAAAATCAAGCTGCAGCAGATATTTTTGAACGCCAGCAAGAAGGACGGTTTTTGGCCACACACCGACCATTTTACCCGTACAGTTTTACCCGTGCGGTTAAAACTGCCAAAAAAGAACGACGTCTATGGCTACCTTTACTGTACTTAGATATATTAGATTTTGAAATGTGACGTCACGAAATTTAGGACCCCTCCCACCCCTTGTCGCACTATGTCACACTTCGTCGACCCCCTCCCTCCCCCTTAACGTGTGACGTAATTTATGGATGGCCCCTAAGCTTGTGATATATGTGAAAAATGTACAGAAAAAGTGCTAATATCTTCGGAAATAACGGATCTCGACTACGCGAATGATATCTGTTTGCTGGCCCACAGACACCAGAACCTCAAAAACATGTTAAACAATTTGGTAACAGAAAGTAGTTCGGCTGGCTTAAGGCTAAATCCGACTAAAACTAAAGAAATGTGGATAAATGCAAACACCCTTGAACGGACAGCGCTAAATAACCGTGACGTGGAACTGGTGGATAAATTCTGTTCCCTCGGTAGTATTATTACCGAAAACGGCGGTACAGAAGAAGACGTCAGTTCCAGAATAAATAAAGCAAGAAGCGCATATGCATGCCTGTTTCACATATGGAGATCAACGGAGATTTCAATTAACACCAAATTGCGGCTGACTCCAACGTTAAAGCAGTTCTTTTGTATGGTTGCGAAACATGGAAAGTCATCCAATTCATCACGGGGCGCCTACAAGTTTTCATCAACAGATGCCTACGTCGTATCCTAAAAATCCGGTGGCATGATAGAATTACAAATGAGGAGATATGGCGCCGTGCCGGCCAAGAAAGGATAGACGTCCAAATCAGGCGAAGGAAATGAAATTGGACTGGGCACACCTTGCGACGCGAAAACGAGAATCTAGCCAAACAGGCCCTCGACTGGAATCCCGTCGAGTCGGAAGACCTAGAACAAGTTGGAGGAGAACCCTATTAACAGAGGCCGCCACAACTGGGAGATCCTGGTCAGAGCTGAAAGCTGTCGCACAAAATAGAGTCCGCTGTTTCCGCCCTATAGGCTCTATTAGATCCAAAGCAGAATAGCATAACCGTCGGCAGAGAATTGTTTCTATTGGGTTACGCTGGTCAAGCGACAAGAAAAGCAAAAGAGCGTTCTGCCGCTGCTTTTTCATCTCAAATCCTAATTTTTTGACATTTCAAACATCTTTCACTTTGCAAGTTGTTTTTAAATGATTAATGGACATGGAAAATTGAAAATTTATTGTTGTGTGATATTTTACGAAGAATTTATTACTATTAAAGAATAATTTACAAAGAATTTACTGTCAAATAAAAATTCTGCCGTTGCTGGTGGTTTACTTGAATCTTATTCAGCCAGCAGAATTCTGCTTCTGCCTCTGCTTCTGCCGCTGCTCAAAAAGTTGGATCTGATACAGCCTTATGTCCCATCAGGGATTAAAGGAGCGTTATGTATGTATCGCGTTCAGAAGACTCCCGGCAACGAGTTGTCCCGTGGTCAGGAGAGCCTTCGGATAGTCAGTCCCAAGGACGCCTGTTCTGACACTTTCTGCCATTTGGCAATGATCACGAGTTGCGCGAAAAAGGACGGTCACCCATGGCAGCGCTCCTATTACCATGGGAAGGCTAATTTAAACCGGAGGTCGTCTCTTATCCGGAGTCCATGGTTAGTACAACATTCGGGCAGTACCATTCACCCCTTCAGCACGGTTGTTTACATCTCGGGATTGTGGGTCTTATCGCGTATGTCCATCACGGGTTTCTATTGGATTGAGAAAATTAGGCGGGTTTTCTCTAAACAGCTGTTCACGATATGGCCATAGACTGTCTTTGGTAGTCTAGGGTTTAAGGCGTCCAACTACGATCCCGGAGGTCCGTGGTTCGAACCCACTCATCGGCATAGTCTTTGGTTTTTCCATTTGTCCCACTTACTTTCCTTCTTCCTTGTCTTCCCTCTTAACAAAAATTCCCTACCCTTTATCCTGCCCTCGGCTCTAAGCATAATAAAGCGAGAAAGCCTTCTCCATTCAGTCGCGATAGAATTGGTTTGGAGCCCGTGAAATAAAATCGTGTGTTGACGTTGTCAGTTCTTTCACTCTTCTCTCTACAATCTTTCCGTCAAGACCTTGCCGTACGACAATGAACCCAATAATAGTTGACAGTATAAAGGGGTTTTACCTCTGTGTGATATTCTTTCACATAAAAAACTCCAGGGGAATCGAAGTAAGGGATTTAGGGCAATCCAACGTACTCTCCCTGAGAATACTCTGGACTGTGTGACGAGGGAGTCGCAAAAAGTTGGGGTTGCTCCACCGATCTAACGTACGATTTGGTAAGTGTTTTAACGTTAGTCGGATGAGGATATTAAAGAGATATTATACACATCTTATCACATCATTTATTTCCAGAGTAATTTCCTTTTGTTTTCTGACAATGTGTTTGCCTAATTTCGCATTACTCAGCATATATTTTCTAAACTCATCTCCATCTGTTAAAACAATTAAAATTTTCATCTGTGCTCTTGAAGATCGATTTACATAGCCTTTCATTCATAGCATAGCATCACTTCTGCAGATCTGAAACGAAACTAGTTTAACCAAAGCAAAAACTAAAAGAGCCGATCACACAAAATTCTGCGAACCAAGACGCGAAAAACATGGCTACAACAATGTCACGATCACCTGTATGTTCCTGACTAATAATCTTTCACCTGAAAAAATACTTTTCAAACAATGAAATAAGATTTTAACACGAAACAATTTTTAAAAATGACTCAATACACACCCAGCAACACGCACGGAGTTGTTCCCGCGCAGAAAAAAGCTTGTTGCCTTTGTTGGGGCGAGATCCCGATCCATGGAAATGCTACCAAACATTACCAGCTCATCTCCCGGTCAAATAAATATTTAGATAATTGCTAATCGTCCATTAAAACCCGGAAATTGATGTTTATTTTTTGCTGCAGTAAATCTGTTGCTTTCTTCTAGAGTAGTGCCTTTAGTGGGTCCAGTGCCGACGCGGTATTTTGCAAGTTAAATGGAATTTCGTCACAATTTAAAAACGAATTTTTGAATTTTTATTGAAGTAAATTGAACAAAAAAAAAACCAGATTTTAATTTTATTAACGATCCAAATCTTGTGGTGTGGCGTTTTATTACATATATTACAATAAAAAAAATATTCTGCTTGAATAAATTTATTAATTCAATAAAGTGTGACGACGGTGGTGCTTAATGGGTTTTTTTATATTGTTTCAGCATCACACTATAAATTTTCGCTAAGAACTCAATTCTCGATCCTTTCAACGCGTCCGCTGCTATTTTCATCTTTTGTTCAACATAAAAACTCCCCCTAAGTCATTAAAACTCGCTAAAAGGATTTTATTGAGTCCTTTATTCTGGCTTTGTTCCTTTTGTTTCGGTCGCACAAAAGCGCCTTTATTCTAAAAGTACGCACACTAAAACCACACGTGAAATTGAGGCCAACATTTGAATGCCTTCCCGCGTTTATGACGATATGGTGTAAGGCGCAAAATCCATCAAAACGACGTGCCCCAATCCTATTTGCACATGTGCGCCTCTCGCTGTTAAGTTAATAAACAATTCCACGGCAGCGTCCTTCTGGCGCATGCGTGCCTAGCTTAATCGACACGCATCTCATACGATTAGAATTGACGGGCATAGCTTGGTCTGATTGATTTTGCTTCCATTAGATTTGAACGCTTTGTACTTTGACATACTCTCCCTTTCTCTCGGTCCCACCGCACGTTAGTATCGACTACGTACTAGGTGCTAGCAAAAATAATATCTACCATCTTGGCACGCTGGCGAAGCTGGGGATTTGTCACGCAGCTGCGCGCTCCAACTTTAGTCGAGCTGGCAAATAATTAAATTCAAATTCATCAGAACTTCAACCGATCGTGCCTTGGCTACTGATCTACTGTTAAACTAGCGAGGAGCCTTGCTAGTTCTGTAGGGCTGGATGGCGACGCTGCTAGATGTTTTCTTTGGGTCTTTTGTAGTTTTCTACGAATGAAATAAAAATTTCACCATAACAAAAATGAAAATAAACATTGGAGATTTTCCGGAAATTTTAAGTGATGATCGTTGCGCTTTTCGGCTATCGATTAGCAGAAGTGGAAGGAGAAGTGTTTTGAAGATCGTTCAGTTTTATGATCAGCGATTTTATTGTATTTACTGGATGGAGGAAGTACTTTGTCGTTTGTTTGTTAATCGCTGGCTTAAGAGGTTTTCTAGGACAAAATAATATATTCAGAACATTCCAGGTACCTGGATCGATATTTTTTTTGAAGATTTTCCAGGGTGTTACTTAAATTCGTTTTTGGTAATAGATAGAAGGGGGGTAGTGAGTCCAAAGGCACCGCGGACAATTGCATGGCCTATTGTAGGTACTAAACCCCTATACCTCATATCTATAGGCCAGACCGTGTGAACAGGTTCAGCAGGCTGCCTAGTACTTTATTATGTGAAAGTCTAAGCTTAGGAATCACCCTGTATACTACGATTTATATCGGTCACATCATGGTGCAATGTGTAGTAGTAAGCTTAGCTCGAAAGATAGAAAAAGGATACAACAGGCTAAGAATAGTCTGTAGAATGCAAGAGGAGGAGGCAGTAAACCTCGCGTTTGAACTCTTAGATGCTGTACGAGTTCATTTTTTTACACCGCTTAGGCTTGAATGTTCGGAAAGGGTCTCGTTGTTATCGCGGAGCACTCACAGACGTAGCCGGCGGATAATGTGGGCGTGGTGGGTAGCAGTACCCACGCGGAAAATTCCGAGCGTGTGCATGCCGGTCACTAACCCACTAAAAACACCTCCTATCTTCCACTCTTCCCGCGTGACTGTCTTTTTTAACATACCGTGGTGGCGATGGGCCAGTTTTTACCTAGTTGCTAATACTCCTGACGTTTCTTTGCCTTTCTCTCTTCTTCTTTCCTTCGGGTTCTTCCAGCCTGAAATTCCTGTGTATGGCTGTCAGGGTCGCTTCCACTTACCTCCACCCAACCTCGTTCCTCATCATGTGTCCTAGGATGACTTTCGGTATTTGTGGCGCCTCGTCAATTGCCTCTAATTCCTCCCTATATTTGTCGAATTTCACACAACAAAAGTCGTGCTCTGCCTTATACTGGATACCTGGGCATGCCGGGCACAGCGGTGATACAGGCCATCATAGCCTCCATGTCCACTCAAGAATTGCGTAAGGTCGTATCTCCCTTCCTCACGCTCCCTCGTAACCCATCTCTCCTCATTTGGGATAAGTCTGTGGGTCTACCGTCGCTTAACACATCTGTCCCACTTCCTTGCTACTCCGTTACGCCTCAGCAGTGCGTTATCTGCCGCCACAATGTGTATTTGGCTCCTTTCTAACAAATTTTGGATCATAAAGACCCATGCCTTCAGTATGTCTGTGGAGATCATCCTCGCTGTCACGTTGGGCACGCGCGGTGGTCGCTTAGTCTGTATGCGGTTTTCCATTTTATGCTGTTAGCCGTCTTGTTCAACGCTGCTGCCAACACTGGCACTGCGTAATGGAAAACTGAGCAAATCACCCTTGCCATCAGGAGGCGGCAGCTCGGTCAAGACTCCCCTACGTTTGACAGAATTCTTCGATATACGGCACAAATAGTGTGTTGAAATTAAGCCAAAGGTCGGTCATCACCCCCAAGTACCGTGGGGCGGGCTGAGTGAATGATATGTTCCCATACCCTGATTCTTACGGACGGTTTTCTCCGTTTGCTGATCAGAATAACTTCAGTTTTGTGCTCAGCAAGCGTCAGACCACCGCTTTCAGGGCACGCTTTAATCTCCCAGATCACTTCGTTCACGCACAATTCGACCTAATCAAGACGTTGTCTTACGACTGTGAAAAACCTATAGTTCTGACTACGAAGATGGGTTCTACAAGTTCGGGCGGTGTTTGTCTCCGGGTATACGGAACCAAGATCGATTTGTAAGATTGACATTTGGTCTTACGGTGGCGCCGCTGGAGACCCAAAGAAGTGTCTGCTGCAGATGCCTTGAGATGTTATCTTTTGTTTCACCTGTTACCACGATGACAAAATCGTCCGCGTAATCTTTGGCGAAAAAGTTTCACAGGAAGTGCTTCTTAGAACTCGTCTACTTAGAATCCTAGCTATAGTATCAAAGGATGTATGTCGAAGGCTCCTTCGATATCGAGGAAGGTCGCCACCGCAACTCCTTTGTTTAGTGCTACGCATTCTAGTCTGAGCACCAGATTGTGCAGTGTTGTTTCAGTGGACTTGCCCGCCTGGTACGCATGCTGGTAGGAGCTTAGTGATTGGCGCTGAAGATAACTTTCCCTTATCACCTTGCCGACAATTTTTTTTCATTGTCTTCAAGCAAAAGGCAAGAGACTTATCGGCTTGAAAGATTAATTAGATTTGGATTCGAACGTCCTGGCTTGGGTATAAATGTTATGTTGACAGTCCTCCAGACAGATGGGATATAATCATGTCGTAACGTCGGGAGTGGCGGGTCAGCTCTGAGATGCCTAAGGTTCAAATAAAAAATCTCCTGTTACGTTTATGTTCTTTTTATTTCTAGTAGTTCTATATTACACAACTATCGAAGGGGGGGGGGGGGGTGGGAAAGAGAAGAAATGAACGGCTAGCGGGTTACCTCTGGATCAACCCTCTCGAGGTAGCCCGTTTGGTCTATTTACGTTGGAGTACTCCCGGATCAACTCTCCGGGTCTTGTCGGTGTATCAGTTGGTCTGCGCCACTAGATCAACTCTCCGTGGCTTGTTGATGTATCGGTCTTTCCGTACCACTGGATCAACTCTCCGTGGCTTGTCTGTCTGTAAACCATACGATCAGCGCTCCTATGGTTTCGTCCAGTTATCAGGCAGAGGAATCAACTCTTCCACTGTCTGATTACGACTGACTTTCGCAGGCACGCAGCGGCCATTTATATTGGTGCCTTGCTGCGCGTCGCTGTTCTGTTTCGAAATGTCTTTTACAGCGGTTTTGTCTTTGTGTTAACAGCGGTGGTGCTATTGTGTGTTTTGTTTACAGCGGCCTGTTTCGTTACAATGTGCGAAGGAAGCCCTCAATATGTTTAGCTCGCAGCCCCTGAAGTAGAATGGCATAAATACCGTCTGCTCCAGGGGACTTGTATGGTTTGAACGATCGAATCGCTTAGATTGAACACGGTGTTTGCTTCTGTCCAGGCAGCTATGGTAACTTTTTGAAAGTGGAGCTGAAAGTTGCGCTCTCGTTTGAATAAATGGTTGTGCCTGGGAAGTTTGCTTGAAGTAATATTATCAATGTTTCTTTCTTAGTCTGTGTGAAGGAGCCGTCGGTTTACTGCCGAGGCAGCTCTACTGTGTTGTAGGTTACACTGGACCAACCGTATCCTCGGGTTTTTCTCGCTTTTGTGAGCCAGTAGGAGTCTCATTTTTCATTCCAATACCTTTGACCTTGAAAATTTTAACAGCTACGATGGCACCGACAACTTGTACGATCCTCTGAAGAAAGATTGTTAGCCCATAAAAATGTTTGCAAGAAGAGCCTTCAAGAGGCCTGAGTCAGAGATAACGTAATGTATAAAGATGCGACAGCTAGAACAAAAAACCCAAACGCTTTTCGCATTTGCAGACTTCTGAGATTGCCTCCACCTTAGCAACATGCAACAAATTAAAGTTTCCAGCTACACTACGATGCGAACGTATTCTTCCCAGCCATGGTCCGCAACACAAGAGATGCGGTGAGTTTGTGGATAGGGAAGCTGGCAGTTTAGGGGGGCAAGGAAAGGAACTGCCAACAGAATATTTTTCGCAACATTGTGATCTTTCGGACTTTTGCCTCTAGTGCTGCATTGAAGAATTGTGCTGGAGTTTTGTATTTTAATCATTTGTTAGAACATTCAGTGCATTTTTGGGGGCGGCTATTAATTACGCGAGGCGATTTTTAGACCCCCTTCACCTTGGTGAGATGTCTATACGCCGTCAGAATTAATGATTTTAGGTCGATTTTTGAGATAATTCTTGTCCATCAGATTTTTTTCGATAGAATGATAGTCTAGGCGTAAATACATAACTATAAAATCATAGTGCGTAAGCACAGTTTTGGCTCTCGGATAGTTTTTCAAATAAAATCGTTAAAAAATAATTAATATTGACCAGCATTTTTTTATTTTACTATCACATAAACTTTATTGTGCATATAGAGTCGTTTCTGAGCCTCCAGGTGCACTTTTAGCCCTTGATTGCATCCAAAAGTGCATTTTATGAATGCTAGACCATTCAGAACGCGGAGAGGAGGGGGTCAAAACATAACTTCGTTTTCTATATGATTTTTAGATCGCTGATTACGAAAATCGGGGTGCCGCAGTCCTAAAGTATAGGCATCAACTTAAAAAATGCAAAAAAACAACCCTTTTTAAGAGTTTTTCGCGATAATTTCAATAACAATCAAAAATAATCCAATGAAATACACTTTTTTCAACATTTATTTGTGAAGGTGGTTGATTAATACCAAATCAAGCCAAATTTTATGATAAGCGATAATCCTAAAGGGTTAAAACCAACCCTAAATCGACTGAAAATAAGAAAAATTTGTAAAAAATCATACATTTCTTTTAGGTAGATTACACTGGTCAATCCTCCTTCAATCAAATAAAATTGAATATGAAGGTTTTAACGGGTTGAATCTAAATCTGGTTTCCATTTTTGCTGGCACGTCTAGATTTATACCTAGTTAATTATTTTTTTTGTAAATTTCTCAAAATTCAGAATATTTTGTGTTTCGATTTTGCGCTTACGCTACTTTCATCTATTTAAATAGTGAGCATGGACGAGTTCTTAATGATAGAAAAAGACAAATACTGGCTGCCGAAAAACTGTTGCAGAAGTTGCTCAAGTATGTGCTTTAATGGGTTGGCTCGCAGGAAATCATAAGACCATGCCATTTGCAACGACCATAACAAAACC
Source organism: Thereva nobilitata (assembly GCA_963855945.1). Lineage (NCBI taxonomy): Eukaryota > Metazoa > Arthropoda > Insecta > Diptera > Therevidae > Thereva > Thereva nobilitata. The sequence continues at coordinate 129,884,408 of OY979696.1, forward strand.
ATAGAAATTATTGTTACTTTTGTATGACTATGACGCTAGGATTCATGAAGACCAGTTCCTCAACAGAGTCATTCGCACAACTGGTTTGTAAGCACTGCTTCAAGCCTATGAAAAGAACCTCATCTCCTTAGACATTGATTTGAATGATCTTGTTCGAAATTTTGGTCTCTCAAAATCGAAGGTTTTAGTTCTTACATTGCTTCAGAATGGTAATATATGCCCTTTCAATCCCGACAAAAGTCATGGTATTCGTGGAACATTTGTGCTGATTCAAAAGTTTCGTTGACTAGAATGCTGCAGATATACTAAGTTTTGTTGTTTGTTATGTGAATGAGACATTCGCGCAAGAGATAAACCCTACGTAGTAAAAACTGGCCAAGAAGTGCGAGTTGAACTCCTGCAGTCAAATATATATCTGAAGAGTCTTTAGTGAAAAATGAAAAAAAAACTTTAAAATTCAAAATCTTGGTGCAATATCAGATGAGCGTGGTGAAAGGTTTCATCAAGACATATTGCACATAGAGAGACGATAAAACGGAAAATGGTCAGAAGAAATGCTTTCAGATTTTTGTTGGTCGATTCGCCGCGAAACTCCAATGGAAAATATGAAAAGAAAGTATTTCATATCGCGATTTGTAATTTTACTGCGCGAATTTACCCTGCGAATTTACATTTTTTTACAGTGTCTCAAACACGTTACGTTTCTCAAACACAAGCTTTGTTTATCTCGTATGCACGTTCGGAATTGTGTCTTGGATTCTAGAGGAGTTATCATTTAATATCTAAATAAATGAACACATTACTGGATCTCGACGGTAGTGGCGGCGCCCTCTTGGACCTGGCGCCCTAGGGCGGTAGACCGGGTTCGCCCCACCCCCCCCCCCGATTTCGAATCTGACATGAAAATTGGAACATTCAAAATGGCTCACCGTAAATGGCCCAAAATTTAAATAAAAAAGAGCTTTTTTCGGGTTCTTTTTTTCACTTGGGGACATAGCACCTACAAATTTTCAAAAAATCTAAAATTTTGTTTTGATAAAATTTGTTAGAATAAACCTTTACGAAATATTTTTTAATAATATAAATAAAAGTGAAAGGCATCGTAGATTGAATTTTGGTAATGTTTTTTTAAAAAAAATGTTGTATTTTAACTTGAACACGATTTTTTCAAAACAACGTGTTTCAAGTTGGTGGGCAAGATTAAAAAAAATATTTATTCGATCGTTCTAAAATTTTAACACGTTAATCTACACATGTTAATGTACAAAATGAACTACGGATGAAAAAATCGGCGTACAATTTTTTGAGTTACAGGATGTTTTCGATGGCAAAAAATTTTGATTTTTGAAAAAATGCCGCCATTTTGTTATTTTTCAACCAACTTTTTTCTTTTTAGTTCATTTTATAGCGGCTTTGATGCTGATTAAAACCGCTTTTTTTGTTTTTGTGTCCGACTTTTCTAAGAGCGGAAATCCTGCCCACCGTGATTTTTTGGGGTTTTTTTGAACAAATTCCAGCAGACGACGCGGGACCAAAAAAAATTAAAAAAATATTTTTTTGTATAGTTAAATACTAGTAAAACATATGTGCAAAGTTTCATTAAGATATGTCTATGTTTTCATTTAAAAATTTACATTAAAAAACAAAAAAAAAATTGAAATTTGAAGGTGCTATGTCCCCGAAAACCATGAAAATTGCATCCGAGAATTTCCTATTAGGCTGCCCTTCCCGCACACTGCATCAGAATTTTTACGAATTTGTGCGAATTCTGATGAAATTGTATCGATTTCATCCGAATTGGCACAAATTCGTACAAAGTCTGATCCAATGTGCGAGCAGCGTTATACAATTTTGTACGTGAAGACAGCAGTGAGTCTTCAGATGGTGAAGGTCCATCAAAAAAAATAAATTTTAATAAATAATATGTACTTAAAGTGGCCCTTATTTATATGGGCGATTTTTGTTTACATTTTTGGTGGTGCTAACCCCTAAAATGGTTCACTATACCAAAAAAATACTATAAAAATTTTAGCTGAATCGGTACAGTCTTACCCGTGGCGAAATCGCGCAGAAAATAATTTTTTTCCAAATAATAAATTGAAAATTTTTTTACAACTATTAATATATAAATAAAGATCTCTTCATTACCTTTAAAATTATACCTCATTTAACTCGACACGATAAATAGAACCGGAGTAATAGCGATTTGAAAAAGGCATAATCGGCGAGTGACGTAAACTTTACCCCCACCCCCTTTTTTTGAAAATATTAACCGAAAAAGAGGAAAAAATACGTGTCCGCTTATTTTGTATAGAGACTCCGTAAAAAAATTTGAATCAAATCAAAAATGTTGATTAATAAAACTTTTCTCATAAAATAACAAACTTTAGCGCGTTTTCGGGACGAATTAACTTCAAACAATTGAGATGAAATTTTTTGGAGAATTATTTTTTCATAGTAGAGAACCATTTCAGGGATTAGCATGTAGGAATTTCCAACTTTTAAAAATAAGGGCCACCCTAATGCACATGCATTGTAAATATAATAAATTTTATCCTTAACAAATAATAAAACATTTCTGTTCCATTTTTTTATTTATAAAATACTAATTTTTTTTGTTTATAACATACTTTGCATCTTATTTGATATCCTATAATTATTTACTTTTTTTATATTACTATATTTTATATTTTTTTTTTGCATTTAAATTTTATTTATATCAGTTATATTTATTTAATTTTATCTAGGGGTAGTTTAACCCCTTAAGGGTTGAAAATAATTTATTTTTGGCTGTTAAAAGGCATTCAATCGAATTTGAAGCATATAGTGGGAAAAACAATTTTAGAATTATCCCTTATTATAAAATTTGGCTTGATTTGGTATTAATCAACCACCTTCACAAATAAATGTTGAAAAAAGTGTATTTCATTGGATTATTTTTGATTGTTATTGAAATTATCGCGAAAAACTCTTAAAAAGGGTTGTTTTTTTGCATTTTTTAAGTTGATGCCTATACTTTAGGACTGCGGCACCCCGATTTTCGTAATCAGCGATCTAAAAATCATATAGAAAACGAAGTTATGTTTTGACCCCCTCCTCTCCGCGTTCTGAATGGTCTAGCATTCATAAAATGCACTTTTGGATGCAATCAAGGGCTAAAAGTGCACCTGGAGGCTCAGAAACGACTCTATATGCACAATAAAGTTTATGTGATAGTAAAATAAAAAAATGCTGGTCAATATTAATTATTTTTTAACGATTTTATTTGAAAAACTATCCGAGAGCCAAAACTGTGCTTACGCACTATGATTTTATAGTTATGTATTTACGCCTAGACTATCATTCTATCGAAAAAAATCTGATGGACAAGAATTATCTCAAAAATCGACCTAAAATCATTAATTCTGACGGCGTATAGACATCTCACCAAGGTGAAGGGGGTCTAAAAATCGCCTCGCGTAATTAATAGCCGCCCCCAAAAATGCACTGAATGTTCTAACAAATGATTAAAATACAAAACTCCAGCACAATTCTTCAATGCAGCACTAGAGGCAAAAGTCCGAAAGATCACAATGTTGCGAAAAATATTCTGTTGGCAGTTCCTTTCCTTGCCCCCCTAAACTGCCAGCTTCCCTATCCACAAACTCACCGCATCTCTTGTGTTGCGGACCATGGCTGGGAAGAATACGTTCGCATCGTAGTGTAGCTGGAAACTTTAATTTGTTGCATGTTGCTAAGGTGGAGGCAATCTCAGAAGTCTGCAAATGCGAAAAGCGTTTGGGTTTTTTGTTCTAGCTGTCGCATCTTTATACATTACGTTATCTCTGCCTGAGTCCTACAAGCACTGTAGCGCTATTTAAGAGAGAAGACAGAAGTTAATTTGGCTAGTGTAGATCTGTTGAGTGACTGCTTCTCCCATAGCCAGTTACATATAAGTAGCAGACTCCAGAGTCAGTTCACCTTACAGGCTGGTCATTCTCCAATCAACGAGAAAAACTATGAATGAAAAATTAATATCTTGAAGTGAAGGAAAAAAAGTAAAAAAGTAATGTATTTCTACTTGGACGAAGTCCCGGGCATGAGCTAGTCATAAATAAGAAATCACGTTCACACGGTTCGAAAATGTTAATTTAATAAAATGAGTATAAAAAAAGCTGCAAACAAGAAAAAATTATAAACGCCTTTTTACCTTTATTTAAATAAAGCTTTAAACGAAAACTGGAATATTCCGGAAAGAGGCTGCGGCAAAAACACCAATGGAACAAAAACTGAAGTCATTGAATTTAATTATTATTTCAGCAATTACACCGCATTCATTCAAAACTTTTTCACTGCAAATATGAAATCAAGAAAGAAATTTTAGTTGTGTAAAAACGAATTCCTAATAATTCGGTCACAAGAATTTCTCTTAAAACTTTTTTTTAGCGTTAACATTAAATTATGCAATATGATGACAACCACACAGCAACGCGGCCATTTGCATTGCTACGGCCCAACGCACATGTCCCTCATACCGAGTTGGCACAGCACCAAAATTCAAGATCGCTTCCTTTAAATCTAAACGAAAACAAAAACAAAATTTCATTTCGCGAATTTCAAATTTTGTTTCGTCTTTTTTCGAAAAAAATTATTTTCGATTCTTGAAAGTTGTGCGAAAATTTGTGCCATAACGGATTCTGGCACTCGAGGTTAAAGAGGTCGTTGGCATGTTTTTTTTCGCTTTTAGAATTAGTTTTTGTTTTGCAGGTTTTTTGTTTCGTTGTTTTTGGTTAATCACCTGTGTTAAGACAGAAGCCTTCACCTGGATAAAATTAGTTTCTCGTTAAGTTTTCTCTTTCTTTGCGCGTCTTTTTTTAACATTCTTGCAATAATTTTTTGTGCTGTGCAGAATTATTTTGAATGTTTTTAATCGGAAAGTGGAAGTCTGATGCTGTCAATAATTGGATGGATTCAAGTGTTGAGGAGTGGCCACTTTATGAGATTAAATCAAAAATTAAAGAATAATCATAATTTTTAGTATGAATGTCACGCGTTTTTCCTTTTATTTGAACGTTGGAGTTTGGAACATAATATATGAAAAAAACATTTTTCTTTCAAGGGATAGGCCACTCTAGAAATTTCGAAAAATCGATTGTTTTTAAATGGTCCCTTAAGGCTAGCACACAGTAGCAGACCATGTTGAGTGATTTGTACATACATATATAGACCGTCTACAGTCAGTAGTCTCCGTCAGTCCATTAATAATGGAGGACGTTGTTTTATGCGCAATGAGTTCATCATGAACTGTTCATGCTTAGTGCTGATTGCAAATGAAAGAACGCGAAAACGTAAAGATTGGTGAACGCGCGAGGTGCTCGCAGAAGGATCTAGGTTCGGCAATATATTATTAAATAAATTAAGAATGGAAAACGCCATGGGTTTTCGGAATTTCACCTGGCTGACACCAACCGATTTTGAAGATTTGCTTTTGATGGTTTAAGGGCTGCCCTTTGACTCGTTGGCTGGTAGCAGGAATAGGAAATCATCAAACGCAAACCACGTGGAGGTCCCACTCTTCAGGTTATTTTTGAAGTAAAACTTCTGTAGGCGCGCCTAGCCGAAAAAATTTCCAGGGCAGTGAATTAGTTTCATTCGCATCACGCTCGCACAAATTGAAAAACCGTTAGATTTTTCGGGTACGCTGGAAAATGGGAAGGACGCGGCACCAGAGGCGGGGAACATCGAATCTGTGTGTGCAATAGTTCATATATAAACTTTGCCTTACTGCATGCATACATTTTCTGGCATATGTTTGATACAACGAGCAATAATAATAAGAGTGATGAGCTAGAACAAATTTTTAAAAATGTTTCAATGCCCTTGAGATCAGCTGATAAAAATTTCAATGGGAGTGAAAAAGTCAAAATATCTAAGAAGTAATATCTGTGATAAAAGGAGGCAGAATTACTTCCATACTACACGCAATGTATGTGAAAGAAAGATAAAAAATGAAGGGGAAGTGACTTCCTCGCCTTGCAAGATCCCCGCCTTTTTTTCGGACAATACAAGTGGAAATCCATTCCTAATATTTTGTACCAACACGAAATTTTACGCATACATACAATCCGTGCAAACCCAATTTACACGTGCTCTGCTCCATTGTTGCTTCCATTTGAATGTAAACATTCGAATGGGGGAAACAAGGAACATCTTCTGTTTCTTTCATATTCTTGTGTTTTTTGCATAAAATGTATATCCATCGCACGTTTGTTAATATTTTTTTGGACTTTTTGCTTAATGTTATTGCTAATCTCTTCTTTCATATCTTTAACTCCTTTACTTGTCCTTGAGCTCTGCCTAATAACGCTTGTTATTATTGCTCGCTGGTTTGATACTTGGTGGCCGGTCGACCAGACTGTGCTTTATCTCATTATACGGATACAAATTCACCATTAGAGGTGAATTATTTCAGATTTTTCTTGTGGCTGGGTGCTTAGAATACCAAAGGGGTGTGGTCAATTAAATACGTGAGGTGTTTTTGTTTTGAATTGGCACCCACCTCCCCTTTGGTGAGATTTGCTGGAAATTAGAAATTTTAAAATTATTATTCGTGGTGCTAACCGCGTGCGGACACCACACGGAAGCACGGGACATGGAATTTATTGCGATAATCGGGTGTGCACACCACACGGCACCACGGAAACAGGGATGCACGGGAAATGCGATTCATGGTGCTAATCGGGTGCGGACACCACACGGAAGCACGGGACATGGGATTTATTGCGATAATCGGGTGTGCACACCACACGGAAGCACGGTTGTACGACCTACAGAAACCGAGATACAAGGAAAACACGGGAAAACGCGATATCTCTGGCGGTCATGTTTTTTTTGTGATCCTGAAATTGTTTTCTTAAAAAGTCCCAAGGAAACTGTGGACCAATTTTCGGCCATTTTGGAATTTTGTCTCCTTTGAGATATAGGGAAGCAAGGAAAAGGCTGAACAAGACCATCGCCAGAAGACAATCCGAGCACTTCAAAAGGTTGTGCAGAGAAGCAGACTCGGACCCCTGGGGCGGAACCTATAAAATGGTCATGTCAGCAGTCAAGAGCAAACGCTCTCCGCCGATCACCTGCCCCGCGCTTCTCCATAGTATAGTGTACGTCCTGTTTCCACAGAACGTACGCACCGCCGATTTACCCACCCTTCAGGTGGATGCAGAGGAGGTAGGTGGTCTGTCAAATAGGCAATTCGGCTTCAGAAAGACAAGGTCGACGACTGATGCAGGCAACATGGTGGTGGGCATAGCAAGAGTCGCCATAGAGAAAAATCACTGCTGCGCATTGATAACCCTCGACATAAAAAATGCTTTCAACACTGCGAGGTGGAGCAAAATATTTGAGGCGTTGATCAAACTAGGTACACCAAAGTGCGAGGAGTAGCTGACTACCTTCAGAGTTGGTCGTTTCATTGTGATTCGGAAGATGGTCCGACGGTGTTCGGAACAACATGCGGAGTTCCGTAGGGTTCCGTCCTGGGCCCTCTCCTGTGGATTGCAATGTACAATTATGTGTTGGGACTTCGCTTTCCAAAGGAAGCAGTGGCGATCGGGTAGTCGGGGTAGCGGTCGTAGGCCAACGCCCAGATGACATCGAATTACATGCGAACAAAGCGATCTGGGAAATAAAAGCGTACGTAGTTAGAACGCGTTGGATTGAAACTTGCTGAGCACAAAACTGAAGCGGTGCTGATCAGCAAACGAAGAAAGCTAGTGTCCGGAAGGATAAAGGTGGGGGAGCAGATCATCCACTCACAGCTCGCTTTAAGGTACCTGGGAGTGATGATCGACCGGAGGCTAAACTTCAAAGCGCACTTGGAGGGCAATTGTGCAGCAAGAATGCGGCAGCGCAAGCTTTTTACCTCCTGGGAAAAAAACTCTACTGATGTATCGTCCTGCTTCGTACCTCGTAACTAAATCTTCAACAGTGAACGCTGCTTTGTCAGATCCTTCGTTTACATACTTTCAGATGTATGATATGATCATTAATAATTGTCGGCAGTGTAAAAGGAGTCCTCGCCTGAGCTCCAGGACTCCACATAACCTAAAAAAATTCTTACACCGAAAATATATCTAGAAAATAGAGGCAGTTACAAAAGGCGAATATCCAATATTTTTATCGTTTGCATTTTTATTTTAAACTCTTAATTTTTATTTTATTTTGTGGCGTAAACCATCTCTGCAGGTTTGAAGGTAGATTGCAATCCTAAAAGCATTGTTGGCAGAGTGTCTGTCCAGCCGCTACAAAGGGCCGTACGCGATTTGCGATACATCGCAAGACACAGCCACGTCATGGTCCGGGAATGCTAAATGTTTTATGTCCATGGAAGACATTTCTGGATTTTGTATGACCTCTTGAAGGCCCTGATCCAGTCTGCTGTTTCGCCAGCTGCCTGAGTCGATCGGATTTAGCCTGGTCGCCGTAGCTTCGACCCTCGACAACCTGTCAGCCACGATATTTTCCTTACCTGCCATATGTCGGATATCGGTCGTGAACTGGCTTATATAGTTAAGTTGTCGAGTCCGCCGAAGTGAATTGTTGTCCGCGGTCTGCCGGAACGCGAAGATCAATGGCTTGTGGTCTGTCATTATGTGGAATGTTCTTCCTTCCAACAGATTTCGAAACTCTCTGATTGCTTGATAGACAGCCAACAACTCCCTATCGTGCTTTACTTTTGTTCTGCGGTCGAGAATTTCTTTGAAAGGAGTGCGAGTAGGCTGAGACCGTTTCCACTGATTTGGTGTAAGGCTGCTCCCACGGCCTTTTCTGACGCGTCGACGTGTAGAGCCAGTCCGGCTTCAGGTGAGGGATGCGCGAGTAACCTTGTTTCTGCTAAGTCTTTCTTGTACGCTTCAAACGCCGCCATAGCTTCCGGTGTCCACTCTATTTTTGTGGTGTCATTTTTCTTGTTTCCCACTATCATTTTACGAAGGGTCACCTGGTTTTCTACTGCATTAGGTATGAACCTCTGGTTAAATGTAATTAAAGCCAAGAATATCTTTAAATCGTTTGCCATTTTTGGGAGCTCATAGTTTTTGACGGCCAACACCTTTTCCTCGAGTGATCGTATACCGTCTTTTTTCCCTGCATGGCCCAAACATTTTACCTCTTCCTTGCCCAACTGACACTTCGACACATTTTTTGTCAAGCCGTGTTTGCGGAAAATTGGGAACACCTCGCGGAGGTGCGCTCGATGCTCTTCCATGGTGGTTGATGCCACACACATATCATCGACGTAAGAGAAAATATACTCCCGACCTCTCAGGATCTCATGCATAAAGCGTTGTAAGGTCTGCCCGCGTTGCATAGCCCGAATGTCAGTTGAATTCATAAAGTGCGAAGGGTGTGGTTATTGCCGTCTTAGGGTGTGTCCTGTTTCAATTGGTATCTGGTGGAGGTCAATGGTTGAAAAAATTTTCTTGCCGTAACGTACTGTTAAGAAATCTTGGATGAAAGGAATTGGGTATCAATCGGGAATCGTTTCCGCGTTTAAGCGCCGGTAGTCACCGCAAGGGCGCCTTCCTCCATCGGGTTTCCTCACTAAGTGGAGAGGGCTAGACCAGTTGCTATTTGAGGGTTTGCATATCCCCATTTGGACTAAATATTCGAACTCTGCTTTTGAGATTTTCAGCTTGCCTGGTTTTTTGTGGGGTTGGTGACGGTGTTGTAATATCGGCGAATTCTCTTAGCAGATTGCGAATGGGTTGTTCGCGACCACCATTGTGATTCTTGCCTCTTTTACGTATTTGACCTCACCTACTACGGAGATGTTCGTAAGCTTTTCGATTTGTCTGGCGCCTCTAATGTCTAATAGCAATCCAAATTTGTCCAGGAAGTCAGCGCCGATGATTGCCCTAGTTGTCTGGGCGATGATGAATGCCCATGTGAACTGTCGGCGAAGTCCTAAGCCCAGCGTGATACGCTTGGCGCCGTACGTCTGGATTGGTGTTCCGTTTGCGGCGAACAGTTGGTGATTAGAATTACTTCGATCCTTTGAGTCTGGTGGAACTAGCGAGACGTCTGATCACGAATCGATTAGGAACCTCATCGCTGTGAGCTCATCGCGAATGAAGAGGCGCTTACATTTCGCCCCACCTAATGTCGCCTTACGAATTAGGTGGTCGTTCCGTTTCCCGACGGCGTTCCTTTTTTATAACTGCATGGTCTTCTACACCTCGTTGCATTGTCGCCGAATGTGGTAATAGCAAATCAGATCTCGTGGTCTGCTTCGGCTAGCTTCCCTCGACCGTTCCCCGCGTTGCCGGAATCTAGACATTCCGATCTGCATGGATGAGATGGCCTTCGCTACTCCGTCTACCTTTGCTTCTAATGCCAAAGAAAAGCATTTCCCCTCAGCAGTTCAGTAATTGTTGCTTAGTAATATGATACTATCTACTATCTGCTATGCTTTGCATACTGATCATCCCTCATCGCATTATAATTCTATATGTCAGTCTCATCATTGTCGCTGAATTGCATACTTAAACAAACAATAATATTCTATTTTGTGTAGGTTGCATCATCATCACTATTAGTTGTACTCGATCAGATTTTTCACTTTGTTGTTCTCTACTAAATTCATACGTATATTGAAATTCTTACTAATCAATTTTATTTATGTTTACACGTTTCTAAATTGTGAAAATTAATACACTATAATGCCATGATAGATTTCTTAGCTTCATTTCAATATTTCAACACCACTCTGTAAACAATAAATATTAAGAAAATGCTCGAAATTTTGTACTTTGACCTCAAACCTAGGCTGCAACAGGGCTTGCACGATCTAAATAAAAAGATCTATATCAATGCTCTTACATAACAAAAATTTAAGATCTGCATCTCTTCATATTGTATAATCTTTGTCCATTTTTACGATCACCTTATTCTAAAAGCGATTTTCTTTCTTTTTGTTACAGATCAATCAAGAAAGGCGCCATCAGACAACAGATAATCACGTGAATTCTTTCCAAACAAAGAGCACAGCACTAAAGGGACAAAAACCAGAGTACGCCACATTGTCCGACTTGAATCTTCGTTCATCTTTCATTGATCGCCTTCCTCGATCGTTTTTTTTGCGATCACGATTGTCGCCAACAAACTGGCTTTATTCATAGCGGGAAATCCAATCAAGTACAAGATACTGGACTGACTCCTTATCCGCGAAAGACAGCGATTTCGTATTGAGAAACGAACAGTGATCTACGCATCGATCAGAAAACGCATCTTTAAGAAAGAAGAAGAAAACGAACTAAGAGAAACAAAAGGAAGGAACGATCAGAAGAACAATTGAATTGCTGCTTTCGTTTCGTTGTTGCAGAAGAAGAATTGACGTTCATTAAAATCGCGCAAAAAATTCGAGACTTTGAATTCTTTACATGGAGTAAAATTTCATAATGAATGGCCCAGCCACAAATATTGGAATCAATCAGGAAAATCACCAATTAAAAATGGCCGCCATGATGAATGCGAAATTTTCTCTGGAAGAGTTTACCGAAAATGGAAGCCATTAGCCGGAACGTACGGCGTTGGGCTGAATTCCAAATGAGCTTTATTCGATTTTATCTGAAAAAAAAATCGAATTTGAATATTTAAATTTTATGCAATTTGATTATATTTAGATTTTTTGAAAATACCAAATTGACGACGTTGGCCGAACTTTTTCTGTTGGGAGAAAATAAAAATAAATTATGGCACATTATAATACACCAAAGAGAAAAAGGAGGAATTCGGATACGTGCTGCAGTAGTGTCAGCTTGATTAAGTCAATGCTGCATATTTTTAATATTGTTTTTATGGTGAGTTAATTTTTTTTTAAATTTTATGTCTTTTTTTGTTAGTTTGGGAGTTTGGGGTGCAGATAAACTTTATAGGGGTTGGGTGAGGTATAAGACACTATATTCAAGTTTAAATAAATCACCACTTACGTCTGTAGTCTATTATTATTAAATAAAGTCAAAAAATAATTTATTCATCAAAATTTATGTTTAATTGCTCCTTTAATCCCTCATGGGACATAGGGCGGAAACATAGTTGCCCTCCAGCGGACTCTGTTTTGCGCGGCAGCTCTCAGCTCTGACCAGGATCTCCCAGTTGTTGCGGCCTCTGCTAATAGGGTTCTCCTCCACGTTGTCGTAGGTCTTCGACTCGACGGGATCCTTGCGGATTCCAATCAAGGGCTTGTTTGGCTAGATTCTCGTTTTCGCGTCGCAAGGTGTGGCCAACCCAATTCCATTTCGTTCGCCTGATTTGGTCGTCTATCCTTTCTTGGCCGGCACGGCGCCATAGTTCTTCATTTGAAATTCTATCTTGCTAGCGGATTTTTACGATACGACGTAAGCATCTGTTGATGAAAACTTGTAGGCGCCCCGTGATAAATTGGATGACTTTCCATGTCCCCAAGCTAAAGTACAAGACTGCGGCTGCGGAGCCCTACTAAACCTCCCTCCTCTCCACCTGATAAAGTAGAAGGAGGTTCCTCCATCGCGACTTCCCTGCTCCCAGGGGGATTTGGGATATGGATCCCCAATCAATTTTAGGCTATATCAAAAGCCTTAGCCCGGGTTAGCAGAATAGACCAAACAAAAAGGCAGTGCCTGCCAAAGCGCCCCTGAAGAAGAATGAATGAATGAATCTGACAGTACCGTCTGTTTGCGGAACACCAGGCTCGTTGGTGTTCGTTTGCAACCCGTAGCAAGGCGGAAACATCCAACGAACGTGCGGTAGCCAACGCCCAATGTCGTTCGTTGGCCTTCCGACATTTAAGACCATCTTATGGACCAACTCTACAAATCTTTTATTATGGATTCGCAGTCTACCTCAACGCTGGGAGTCATTAGTGGCAAACCGGATCACCGAACTCATTGAAAACTCGGGAAATCTTTGTTGGCTCAGAAAACCTGAGAGTGGATGGCCTAAGGGACCGCATTCAGCCTTAACGGAAGATCACCCAGAGGAAAAGAAACCATTAAAAACTTTCCATTTACCCACCATCAGTGAACATATTATAGAAAGTTTTTCTAAATCTGACCCATGCGCGCAGAAACTGCCAAAGGTTCGTAGATAGGCGTCACAAGGTCAAGGCCTACCCAAATTTTGTTTTAAGATGCGTCACCACAGAGTGGAGGATGCCTTTTTGGCATGGTGCAATGGTGGTCACTTATAGTGCCCTTATATCGCAAATTTTTTCCATGGAGCCTTTGTCAAGCACGGTTTTTGAAGTGAAAACTTCTTTAGACGCGTTGAGCGATTTTTAGTAGGTGGAAAACTTATGTTTTCGCGTCACCTTCATGCTAATCTTGCAACTTGATTAAAAATCAAGATGGCGGTTCCAAGATGGCGACCGATTTTTACAATTGTGTTCCACGACCCCACCCCCGACATGGGTTTCAAATGAAAGGGTATGACAGGTAGAATGCGACTAGCTGTGTGGCGTCATTCTAACTCCAAAATGGCGGCCAACACAAAATGGCGGAAGGCATTACGTCGCTCGCACGACAGAGGTACTCTCGTATCTTGCGTAAATTGTTCAAGGCAGGGTTTTTTAGGTTTTGGTTTCAACATTTTGCGATATATATTTTGATTTATAATTTCTACTACTACTACTATTATTTGTGCAATAGAGCTTGAAAACAGATAAGGTACTTACTTCATTTCGTAAAACAAAAAAATCTGTTTTTTTCAGATACGTAGTTCGTATACACGTCTACCGCGAAATGTTGGTAGAAAATACACAAGTAAAATTAGATGCGGTGCGGGCACGGAAGCGCAGAAGGGTGGGGACTGCCTCGTAAAATTTTACTTGTTTATTTTCTCTCCGTGTGTTGTCCGAGACACGGCCTTGATGCGGTGTGGACGCGGTGCGGATATGTGTGCCGCGGGCTTTATTCCAAACGTGGATAAATAGGTTATGAGGGAGTGTGGAGTTGAGTTACGTCCTCACGCCTTTCTTGAGTGGATATACAGGATTTAGAAAATACCTCCATCGTTTCGAGCACGCTGGCTCAGCGCTGTGGCTGGTATGACTAGGTATCCAAGATAACGTAAAGCATGTCTTCTTTATTGTGTGAGATTCGGCGAATATGGGCCGGAACCAGAGGTATTCTTCATGTTCAGTTAAGGCTCGTCCTCACTACGCGGACTTAGATCCCACGCGCTTTTGGCCGTACGGCCAGACAAAAGCGCCCGTGAACTTTTAATTTTCTGAATCATGAGTGAGAAAAAATCAATTCCCGTTTGAAAGGCCGTACGCGCTTTTGAAAAGCTCATATTGTGTGGACGTACAATGTACCTTTTTAAGCACAGCCTTTTGTCCGCGTAGGTTTGCCGCACGGCCTTCATCATAGACAAAGTCGTAAAAAAGTCATAAAACTCTATATGAAAAAAAGGCAAAAGCGCGTAGGACCCAAGTCCGCGTAGTGTAGTCCCACCATTACTCTCTTTCTGGGTGGGTACTGCTACCTATCATACCCACATTATCCGCCAGCTATGAATCTACCTATTACATCTAGGCTTTGATTTAACCTTTAGGACTTACTGCCCCAAAAAGGACTTATTATTATTGTACATAACATAACATAAATTCCCTAATCCATGCGGCAAAACTCAAAAAGACGTGATCCTTTTAAAAGAAACAAAAGCCAAAAGCATAATTCTGGATAAGGCGGATCAAAAATGTCACATTAACCACAAAACCAAGCATGTGAAGACTAATACTACTTCAGATGAAATGATTATTATCATATATTTTCTATTGTCACCATCGGTATGATTGCTAGCCTCGAGGGTATATGCTTATAACCTTCAACTAATCTTAGAGCCAAACCCACTTTACAGAATTCTCTCTATAGCAATTCTCCTCCCATTGTCCCAATAAGTCTGGGCTGTGGATTCCAGTAGTATCTTAAGGTATTCAGCGATTAGCGATTGATAAATTAGTAAATAATCCACTCCTTATTTTTAATCTTACGAAATTGCGACCAGCTCTGGTGACCAGCCCTAAAATTTCCCCATCGCATTGTCTAAGAGATAAAATAAAAAAACGTCAATTCAGATAAAAGGTGTGATTCACAAACAAGCAAGAAGCAACCCTTTTTTTAATTCTGCTCATTCAATTAAAAACAAATCTATTTATCCAACTTTGTCATCAACATTCCACGACGATCGCATCTCAATTATAATTGATGATTACGCAATGACAGCATAATGCACAAATAGTGACTACCGTCGTCAACCTTTGCGCCAAGCCAAATCATCAAAAGCCAATAAATCCGCAACTTAATGACTCAAAGTCCGCGCTCATAGCCTATGGAAAATTGTTATTAAATCCGTTCATCTCGGATGATCTACACACAGTCATTTCAGCATAATATTTTCCCCTTTCAACGCCTCAACAATTATCTAGAGTGTATAAGCCCCGCGGACTGTCACAGGTAGCTGGACAATAATACCTGTTGACGACGACAGAAAAAAAACAACTATGGGAGATTAATCGCTTTGCAGCCTTGCAGCGATTTAAAGTCGGTTGCGCATAAGGAATTTGGAAGGTAGTCAGTTGTCGTTGAGCTGCGCAAAAGCGTTTCAATAAAATAACAAAAAAAACGACAAACACAAGATTTCATTGCCAGAAGGTAGGAAAGAGTCTTAAAGAAGGCATGAAAAGAAAAGTCAAGAAAGATGATGCTGACTGGCGCGGTTTTTCCACTTTTTAAAATCCATTAATGATGAAACTTTGAATCTTCACTTTTTAATGAATGACTTTGGAGTAGAGGAAGAAGAAGATGAGAAAAATAATGCTCATGAGTGGGAAGTGTTGTTGTCATAAATAACCGCTAAAATGCGCCTCTGGCTTAGTTCAATTTGAAACCGCCTCAAAAACACAACAAGCTACCACAGCCAGACACAACAGTGCGCGCTGCTGAACGGCAGCTATTTGCTATGGACGAAATCTTATTTGCAGCCAGCTTCCTATAACAATGTCCAAAAATAGACAGACTAGAGATCGAGCGCGCGTTTCAGTCGATTGAGTCAAAACAAACATCGCCATACCAGAGAAGAACCAGTTGAAGCGATCGGCGCAATTCGATAGCATCTAAATGTGGTGTGGTCAGTCATCATTGACCAAGATGCAACAACGCCAAACTTCAAATTTGGGTGGGCACAGCAAACAGGTAGAGATCCAAGTTGATCCATACAAACCGTCCAAATGCATATATAACGTCTGAACGGTCTGACTCGTGTCTTGTTATTATTACCGTTGAGAAAAGTTCGTCCTAGGATCGTAAATTAAGACGCTCCAGTATCTGACACCCGTAGGTGATACTGACGTCTATTTGGTCCGTTCGGAGTACGACAATAAAAAAAACGGTCTTAACAGTCCATATCTGAAAAGAACGTTCGACCGTTTGATAAACTGCCAAAGTATGTGTCCACCCTGGCGTTTTACGATTCTTTAATTGGTTCGGCTGTCAATTTTTTGGAGAAACTATTTTGTAGAGTTTTTGTCGATGGTCGCCTTTTTTCTTCGCTTATTTTTTTTCTTTATTATCATTCCTTTTTTGTTTTCTGTCGAAAACTAAAGAATTGAAGAAGAGGCTAATGACTTCAGGTGTGGGTGGGCGGTGATGATCAGTGTGTTTTTATTTGAAATGTCGAAGTCTACTTTAAAAGAAGTCCCGTCATTTTGAAATGAAAAATTTTAACATCAAGGCTATACACAAAAAAAAAGTTTTGCGGTGCCATTGGGGGGGGATTGGTTTCAAGCTTTGTGTTTTCTTTTAGAGGCTTTACTTACGAAAGATAAGATTGAAGACGATTGGCTTATTTTATGGTAGCATTGAGTTTTTTTGGGATGATGATGTAATCGATGTTGGATTAAGTGGATTACGTTTAAAAAATGGTAAGGGCTGCCGAAATGTGATAAAAATGTGTTACAGTAAAGTGCTGGATATTTTTTACTTTGTTGTTTTTGGAGTTGTTACCAAATTCTTGATTGATTTGTGATAAGTGGAACGAGGAAGTTTGTTTGGAAAGAAGTTTTCACTTTTGAGGCAAGTTTATAGAGCGATTGCATTTTCGGTTTAATTAGACATTTTGAAATTTAGGAAAAAGAAATATTTGAATTCCAAATTCTTTTTAACTGCTTGCGTGGCATATGACTTTTAAATGTGCTTTTGGATCGCGTGATACCGGGACAGACCACCCTTTGCACCTTGACCGGTTTGCTTGCGTGAGGTCTGAGACGGTGCCATGATGATCGCCGCTCATCATTATAATCATCATTATAGGCCTGTGCTTTTTTCAAGTCGGCAAGAAGTCCGTCGATTGACCATGGGAGGTGATACGACGGCTTCTTAAGTACAGCATCTTGTAGACATTATCGTAACCGATTCGCCATTCATCTCAGCAGTTTTCTATCTGGTTCTGAGATGGGGTGCTCAATGCCTTTTTTTCTGATCGCATCAAAGATACCGTTGTCAAACGCAACCTAGATATCTGCAAAGGCGCAGAGAGAGATTTCTCTGGTCCGGAGGGACGGTATTTCTCACTAGCACGTGAATGGCAGTCTTGTAGATCTAGATCCATTATGCAAATTACAGGCAGTGAAGTGGGTTCACTGTGCGATCCTCTTTAATATGCCTGTCTAAAACCTTCTCCATCGTTTTTAGGGGAAAGGGGGAGAAGTTGAAGGGTTGGTAGTATTTTGTTTCTTTATACGCTCTTCTGCCGGATTTATGGATAAAGACCAGCGTAGCCTCTCCGGCACCTCGTATTATGAGCCAGGGCAAACCTATCTCGGAATAATGCCAGCCAATGCCGTTCGATTTAACCCGCGGTAAAAATCCTGTTTGACAGGGCACTTTAAGTTTGTTTATGAGTTAATCGCAAAAAACTACATTCAAGCCTTACCACATGATCATGGTTGAACTTTGACTGGCCATAACTTTGAACCAAATCAACTTACAGAGCTCGTTGACGTGGTTTGTCACGTCATGGTGCAATGTCCAGCAGTAAGCTTAGTACGGGGGGGATAGGTTAAGGGTTATGGGGGTTCGGGGGTGTTGAAGAAAGTGGCGATGAACCTTGCGTTTGAACTCTTGGATGTTGTAGGAGCTTGAAACACCCACTGCGAAAGATCATTCCACAGTCGAGTTGTTCAGTTTAGAAACGAATTGCTATCCTATTGAGTGCGCGAAAAGAGGGGTTGCAGGTGGTGGGAGTGAGATGCTAATCTGGTGTTGCGGGTATAAGATTGCCGTGGAGGCAGGAGAGCGTTTATTTCGGTGGAACAGTCACTATTATCGTAGCGATAAAATTTTGTCAGTACTGCTACATACCTACGGTGGCTCAATGGGTCTATGGTGGATCAAACGGTGTCGTCATCGATTAATTTAAGGACCCTTTTTTGTATTTTATCTAACCACGCCAAGGTGGTTATCGAAGCGCCGCCCCAAATGAGAGTTGTATTCGAGAAGAGGCCGAATGTAGGATTTGTATATTACAGCACGGGCCGATGGCTGGAGAAGGAACTTGCACCTCTTAAGAAATCCCAAGCACTGGGATGCTTATATGGTGATTTGGAATATGTGGTCATTCCACCGCAAGTCTTTGGCTAATGTAAGGCCGATTCGACACGATTCTTTCGACCCAAACTAGAATGAGTTCAATGTCTTTATTTATTGAGTTGGACATTCGTTCACGATCATCAAGACGTAAGAGTAGCGCAGGTACCGTCGTCGTCGGCGAATTTGAGAAGTGTGTTGGAGGGGATTGAAGTAGGTCAGAGGTAGAGCAGGTGATAAAATTGACCCCTGGGGACCCCCGCAGAGATGGGGTGAGATTTAGATTTGACGCCATCTAATACTACTTTGAGTGAACGGTCCGAGAGGAAACCCGCAATCCACTTCTGTAGAAGTGATTCGACTCCAATAGCTTTGAGTTTAGCTAAGAGGGCTAAGTTCCAAACTCTATCGAAAGCCTTGGAGATATCTAGAGCAACCAGACTAGACTCACCAAATCTATGCGAACTTCGGTTGAGGTAAGGCTCTGTAAGGCAAACTAAAAGATCGCCAGTGGATCGTTTTTGTCGGAAGCCATTCTGTCTGTCGTTTATAAGTAGGTTGGATTCTAGATATCCCATAAGCTTTTTGTTAATTATGGTCTCCATGTTTTTGGAGAGAATAGAAGTAATTTCTGTTGGTCGGTATTTGGAGGGAAGGCTGGAGTCACCTTTTTTCGGTATGAACTGAACATGTGAAAGTTTCCAAGGTTTTGGATAAACTCCGGAGAAGTATGATAAGGCAAAAAAATTGCGCAGGGGTTTAGCCAAAGGAGAGGCGCATTTCTTTAAGACGATGGGGGGTATATTGTCGGGTCCAGTGGCTTTGTTGGCATTGAGATCCTTGAGGCACCTGTACACCTCGCGAGCCCTGAAGAATACTCTGCCCATTAAATGGGCGTTGTGCTCGAGAACAGGGGTAGCATATCAGTTTCGGGTAAAGAACAATTTGAGGCGAACAGAGATGCTAATAAATCGGCCTTGGATTTGCTATCTGCTATCACCTTCTCATTGTGGATAAATGAAGGTGTTGCGGTTGTAGTAAAATTCTTCTTGATGGAACTTACCAAGGACCAGAAGTTTTTGCTAGCAGAGGTTGCATTAAGGAGTTTACTTCTCGACTTGTTGTTAAATGAAGTTTTGACTTTTCTGATGGTGGCGTTACAGGAATTTCTTAGTTGAATGTACTCTAAACGGAGCGATTCACTCGGGAAACTCTTGTACGCTCAGAAGGCGGCTTCTTTAGTTTTGATTGCGTTCATACACTCCCGATTATACCCAGTGGCGGTTTCAGAGGGGGTAATTGGGTAACTACGCCCCCTAAGAAGTTTCGTTCGCTTATTTATTTTTATTCTTATAAATTACCAAAATTTCAACCAAACAAGATAAGTTATGGTGAATCAAGTCGGCGAAATATGACGGTGAATTTTTCCAAAACTGCTGGAGAGTCGTGGAAGGGACCCCGCTAATATGGCACGCTATGGCTGATTCCACACGAGCGTACACACGACACGACAAGAGTCGGCTGCAAAGTGGTTTCTGAAGAAGAGGGTGAGAGAGGACGATAGGGAGGGCACACAAATTTGAACGATATTTTCAGCAGATTTTCGATATGTGTTTGCTTGACAATCTGACCATTTTGTAAAAAATCAACATAGCGGTTCCAAAATGGCGCCCGATTTTTGGATTTGTTTTCCTCGACCCCGACATGGGTATCAAATGAAAAGTTATGACAGGTAGAATATAATTAGCGGTGTAGCGTCATTCGAAATTCAAAATGGCGGCCAACACAAAATGGCGGAATACATATAATAGACCAATAAGTAGAAAATATAACCGTCAACTTTAAATTTTCCCCATACGCATAGTTCGCCTGACAATGCAATCCAACCATTTTGTAAAAAAAATCAAGATGGCGGCTCCAAAACGGCGGCCAATTTTTGCAATTGTGTTCCCCGACCCACCGACATGGGCATCAAATTGGAAGGGCATGACAGATAGAATACAATTAGTTGTGCCGCGTCATTCCAAATTCAAAATTGCGGATTACCTTTTTCTTCACAACCCCCTCAGAATAGGTATCAAATGAAAGGGTATGACGATTATAATGCAGTAATCTGTGTGACGTCATTTTGAATATAATATGGCGGCCACCACAAAATGGCAAAAAACATATAATAGACTAAAACGTAGAAAATAAAATTTTTGTAATATGTTTTATCAAATCAATATAAATAAATATATGGGTTCATTTGCTTCCTTTGCCTATCTATACTATTATATAAAGAGAAAATATTTGATTGTTTGTTTGTTCCGGAAAAACTCAAAAACTACCGAACCGATTTTAAAAATTCTTTCGCCAATAGAAAGCTTTATTATCAGCGAGTAACATGGGGTATATTTTATTTTTCAGAACATCGAAATTCAAAATCGCCGCCGAAATATGACCGAAATTAAAAATGGAAGCAGAAATATGGTTGAATTTGCCAATTTTATTCCGATTCTAATGAAAGTGGGTATCTAGAGGTTGTATGGTTTTATGGTATCCGAGATTTTTTAAGGTAACAAATAATGAATTTATGATCAGAAATTATGAATTCAAAATGGCCGTGCCAATATGGTGGACGCATTGTGTTAATTTTGTTCCGATTCTAATTAAAGTGGATATCTAGGGGCTTATAACGTCGCAAATAACGAATTTTTGGTCAAAACTTATAAATTCAAAATAGCCGCGACAATATGGCCGACGAACTTGCAAATTGTGTTCCGATGCCAATGAAAATCGGTACCTGGGGTTTTTTAAGGTAGCAAATAACGAATTTATGATCAAAACTTATAAATTCAAAATTGTGGGACCAATATGGCGGACGAATTTTGCCAAATAAGTGTCATTTCTCGGCTAGCTGTATGTAGGTTGTTCAAGAGTTGGAAAATCGGAAAATCTTGATATTCTAGCTACCAATGGAAAAACATTGAACATAGTGTGTCCTGAAGCTCTCTAAGCAATCGGTTCAGAATGGATCAACAAGATTTTTTTTTGTAAGATGGTAAGGAGAAGCGGAAATGTGGGATTTATACGGGTTCCAGCTAGTTGTATGTAATTTAAGACAATCGTCGGAGCTGACACGTACTTTTAATTTTTTTTCTTGATGTTGATTGTTTTGTATTTATGGAAAAAAAAATATTTAATTTTTTTTTTTTTAAATTACAAACAAATGCATTCCTAGGGTTTGGTGTACTTTTTACCCAGGTATACAGCCAAACAACACAACAATCTTTCACGGTCGGTATTTCTGAACTTATTCGTACGCAGGACTCAATGAACACCTGATTAGTTTTTAATATCACATTTCTGGGTTTATTAAAATATTTAGAAGTTTCCTTTTGTAAAAACCTCAATTCGAAAACTTTTTATGAAAATAATAACTTAATCCTCCCTAGGTTCAGTATTTCGATCGATTCCATGGAATTACCTTAAGCTACGATCTACCATCTTGGGTGGGACTGACAAACCCCATCAAAAAATCCATAGCAGAAAAATTAAGTTGATTCCCATTGAATGCTCTTCCATCGAGAATCTCTAATATCATAATTCAGATTCTTTCAACATTGACGATCACTAATCTGCGCGCATTTATGTAAATTATGTTGAAAACCGTTGTAAAATGATGTAATCGAAACCCTGAATTAACTCTTAATAATATGTGTTATTGTGGTCTCCTCCTCGACAACGAAGAAACGTCTTAAACTCGGACGCCAATATAGTTCCCCACCTTCTCCACATACATGGGGCATACCTTCCAAGAAAATTAAAGCCTTCTCCACTCGTGTAATCATCCCGCATCAAAAGCTCCGAAATCCTCTTTACGCGGTGTTTACATAACACTTTCGGATAAGAAAAAAAACGAAGATTCCTCAAAAGAAGATAAAATCCCGAGATACCCTACAACTGTCGAAATTATCTGGAATTGCCTCGCGTTATCGCTGATCAAACAGGGCCCAACAAAAGCGGAGGTGTGCCCTTGTCCTCGCGTGGCTCTGGAAGACCTTAAACAAGGTTAAGAACGTCTCGAAGTTTATCTTAATCTCAACCCTTTCTTCTTTTATCGCTTAAAGTCTTCTTCTTGAAAAGCGTTTATTTATTTAATTTTTATTTTTGCAGCTATCCGGCGGAGCAGTTCTAGGCGTCGCAGCTTGGACGATTTTTTGGAAACTTCAGTACGTGTCGCTTCTTACCACTCACGTTTACATCGTGGGAACCTGGGCCTTCTTCTTCGCTGGCTCCATAGCCATTATGGGCGGCATCCTGGGCTGCTTTGGCGTCTTTTACGAGCACAGGGCTATTATTTTAGGCGTAAGTACTGTGCTTAACGGCCGCCTTATTACTATTATTATAAATATGCACACCTTCTTCATTCTTGAGATCCGCTTGCTCATGCGCCGCGACCCTATGCGGGACGCACTGGAAATTTCACTAAAATCCGCTTTTTGTATGCATAAGTAATTTTTGACTCTTGGAATGTGGACAAATTGGAGCTGTTGTGGAACTTCAATGGTGACTGGAGCCCGAGTGGACAGTCACGAGTGGTTTGTTTTTCTCATTAAAATGTTTTCCGAGATTTGTAATTATGTTTACGTTGGGATAATATTAGTTAAAGTTAACATATGTTTAGTAATAGTGGAAATGTTGAGGAAGTGTTTGCAACCTTAACCATTGTAGCTGTTGTTTTAATTAGTACTTTTTGACAATACGATAAAATATCGAAATCCTTATTACGATTTCTACAAGCACTCACAAGTCGTAGCGCAAAGTAGACTTTAACCAAATTAGAAATTAGTTCTCTCTCCAAAAAGATCTTTTTAGGTCAAAGCTAAGGCGAAATTCATAATCAATTATTCTAAGTTTGAGCGCATGACAAATATGACAGCAAAAGTCTTAACCACAGTTTGTTGAGTTATTCCACAGTAATTTATTCAAAACCACGCACCTTATTAGCAGTAAGCCGATAACCCTGAATATTTTCATTAAAACTCGCGGTGAGGTAAGACTTAAATAAATTATGATTTATGCAAACGGAAACGGGTTTTTACGACGGGCTGATGTTGTATTGAACAAGTGTAGTTAGTTAGATGATAAAGTAGCGTAGTTCTGTGATATCGTGTCTCCGATTAATTAAAACAAAGGTATTTAAATCGCTAAGAAGGGACATCGTCATTTGTAGATGGCTCGAGTTTTCAACTTAAGAACATCTTGGGAGTTGAAAAATTCAGTACTTGGTACAAATAGAGCTAATGGCTAGTGTTGATGCCTATGCTCAGGTGTCACCCTTTGAACCAGTCCATTATGTTGTTTGCGTCATGATGTAGTAAGATTAGCTCGAAGCAGTGCCGGTTTTAGCACTACCAGCGCCCTGGGCGAGATTTCTACGGCGCCCCTATTTGCTATACAAACCGATGTGAAAAAAATAGAAAATAAAACAAGGAAAATATTATTTATTAAGACACCGAAGTCTATGTTTTCCGCAATTTCATTTGCGATTGACAAAATAGCCAAGTCTGTCAATCTAGATCATAGGTTCTTAACGTGGGCGATAACGCCCCCTTGTGGGCGTTTGAGACTTTCTGGGGGGCAGTAGAATACCCAGAGAAATTTAGGGGGCGCTGAGATGGGACAGTGACGCATGGGCAGGTTAAAAAAATGTAGTCTAAAAAAGACAAAAAAGACAAAAAAGACACGCTAATCACGTACTAATAAAATAAAGCGCCTTTTACATGACCGGACACCGCACAGACAAAACGAACGAACGAGCTGGGTTTATTGGGAAGAGGGTGAGAGAGGACGATTAGAAGGGCAGACAATTTGAATGGACACTTGCAGCGAACTTTTAAACGCACATTTTGACAGTTCCTGCGTTATTGTTGTTCCTAGGACAAGAATGCAAACGAGAAATTTCAAAACAACAAAAAGAGCTAATAAGCTTTGAATATTTCGTTGGTGTTCGGCCGTGTGAAAGCGCATGCGACACTCCATCGGACTTCAAAAGAGAATTGACGATTACAGCTAAGTTTTGCCTGTTCGGTGTCCGGTCGTGTAAATCCAGCTATAGTAGACAAAAAATGATCGAAAAACACAAAAAGGGTTGCTATCTCTGCCCGCTTTCGAAATAAGGCGTTTTGAATTTTGGTTTCGGGGAAAAAATATAGTTTAATGATTTCGAATGACAATGTAATGAAACAACGCTCGATTTCCACAAATAGGGTATCTTTGTAATCGTAAGGAATGCGAGTTTTATTTCATTAATAAAAACAATAGTGTACGATGGAAAAAATAGAAATAAGAGGGTTTATTTGTAAAAAAATATGAAAAAAAGCCATTTTTACTCATGTAACTCAAAAAGTAGATCGTTAAGGTCCTTTTTTCTGAAGTTTTTTAGCATTCCCAAAACTTACCTAAAACTTTCTTGGAACACTCCAACACTCCAGCTGGCTTGGTTTTTTTGCTATTTACCATTTAAAAATAGTTATCACTTTTTAGTATTCAACAATTTTTTCTACTTTTTTCACTTTAATTCAAAAAGTAGATCGTTAAGGTCCTTTTTTCTGAATATTTTTAACACCTTCAAAAGTCTCTTAAAAAATTCGTGAAACACTCCAAGACTCCAGATGCCCTGATATTTTTGCTATTTACCATGCAAAAAATAGTATAATTCACTGTTTTCATTGTTTTTAATGTTTCAAAATACTAAAAACAGATCAGTGAGTGACCCTTA
Organism: Thereva nobilitata; assembly: GCA_963855945.1. Classification (NCBI taxonomy): domain Eukaryota; kingdom Metazoa; phylum Arthropoda; class Insecta; order Diptera; family Therevidae; genus Thereva; species Thereva nobilitata. The sequence continues at coordinate 129,909,773 of OY979696.1, forward strand.
TTTTTGAATAGTATGATTTTTAATTGTTCTCATTGAAACATGGTTCTTTAAACTCAGAAATAGGATAGGAGTCATATCTTAAGCCGGCTCTACACGATGCTATGAACACCCTCCAACGTTGGACGCTTGATGGTTCGAGGTATTGTGTGGCAGACGTTCGAGCTACGAGCGTCCAGCTTTTGTGCTTGGACATGTTCCAGCTGTGATGGGTATCACCCCAATGTTGGAAGCCAACTTTCGAATCAAACGTTCCCCGCATCGTATAGAGCCGGCTTTATCTTACGACTATATCTAATATAAAGTGGCCGGCCTACACGATGCGGTGAACGTTCATTCGAATGCGTCCTACCTAGGGGGCTCTAGAAAAAAAAATATTCTCAAAGTGGGCGGTGGGCAAAATAAGGTTGAGAACCTATGATCTAGATTGAGATATTGTCGAACGCAGATAGGTTTTTATCAGTTTAAGTTTTGAAAAACTCCTTTCCCCACTAGCAACCGTTACAGGTATATTTAACAATATTCACAATGCTATCCATTCATTTGGATACAGTTCTTGCATCTTATCTTGGGATCTTTAATGAAATTAAAAATATTGAAAAATATTGACAGGAGTAACAACATTATATTGATCCGGCAGAAACGGTTTCAGGCTTATGAGTTCATCACACAACATACAACTATTTATATCTGATTTCGAGCCTGCAGTTAATTTTATTTGGAGATCTTCGCAGAGTTTGAGAAGGTCAGGTTCTTTATATTATACAAAAAAACAGATTCGGAGTACTCATTGTATATGTACCTTTGTATATGTACCTTTGACCCTCCGAAACTTGAGTGGCCGGTCAGTTGGCTTTAAGGACTTTCGAGAAATTATTTGTGACCCCAAAATAAAGAGAATCCCGGTGGAAAATCTCCAGTTGGCAGTTGCCAGAGGTACATGTATCAAGTGAATGCAGAAAAGTAAGATTGCCATATTCCGTAGCGTATGGCTCTTGTCGAAGCCAGTCATGTCTCAATTCGATGTCCGAGGATGCATCCATTGAACCTGAGTTGAACGATTATAACGCCGACCACATTTCGTTATTTTCCTCTGAGATGAGTGTTGATGAAGATGACAATATGAAAGAAGTGGAAATAGAAGAGATAGAGAGATAATCAAAAAATTGTATCATAACTTGTAACCCATGGATTAGGCCTACGGGAAAACCATGTAAAAAACGCGCCTTGCATTCTACCTCAGAGGTGGTGCGGAAACGAATGCTTCAAGATGCCAATACTTCTCAGCCCTTTATCTCGAAAACTATGGTTCTAAGTAAATTCGGTATAGGACACTTTTATGCAGATTTATCTAACGAACAAACTTTACTTAACCAAAATTTACGTAAAACCGATAATTTACGAGATATTTGCGAAAAACTGATTTTGGTGACCTTTGACCTCTAATATCTCAAGACGCGGACATGAGATTTTATGAGACTTTTGACACATCATTTAGAATGCCAAAACAAAGGTTCATAAAATTTTTCAGCTTATTTCCTCTCATTCCGAGGTGAAACCCTAATTTGACTGGACTATTCTCTCTAAAGAAATATGAAGTAAGGTTTTGAACGAAAATTCTGATTTTTTTTATTGTTTATTGTAAACAAACACATATATTCTTTACCCAACTAATCACTCAAATTTTCTCTATAATCAATAATAAAATCAATAAAAAAAAGTTTGAATTTTTGTTAAAAAAAACCTAATTCATTTTTCTCAAAATGGAAAAAAACACGAAGCTTAATTTTCCATTACATTTGCATCTCCATTCATCATTTTCTTCATTGTTAAATTTCAGCTACCGACCAAGAAATCGTATTTTCCAACAACAACAAAACAACAAAACAAAAGGAATACGCGCACAGGAATCTATTTTTAGATCCAAAACTTCTGGCTTTTCTTCCAACATGCGTGAAGGGCTTTGTAATGCTTTTTTAAATTCAGGCGCAAACCTGTTTTTTTCAAATTTTACTAAAAATTAACAAAATTGAAAAATTTGTGTTTTTATAATTATTATTATGTACGTATAAGGAAACAATATTAATTAATTATTGTTTAAAACCCATTCCCATTGATTTTAGAGGCTTACAACAGAAATTCGCAGCCCTCAAAGTTAAAACTGTACAACTAGCGCCATCTAGTATAGAATCTGGGCAAATGTTTGTCCCTATCTACTTACTCTATAATCAATGCAATATATCTATCCTACCTCTGAAAAACTAGCCTCGGGTATCCCAGGTATTAACGCTCTTTTTACTTGGCTTGTTGCCGAAAGTAATGTCAGCATTAAAAGTCCAATTCTAGGTGTTATAGATTTATCTAAATCTTCTAGCTTTCCGACTATAGTTCTAAGATTTTCAAAAGCTACAAAAGGCTTTCGTAGGGGATATAAAATTACGCCTTATTATAATAACTTGCAGCTGCGCGTCGTATTTTTGTTACTGATGGGTCTCTCTGGCGCGGATTCAAGGGGAGGGTCACGGGGGTCATGACCCCCCAAAAGCGGTCGCTGTTTAAAAAACAAAATTGACCCAACTAAAAAAACAAAAACAAAAATAACCGAACGAACAAAACCGACCCAACTCTTTTGCAAATTAAAATAAAAAAATGAGTTAAAAAAACTTTTAAAAGAAATAACTTTTATATAAATAAAATGCACTAAAAAGTACAAAATAATTGTTTCTTTCTCAGTGATATACACACGAAAAGTTTCATTGCGAAATAGGAAATGCTAGAACTCAGACTAAATCTTAAACTTGAATGTATTAACAATATTTTAAAATTATAGTATCTCGTTTAACTTTAAATGTTTGAACTCTTATCAATGTATTGTGTAAATTTACAGCTTTTCAAGTGCATTAATAAAAGTTTGGGCATCCCTAACTATAATCACAATTGTCTAACTGCAGCTCATGCCCAAACTTTTATTAATGCACTTGAAAAGCTGTAAATTTACACAATACATTGATAAGAGTTCAAACATTTAAAGTTAAACGAGATACTATAATTTTAAAATATTGTTAATACATTCAAGTTTAAGATTTAGTCTGAGTTCTAGCATTTCCTATTTCGCAATGAAACTTTTCGTGTGTATATCACTGAGAAAGAAACAATTATTTTGTACTTTTTAGTGCATTTTATTTATATAAAAGTTATTTCTTTTAAAAGTTTTTTTAACTCATTTTTTTATTTTTTACTTTTTAGTCACAACTACATTTTATTTTGTACATTTTAGTCACAACTATAAATAACAAGAAATTTTTTAATTGATCCATATTAAAAAGCAGCAGGTAATTTTCTCATGCGCTCCATTTCTTCAAGAGCATCAGTATTGGATGGTTTTTTGCCTGTTAATTGTATTGGATTTATATTTTCAATTTTTAATCCGTCTAAAGATCTAAATCTACTCAGCATTACATATGCTTGACCTTTAGCAAAGAGACCTGAGAGATCAGCGACTCCTAAATCTAATGTGCCACCTTGCATTTTATGAGATGTGGTAGCATAACATAACACAATTGGCAACATGCGACGTTCTGCTCTGCCAAAACTTCCTAATGCAGGAAATTCTTTTGTTATCGGTTTAATTAAATGATTCCCGATCCCTCCTTCAAACTAAATTTTAACTGAAGAGATTTCTCTTGCATCAAGTTGCGCTCTTCTAAAATATGGCCAATTTATTTCCTTTATATTGCCGATAGCTCCATTCACTAAACCTTTTGACACGTCAACATTAGAACGAAGCATGACTTTAGCACCACCAAAAATTGTAATTTCCTTTTCAAGGGCAGCAGTCTTATTAATATCTTTGGGAATCATTTTATTTAATTTGTCTGGTGCAATTGTCTCACGCGAATCACTAATACGATCTTGTGTTTGAACTGTAATCATTTTAACACCTTTAGCTTTAAAATGTTCAACTACACCTGTATTATGCGCTTCAAATTTTGCTCTAGTTGCATAAATTCTTAAAGCATTTTCTTTCGAAAATTTTCCCGTGAAGTCATCAGTGACATGTTCGCAGGAAATCTTCCTTCCAAGCTAAGCCATTTCCCGAACAAAATCACCTTTTGCCCTAACTAAAACTCAAAAGACAAATTTTTGAACAGAACCACAATTTGCTCTAACTAAAACCCCAAAAGTGCTTTAGCTTTAAAATGTTCAACTACACCTGTATTATGCGCTTCAACTTTTGCTCTAGTTGCATAAATTCTTAAAGCATTTTCTTTCGAAAATTTTCCCGTGAAGTCATCAGTGATATGTTCGAAGAGAATCTTCATATGCTCTGGTAGTAATTCTCCAATTTTTAGTGCATTGAGAATATCAACAAACATGTTGTCTCCTTGTTGTCGCATATTAGTCATTAACTCACAAAGTGAGAAGCATCACCATAAATTAATTGCAGGCTGCATATAATTTGACTGCTTAAAGACTTGATGGCCTTTGATAGAGCTCACTATGAAAAACACTGTAATACAAGTAAATTTCAGTTGCGACAGTTGTAGTAAACAACTATCGGATAAATTCATTCACGTTTACTAGCCTACTAATTTCACAGTGACGTCACAGACGACCCGCACGTTCAAATTTAGTCAAAGGTCTGTAAGTTGAGTAAAAGTTATTAAAAACGACCTTAAAAAAATGACCTTCAAGGTCAACAACAGATTGATCTATACTCTTTGGTTTTGATTTGCAAACTCTGAAGTTAGCTACACTCACAAGAAAAGACGCGTCTTCATCAAAAACACATAAAGCCATGTTTTCGTAGGCTACGTTTGTTTATAATCCACCAGAAAATTCGGTTAGTTTTGTTCGTTTTGTTAATTTAGTTTTTGTTAGCTTCCCAGTTTATAGGGAAGTTATTGTAATCGGTCCGAAAATCGAAATCGTAATTTTCAACGTATTTTCATTTTTCAAGGTCTCAATAGGCAAAAATTTGAGAAGAAGATGTGTGTGTGCGTACGTATGGGGTCATTTTGTCCTGCACGATCTCGCGCGAACCAAAAGAGATGTCGACTACGTTAAGGTGTGCCGATCGAATCGTATTAACCGAAATATGATCTGAAAATATTTTCATAAAATTCAGTCGACCCCTTTTTTGGTTTAAACGACGTAAGTGACGTTTGTACCCGCACGATTTGTCGCGAACCAACAATGATACCGACTTCGTTGAGGTGCCGGTCGTACTACCGAAGTTACAATCTGAAAATATTTTCATAAAATTCGGTCGAGCGGTTTCTTTGTTTTGACGACGTAAGTGATTTTTGTACTTGTACGATATCGCGCGAATCAAAAATGATATTGATTTCATTGACCTGCCGATCGACCCGTATTACCGAAATTATAATCTGAAAATATTTTCATAAAAATCGGTTAAGCCGGTATCACGCGAACCAAATATGATACCGACTTCGTTGATCGACGCGTATTAACGAAAACATGCTCTGAAAAAAATTTCATAGCATTCGGTCAAGCCCTTTTTTGTTTAAATGAAAAATCTTCGGCTAAGGGTCACAAGCACCTTTAGTTTTTTTATATCTAATAAACTCGTTGGAACGAAACCCGTTCTAAATGAAGTTACCTTTTCTGGATTCAGCAGAGCGAAAGATTCCTAACAAGATGTCACCTGTCACAATCCGAGCACTCTTTAAAAACTGTGCAAAAACTACGTTACCCAAACGCCACAAACACTACTAATTTTTCACAACGTAGATCAGCACTCTTTGGACGGTCAATTGTTTTTCGCGTCCCACAGTTTCTGGAAATTGAAGTTCATCACCGAATTTCCAGTAGTTACCGATAATTTTGGCCTTTTTGGTCAAGTCTGCCAAGCCCTCGAATTTTCAAATTACGTAATTTGCTTCCAAGTTTATCAGTTTATTCACTACACTCAATACGAATTCGGCCACGCGCTCAAAGTACGAAGGGTTCGCTAATGTTCGAGAAAAACATTCTCTAGAAAAATCTTGTGCATATACCATTCTTATCGTCGTTTGAACTAGCCTCTCTCAGGATTACTTTGGCACCAGCTCTGGTACTAGTCAATTTCCCACTAGTACTGAAACTATTACTATTTTCGAAGTAGTCAGTTTATTAATATTATATTATTTAATATTACGAAATTTTTGCTATTTGGTATAGGAGTTGTGTTAGTTTCAAGAGCCGTGTATGAATTTTCTTACAATTTGTTATTATCATTGTTCATTTATCATTAAAATATCCATTCATAATAATCAACATTCATTATACTGTGAAGTTGATCGTGTGAACCGAAAGGGTCAAACATCCAGTTTTTTTTAGAGGAGTAGAAATTGTTTTCCGCAACTTTTAATTCCGTGACCCCCCCCCCCCCCAAAACAAAATTCTAGATCCGCGCCTGCGGGTCTCTAAACATAATGAAATTAAACATTGAGTAAATTCCGTATTGTTATCCACCCAAAATATCCCGACACACTTTTTTATGCTCAGAAATATTTATAGAAAAAAATGTTGAAGAAAAACTCCGAAAGAAACGTTTTTATTCAAAAGAAACACTTTCTAACCCAAATTCCATTGCCAACCGCTATGCAATTCTTGTAAGGTCATCAGCGACAACAGCACTTAGCCTGCAGTAAGCAGAAGGCAGAAGTCATTTCAATCAAGAGCAACAAACATGAACCGGAAATGCACAAACTGTCCATCATTAATCCTTTACTCACACCTGAAGGCACGTCCATTTACATTAAGACATCACGTCCACCAGATCCGTCCGTTTAAGTTACGTAAAAGTCGACAGGAAAACACCGAGTAAATCTTGACTCCGGAACCCGAACTTGCACCTTTTTCCACGGCCGCCATTGAACATGGCATGCGCTCGACAGTGGCGACTTGTTGTCTGCAAAAAGCATTGCGACTCGCGGCGGGAAATCGACGTCTTGTTTCTGTCGTCTTTTATTGCACTTTAAGAAGCCGAAATTGTCGCTTAAGAAATTATAAAGATCACTCAGAATTTTCGGAATGGCGTGCTCGGTGGTGCCCTTGGCGTTACAAAGAGATCTCTAGAGCCCGAACGTGACCTGGGAGCGTGCTAAGCCCTTCATGGTTCTGTCAAAGGTGTCAAGACGGCTTTGTGAGGCGCAATTGTGTGCCGTCACGTTGGGCTGCGGTCTGTCAGATCTGATTTATTGTGCGGTATGAAAATGCTGTGTTTACAAAAGAAGATCACCTTTTGGGATGGAGGGAAATTTCTCAAAATGAAGACAATTGGATAATTGGATTGGTTCCATTCAGAATCGTGGGAGTTGAGAAAGAATGGCTTTAGTGGGTGGTCATAGATTGAAGTTGAATTTGAAAACGTTTTTTCAGTCTTTATGGAATCAAAGTGTGGAACAAATTTTCGTGGAACTTATTTTGTTAATTAGTTTACATGAAAAGTTGAGCGCACTTTCATACTAACAGTAACAGAGCTAAACTCGTGTTATCGATGTGCAAAGAAACATAAATTCCTAGAATAGACTGAGAGTATTTGTTCAGAGGACTAAAATTTGTTCCGATTTTTTCGGCGACCCTGGGATGTGAGTATCCTCCTGGTCTAGTGTACTTATAGTAATGGCAGTTGTTGTTGGTGGGGTGATTAATCTCTCACGGTCGGTAGGTCCGTTCAAGTCAATTGGTAATGTATCTGTTTCAATCGGAATTGAGTCATGTGCATTTATTCGGCTTCTTATTTGGAGAGTGCTGATCTCTGGAATACAAGAAGTTAGCCTTTCATTGATAGGTTCGCAATTGGTGCCTTAGATGCTTCTTATTATCTACTAGGATGTCGTAGTGTAGTTGGCCTTTCCTCGCCCAAACTATTCTCAATTTCCATTTAATTTGTTTATTGCTATACATTCGAATCTGTACTTTAGCTCCAATGTTTAAGTTAAATGTCCCTTTCGGTTCATCGCAGCCTTTTTGGTCTATATCTGGTTTAACGTTTCTCATTAGAAGATCCAAACGTCTTTTAATAGACCGCATGAGCATTAACTATGCAGGACTCATACATGTAACGCTGTTTGGGATTTTTCGATAATGCATCAAACGTCTGCATAATTTCTCGTTTAGGGGCCCCGGGGTTCTAAGACCTTGTTTTACTACGTATTTGCACAAATATTGCGGCTTCACCATTGGATGCAGGGTGAAACGGTGCGGATGTTTTGTGGACAACTGCGTTAGTGTTCAAAAAGTGGGTGTGTGTACTTATGTACGCGCATTAGAAGTTATACTTCTTTGGCGTGATTTAAGACTAATGTTTAATTTGCATGCAAATAATTTATTGGTTTTTTTTTATTTTTTGCGTGCGTTGGCAGGTGGAAGCATCATGATGCCGAAACGCTCCAGCCTGTCGGTTCTTTTCAGCAATGCTTCGCCAGCTGGATCAGCTTTTATCTACCTGCTAATAGTACCGATATTTCTAAGCCTTACTCTCTTCCTTTTGGTTTCTTTGCGCCTTACCTTCTGATGGAGCATATTTAGCGTCTCCTCCACTTTATTCTTTACAACACCCGATGTCACCATGTAGTCTATGATGTTCTCTACTCTGAGTCGTGCCGGAGCTGTCGCTTGAAGAGCAGGAGTTTGCTGCTTTGTCTTCTATCACATTTAGGAATGCCGGGGACAGCGAAGACATCTTGTCCGAACCGATGGCGGTATGCTCTGGAACACACATGTCCACTCAAGAATGTGCGAGTCGTAACTCATATCTCCATGCGTGACCCTTCCCTCCACATTTGTTATGAGCCTGTGGGTCCATCGACCTTGAGTAGATTTACTCCACCTCCTTTCCACTACTGAAATAAACGTCACTTCTAAATTATGTTCAATTCCCTAGATTCTTCTTCTAATAGTTACTCAATTGAATTGAGCAGCTTTAGGTAACTGAAATATGATACGAAGTGCGTTTGAACTATTTTGTTTTGGTGGACTTGGAAACACATTTTTCTAGACAAGTTGTTCTTATTTTCACAGGTTATACAGCTTTTTATGTGCCCATGTTTTTATTTTAGTCTGTTAAAAGTCCCAAAATATTACTTAATTCGCTGACGCAGTGACACAAAATGCCTCTTCGCAAACGACATGAGAAGACAGCACTGCTACTATTCCAGAAGGTCCATGAGCGTGTTCTAATTATTTTCTAGTTTTTGGTACAGCAGATTTAAAATAAAATCATTTAACTTAAAAGTTTTTTTACCCATTTTTATTATATTATTTTTAGACTTAATTCTCTCATTTTTGGATTTTACTTTTTACAAAATTCTGGTGAAGTGATTTGTTATGCATACCATATTTCCAGCGCCATTTTGAATTTTCTAATTTTGACAACAAATTTATTATTTCCGACGATAAAACACCACCAAATAGCAATTTTCAGTAAAATCGAATCGTAATTGCCAAAATCGTACCGCCATATTGGCGTCGCCATTTTGATTTTTTTAAAATTTTGCACACAGATTCGTCATATGTGACCTTAAAAACTCCCCGATACCGATTTTCAATGGATTCGGAACACATTTGCAAAATTCATCCGCCATTTTTAATTTTCAAATTTGACTACAGAATCGTCATTTGTGGCCCTAAAACTCTGCCGATACCGATTTTCAATGGATTCAGAACACATTTGCAGAATTCATCCGCCATTTTTAATTTTCAAATTTTGACCACAGAATCGTCATTTGTGGCCCTAAAAACCTTCCGATACCGATTTTCAATGGATTCAGAACACATTTGCAAAATTCATTCGCCATATTGACGCCGCCATTTTGAATTTTTTAAATTTGACCACAGAATCGTCATTTGTGGCCCTAAAAACCCGCGATACCGATTTTTAATGGATTCAGAACACATTTCCAAAATTCATCCGTCATCTTGGAACCTCCATCTTGATTTTTTTACAAAATTGTCAGATTGCACTGTGTGTGCAAAGTTTCTTAATAGAAGTAGTTGAAAAAGGTGTCGCAAGATTTGAACCAAAAAAATATACGAGGTCAAGTCAAATAAAACCATTAATATCTTGTTCATTGTTTTATTTTCCCAAATAATAACAGTAAATATTTTGTATTATATATTCAAACTAATTTCTGATTGAGTAATTATATTAAGTTTTAACCATTCAAAATCATTAGTAAAACAGTTAAATAATTATCGCTTATTGTACAGTTGCCATATAGCTTTATTATTATCTTGGCCAGTTTCACACGGGCCGACAAACAACCAAGAAAAATCTTCTGAAAAAGTCGGCTGGTGTAAAACTGGCCCTTAGAAACTCGCGCTTAGTTGATGAATAGAACACGGATCGGATTTCCCTACATAGCCTCGCGACAGAAACCCTCACCCAACAACGTCGTGCACAGTCAAATCGTCTACGAATCTTCATGCCTACAAAAACTCAAACCTTCGCTTAGCTGATGAATCGTACAAGAAATTTATTTCCGTCCATAGCCTCAGGATAAAAACCGCCTCACCCATCGACATCGTGAACAGACATCAGCTAAAGAATTGGAGTTGAAATGCTTGCCCTCCATACCCCTTCGCCTATATTCTCCGTTGCGTCTCGCGTTGCGTCTCGATTCCTAAAAATTCACTCATAATATTTTCAATACGCGCCTAAAGAAGTATAACTTCAAAAACTCACATGTCCCTAAATTGCTTCTAACGATAAAATTATTTAATAATTATTGAACTAAATTATTTACAGGGAAGTACTCCACTCGCTTCAATGAAAAAATACTAATAATACGTCCGTGATAGCATGAAAAAAATACTTCCTGTATTTTGAAAATTTTTATCTAGTCCAAAAATCTTTAAATATATACGATTCAAAAATTTTATATCTTATCAATGTCACTGTTTTTTTTCTTCTATATTTTTGTTTATTTTCCTCTAAAATTAGAAATATTTGTAAACAATGTTGAAACCAGAATCAATCATGACTTATCTTCAAAAATATTTTTTTGCTGGGCAGTGGAACGATTACATCATAAACTCTTGTAAGCTCTGCACTCACTCAAAACGTGTGAATCATTTTAAAATCAACAAGCGTTTGAACATAACTGTTTTCTTATCTGGTAAACTTGTAAATACCTTTTATCGTACACAACTATTTGTTAGGCTTCGGAATGTTTCTGCGATATTTGCCATTTAATTTTTTTTCTAATCTTTGGAATTTTTGTTGAGAAAATATTTAACGGATTTTTTATATTTGAAATTGCTTTGCATAGTTAAAGGGTTAAAATCAATAGAATTTGCTCAAAATTTGTATTGCATACATTTAGGCTTCACAATGAGTTATTGTGAATCATAAGTGTAGTTCACAATTAGGATGAATGATTTATTTTTTTGAAAAAATGTATCGCATTAGTTTAACATGAAAACATTGTATTACAACTTGTTTCTCCGTAGAGATTAATTTACAGTGATAACTATATTAGTTCTAATGTGTACTGGTTCTTATCTATCCTTTAGAATAGATGAAAAATCTTGTAGCCAACAGGAAGTATCGTGATTCCTCTGTAATTTTTGCAAGATAATTTGTGTCCCTTCTTAAGCCGGCTCTATACGATACTATGAACACCCTCCAACGTTTTCCCTTGATAGTAAGACGTATCGTGCGGCAGATGCTCCACCTACGAGCTTTCAATGTCCAGCGTCAAACATTCGGATTAGGACACGTTCGGGCTGCGATGGGTATCACTCCAACGTTGGAAGCCAAGAATCAAACGTACCCCCCGAACACAATGAGGCCGACAACGACAACTTCTACGGAAAACAACAACAATTTATATGAGAATTGTCGTTGTCGGCCTCATTGTGTCCCGGGGGTTACACCGCATCGTGTAGAGCTACGGGCTCCACACGTTGGTCCAACGCGGGTACCGGCGAACGTTTGCGCAGATTCCGACATGCGACGGCCAATCCCCAATGCTCCCGCCAATTCAAATTTCGTTCTCAACAACATTTCAAGCTCGTGTAGTTGTTCTAACAGTTCTTGCCCTCCGTCCTGATTAGCTCCGCCTTAATACTATCTATGCCTGGCGATTTATTACTTTTTCGTTTCATCTCGGGAGCTTGTAGGTACTTCGAGCTGTGATGGTAATTCCATCGTGAATCGTCCTCCGGTATTACTTCTTGAAAATCATCAAATCATCAATCAATCATCATCAGCGACTTTCTTTTTCAGCTTGAAAAGCTCATACTTTGCTCTCGTGCAGGGCCGGCGGTTGAAGTTCAGCCCGAGTGGGTAGTTGGCCGGCAGGGACATATATAATAGAGGGAGAGCCAGCGACGTATTTTGTGTTGTCATTTCATCCCTCATGAAAATTTCCACACTAAATCTTATATGCCTGCTTAACAATAAAACATACTTCTGGCAGCCCCCTGTGGCCGGGATGAACTACCCCAAAATTACAAAGAGGGTAAAAAATAAAGTTCAATTTTGTTATAGTATTACTCATGAATTTTCTGGAGATTATTTTTGATAGTATTCTCTATTTATAAAAATTAATGCCAGAACATTTACCCTTCACCTAACGCTTGCCATAACGCTCTAAATATTTATTTAAAGGGGTTTATTGCATAAATAGTCCATTCAAAACGCGAAGGGGGGTGTTCCAACATAACACCATTAAGAAAATCGAACCCTACATGTATTTTGGGTCGCTGATTACGAAAATCGGGGTCCTGCGGTCCTAAAATATGGGCGTCGCCCTTAAAAACGAAAAAAATACCCCTTTTTAAGGGTTGTTCGCGATAATTTCTATAATAATGAAAAATAATCCAACGAAATACACTTTTCTCAATATTTATTTGCGAAGGTGGTTGATTTATATTAAATCAGCCAAACCTTATAACAAGGGATAATCCTAAAGGGTTAAAACCACCCCTAAATCAACTGAAAATAAAAAAATTTGTAAATTTTTTTTTCAAGTTTATGCTTCAAATTCGATTGTATGAGTATTGTAACCCAAAAATTATTTATTTTCACCACTAAGGGGGTAAAACTACCCCTACATTAAAGTTGAATTTGAAAAAAATTGAATTTTTATTTTACATTAAAATATTATTTTTGATGAAATACTATTAAAACATTTGGAAAATTTATTTTACCCCCTTTTAAAGGGATTAAAGCACCCCTAAATCAAAACAAAAAAAGTACATTGAAAAAATGTTCTTTTCGTAGGTTCCAATTTAAATTTTAAATAAATTTTCCAAATGTTTTAATAATTATTTCATAAAAAATAAAATTTTTGGTTACTTAATGGGGTAAAGTGTTGAATATAATTAAGCAGAAAAAAAATTTTGCTTATTTTTTTTGTTTAAAGTTGATTTCTAAAGTTGTAGGGGTAGTTTAACCCCTTAAGGGTTGAAAATAATTTATTTTTGGCTAACAATACTCATAAAATCGAATTTGGAGCATAAACTAGAAAAAAAAATTTTTACAATTTTTTTTATTTTCAGTTGATTTAGGGGTGGTTTTTACCCTTTAGGATTATCCCTTGTTATAAGGTTTGGCTGATTTAATATAAATCAACCACCTTCGCAAATAAATATTGAGAAAAGTGTATTTCGTTGGATTATTTTTCATTATTATAGAAATTATCGCGAACAACCCTTAAAAAGGGGTATTTTTTTCGTTTTTAAGGGCGACGCCCATATTTTAGGACCGCAGGACCCCGATTTTCGTAATCAGCGACCCAAAATACATGTAGGGTTCGATTTTCTTAATGGTGTTATGTTGGAACACCCCCCTTCGCGTTTTGAATGGACTATTTATGCAATAAACCCCTTTAAATAAATATTTAGAGCGTTATGGCAAGCGTTAGGTGAAGGGTAAATGTTCTGGCATTAATTTTTATAAATAGAGAATACTATCAAAAATAATCTCCAGAAAATTCATGAGTAATACTATAACAAAATTGAACTTTATTTTTTACCCTCTTTGTAATTTTGGGGTAGTTCATCCCGGCCACAGGGGGCTGCCAGAAGTATGTTTTATTGTTAAGCAGGCATATAAGATTTAGTGTGGAAATTTTCATGAGGGATGAAATGACAACACAAAATACGTCGCTGGCTCTTGGTCTATAAGAAAAGGGTAAGAATTAAAAATAAATAAAAATCGAACTTCGAAATAAAAGCGTTGAAACTCATATTTATTAATTAAAAATATGAAAAAAACAGTTGTTTTCGTAACGCAGACTGTACTGATCAAGCTTAGCAGTAATGATAGCGCTATCGAATTGGGCCGATCCTGCAGCATTGTTGTTCTCAAATAACTCTTAAATCGACATGAAGATCCTGGTATTGTGAGCTCCATGTTTCCAGTTGGAAAATCCATCATCAACCTAGGCTTGTTTTTATTTCAAAAGTGGTTAACTTTCGCTCACACGCTTTAGTGCAAACACTACAAATACATTGATTAGTTTTGTTTAGTTCAACCCACGGATGTTTTTTGGCCCATCTTTTAAAAGTTTTTAGCACCTTTGCAGTCAGAGCTAGAAAAAAAGCTCTATTTTTGGCGTTCTTCCGTCCCTTGTGGCGCAATATACTATCCCTCATGTGGTTTTCAACGCATGATAACGCTATATATGAATGCAGTAACCAAGTTAAAAAAAACGAAATTTTGATTTTGATGACTCATTACACGGGATGTTGATAGAGTAGGACCTTTTTACGGTTTTAGATAGGTGGGAGTATTCTGCGTACACTGATACCTTGTTTATGAAAATAGGTCATAGGGTTACAAAAATGCAGGGTGTTATGTAAAGCTGTAAAAAAAACTTCAAAACGTCCTAGCGGCTAAACCGTTACGATTTCCCCACCCATACGATTTTTTGTTCGTCTATTCATAACCTATCCACAGCCGGCCGCTTTGTCACGCATCGTAGTACACCTTGTATATACCTACTTTTTCATACGAAATTCAACCCTTGCACAATCATTTATGTAAATAATAATGTGTACACTTAGTAACAAGTATATCTGTGGCAACTTACTTACATCTACAATAAAAAAATGCGACATATAACTTATTACTAATTGTAGATGTATTCTCAAAATCTCATAGGAGTATCGTTCCTGGTAATTTATTTGTTGTTTTATACTCTACACCTATTTATAATTAAAAAAAAACAGCAAATTTTAGTGAGACTCACGTTTTTTAGTATTAGCTGGATCAACACTAAAACATTAAGGTGAGGGCCCAATGAACGCCGCGACTACTACGTTCGCCTTGACATATCGTAGCAGGCGCGGCGAACTCAGCAAACCCGGGCCTAATGAAAGCTTTGACAGATAAAGTTTTTCATTTGTTTACTTCAATTAGAAAGTGAAATATTTATTCTTTGCTAGAAAACGCAAGTTTATAATGCAATTTAATAGCAAATAAACAAATATAAGTGAATTTTGGATATCCCGTTAATAAATTTTTCGTCGAACATAACTGAAAAAATAAATTTAAATTTAATAAATTCCTCCAATAATTAAATTTTAATAAATCAATGCACTTACTTATACTTTTCTTTAGATAATTTTCCGTTACCGACACAAATGCACGTTTTTCTCTGTAAATATAAAACAGCTGTGAATTGACAACTGTCAATACGTACCGCGGCGCCGTTGGATATGAACATTTCCCAAATCAAAGCTACGCTCGCCGCGGTTCGCCGTGCTCGCCTTTCTCATTTGGCGCACTGCCATATGGAAACACACAGTCCATTTGATCTGTCAACGCAAGCTCGGCGGCACGGCGTTCATTGGGCCCCCACCTTTACTTCCATCCACGGCCCAGCGGCAGTGGCAGTAGACTCCTCTTCATTATTCTGCTGCCTGATGGCATCCTCCTCGTTTTTTCTTTTCAACCTTATCACGAATCTATCCATTTTTCTTCACCACAGATCTATTCTGTTCTGAAACTGCCGTAACACTTAATGGCAATCGCTCTCCCTAGCTCAAGGCATATATTTTGGTTTACAAACAGAGATTATCTCGGTGACATAGACACTGAGCTATGAACTGCGAGTTTGCGCTTTGAGAGCCCGATTGTTGGGCTCCAGGAATTCAGCGGTAAATTGAACTGAACAAGCATGTATATTTGAACTCTCACTGCCTAAATTTTTTTCCGTGTGGTTTCGAAGTTCGAGTGGGTATTATACCCACTCGGAATTTTTCGAGTGGGTAGAACTACCCACTAAACCAACATCAACCGCCGGCCCTGCTCTCGTGGGTCTGGCAAGGTAGTCTCGATGGCGTTCGGATTACTCCTTGGCTAAATCTTTCAGGCCGGATAAGCCTCTCATCTTTTGCCTTGAAGATAATGAAGAAAATTGTCGGCAGTGTGATAAGGGAAGCGTAGAATCCCGACAACACTATTCTGGTTCCGTACACCAGAAGACGAACCTGGCCGGGACTTGTAGAAGCCACCCTCGCAGGCAGAGCTATAGGCTTTTCATCAAGCCCAATACTTAGGAGTGACGCTAGATGTTAAGCTCAACTGGAACCATCACAGGACACGCAGATCCCAGTAGGCCTGCCGCAGAACTTGAGGAACAACAACCGAAATCCAAGTACTGGATATATACCACCATCATAAGGCCCATGATACCCAGTGGGAAAAATTTGGAGCGCTGTTCAGGGAAGCTTATTTTGAGCGCTGTTAAATATACTCCCGAGGGAGCATTACCGGAGCTTTCATAAATTTTATAGAACGAAGAAAATGAGCGATTATCTTGATGACCATAAAGGGTGGCATTAGCATACTCAATGGACCGGCTCGCGTTCGTTACGAAAGACAAGCAGCTTTAAAAGTGGTTAGAATTTAGTTGGGGGCCTGGTTTGATAAAATCACACTCGCGCTTGTAAAGGAAAAGGCAATTTCAAAAGATAAACAAAATAAAAGCTTTTCGATACCCGGATCACATATCCACAGGCTTCCATGAAAATTCTTTATTAAAAAGCGTTTTTATAATGCTACTAGAACGCTTGTGAAGGAGCATAAAAACGTATGCTCCCTTGCAATGACATGCAATGTTAAAAAGTATATGGAACTGGAGCGTAACGGGAGCGCTGTAAGCTTTTTAAGTAGTGCTCCAACAGCACTATTGGAGCCCTCCATTTCCCGCTGGGAACCTAAACGTTACAATGCAACAAAAAAACTAAAGCTTTGTATGAGTAAAACTAAAGCTTAAGGTTAGTACTTTAAAGCTTTTTAAAAAGCTTTCCGAATACTTAAGGCAGATGTTGGGATTGCCCAATTTCATTTGTAAGGCCCATGATACACGAGTCAATGAACCAATCAATTCGAACTGTCACCTGGCAGTTAGTAGGCCGAGGGAGGGATCGGGGTGAAGTTTGCGCGGTTGAGCGAAAATGGAATCGGTTTCTATTTTTCTGCCAATTGCATGGAAAATGTTTGTGTGTGTGACTGTATCAATCACATTTTGAAACGTCAACGAAACAAAATAAATTTCATCAGTTGGCGCTATTCAAGTAACTTTTTTGAGGTATTTAAATAAAAATTGAGAGAAATCACCATGCAATATCGTATCGTATCGTTGATAAATAAAACACGAATGTCTACTTTTGAAATATTACCTACACATATAAAACAGTGTTGTTACACAAAAAATTGCGTGAAACGAATTGCAAGGTGTATCACCTATGCTCAATAAACTGACAGTTTTGACGTAGGGATTGAGTGAATGAATTGACTCGTGTACCATCAGGCTAATGAGGTTTGCTTCATAGGGCTCCTATGAGAAATTGATAAGGCATACCTCACTTCATTCTCAGTATCACTTTTTTATATGGTGTTCATGAGGAAACTAAGGGGAAAGCCCTCTTTCGGTATGCCCCTCATTTGCCACATCGGGTCCTCATGAGGAACTTATGGAGAAATCCCACCTAGTCGGGTGGGGCTTAAAAAGCTTAGGCTATATAGTTATAAGTCTAATCAGGCTTTGATATTTTATTCATCGATCCGGAACCGGCTATTGGGGCACCCACCAACTTGCTAAAATGGACCTTGCCGAACTTTGATGAAACATATCGACCGCTGGAGGTCCACGGCTGAACAGGCAAACTCTAAGCGGTTGCTTCTTGCCCCGTCTTTTAACGCGGCCAAGGAATTGTTGGGGCACAACAGAAGTGATTACCAGACACTGCGACATAGATTTCCACTTATTGAGAAGAGTAACCACGGTATACAGAAACAAGGTAGTGTAAAAGAGACTGACAGCTCGAATATCGTACGAATATCGTAGAAAAAGCCGACGTCACCCGGCAAGTTAATACAGAAAACAACAACAACAATTTCGATTTTGTATGGGGAAGACTTGCCGAGTGACGTCAGCATTCAAATGACATTTCTCTTTTACATTACCTTGTTTCTGTATACCGGGAGAGTAACGGCGGAAGACCCCACCTGCAGGCTTTGCCTTGAAGAAACAATTCTTGGGGGGGGGGGGGGGGAAATGAAATTTTACTCAAAATCTGGAAATGATGTTATCTAAAAAGTATTCGGTGTACAGTTAAAAATTATATACATAGGTGCGAGCTAATTTTATTTTTACTCGGGAATAAAACTCTCATGCACACTCGCGCCACAGTCATGCACGAAATCGCCTGTATTGCTTTAAAAAATTGTCGAGGACGAAAAAAGGGCAATTATCTTGGTGACCATAAAGGATGCCAATAGCACAGCCAGTAGAACGGTTCTCGTTCGATTGCGTAGGTCAAGCAGCATTGGAAGTGGTTAGTGCTTAGCTTGGGGACTGCTTGGTAAAACAACACTCGCGTTTGGAATGCCGATGCGGATGCACTTATAAATTGTTCATGCCTGAATTTTTAGATATTCGTGCCAGTGGCGGGAGCGTGCATGGCTGTGGCGGGAGAGTGGATGCCTCTAATGAACAAATTTTTAGATTTTCGTGCTTGTGGCGGGAGCGTGCTAGTAGGAAAATTAACCAACTAAATTATTTAAGCTTAGCTCGAAGATATAAAAAGGATATGATATGTTAAGGATAGTCTGGAGGATGCACGAGCAAGAGGCAGTGAGCCTTTGGATCTTGTATGAGTTTATATTTGTTAAGCAGCCCGCTGAGCCACAACCTTCGAATTTAGCTGGAGACAACCTCGTACGAGCGTTTGCCTTCTGAAACAAGTGAATCCCGCTAGCCAGCCCCGAAAAGCTGTAACGCAAGAAGTACCACACTACACTGATAAAAAAAATTTCTTGGCTTAAAGCACTTTTTCTTGAACCAAGCAACTCATGTTTTGGATATAACGAAAACAAAATTGTCTCGGGATAAGCAATACTCATAGTCTTGGTTTTATTGTCTTGGATGAAGACAAAAGTTGACTTGAAGTTAAAAAAATTACGAAACCGATGATATTATAATTGAAAAAAATTCAAGTTCTAAAATCGGTTTTAAAAGTTGTGATACATTTTTAGAGCTTGAAAGTCCGGTAAACGAAAAAAGTCCGATGAATTAAGAATTTAGTTTCTTGAGTAAAAAATTAAACAATCTTAGTTCGAGAAAGAAATATCTTGGTCGAAAAATATAAGTATTGAGCGAAGAAATACTTTTGCTTGGCTCAAGAATTTCCAGTGTCTTACTCTGAGACAGAATTCTCATGTTAAGACTGAACAATTTTTCTACTCAAGACAACGAAACGAAGACTATCGAATTGCTGGAATCAAGACAATTTTTTTATCAGTGTACTTGGTGAATAAGGAGGTGGACCATCCGCTAGGTGAAGATCATACCTAAGCGGAACTTTGATACCCTATTATTAACCGGTTAAGCTGGCGGGATGCCTTACTAGGGCTACCTCTGAGGGCATATGAGTATTTTAAATCTTCAAACCGGCGATATCTCATAAATGGCAATTCGTACAGGAAAATGTATAATATTTTTTTTGTAGATAATCGCATAACCTACAAACTTTGTAAAAAGTATTTTATGGTACGACTTAGCGTTTAAGAACTATTTGCAAAAAAACTGAGTTTTTGACCTTTTGAATAATGTTTTTGCTCCCCACTGATCCTTGGGGACATTCGACATTTCATTTATGATTTTTTTAAGGGCTGTTCCAATTTTCAGCTAGTCTCGGTTTACCTATGCCTCAATTGAATGACTATTTCCACTGGGTATACAAAAAACTGTGTACACCTGCGTGTTCTATTTAACCCTATTGTTACCAATTTATACGAAAATTGTTGCATCAATGCAATGGACGGGTTAAAATGAATGTGTTCCTGTTTTCCTTGAGATTCGTGAGTTGGGCTTCGGTAGGTAATGATGCAGGTTTAAACGCTCATACCAAGAGTAGTCGGACTTTATTTTTGAAGTGGGACATTTAAAAAAAATGAGGCCTCAGTACAATTTACGGTCGTGTGATGGACAAATGTACTGCCTCGCATAAATCCTGTTCAACTCTAACCGTAGGGAATATGTTAATGAAATAGCTCACAGAGTATTGGAAAATTGGGTGACATTTTTTCAAGATTATTTTTTTCGTTAAAAGTAAATAGTAATTTTTGTGATTATACAGGGTGTACCCATTATAGTTACAAAGCGGCCGTCTGTGGTAGTGATGAGCAAAAATCGTCTTGTTCTTGCAGTCTTGTCTTGGCCTTGCACATTTAGCAAGATGACCAAGACTTAGCTATGCTTGCAAGACCAAAACCAAGACCAAGATTTAGCTATGTTCGCATGGCCAAGACCAAGACTTACTAAGCAAGAACAAGACCAAGACTATATCAGTCTTGTCTTGTTCTTGCGTTTGCTCATCATTAGTCTGTGGATAGGTTTTGGATAGACGTACAAGAACTGATATGGGTTGGGGAATCGTAACGGTTTAGTCGCTAGGGTGTTTAGAAATTTTTTTGGTAGAGTGTTGCACCCTGTTTTTTTGTAACCGTATAACCTATTTCCATGAATAATGTACTAATGAACGGAGAAACCCTATCTATGATGATAAAACCGATGGTTCTCTATCTTACCAACCTTTGGAGTTATGAGTCGAAATTTTGGTTTTTTTAACTTAAATTTCAATTTCAAGTACATTTTTCTCCAAAAAAAAACGTAGTTAACCTATACTTTTTATTCCAAAATTAGAAAGCTTGGAGTATTTCCTATGAATAACACGTCTGGTCAATTTTTATGTTACGGCCTTTACTTTTGAAGATATTAGCAAATTTTGATTTTAAAATTGCCTTTATTTGATACTTTTCGACATAAGCCAATGTGAAATGTTAAATAGTACTGAAAGTGCACCAAATAAAGCCAATTTTTGCGTTTTCCCCAACCCCTCCAACGATTTTTGTTCGTCTATCCTAAACCTATCCACAGCCGGCCGCTTTGCAACTTTAGTGGGTACACCCTCTATATATAGGTAAATTTCCCAGTTCAATTTCTTTTACTGGACATGTTTTTTCAGAACTAAAGTAATCCATAAATCTTCTTTGCTCGGGGGCGGGGGGGAAATGTCCGTCATTCCCCCCCCCCTTGTATCCGCCACTGGAGGAGGATGAGTATGCCTTTCACATTCGCTAACTGTGCTCCGCGATACCCGAACAACCCTGCTCGAACATTTAAGTCTAAGCGACAAGCCACTAAGCAAACTGCTTAATCTGTTCAAGCGGTCTACCCGACTAATATCAGGTATAGAGGTGTAGTACAATATGCCTATCGAGTGGTCGCGGTACCTTTGATTTCATCCAGTACCTCACCAAAAGATGCAAACCAAGAACGATGGGAAAAGATTCTTGAGGAGGCCAACGCTCACAGAAGACTGTAGCGCCTGTGATGATGATGACGCCCTGCACTGGCTAAGGTCAGACAGCATTTGAACCTTTTTTTTACAGGGATAGAAGAGGTTTCAACGCATCTGAATATGACAAGCTAAAGATTATCACAATTTGGTTACAAAGCGGTGCTCTTTCAGCTCTAATTGTATCCCCGTAATCGGTTCCTAGAGCTCTTTCGCCTTTATCTAACTACATACCTCAAATTACCATACCACCATCACTTCTTTGTTTATACATTTCTAATTTCTTTTTCCACTTTTACTTTTTCAGTACACATTCCTTCTAGTCTTAGTTTTCTTACTTGAAGCTATCGTTGGAGGTTTAGCATACGTTTACGAAACTCACATAGAGGACGAACTTCTGATGACATTGAACGATACATTTCTACAGAATTATGGAATAGACGAGAAGAGAACAAATGCCATCGATAAAATGCAACAAGAGGTAAATTTATAAAACAAAAAATCTCAATAACAAAATAAAGTCTAAATTTATTCAATTTTAGTACAATTGTTGCGGTGCCATACGATTTGAAGACTGGCAGTTTAGCACTTGGTACACATCAAATCGCGAAGACCTGCTAAGACCGCACAATAATCGCTTAGTGCCCGATTCATGTTGCATAACAGTTACCGAAAATTGTGGCAAACGCGATCATCCCAGCAACATTCCATATACGGTTTGTGAACACAATTGTGAATAATATTTTAAAAGTAAAATTTGTACCTTTTGCAGGGTTGTATATATCGAATGACCGATGATTTACGTCAGCAATTAACGATTCTAGGTGCCGTCGGCTTGGGCATATGCTTACTAAATCTCGTAGGGATAATCCTGTCCTGTTGCCTTTATATAAAATTAAAAGATCCAGAAGATTGACAATTACCTGCGGCTCGTGTCTATGATTCAAGCTTCGTGAATGAATTTGGACATGAGCCGCAGTCCGGCGATAATGTTGGTGGTACATCAACAGATGGCATTAGCTTAATTTATGGACAAGATGCCAATTGCCCAGTCCACTCAAAGAGAAAGATACGTTTTGCAAATAACACGAATGGAAGGGGACATTATGATTCTAGTGATCGAATCGAACCATTAGATGTTAGCCTTTGAACATTGTTCTGCACACACAAAAAAGAAATCAGTTTTCGTCTTGTCACAAAATTTAATTATTTATAAAATAATAATATAAAACATTATTATTATAATTTCCTCATGTGATATGTTTTTAAGTTTGTTAATAAGTTTTTACAATTTTTATTTTGCTTGAGATTTAAGGAAAAAATTATATATTTTATTAATTTTAAGATTGAATAGAAATGTATGAGTCGTTCAGATGCTTTAAATTTTATTTATTAATGCACCTGTTTATAAAATATTTAATAATATTATTGTCTATGAAATATTTATGGAAAAATTATAAACTGCCACAATTTTATCTTAAAAGGATGTTGTTTTGTTAATTTTAATTTTTCCCTAAATTGAAAGTGTCGCAAATCCTGCGTTTGAAAAATGTTAGACCCCGGACTGGGTACTAAGTAAGAAGGCAATCCTTTATAAAATTATGGTCTTTATTTCAATTAGGATAATTAACTTGGAATTGCTTACGATGTCTTCGGTGGTTGAGAGTACGAGACGGACTAGTACTGTTTTGGGATGTTAATATACCAAATATTTTTGACATCATCCGGCGGGCTGAACTGGTCGCGAAAATCGAGATCCATTTTGAAACCGTATTTCCGAACCTTGCTATCACGTCCTGGATACACTGTCTCGACGATAGCCATTTTCCAAAAAAAAATCGGCGTTGATTTTTCATAAAAAGTAGCTACATCTTCGACGTTTATATTCGCTGAAGTGTGTTGTGAGCTGGTTTAAGCTGTTGGGCATATAGAACCGTTTTTGGAACTTATAAATGCTTTGAAAACGAAATTTCCATGAACACTAAATGACCATAGAAGTGCCCGGAACAGTTGATGAAAAGCAACCCGTCAAAAAATGAACTGGCGTTTGGCCGATGCTGATTCAGTTAAAAATGTCTCAAGTTGCTTTTGCGATGTCTTTGACACTCTTCATTGTATTCTTCGATTTGCAATATAATTCTGAGTGGCATCGGACTCTATAACATCACCAAGTTGGCGGAGCTCTCATGCATAATGTTTGAACGGTCTAGCGTTACCCGATATAGTTGTGCTAGGGACACCTCGTCGCAAAATGAAGCGGTGAAGAGCCAAAAACCAGGAATCGCTCGTTAGATTGGGCCTCAGATCGAAATTAATATACAGAGTTCAAATTCAGCATATTCAAGGCGACTTCCAAGACGAAGAACATTGGGCCTGATTGTTGAATCCGGCGGATTTGGGATTCCCGCCGCTAAAGAGTTTCACTTTCACTTGCGGCTGCGATTGCTCAATCCGCCGGGCTCAACTGCCATATGAAGTGACATATTTCATTTTCGAAATTCAAATGACAATCGAATGACAGTTCGCATTGGATACACAACTCCAAAGAACTGGTTTTTTGGTTTAACTTCCGCTTTCGACTGTCAAATTCTCATTCACTTTCACGCCGGGGATTCAAATATCAGAACCTGTCAAATTCGCATTCACTTCGCCGCCGCCGGTGGATTCAACAATAAAGGTGGATTTACATATCCGACGTTTTTCTGCCCCACCGCATAATAGCTGATCATTTCTGTCGCAGGTTTTCGATACGCATTTTACATTTCCGACGAATTCTGTCGCAGGCAAACACTTTTGAAAAACTTTAAATTTAAAAAAAAGCAACAAATAATTTAAAACAGTCACTCAACAACAACTCAACTAACAAACAAACAAATTTTAATAATGTTTACTTCCAAGCAAAACCAAACAAATCCAAATAAACAAACATTTCAGTTACACATAACCTCAAATTTTACTTACAATCAGCTGTTTCTATAACCCTGCCACAGAAAAAGTTGAAGTTTGTTCAGCTCTTCGCCGTGACGGCAAGATGTCGCAGAGATTGTTTCTGATTGGTCGAAATTTTAAAAAACACCGGCGTGACGGAAAAACGTCGGAAATGTAAATCCACCTTCAGGCGCCTGTGCTGAAAGTCGAGTCGTCACGACACGACAAGTCGTTTGAGATGAAGAAAGTGACGAATCACGACTTTCAATACAGGGGCCTAAAATCAACTTAGCATTTCAACTCTAGAACCCTGTGCTGAAAGTCGTAATTCGAAAGAGATGTCACTTTCTTCAACTCAAACGACTTGTCGTGCCGTGACGACTCGACTTTCAGCACAGGGGTCTAAGGCCCATTGGGCTGGCGTACACGGATCATAATGTCAACACTAAAAAACCGGTTTTCAGGACAGAGGGGCAAAAGGAAGAGAGAAAGTTGTTGTAACTTTTTAAACAGAAATTTTTGGCGTGAAAACTAACACATGCACAAATGTATCCGCTTATCTTCTTCTTTTCTGGGTCTGATGCTGACAAATCTGCTTATTATTCGCGTTCGAGGTGTGCACACATTGATATTCCGTGTAGGGATAATAAAGTTACTATCGGTGAAGGGAATACCCATGTACGCCGAGGGCATCATAAAAAACCGGTTTTTTAGTGTTGACATTATGATCCGTGTACGCCAGCCCATTAACTTCATACAGCGGACTCAGCTTTAGGATCTCAAAGAAAATAATATTGAACAGAAAAAAATTAAAAAATTTGAAAAAAATTTAAAAAATCCAGAAATATGTACGTGATTCCAAAAATCAGGTGTTCGGTTTTTCTTAATTTTAAGCCGTTTAATGAAAATAAAGTATCAAAATGTATAGACTATTTGAAACTAGTCATTTCAATGGTCAAATGAGCACTTATTGAATACCAAAATTCGAAAAAAACATCAATAAAGTTGTCCATGCAAAATAAGGGTATTTTTTTTTGAAAAATTTTAATTTCTGAGAAACTATCCGTTTTCTAAACAAAAAAAAATCATGATAATTTAACGCAACAAAAGGTATAGGTACTCTTACAAATTTTCATGTAAAATGAATTCTTTTTACGGGAGAAAAAAATTAAAAACTGAAAAATCGATTTTCCGCCATTTTCTTGGAAAATTTGAGGTTATGTCAAAATGTGTTAAATACAAAACTTTTAGATCTTTTTATTATCTACAACTTTTGTATTAAACATTTTTCACTAGGAGGTCATGTTTCACCGCAAACCGCAAAAAATCGTTTTCAACCCGTAAATAGCATCCCCATTTTACCATTTCCCTTTTTTTTGAGTTTAAAATTTTTTTTTCTTTTAGTTATAACCTTAACGATATTTCATTGCTGGTCCCTCCCTGCTATTAATTTTTTTTCCAAAAAACTATCGGCACTAGCCTATAAGCAATATAGAAAACTCAATATACCGTTAGAAAATGGCCGTCTCAAGAGGGCGCCCTACCGCTTTCTTCACAACCCCCGCGACATGGGTATCAAATGAAAGGGTATGATAAGTAGAATACAATAAGCTATGTCGTTAGATCCATGGCGGCCGTCTCATGAGGGCGGATTACCGTTTTCTTCACAACACGCTCGACATGGCAATCAAATGAAGGGTATGATAAGTACAATAAGCAATATAGTATACTAAATATACCGTTAGTTCCATGGCGGCCGTCTCAAGAGGGCGGAGAACCATTTTCTTCACAACACCCTCGACATGGGAATCAAATGAAAGGGTATGATAAGTAGAATACAATAAGCTATGTCGTTAGATCCATGGCGGCCGTATCATGAGGGCGGATTACCATTTTATTCAAAACGCGTTCGACATGGCAATCAAATGAAAGGGTATGATAAGTAGAATACAATAAGCAATATAGTATACTCAATATACCGTCAGATCCATGGCGGCCGTCTCAAGAGCGCGAAATGCCATTTTCTTCACAACACCGCCGGCATCGGAATCAAATAAAAGGGTATTATAAGTAAAATACAGTAAGGAATATAGTATACTCAATATACAGTTAGATCCAGGGCGGTCGTCGCAAGAGGGCGGAATACCATTTTCTTCACAACTCCCTCGATATAGGAATCAAATGAAAAGGTATTATAAGTAGAATACAACAAGCAATATAGTACACTTAATATACCGTTAGATCCATGACGGCCGTCTCAAGAGGGAGGATTACCATTTTCTTCATAACACCCTCAACATGGGTGTCAAATGAAACGGTATGATAAGTAGAATAAAATAAGCTATATGACGTAATTCAAAATTCAATATGGACACCAAGCCAAAATGACAGATTAAATATTTCTTTACAACCTCCTCGACCATGGGTACACGTCGGTTGAGCATTTGCGTTTTTACTCTTTTGTTGACGTTGTTGTTGCTAGGACAAGAATGCAACAGAGAATTTCAAAAAGCAACAACAAAAAGCTAATAGGCTTTGAATGTTTCGTTTGTTCGTTGGGGTTCCCACATCAGTCCGGACGTGTCCAAATACAAACGTACGTACGGACGCACGTTGAACGCATGACATTGGATACTCGTAGTTCGAGCATCTGCCACACAATGCGTGTTATCATCAAGCGCCCATCGTTGAAGGCTGTTCACAGCATCGTGTAGATCCAGCCAGTAGACAATAAAGGCAATAGCTCGTTCAGGTTTGCGACAGATTGTAAGTAAAAAAAATGGGGGGCTCTAGAAAAAAAAATATTCTCAAAGTGGGCTGTGGGCAAAATAATGTTGAGAACCTATGGTGTAGAACATTGTTGGCTTGGAATAAAGTGAAGCCAGATTCGGGTATTCGATATAAGCTTAAG
This sequence comes from Thereva nobilitata, assembly GCA_963855945.1. Lineage (NCBI taxonomy): Eukaryota > Metazoa > Arthropoda > Insecta > Diptera > Therevidae > Thereva > Thereva nobilitata. The sequence continues at coordinate 129,937,437 of OY979696.1, forward strand.
CAGGCTCTTTAGCATTGACTTCAAACATCAGGAGCTTTTCTATGTAAGAGAGGGATATGTTAATGTTTTATATTTGGCATAACGACCGTGTTTATGTCAATATTAAACTCAACAATTAAACAATTATAATATAAATTTTATTTAGATAATACACGTCACAGTAACAGTTTAACATAAAAGGTGTAATAATAACCGACAACTTTATTAGACAAAAATAGAACGAACAAATTATTAATGATTTAAAAAATAGAACGAGTAATTTAGTAGTTGACCAATCCGTGGTGTAAGGTGGACTCCACTCGTGATTGAGAAACACCTCATTGCCAGGTACTTCAATGGTGCCGCGTCTGCAGAAAATTGGGCCCGTGGCTGGTTGGCGGTTGAACTCCTGGCCTTGGCGGTGCAGGTGCTTTCCGGCTTATGGTAATGAAGAGTTAAATTACCTTAATACCGGATGCATCGAAGCCACGAGCCGCTGACGGCTGATGCCAATTATTGACCACCGATGACCCCTTGATCGATGGATCAACATTCTGCCCTCCTTGAACCAATAAGGGTTCAAAACATGATGAAGTTGTAGATGCTACCGAATAACACCAATGGCATTTACTCCGGAACTGGTGAATTGGTAACTCTGGAACCTGAGGTTTTGAGGCGCCTCGACTCGCCTGAAGTGATCCTGTAACGATATTAAGTGAAACGGAAGGAGCAAGGTGAATAAGGAATATGGTAAGGACAGATATGGGATGATGAACGGGGAGAGATTTATTTAATTGAGATTCCGATACAATGAGGCCAATCGGCTTGTAGGGGTAGGAGCTCCATTAGATGTAGTCGGGTCCTGCTCATGCGATATGGCTGCGGCGGCACATGCCGTTGGGGTATTAGTTACGACGTCTTGCAGTATGACTTCTCCGGTAGTATGATGGTTGCGGAGGATATGGTTTGTTGCGGAGTTCCATGTTGCAGCAGCTAATCTCCAGCTCCAGCCATAAAGTGATCTTAGAGCTCGTACATTGATGATTAGATCGACCACGAACTTGACTAGTTTGATTATCACATACATGGCCAGTATGATCGAACATGTTTGTCCGAGTCCGCTAAGAATGCCCCACAGTCAAGTACGCAAAATATTCTCAATCATGTCCCAACCAGTGGCTGAGAATAACTTGGTTGTTTCCAAATTTTGGTGATCGGTATCATGACCCATAATGGTCCGAGTGACTATGTTTTCCACGGCTCTGCGTTCTGAAGGGTACATTATCTGATGGCGTAATGTATCGAGTGACGAGCTCGAGTACAGACCTGCTTGTATGATTTCTCCTGGATCTTCGTATTTCCAGTCTTCGTGGAGGGGGTAAGTTCAAGTGGGTTCTTCATTCGGTGTAATCTGGGATTAAATCCATACCATTGACTATTTATATAATAGCCCGGGCTCAATAGGTCGGAGCAGGGTATCTCGGTCCCATGTTTAAGCATGAGACGTGTAAGTGGTGCTACGAAGTAACTTTTATTGTTATATGTCGCGGGAAGTTCTAGATAACATCTATCGGTTTTTCTAACAGTCACATCTACTGGTTGGCATTTGACCAAGTATATGAGTTCCCCACGTGGGACCGCGACATAGCCTTGTTCCTTGAAATGCATTAAGGCGAATTCGGCAGGATGGTGTGGAGCTATAATTAATTGTGTATGTAGCGTTTCACGTTCGAGCTCACATTTCTTCAGCAGCAGATTATAATATAGGTTTTCCACTTGAGTTTTTATGTGACGTTCTGTATATACGAATTTCGAGTTAACGTATGTAAAAAGATCTAGATTGTGAACATCAATAGCCCTTTTTGTGAACCAATATTCTTTCGATGCACGGGGTACGATCACAAGTCGCGGGTGTTCTGTTTGATATCCATCAAATCTGCATACTGATACCGCCTTCTTAACCTCCAAGGCAAATACGATTTCACCTGACGTAACTGAGTAGACGGTACTGAACACGGCTTGTTCACTGTGCGGTGTGATTGTTTCGATTTTTGTAGCGACTCCTTGCCACAATACATCATAATTTAGGTTTTCACATGAATTATCTGGAATTAAATCCCAGAAACTGACCCCGTAATCAGGATCAGTGCATTTTCCGGTTAAGTAAGGGCATAAAACATTACTTCGTAGGATCGCCATGTTATCTTCCAATCGAACGACGCTTTGGTAGTCTGTTATCGTGAATTCCATGACGTGGGTGACAATAACGTTGCTCCAAGAGTTGGCTCCTGAGGTATATTGAGCACCTTGACAGTTTCCACTATTATCCACAGATCCTGCTATGATTTCAGTGTGGGTTGTTGACGCATTTGGTTTTAAGTCAGCTATGATACGACCGTTCGGGAGCTTAAAGGTATGGTGGTGGTGGATCTGCATGCAGTCTTCTCGATAAATGTCATCTATGAAGCTACTCAAGCCACCGGGCACTAGCGAAAGGTGGCTAAACATTCCACATTGATGTACTGATTGGATGATATTGATTTTGCATTGATAAATTTGTATGGATGCAACTTCACTCATCTGGAGTAGTTGAATATCTTGCTCCGTTTGCTTAAGTTCTTGCTTGTCAATGATGCAGGGTCCAACCGAAAGCAGTGAAATTGATGTTATATTGATTCTTTCGTGACCACAATCATAAGCTATTAGTGCGGTCACACTTGTCACAATGGCTAGTTGCATAATTCCACAGATGATGTTCATTGCTCACAAGGGTTAGTGCTGGTCAGGTTCGTAATCTAGAAGATGTAGTTTAGATGTAGAGTTAATGGTGTAATTTGGTTGTGCGGTTATTGGCGTTGATCTAAAGGTGTGGTTATGTATAATTTTGTATAGGACGTTACGACCGTAAGAATTCGAAAGTTATGCAGGGATGATTAAGTAAATATAAAGGTACTAATATATATGTGCTACGACACTTGATTGTCAATAATCGGCAATAAGCAGATTTTGGTGATTGGACGTTGTAGGACGCTGTCCTTACACCTTATGGTAGCTGCTCGTGTTAGCCCATCTGGCCCGGGGTGTACTTCGATGACACGTCCCAAGAGCCATCGTGCTTTTTTTTTTTTTTTTTTTTTTATGTGATAGTCTAAGCTCAGGTGTCACCCTTTGTACTACCAGTCCGTCATGTCATGTCGTACACGTCATGGTGCAATGTCTAGTAGTAAGCTTAGCTCGAAGGATAGAGAGAAAGATAGGATAGATTAGGGGGAGTCGGGAGGGTGTTGGAGGAGATGGTGGTGGACCTTGCGTTTGAACTCTTGGGTGTTGTATGAGTTCGGGAATGCTGACTGTGGAAGGTTGTTCCACAGTCTAGTTGTTCTTGTTATAAACGAATTTCTAAACCGGAGTGTGCGCGAAGATGAGGGCTGTAAACTGTGAGAGTGAGCCGAGCGGGCAAGTCTTGAATTGCGGGGGAAATATTGCCGTGGAGGCATAAGGTTACTTATTTCAGTGGAGCAGTCGTTGTGGTAAAAACGGTAAAATTTTGCAAGGGCTGCTACATTCCTACGATGGCTTAGTGAGTCAATTGAAGAGCAAATCGCGCTATCACCAATAAGTTTGAGAGCGCGGTTTTGCACCTTGTCCAGCCAAGCTAAGGTGGTTCTAGGGGCCCCGGCCCAGATATATGAGTTGTATTCGAGGCGGGGACGAATGTAGGACTTGTAGATTGTAGCCCTGGCCGACGGCTGGAGGTAGTCTTTCGTCCTTAATTAACACTAAATGATCTTTTTTGACGTCAGGTGCACGCTGTGCCCACTTGGATCGAGCCTGTAGCCTTGGCAGATATTCATCAACCCATCTCTTCCAAAAATCTTGAACTAATCTTTGTAATAATTTCCATCTTGTCAGTGTATTTAATCCGATCCATCTGGGTATTTTTATAAGTTCTAATTTAGATAAATTCTGCCGAAACTCGCACCACTTCTTCTGCAAATGTTCTGGAAGTAATTCATCCCATGTTATACCTTCAATCCATAACCGCTGAAACATTATTTTTGCTATAATAACAGTGGGAGCTAGCCATCCTAGGGGATCAAATAATTTAGCGGCCTCAGATAAACGAATTCGCTTGGTGACAGGAGTATGAGAATCGTCAAGCGACACTTTAAATTCAAAACTGTCACTCGATGGGTTCCAATGGATACCTAATGTTTTCACAGTTTCGGTGAATTCTATAGGAAATGGTGTGGAAATTTCACGATCCTTGGCGGGGACGTATTGTAATAATCGTTCTGAATTGCAGACCCACTTACGTAATTTGAATCCTCCTGCCTGTAGAAGTTGTCGAAGGTTCTCTTGGAGTACTATTGCTTCCTCTAGGGTATTTGTACTCGACATTAAATCATCCACATAAAAATCGCTTAGTACTATTTTGGACGCTGCAGGAAATCGATCTCTTTCATCATTGGCGAGTTGTTGCAGCGTTCTAAGGGCCAAGAATGGAGCACAGGAAGTTCCATAGGTGACAGTAAGAAGTCGATATGCTTCTATTGGTTGGGTCACATTTTCTCTCCATAATATTTTTTGGTACTTGCATTGATCAGGTCGGATATAAATTTGCCGATACATCTTCTCAATATCAGCAGTAAAGGCGATTTTGAATTTCCTCCAGCGAAGTAATATTAGGCAAAGATCCTTTTGCAACGGCGATCCTGGGAGTAATGTATCATTTAATGACCGTCCATTTGTGGTTTTCCGGGAACCATCGAAAACCACTCGCAATTTAGTTGTTGAACTAGACTCCTTTATCACTGCATGGTGTGGTAAAACATATTCAGGGAAATTGTCTCGCTCATTTTCGGCTGAGGAGATCTTTTCCATATGTCCAAGCGTTAGGTACTCCTTCATAAAGGTCTTATAATCTTCAGCTAATTTGGGATTTTTCTGAAATTTGTTTTCCATCTGGAGTAAACGTTTTAGTGCCGCATTTCGAGAGTATCCTAATTCAGGCCGCTTATTATTTTCGAAGGTTAGTGGTACTACATAGCGACCAGTGGGATCTCTATAATATGATTTGGCGTAAATTGTTTCACATTCGTCATGTTTAGGCTCAGAAGGGTACGTTGGAATGTCTTCGAGCTCCCAAAATCGTTTTAACGCATTTTCCAGATCTACGGATTCTGTGATGGTGCATATTAGAGTAACTTTTGGAGTTGTGTAGGTGTGTGTATTGAAATCGGGCATCCTGCCACTAATAATCCAGCCTAACGTAGTCTTTATCGCTATTGGATATCCCTTAGGGCCCTTGAGTAGCCCGCTCAAAATAATTTCACTATAAAATTCAGCGCCTAAGAGCATGTCTACATAATTCGGTTTCATATAATTAGGATCGGCAACTGGAAGATTTTTAAGGTACGGTAACAGTTGGTGGTCAATTGGTTTATGTGGCAACATTCCACTGATTTTCGGGAAGACATATGCTTCCACATGTCGCTTAAATGATGGGTCGTATCGAGATTGAACTAAACAAGTCACAGCATTACGAGATACTCCAGACGGTAAGTCGCCTACGACGTTGACCATTACGCAGGCCGGCTGCTTACGCAAACGTAGACGTTGTACAGCCTCTTCTGTAATGAATGAGACTTGAGAACCTGGATCTACTAACACTCTCAAGCATTGTTTACCTGCGTGTGGAGTCTCGATATCGACTAATGCTGTTGCCAATAAAACTGTGTGCAATTGCTTGTTATTTGTCAGATGTGAGTATACATATGAGCCCTCATGGGCACTATCTGGTGTTATTTGTATGGACTTCGAACTCTGAGGGTGAGCTGGGCCTTGATAATTACCATATTGGACTTCTTGAGTTGAGTTCTCCAATAATTGTGGAGAAGTAACATGGTGACTGGAATATTGACTGTGCTGACGAAGCTGATGCAAATTCTTGGTATTCTTGGATTGGTTATGATTAACAGGTGATTTTGGTTGATCAAAATGGAGTAGGGAATTGTGTCTCTTTCCGCATTTTTGACAGTTCAACGGATTAGGACACTCCTTGAGGTCATGAGATTTTGACAAGCAGTTTATACATCTGGAATTGGTTTTTATGAACTCGTATCGCCCCTTTGGCGTCATACTACGGAATTTTGTACATTGTATGAGGCGATGGTCACGGTTACATGCTGGACACATTGATGAAGCCGATGTAGTGAACGTGTGAGTTATATGCCCCTTAATATTTTCTTTGCGAGGGTAGGGAATTGACACCTTGTTCTAGTGATGGCCTCTAAACTTTTAAACGTGGCTTCAAGGAAGTCAGTAAATTCAACTAAAGTAGGACGTTTTGACGGTATAGTTCTGTGGTTAAGGGTGAACTCCCAGTGTTCTATTGTATCCTTGCATAATTTTTCAGTAAATATTTCGATTAATAAGGGATCCCAAGATTGTACTTCTAGGTCTAATCTTTTCAAAATCTCTAATGACTCGTTAATTGAGTCAAGGAAGCGTTTTAGACCAACTGCGTTTTCCGTTCTCTGGTTCGGTAATGAGAGCAAGGATTGAATGTGAAAAGTTGTTAAAGCGCGCTCATCTTGATACCGCTTTTTAAGTAACTCCCATGCTGGGGCATAATTTGCTTCCGTAGTATGTAAATGCTTAATCAATTGCAACGCTTCACCACTCACATTTGCCATCAGATAATGCAACTTTTGCACGTTAGATAGCTTTCTATTGTTGTGGATGAGACTTTCAAATATCCCTCTAAAGGTGACCCAATCGTTATATCCCCCCGTGAACTTAGGAATGTTCATTCGTGGTAGTGGAACTTCATTTGAGTCATGCGCCGCGGTACATGTTGTGATATTTAGCTGGTCACTTGACGCGAGCGAAGTGGATGCCGTTGTCTGGGGTAAAAACTCAGAAATGATCCCATGGGCGTCCAAATACATGTCTTCAAGAGCACTAAATTTATCTGTCTGAAAATAGGGCAATTCTGCATGAAATTCAGACTGGAACTGTGCTAGCATTTCCCTGTCTTTAGCTTGAACGTTCGCCCAAAGTTTGTCCAGCATTTCCGCCTTTTTCCTTAGGTGGGGTTCCTTTCGCCTATCCTTCGGGGTTTTTTTTAAATTGTCCATGAACCTTTCCAGTTCAAAGGCATTTAATTCTTGGGCCTTTATTAATCGGTCCATTTGGTGGATTTAAGGTTCTGACGACTGTGGGGACGTATAAACGGTGGGAAAGTGTATGCTAACTTAGCACAATATGTCAGACGTCAGTAATTATAATTGCGAACGTTTGGTAGCCTGCGGACACGGTGATCTTTTCAACTAATTTAAAATTTATAACGAAACTTGAGCTAGGCCTGGGTACGACGATGGTGAGGTTGTTTATTTATGAATGGGAATGGGAACTTTTGATTCATGAACGGGAATAATGGTCGATATGTAACAGAATATTAGGTAATGTAAAGATAGGGCGAGTGCTCTCTCACGGGGTGAGGTGTTTTAATTATAAAATAAGTTACATTAAAAAAAATGTGGCTTACTTACTGGTGTGTATATGCTGGTGATAATAGCTAAGATTAATTAAGCTGCACGTGGGGAATTCCCTTATTGGTGTTGTGGAGCGGTGGTCGCCTGGTACGATGGCCTGGATGCAAATTGTAACTTCACTAACTTGTAAACACTGTAATGTCACGAGCAAATGGTCTAATTCACGGATCTAAGTTTGTTAGATATACACTTCACTTTGACCAAGACTGGATTTCACAAATACCGGAACTATCCGGCTCGAAGGACCAAAAATGTTTATGTCAATATTAAACTCAACAATTAAACAATTATAATATAAATTTTATTTAGATAATACACGTCACAGTAACAGTTTAACATAAAAGGTGTAATAATAACCGACAACTTTATTAGACAAAAATAGAACGAACAAATTATTAATGATTTAAAAAATAGAACGAGTAATTTAGTAGTTGACCAATCCGTGGTGTAAGGTGGACTCCACTCGTGATTGAGAAACACCTCATTGCCAGGTACTTCAATGGTGCCGCGTCTGCAGAAAATTGGGCCCGTGGCTGGTTGGCGGTTGAACTCCTGGCCTTGGCGGTGCAGGTGCTTTCCGGCTTATGGTAATGAAGAGTTAAATTACCTTAATACCGGATGCATCGAAGCCACGAGCCGCTGACAGCTGATGCCAATTATTGACCACCGATGACCCCTTGATCGATGGATCAACAACCGAGTCGACAAGTGCTGCCATACAAAACCATCAAATTGTGTGATATTACTCCAAGTTCAGCAAACCACTTATATTTAAAATTGAGCCATTTAATAAACGTCAAATGACTTAATCGACACGAGAGACGATAAGGTTGTCGATATCGTGTTGCCAAATGCCAATTTTTATTCATCGACACAAATCGATATCAATGTACTTCGCTTCCAATTTATTTTCCAATATTTGTCCATCATTATTCGAAATTTGGAAGGTTTTTCAGTTCCTCTGCACATCGCGAGAGATTCTGTTTAGAGGAGACGGGAGAAGGTTCGATTCGCATTTCTTAAAATTTATCTTCAACTTCTAATTATTTTTTCGAAGCCACGTCGAATAGTGCCGTGGACTGTCCGAAACCCGAGCTCGGGAATTATTTTATTTCTCTCAGCCCATTTTTTTTATGTGGAAGACTAGATAATAACCTTTTAATCACTATTTCAAAAACCTGGCTAATATTCAGTAGCAGATTATTGCCCGGAGATTGGAAGAGTTACTTTTGTCTATACCTTTTTATTTAGGTATTGGGTACAGCACTGCCATTTTCCCATGACCTCCAAAATGGGCCTTGTTTATGGCGTTGTTAAACAAATTGGTGTTGGTGTATATGTCTATAATCACCAGGAGAGGGTGTTTCCAAACTATATTCGACATAACCATCGATTCCAGGCGACTTCTTATTATTTAAACGACGAAGTCTTAACAGCAGATCGATTTTTCTAATGAACGTAGGATTTACCTCGCCCTCGGGACGTTCTAATGAAGTTATCGAAGTATGACAATATCTTTGTAGGATGTGATCCACTATTCCACTATGAGTAGTTCAAAATTAATCACGAAATAATTTTAAATAAAATTTTTTTTTATTACAATATCCGTCATCGTATGTACAAAAATAATATAAAATACAATAATTAAATACTTAATAATAAAATAATAACCTAAAAAAAATAAAAACAAATAAAATAATAATAAAAAGAAAAAACATCACAACTTGCGCCTATTTAAAGGGTAATGCACCACTGCAAAAAAGGACTCTCAATCACTAACATAATATTATGTAGGTATGTATGTATTATACGAGGAGATAATAATATTATCAAACAATTAATTAAGCAATTCATTTCATTGTTTCTTTTTTTATGTAACACCTAATGATAAAAATTAATGATCTATGAAGAAATAATAATAAAATACTTAACACAATCATATTTAAAAAAAATATACAGACAGTCTCCAGTTTCCTCTTAATTTTTAACGACTACTAAAGAATGACTCCGACGAGGGCAGCTTTTCTTTTTTTTACAGCATCAGTAAGTACTATGTACTGGGTCTCGTCACTTTTTATTTTGATTCAGTGCCACTTATACCCTAAAGGAAGTTTTTACAAAAAACACACTAGTAGTAACTTGGGATTAAGGAATTTCTATGAATTTTTGTTTAAAGCTATCCTCCACTTAAGCTGTAGTAATCTAACTCGCCTCCACCACTTGCGGCTGGTGCTGCTTGTGGTACAAAAGCTGATTGGACAGATTTTGCTGCACCCTATTAAATGATTTATTTTAATATAATTAAATGATAACTGATTTGTTTAAATAAAAAACAATAGAAACCTGTAGAGCCGCTCCCAGGAACTGTGTGACTGCTCTTGTTACTCCAAGCGCTGCTGTCAGTAGTCCGCCTCCTCCTGGATTAAAACCGGGATTACTAGGTGGGGATAATTCAGCTACGTCTTCACCCTATTTATAACCACCAAATCCAATTAAGCCAGCACAAAAACACCAATGGCAACAAAAAAAACATAAAATCAACGTGTGAAGGGGGGAGGTACACACAAACAAACGAAAAAAAGGGTAATACAAAAATACGTTAGTCAACAACACACTAAAATTTCAGCGAGAAGCGTTAAAAGCACTCGTGGGCAGCAATACTTACTTCAGCGGTCGGACCACCGAACTCGAATGATACCGATGGATCTCGCTGTCGATTTGGTCGCTGCAGCTGTCCCCTTTGCGGCTGTCGAGGAGCTGGTGCAGTATCCTGCCAAGTTCTCCATAACCACGCCAAGCCATCGAGGAGTGGTCGAGCTTGCCGTTGAGTCGGCCTAGGTCGTCTCGGGGCTCGGGTTGTTGTATAAGGTACTTGAGTTGGTCCTTGTAAGAATAGTTCCTGGAAATAGAAATAACGGTTACGATTTTTCTCGAAACGCATGCATGAAACTTTTGTTGAATAGTTACAAAGTTATGCCTCTGCAAATCCCTCTTTACAGTTAAATTGTTAATAAACACCATTGTTATTAAAATACAACTTAAAACATCTTTTGGCGGTCGAACAAAGCAACGTACAATGAAAGATCAACAATTCTGAATTGGCAATTTCAAATCTAAACGTTTAGTGAAACTACATATCACTGAGGCCGATCTGGACCTTGTCTCTGCCAATCTGCAGGAAGCGATCGTGACAGCTTTTGAAAGCAACTGTCCTGTGAAATCACGAAGCAGCAACCAGTAGCAGTAATGGAACAGTGATATTTGCAGGAAAAGGAGAGAAATTAGGAAACTATTCAACAGGGCCAAAGTCTCGGGTAAGTGGGACCTCTACAAGAAAGCCCTTACGGATTACAAAAACGAGTTGAGAAAATCGAAACGAAGGCCATGGAAGGCCTTCTGCGAAGAAATGGACAAGATGGCAGTGATACTTAATGTTAACAGAGGCTTTGATGTCTAGATCCCCACCAAAGACGAATAGGAAGACTTTCAGCCATAGTTCAATACACAGATGGCTCCAAGTCAGACTCTTCCCCTTAGGTAAATATCAAAAAAAAAACTACCGCCTGCCTAGTTCTAACAGTGTATTCCAGGCGTAGGTACTAGCAATTTCCAATGCCTGGGTAGCAAAACAGACGAACTCAAGGCCACGCTCCTACGGTGTCTCAATAAGTCAATGATATGGCAGATGACACTATGGCTAATGTCACATGAGTATGAATTTAGACTCTGAATTTTTCAAACTAGGATTTTTTCAGCTCAGATTTGGGTGTCACATGAGTCTGAATATTTCATATACCGTAGCTTGGCGACCAGTGAAATTTTGTAGAAGTGTTTTCTTTTATGTGAAAGTCTAAGCTCCAGGTGTCACACTTTGTACTACCAGTCCGTTATGTCGTTCATGTCATGGTCAGATGTCTGGTAGTAAGTTTAGCTCGAAGCATAGAGAAAGAATAAGAAAAGTTAAGGGGAGTCTGGGGTGCATGAGGAGATAGAACTGAACCTTGCGTTTGAACTCCTGGATGTTGTATGAGTTCGAGGATGCTGACTTTGGGAGGTTGTTCCACAGATGAGTTGTTCTCGAAATGAACGAATTTCATGTGTCTGGTGTCCAAAATTACTTGTTAGATTGTAGCCTCTTTCGATTTATTGATATCATGGCTTTGGTCCTCCTGCATAAAGTTTTCTACACTAAGAGCCCTCCCTACCTTTCTGACTTTCTAATGCCTCTCAAATCCCAGCGTTCAATAAAATTGCTCATTCCTGCACATCACTCCCTAATTGGTAGTCGTTCCTTCTTTGTGCACTCGCTCAGACTTTGGAATAATCTTCCTAACTATATTCAAAGAATAGGCGCAGCCCGGGCTTTCAGAAGGCAAGCTTCTCTCTTTCTATCTTCCTCCTCTTCCTCTTTTTAGTTTTTCTAATCACTCCCTCTCTCCCTCTCTGCCATTTTTCCCACATTTACCTCCTTTAATTTTGTCCTGTCGCTTCCTGTTTCCCTAGAATACTACACTTAGTTCTTGCTTTTTTCTTTTTTTTTCTTCTTCCTCTTTATTTTGCTAAGTTTAGAATATTTAGAAACTAGATTACAATAAGTTAAGATTCATTAAGAAAAATATGTACTTATGTAGGTACTATAAAAGATGTAAATCTTGTGTAGAACTGTAACAATAAATTATTATTATTATTATTAAATTGGCCCACGACCATTTTCTTTACTTACAACCCTTCATGTTTTAGATGAACAAAATAATACCGTAAAATGTGAAAATATGCAACAGCTCGATAGTTTTTTAATTGGCAATAACGGTTTTTTAATTTTTCATATAACAAACAAAAGAAATTTGATGTTGACCGCCCCCAAGAACAGGCTGTATTGGAGAGGTATCAGGCAACACTAGCAGAAAGGATAGGTCCAAACATAAATAATTCAGACACGGTAGAGGGAAAATAGATAAATCTGAAGACGACACTGACAGATGTCACGAAGCAAACTGTAGGCTACAAACGCGCAGGCAGAGCCAGTGAATGGTACGACGAGGAGTGCAAAACAGCTATAGAGACCAGAAATAAAAATAGAAAAATATACATAGAGAGACCGACGAGGAGCAAGAAATTGAATTACGAGGAAACGAGAAGAACAGCGAAAAACATTTGTAGGAAGAAGAAAAGACAATTCCTCAACAATTACATCTTGAGGGCAGAGGAAAACTTTAGACAAAACAAAACACGAGAAGCATACAAGGAAGTAAACTTCTTCAAAAAAGGCTTCAAACCCTCCTCCGGACTGTGTAGAACAAAAGAAGGCACTATAGTCACAGGCAGCGAGGATGTAAAGAAAAGGTGGAAGGAATTTTTCAGCGAGCTGCTGAACGGAAATGAAAGCATCATACGTGTACCAGAACCCCGTCTACAACATAACGATGACACCAGAGAAACAAATGTACCAACCATGGAAGAAGTACAAAGTGCCATAAGAGCCTTAAAAAACAACAAATCTCCAGGAATTGACAACATCCCAGCAGAGCTGATAAAACAAGGAGGCGAACCGCTTGCAGCAGCTATACACCAACTACTATGCTGCATATGGAGGAATGAAAAAATACCTGCAGAATGGGAGCAAAGCATTATCTGCCCAATACACAAGAAAGGGGACAAATTCAACTGTGCAAACTATAGAGGCATATCTCTTCTAAGCACGGTATACAAACTAATGACCAACATTATCAAAGCCAGACTGGAACCTTATGCAGAAGCCGCAATAAGTGAGTACCAAGCTGGATTCCGAAGAAATAGGTCAACAATAGATCAACTCTTTTCAATAAGGCAGGTCCTCCGAAAATGCTGGGAATACAACATTGACGTGTATCAACTTTTCATCGATTTTAAACAAGCATACGACAGCATCGACAGGGAAAAAATGTATGCGACGATGTTGGACCTAAACATCCCCCTCAAAATAGTTAAGTTAACAAAAATGACAATGGAGAACACAAGGTGTGCAGTCAGAATACAAGGAGAATTGACGGAATCCTTCCCAGTCAAGCAAGGCCTAAAGCAGGGCGAAGGGTTGGCACCCATGCTATTTAATCTCTGCCTAGAAGGAGTAATTCGCAAAGTACACATTGATGCGAACGCAACCCTGCTTAACAAATCAAAACAGCTGGCAGGATATGCCGATGACATAAACTGCCTTGCCAGATCACTGTCATACCTTAGAGAAATCTTCACAGAATTAGAAGATGAAGCTAAACATATAGGGCTGCAAATAAATGCAGACAAGAGCAAGATTCTAATTCAGTCGAGGGTGGAAAGAAGAAGAAGAAACCACAATACCACCTGGGGAGAATATAACTTCGAACGAATAAACCAATTTAACTACCTGGGGTCCACAGTCAGCGAAGACAACGATGAGACGATAGACGTGCAAAGAAGAATAAACGCCGCAAATAGGACATACTTCTCACTACTGCCAGTAATGAAATCCAGAGACATCCACAGAAAAACGAAAATAAGAATCTATAAAACGATCATACGCACAGTAGCTACGTATGGGTGTGAAGCATGGAGTTTCTCCCAAAAGTCCGCAGATAAGATGGATATATTTGAGAGGAAGGTCCTCCGAAGGATATACGGCCCAACCAATGAAGATAACGCATGGAGAATACGCTACAATCACGAATTGTACGATCTATACAAAGAGTGTAAACTATCAACACATGCCAAGCTACTGCGCTTACGTTGGGCCGGCCATGTCCAAAGAATGGATGACTCAAGGATACCAAAGAAAGCCCTATATTTACTACCAGATGGCAAAAGACCAGTTGGCAAACCACGGTCAAGGTGGGAAGACAGTGTTAAGGCTGATGCAGCAAAACTCCTAAACATCAGAAACTGGAGGCAAGCTGCGCAACAGAGAGACGTCTGGAGGAAGAAGCTGATGGAGGCCAAGGCTCGAATTGGGCTGTAGAGCCATCGAAGAAGAAGAAGAAGAAGAATTTTTCATATGAGCATTAGAAGTTTAAGTAAAAACTTTGATGAACTTCACATATTAATCAAATCAATGAAAAAATGTCCGGATATAATAATTTGCACTGAAACTCATAAAATCATTTTACCGCTACTTTTAAATATTGAAAACTTTGTTTTCTATTCAGTCGATAGTGAAATCAACAAATGTGATGGAACCTGTTTGTATATATCAAAACAATTATGTCATCAAAACTCAGTAATCAACATAGGCAGAATTAAAGCCTTATTTACAGAAATAGTTGTAGAAAAGAAACATCTTAGCATCACGTCGTTATATAGATCACATTGTATACCAGTTGATAGCTTTATAGACGATTTATATGATCATATGAACCAACATAAAAACGTCGATACACATATTATACTAGGAGATATAAATTTAGATATTCTATCGGATAATACACCGGTTAACAAGTATATGAATAACTACTATGAACTTGGATTTGAATCGTATATAAACCTTCCAACTAGAGTTGATAATACTCGCGCCTCTTGTATAGATCATATATTTGTTAGGACATGTAATGATAACTTCGAATTTAAATCTGCGGTGTATGAGTCCAGTATAACAGACCACTTCGCGACTATCTTAAATATTGGCTATGAACAAACTAAAGTAAATGATGCTACTAATCAAAAAAGACAGGTTAAAATAAACTACGAACGACTGCGGGAAATGTTGAAAACTGAAATGTGGAATGAAATTTATAATGAAGAAAATGTTGATATTGCGTTTGAAAAATTCATAAAAAAATAGAATTTTATGTCAATCTAACTTCGGTAGTAATAAATAAACCAAAAAATAAAAAACAAAGACAAAGTTGGATCACTAAAGGACTCGTAAAGTAATGTAAGATTAAGGATAAATTATACCAAAAATACAAAAAAAATCCAAATGATCTCGAATTAAAAACCAAATATATTGCTTACAAAAATAAACTTAAGAGTTTGATACGATCGGCTAAATTTAAATATTACAATGATATTATAGTGCATATAGGCAATGATACCAGAAAATTGTGGGATTTTGTAAACGCTCAATTAAAAAGTAAAAAAACGGTTAAAAAAGTAATTGAGAAGATATACTCGGAAGGTGAAAAAAATTATATTCACGACGATAAGAAAATTTCAGATGAATTCAACCACTTTTTTGCTGATATAGGTCTTGAAATGGCCACAAAGTTTGAAAACATTCCTATGTACGATACAAAAAATGACTTTTCAAACCCTCATTCTATCTTTCTATATCCAACTACCGAATCGGAAGTAACAAAAATCATACTCGAGTTGAAATCTAACAAAGCCTCTGGGATAGATAAACTGCAAGCAACCACGCTTAAATTGATAGCTGACTTAATTGTTAAACCTTCCGTGTATCTAATTAACTCTTACATCGAAATTGCGATTTTTCCAATTCACTTGAAAAAAGCGGAGATTGTACCAATCTACAAAGCGGGAGATAAAGATAAAACGACAAACTATCGACCCATATCACTAATATCGAACTTCGCGAAAGTGTTTGAAAAAATATTGAAAGTAAGAATTATTAGTTTTGTCGAAAAGCATAACTTGATAGATGCTAATCAATTTGGTTTCCAGGCGGGCAAGAGTACAGATCACGCGTTGACTAAAGTTTTTGACGAGATACACGATGTGATTAGTACGTCCACCCCGTGTATAGCGATATTTTTGGACCTATCTGGACCTATTTTGGACCTATTTTGAGCTATCTATCAGACAGGAAGCAAGTAGTTAAAATTAACGATAAATTGAGTAGTGAACAATACGTGAAATGTGGTGTCCCTCAAGGGACTATTCTAGGACCAATTCTATTCATATTATATTTAAACAGTATTTTTAGTCTAAATCTTAATGCAAATTTATATTCTTTTGCGGATGATACGGTTTTACTAGTGAAAGAAGAGAATTGGGAAGATGCAATACGAGTGGCTAATATCGAAATAAATAAAGTAATGAAATGGCTATGCCTTAACCATCTTTCCTTAAATGTTAGTAAAACAGTTTATATTACTTTTGGTAGTAATAGTAACAGTTTACCGGCCACATCTAGTATTAAAATTCACGACTTTTTCTGCAATATGAATGACCTATGTAACTGTAAATTAATTGAAAGGGTGGACTGTACTAAATATCTGGGAATAATAGTAGACTCTAACTTGAGATGGAAAGACCATGCTTCAAATATTACGAAAAAAACTAGATACCTTATTTATCTATTTTATAAGTTGAAAAATATACTCCCAAGTAAACAATTGATGACATTATATTACAGTCTTTTTTGGTCTATCGCAACGTATGGTATAATCGCGTGGGGAGGAGCAACAGATACTGTGATCGGTCCCATTAGAAGTATACAAAAGAGAATACTTAAAATAATTTTTAATAAACCCCCCTCCTTCCCCTCGGAACAATTATACAAAGAGCATGAAGTAATTGAGTTGAGGAAATATTACATTGAAAAATCACTCTTGAGTAATTTCCAGTCACTTCAATCTAATTATCTTAAAGTAAAACAAAAACCGGATAGACAACAATTGTTACAAACACCAAAAATAAATAAGGAAATTGACAGAAGAAGTAAGTAAAAAAAGTGTAAAAAATTTCAATTTAATTCCGGCAGATTTCAAAGATAAACACCTCGTTAAGCTTAAAAAAACTAAAGTTATTAGAAAATGGATTATTAGCTTAAATGAAGAAGAAATAAAATTATTATTTCACCCGATTCTGTAACTTGTGTGTTAACGTTCGCATGCATAAATGATGTATGCAATGAGTGTTCTTATTTTTAATGCATCTGTATGGAGAGAGTGTGATGAAATAGCTCTACGATACAATTATAAGTACAGGGTCGCGCACGGGCATTACTGCCTTTAGCGAAGATATTGCGAATATGTGATTTTAGATCCTAAGATTATTAAATTTTACCGATGTAATTTCTGTAAAAGTTTGTAGCCGCAATATCTGTAATTTAATTACACCTAATAAATAAATAAAATAAATAACCCACTCAATATGGGTATGAAATGAAAGCAAATGACAAGTAGAATACTCTTAGCTCTGCGGCGTCATTCAAAATTCAAAATGGCGGCCAACACCACCACCTTTTTATACGCTTTATATTAGCTTCACCTGTATGTTGTATCTAGTATGTAAACAAATCTTGCAACTTAATTTTGACCCACTTCCATATAACCGATCAACTTCACATTTTGCACATATGTACGGGTGACAATGCAATCTGACAATTTTGTAAGAAAATCAAGATGGCGGTGCCAAGATGGCGGGTGAATTTTGCAATTGGGTTCTCCAACATCGGTATCAAATGAAAGGGTATGAGAAGTGCAATACAATTAGCTATTACTATTAGCTATGTGGTGTCATTGTAAATTCAAAATGGCGGCCAACACAAAATGGCGGATTACCTTTTTCTGTGCAACCCACTCGGTATGGGTATCAAATAAAAGGGTGTGACAATTAGAATACTATGAATTGTGTGGCGTCATTCCAAATTCAAAATTTCGGACAACACAAAATGGCGATTTATCTTTTTCTTTACAACGCCCTCGATATGAGTATTAAATGAAAGTGTATGCCGAGTATAGTAC
Source organism: Thereva nobilitata (assembly GCA_963855945.1). Lineage (NCBI taxonomy): Eukaryota > Metazoa > Arthropoda > Insecta > Diptera > Therevidae > Thereva > Thereva nobilitata. The sequence continues at coordinate 129,955,633 of OY979696.1, forward strand.
AGTAAGCTGTGTGACGTCATTTTAAATTTAATATGGCTGTCATTACAAAATGGCGGAAGACATATAATAGAATAAAAAGTAGAAAATAAAAAATATAGTTTAAAAAAACTAAATAATACGCTTTTATTTTAAAATAAACTAAAAAGGAAAAAATAATTTTGAATGTAAAGTTTTTATTCCTCTAGCCAGTATATGGAAACTACCTACCTTTTGGAAATGTAAAAAAGCGTGAGCGCTAAGAATATAGGTAAAGAGTCCCTATTTTTATCTGATACATTTAATTTGAGTATTGATCCAGCACAGTACACAACAAAATACTGTACTAAAGTTGGTGCTTCTTGGACAAAATTGAATCCCAAATATATGTATCTTATTATAGTTATCATAAGCCAATAATTTCTATGGTGCGATATGATGATAAGATTTGAAAATTTATATAATTTATAATTTACTAATTTAATAAAAATAAATAAAATATACAGATTCTATTTGGAATTACATTCGCAGTTGAAGAAAAAGGGTAGGAACTTCGTTCCTGACGGGGTCCCCTAACCGCACTATTTTTTTTAACAAAAATGTCAACTTCAACTTCCTTTTCTCCAAAAAATACGTAGTTAACCAATATTTTTATGCTTCGGCCTTTATTTTGAAGTTACAAGCAATTTTGATGGTGCATCCCATATTATCCAAGGTATTCTAGAACCTCTTAAATAGCGTTCTTATTTAGAACTTGAATTTCATGAATTCCATATGTTTTCCATAAGCTTTGGTTTTTGGAAAATATAATAATTGCTATTAGGCGGAGTGGTTGCAAGGGTTACATTTGCCACCTTTATAAGATGAATGTAGCTAGTTTCCAGTGAAGTATAATAAGGCATAGGTATTAGGAAAAATCTAGTTTAAAGTAAAGTGCATGTTTTTGGACCTTATTACGTGTATTCTCTCCATGGAGTACTTCCAGGTTGTATAGCATAAGTGAATAGAAATTATAGTAAGGCAGCTTTGCGGAGGAGTTCTCAATCTTAATTATTTCAAACGATGATTAAATTCTCCTGATAACGAAAAGCTATTAACGAGTTTTTTAGAGACTTGAAAAGTTCGGCCTACCAAAAGTGTATCAGTAAATAAATGAAATCACAAGAGCAATTCGATCAATGTTACAAAATGTTCTTATTGTCTTTGCCGCTGCAAAAAGCATTCGTACATAAATTGGTTCAGAATATTTTATGTACTAAGCAGAAGGACATTCTTCTTTACTGCGAAGGACTAATTTTTTTAGGAAACAAGGATGGATACTGCAGTAAGTTTGAGTTGCCAGTTCGGAGCCTTAAGTGGTTATAATATCAAATTCAGCAGACGGCATCTCCCAGAACGCCTCTTCGCTTTTAAGTTAAACATCCATGGAAGAGCATAACCTGTTTGAAGATTTTAAAGAGAAGGCATTCAGGAAATTGAAAGTAATGCTGCAAAATCGAGTCATATTACCACCTATAAGTTTCTAAGCTCTGAACAAATAAAAAATACGACCACTCGATGCACCTGTAATTACTAAAACTAATTGTAAATTGTCTACTTACGTTTATAGGTATATTATTATGAGCTGGTCCAATTCCTCTTTCTTTCAAAACAGCCGCTAATACTGCTTCATTTGTCTTTCCATAGACATCAATACTAGATTCACTTACAGTACCGCCACCAGTATTCTTCAGTAATGCAAAAATTTCATCACGTGTTATAGGAGCTTTACTATCACCTAAATTTGGTTGAGATGTGGTCGTACTAGTTGTTGCCGTTGTAGTACTCGAAGCAGTTGTGGCTTTAGGTCTGCGACCACCACCCAATTCAGCCATTATTAATGGCAACTCATCCACTGTAACAGGACGTCCTAACAATTGCCCCAGCAATCTTAAATCCCTTTCAATCTCCACAGGATCGGGCTTAATTTCATTCGGTTTTGGCGTTGTGGTTGTTTTTGGTTTTGCAATTGGACCACTTCGCATATTCGTTATTTGCTTTGTCAAATTTGGAATGTCGTTGGGTGTTATACGACGACCTAAAAGGGTCGAAAGTAATAACAAGTCGGCGTTAAGTGCTGCTGCGTCCTGCTTGTTCTGCCGTACTTCATTATTAGATAGAGACGGGCTTGGACGCTTTGTCGGTGGTATAGGTGTGGTTGTTGATGTTGTAGACGGTTGATTGTTCAAGGCCAATTCAATAATTCTGTTTGCAAATGTTGGTGGGCTTGCTGTAGTCACCTTAGCTACTTTAGCTATTTGACGCTAAAATAGACAGAGATGATATAAGAAATTTAAGGTTGGAACTAAAATTTTCGCTGAAATACCAGTGAATTTAAAAATGCAATATCATCCGCGTCTGAATGGGTGGACTTGACTGTTGGTTTTGGCGTGGTTATATCTTGAAAACTATTAAGTAAGGCTTCAATATTGTGATTCGATATCGCTGTTGTTGGCCTAGGTGTTGTTGTGGTAGTAGTTGTAGTGGTAGTTGTTGTTGTGGCTGGCGTGGTTGTGGTTCTTCGTGTAGTCCTTGGTGTTGGGCGTTGGGTTGTTCGAGCTTGTTGCCCGAATAGAAGTAACCGCTGATAAAATAAAATTAGTTAAAAATGTTGGTTAAAACAAAGAAGAAAACTTTTACCAAATTATTCAAAAAATTGATGTCTTCTGTATCGGAAAATTCCGTTGATCTCGTCCGAGACGTAGTTTTTGGTGGTGGAGGAGGCGTTGTTGTAGTGGTTGTTGTTGTTGGCTTTGGTGTGGTAGTTGTTGTTGTTGTTGTAGTGGTAGTAGTCGTTGATGGAGTTGTAGGCTTGGGTGTTGTGGTTGTTGTAGTTGTCGTTGGCTTTTCTGTTGTAGAAGCTGTTCGTCTTCCTATATTTGCTTGAAGACCGAGCAATTGTTGTAATAAACGTAAATTGTTCTCTAAGCTATTATCCTGAATATTTTGCAAACTGAGAGATGGTGGTGTAACTCTCTCAATTGCTATTGCTTGTGGTGTTAACGTTGTGGCAGATGTCGTGCTTGGAGTTGTTCGTTCTGTAGTGGTGGTAGTAGTAGTTGTAGTGCTCGGGGTTGTTGAAGTAGTTGTGCTTGGGGTTGTGGATGTTGTTGTGGTACTGGGAGTTGTGGTGGTGGTTGTGGTACTGGGAGTTGTGGATGTCGTTGTGGTACTAGGAGTAGTGGTTGACGTTGTGGTACTAGGAGTTGTGGTGGTGGTTGTGGTACTGGGAGTTGTGGATGTCGTTGTGGTACTTGGGGTTGTGGTTGATGTTGTGGTACTAGGGGTTGTGGTTGTGGTACTGGGAGTTGTGGAAGTTGTTGTTGTACTCGGAGTTGTAGATGTTGTTGTGGTGCTAGGAGTTGTGGTGGGTGTTGTTGTGCTAGGTGTTGTGGAAGATGTTGTGGTACTGGGCGTTGTAGAACTTGTTGTTGTTGTTTGCTCAGTAGTAGTAGATGTTGTTATTGGGAGTGTTATTAATTGTTTCTCAGGTGTTACAATATTTGGATGTGTTTGTGTCTCTGGCAATACAATATATGGTGTAGTACCTTTAGTTTTTTCATTTAATTGATCATCCCTATAAGAATGATCAGAATCGGGAACTGTATTGTCTTGTGTACGTTTACTAGAACTGTCAATTTGTAATATTGTTGGTGTTGTTGTTGTCAAATACGAATTAATTGTCGATGTTGTTGATGGTCTTTGACTAGCTGATAAATCATTTATAACACGTTTAGTCTAAAATAAAATTTAACATAAAAATATGTTTTAATTATATGATTTTATTTATTTAGTTTTTAAAAAAATCAACTTACCAAAGTATCAATATCTAATGTTACGATTTTACCATTATTATTATTATTATTGGTATTAGATAGACTTTTCGTTGGTGGCACTTTGCCACTGCTTGGATTTCTCGATGTTGTTAAACTAAAGACATTCGATGATTTAACTGGAACTTCTGCATTTATGTATTTCTTTTTCAATATATCCAAAAGTGCATTTTCCTAGATTTTATATTTTGGTTGAAAGAAAAAATAATTTGTTTAGTTTATTTATTGTGTATATTGTAAAGAAAGTGAAAGGTGGTTAGAAGTTAGATTTATTTTAGTTTAAAAAATATTTTATTTTAATAAAATTTAACATTTTTGTAGAAGGAATTTTTGGTTATTGTATTTGTAATATTTTACATATAATATACATATTTAAATTATTTACGTTTAATAAATTGTTTGGAATTGTGTCCAGGGACGCAGCGAGTCTCTAAAGTCGGACTTATACGTGATGGTGGATAAACTGGAAGAAACTAGTAAAAGCCTGATGGAAGCTCATTTTCAGGCAGCTACGTCTCGGATAGATCTTGGTTTATTCTTAATTGAATGGCAACGTGGCTGAACCCTGAAGAAGCTGATAAAAGAGGAGTTGAAGCGTGTGATCGCTTCGCCAGAGTGGAGAGAAACTAAAATGATATTCCTCGCCAAACCAGGTTACAGAAACTACACTGAAGCAAAGATCCCCAGACCGGTCAACCAACCTACCACCTTTTATGTTGAAAACAATGGAGATGATGGTGGCAGACCATTCGGGGCATCTTGTTAAAGAGGTGTCTTTTAAGTAAAACGAGGATGATATCAGTCTGGCACGTTTCCAGAAGTGGCTTTACACGAGCTGGTGAAAACTACCAGAAAGAAACTTTTTACAAAATGTATAAAAATTACCAAAATTATAAACATTGAAGGTGTCTTCGATAAAATAGTGTTCAGTAAACTAAAGATTATTTCGGTGAGGCGTGAGGTGGTAGTGAGGAGGGTAGATAATTGAAAGACGTGCTGAAAACAGGGCAATAATAATTTAGATAGAAAATTGTAGTTTCGAGGAAGGATAAAATATGAATAAAGCGAGGCTCCATCACATCTTTTGCGAAATATCGTTCACACAGTTCAACCACACTCCACTTTAAAAACACGGCTAGTAACTGGGGGTACACGCCGCTTGGTATTACGGCCTATTTGACGATGCTTACAATGGACACCTGAATTTAATATAATTTTTTGGGTGTAGAAATTTAAAACAGAAAAAATCGTCTGTGGCTCAGCTAAAACATCCAAATATAAAAAGATAACAAATATAAAAATACAACAACAAAGAAGGAGTGGGGCACACAAGGAATCACGCTACATTAAACAGATTCTTTTTAAGGACAACTTCACTTGTAGGCATGCTAAAACCACTCATATTTTTGTTAACTTCCCAGTAGGAAGTTATTGTAATCGGTCCGAAAATCGGATTCGAAATTTTCAATGTATTTACACGTTTCAAGGTCCCAATAGCATTTTAAGCAAACATTTGAGAAGAAATATGGGTGTGTGTGTGTGTGCGTACGTATGTGGTCATTTTTTCCTGCACGATTTCGCGCGAACCGAAAAAGATATCGACTTCGTTCAGGTGCCGTTCGAAGGGTGTTCAAGGAAATATGATCTGAAAAGATTTTCATAAAAATTGGTCGAGCCGTTTTTTTGTTTGAACGACTTAAGTGATTTTTGTACCAGCACGATTTCGCGCGAACCAAAAAAGATATCGACTTCGTTAAGGTGCCGTTCGAATCGTATTAAAGGACATATGAATTGAAAAGATTTTCATAAAAATCGGTCGAGCCGTTTTTTTGTTTGAACGTCTTAAGTGATTTTTGTACCGGCACGATTTCGCGAGAACCAAAATGATTTCGACTTCGTTAAGGTGCCGTTCGAAGCATGTTAAAGGACATATGATCAGAAAAGATTTTCATAAAAATCGTTCGAGTCGTTTTTTTGTTTGAACGAATACTGGGAAGTTAATCTTGTGGACCGAAAGGGTCAAAAGCATGCCGTAATTGGTGTTAGAGGAGTTAGTATGCAAGAGGGTTCGCCCCTCAAGTTGTAATTACTCATTCTAAAAGACGAACGCCTTTGTAAGAAACCTGAGTTCACCTTGCGACTCTTATGGAGAGCTTAAGTTGAGTAATTTAAGCCTATTCTCATAAGGCGGAAGTATAAGTGGATCATCCCACGGGAGGTGACTGAGTACAAATCGGACAAAATTCCTTTGAACCGATTCCACTCTACCAACTTGGGAGGAGTAGTGAGGAGACCATACCTGGGAGGCGTATTCGAGTAAAGGCCTAACTAAAGACATGTACAAATGCTTAGTGATGAGGGGGCTGTTGAATTCCTTGGACCATCTTTTTATAAATAACAAGACTAAACTCTCCTTGGAGAAGATATAATTGATGTGAGTGGAAAAATCCAGCTTACTGTAGCGCCATTCAAGAAGAAGAGATATTTTTTCTTTTCATATCCTAAAAATCAAGGCAAGATAGAATCACAAAATGAAGAACTATGGTGCCGTCTCGGCTAAGAAAGGATTGATGACGAAATCAGACGAAGGAATTGGAATTGGATTAGCCACACCTTGCGACGTGAAAACCAAAATCAAGCCAAACAGGCCCTTGACAGAAGTGTTAGGTAGGATCCGATTATATAATGAGTTTTTAAGAGGTGCCTCTTTTTTCTTTTGAGCCAGTACAATGTCATACTTCAAATGAGGCGAGGTGCTATTGTAATGCCAAAATGACAAAACCAAGAAAACTAAAAAAAGAAAGAAAATAAGTACCAATGAAGGGCATTTTTACAAGTTTAATTCTAATATGAATTATACTGCCTTACAGTAAGTAAGTAATGTATGCCTCCACAATATACAGCCACGGACAACTAATTAGAAACAGTTTCATAAAAATTGCATTTATACATTTCTTATGTTTTTATGTAGCAATCCTGTTAGGAATTCATTATGATATTGTTATTGATTTTCTTCAATATATTTAAAAAAAATTTAACAGGAAATGGTGGGAATTCTTTAATTTGATTCCTACATAAAAACATAAAAACTGTATAAATGCAATTTTTATGAAACTGTGTCCAATTAGTTGTCCGTGGCCGTATATTTATATTTTGCAGTCTAGTCCAGGAGAGATAGCGGAAAAGTATTCAAAAGTTGAAATAAATCTACCCTGCGATTTTTCGACGCTATAATTAAGAGAAAAATTGTAAGAATTCAATGAATGTGTTTTGGAAAAAATCGGTCCAGGAGAACAGGTGGAAAAAAGCTAATAATGGTAGCGAAAACACGTTTTTCAACGTTTTAGGTGCGAACAAATTTTGTTTTTGGAAAACAAAAAATAGTACGTAATAGCGCTTAAAAAGACGAAAATTATGAGTTTTGGACAATTGAAATCGGTCAAAAGGTTTTTGCACAAAAAAATAAAAACCGCGAAATATGGCCATTTTTTGAAATTTAATTACAGCGACTGTAATTATCGTAGAACCTTGTTTCAGGGCTGAAATTGTGGCTTCTGTTAGTGCCTACCTACAATAAAAATGTCATGCAAAAATAATTATAACTTTTCGCGTAAATCTCAAAAATGTAAAAACAGCCGTTTCAGGAAAAAAGTTTGAACAACGCCCACGGTGGTGCTAGAGCTCTTTTGAAAAGCCCTATTTATTCTCGAAGAGTTACTCTACCAACCCATTTTCATGAAAAGTTTGTGAGGTTCGATTTAATACCTCATAAACGCGTTTGAAAACAGACACTTTTCTTGATTTTCAGAAAAAACACCTTTGGGCGAAGGGGAAGTGGAATATGGTGTGGATTTCTATTCAGTAGATTTCCAGAAATAAAAACTTTTTCCTGTCAGGCATATATGAAAACGCTCGAAAATTTCCATCGCAGGAAGCTCGGCCGGCAAAAAGCTTGCCCACACCATATTTTACTTCCCCTTCGCCTAAAGGTGTTTTTTCCAAAAATCAAGAAAAGTGCCTGTTTTCAAACGCGTTTATGAGGTATTAAATCGAACCTCACAAACTTTTCATGAAAATGGGTTGGTAGAGTAACTCTTCGAGAATAAATAGGGCTTTTCAAAAGAGCCCTAGCACCACCGTGGGCGTTGTTCAAACTTTTTTCCTGAAACGGCTGTTTTTACATTTTTGAGATTTACGCGAAAAGTTATAATTATTTTTGCATGACATTTTTATTGTAGGTAGGCACTAACAGAAGCCACAATTTCAGCCCTGAAACAAGGTTCTACGATAATTACAGTCGCTGTAATTAAATTTCAAAAAATGGCCATATTTCGCGGTTTTTATTTTTTTGTGCAAAAACCTTTTGACCGATTTCAATTGTCCAAAACTCATAATTTTCGTCTTTTTAAGCGCTATTACGTACTATTTTTTGTTTTCCAAAAACAAAATTTTTTCGCACCTAAAACGTTGAAAAACGTGTTTTCGCTACTATTATTAGCTTTTTTCCACCTGTTCTCCTGGACCGATTTATTCCAAAACACATTCATTGAATTCCTACGATTTTTCTCTTAATTATAGCGTCCAAAAATCGCAGGGTAGATTTATTTCAACTTTTTTTCTATCCCTCCTGGACTAGTCCCACCTCGCCTAATTTCAAGTTGGAAATATTGCTACCGCAAAAGAAGTAAGAAATGTCTCTCTAGTACAAAATTCCACTCCCTCGAAAAATGTAAGAAATGTCTCTCCATCCAGTTCGTATTTACACTCTCACCGCGGCTCAGTTTAAATTGCATATTTTATTTATCCCGATACACGCTCATATACCAGTAGGACATTACTTTTGAACCGGGACATTTAAAAAAATTGAGGCCTCAGTACAATTTATATCATGTAAGGGACAAATGTACTGCCTCGTGTAAATGCGGCTCAACACTACTTGACTGGAACCCGCAAGGAGCCCGTCGAGCTGGAAGACCGAGAACAACGTGGAGAAGAACCCTATTAGCAGAGGCCGCAACAACTGGCAGATCCGGGACGGAACTGAGAGCTGTCACACTAAACACAATCCCCTGGAGGGCAACTGTTTCCGACCTATGTCTCACAAGGGATTAAAGGAACAAAAGAAGAAGAATTCTGCACTCATAACAAACTAGCTCAGGGGTGGGCACGCATGAGGTCAATGAGAGCTGCATGTAGGTTTTTCATAATTATAAAGAGCCGCATAGTATATAAGTTCAAAAATCATATTTTATTAAAATTTAATTAATAAGATAAAATATTCTACACAAGTCTTAAGTGCTATTTAGAATATACATATATTTATAAGAGAAAAACATTTAGAAAAATAAAATACAAAAATAAAATATAATAAAAAATGCAACAATTATCCTTTGGTCAAATCTTTGAAATTTGGCGTTTAATTTGTCAAAGCTGTTCGCAGCAGTTTTGTGAGATGCTGATTGGTCAACTGTGAACGATATTTTGACTTCACGAACTTCATTGTGGAGTACAAAGACTCACAGCAATATGTTATACCAAAAATTGAAAGTAGACGGCAAGCAGCTTTCTTTAAGTGTGGATATTTCGATTCTGGTGCCAGTTTCCAAAATTCGATTACAGAAGTAGATAATGCTGCATTTGCAATGGTTGATCCTCTTTCATCTCTAATAATTCTAATTCCGCAGCCGCTTTTTCAACAAGTATTATTTCAGAAGGTGGAAATCCATCTTCAATAATATCACAAATAAATCGATTTACAAAATATGCAAGTGTAGATTTAAAACTTTTCAAATCTGCAAATCTACGTTTTAAATCCGCTTTCAATTCTTCCAATTTGGCTGCGTATTCGGCGATACTATTCGCACCATATATGGATGACACGGTATACGGGGCTGTCAGGATACGGAGATAACGTTTCACGAGCCTACGCGGCCTAATTTTTGGAAAAAATACCATTTATAAATGACAGCAAAACTTATAATAGAATTGAAGTTGGCGTACCAAAGGTGAGGTACTTTTCTTAAGTACCATAGGGGGAATATTGTCAGGGCCAGTAGATTTATTGACGTCAAACTCTTTGAGACATTTATACATCTCGCGAATCCTGAAGAAAACTCCGTACATTGAGTGGGCGTTGTACTCGAGAACGGGTTGGCAATTCAGTTTCTGGTAAAGAAGAATTTGAGGCGAACCGAGGTGTTAATTCAGCATTGGATTTGGTATCTGGTGTTACCAAGAAGCCAGGGCCGTAGCGAAGGGTATTTAGGTTGGGTCAACCCTCCTGGTTTTTTGCTTATAACTCGGGAGCTGTCAACTTTTCCTAAATAACCTCGCTATGTCTTACAAATTCCAATATTTCTTCGACGAACCGTTCGGGGTCAAGGGCTAGATGAAAATTGTCGTAAAAACCCATTTCTGTGGTGATCTTCAAGCTGTAAAATTCAAACGAAGCGAAGGAGTGCACCCTCTTGCAATTTCGAATACCTTCATTCGGATTCAAGACAGGGCAGGACATTCAGATGAAGTGCTGCCAGAATTTTTGCGTTACGAACTTAGCCCCTACTCTCTCTTTCTCTCTTTTCGATGAGTATGGGAGGAGCAAAGGTACAAAACCGAACCTGTACAGGGCTATTTCGCCTCCTGAACAGGCGGAATTCAACGATAGAAAATATTTCATCCAGGGAGGGTTTTTATTATATTGGGTCAAATGACACCACGGTCAAACTAATGCAGAAATTTGCAGCAATTATGTATCATATGTCAAGTCAAACTACGAATCAAATGCCGTCATTTTCGAAGGTTTCCCTTACGAAGCTAGTGAACACACCAAGCGAATAGAACCATTGAGAAGAGCGCAAAGAATTTGCTGCAATATCATTTACAGAATCGATGGTGCTCACTGCTTCGCAGGATAGTTTCCTATCAAACTCCACAAACAAGAGCAGGCTGGTATCTATTCTGGCTACACCCCTGAAACATTGTCGAAGTGATTAAAATAATATGGATTGATCATGTCGAACGAGGTCCGGAACGGAACCCGGCAAAGATAGTGTTGCAGAAAAAAGGAGACCAGGACGACCTAAGAAAAGATATAAGTACATAGACGAGGAAGATATAAGACAATTACAAATAAGAAACTGAAAAAGACGGGCCAGAGATCGAAAATCATGAAAGCGAACGCAAGTCAAGGCCCACAATGGGCTGCGAAGCTCCTGATGATGAAAACTCAAAGGAGCTTCAATTTCTGCTCGATTTTAAACCCGTATTCCGTGTAGCCGCCCATTTCAAAAAGGGTGTTGACGATTATTTGCCTTTTTTGTTCCTCTTAATGTTTATATCTGTTAGTTTAGTATGGATATAAAAACTTTTTATTCTTTTCTTTCTTAGAAATAAAGTACTTGAAGAGAAATTTGGCGTACCCCCTAGAATTTTCTGCGTACCCTTCGGGGTATGCGTACCACACTTTGGAGACCACTGTTCTAGAAGCGCGACCGACACAAAATAATTTTCAACTCTAAACTATGAACTCTAAACTATGTGAAATTCATGTGAAAGACAATAAAAACGAAAATAATTTTTTCCATGCCTTCCTTAGAATTTAAGCATTCTGATATTCATTAATTTAAAGAGATTTAATGACGGTGATTACATTATTCGTCTACATACGTTCCTCACGAGCTTTTAGATGAACGGGGAAGTGGAGATGACGCCCTTCATCATCTCCACTACCCCGTTCATCTAAAAAGCCCGTGAACCGTCACCGTCAATTGGAGCCGCACTTGACTCAACGAAGAGCCGCATGCGGCTCCAAGAGCCGCGTTTGCCCACCGTTGAACTAGCTCGATGTTGACGAACGAAGTGTGCTTGTTTGTAATATGCTTGTTTTTTCTGCCACCTTCATCACACTAAATGTTTGTTTCGGATGCGGTATTTATATTGAATTCTTACCGAGAAAAGCAGCTAAATCGCGACCAAACACATGCTTGGATTTATATCCATCAACCCGGTCATTGTCGTGTCGGATATAATGTAGGTGCACCCCGTGAGCTAATTCAGCCGCCAACGGCGAAAGTGTGAAGTGGGTTGAAGGGGATTGAGAGCATATCATTTATGAATATTAGGAAAAAAGCAGGTGAGATAATATTGATCCTTGAGGAACACCGGCCAAGATGGTGTGGGGATTCCAGATATTCCATTAGATTTTTGTTGTTTAATGTTTCCATGACTTTGGAGAGAATAGAAGTAATTACTATTGGGCAGTAGTTAAAGGGGTTTTAGAATCGCCTCTTTCCGGAAAGGGCTAAACACATGAATTACATATACATTTCTAATAGTCTGTAAGTTCGCATAAACTGTAGACTAAATAAATAAATAAATAAATAAATAAATAAATAAATAAATTAGTTTCCAGGAGTCTGATAGACTTCGGAGAAGTATGACAGAGCAAGAAGTTTGCATAGAGGTTTAGCCAAAGTTGTTGCACATATATTGAGAACCTTAGGGGGTATATTATTAGGACCAGTGCATTTATTAACCTCTAGCTGGATTTAGATTTGTAATAATTGTAGAATGGCTTACTAAAGATTAAAATGGACGAAATCTCAAAATATAGGAACCAAATTAAAGCAAAAGTTCTACAAAATAAATGGTTGAAATGGTCTAAAAAACAAAAATCAGCACTATATAACTCTAATTTCGATTCTCTAGTATAGCTTATAAATAAAACTTGATTTGACTTGACTTGTTCCCATTTAATCTATTAATGACGTAACGTCTTTGTGGACCGGTTATCTTCACCTTGGTAGCTGTTTCTCTGTGGCCTGTTATCTTTTATGCATACTTTTAGGGTAAATTGTTTTTAAAAAAAAAAAACTTTTCCAATTTATTTATACATAGTCCGGGGAAATTAGCATTTAAAGGAGACAAAATTCGGAAATGGCTGAAAATTGGTCCGCAGCTTCCTTGGGACTTTTAACCCTCCGTCGGGCGCGGCTGGCCTGAGAGGCCAGCAAAACGTTTTTGTGTGAAATTAGTAATTTTGCTTGGTTTAGATAAAGCTTCATTCCATTCAATAAACTCGTTCTATTCCGTTCAATTCGGAATATTTGCTTTCGTTAGATCATACCGAAGGATTCCCTTCCGGTGTTTTGAGTTAAAATTGATTAGGGGGAGGGCGGGGGGAGCTAAAATATATGTGGCCTCTCAGGCCGGGTGCGCCTGATTTTGTTCCGCTTAGGAGCGCGCCCGACGAAGGGTTAAGAAAACAATTTCGGAATCACAAAAAAAAAATGGCCGCCGGAAATATAGCGGTTTTCCGGTGTTTTCCTTGTATCTCGGTTTCTATAAGTCGTACAACCCCGTACAAAGGCCCTAAATGTTGACAATGAAATTCTCTACAGCTTTTGTTCTTACAAAGATGTTGACCCGATTAACCCTTTCAAAGTTATTCAAGGTAAAATTTTCTAAAAATCACTTTTTGGCGAAAACATCACTCAAAAACTGGTTTTTTCGAAAAAAAATTTTGATCAGTCAATAAAAAACGTTATTGCCTACAAAAAAGCCTTCTGTCATTTTTTCGTAAACTTAACCCTTTCGAAGTTATTCAAAGTCAAATTTTTGATTTTTGGAAACTTTGAGCTTGAATAACTTTGAAAGGGTTAATCGGGTCAACATATTTCTAAGAACTAAAGTTGTAGAGAATTTCATTGCAAATATTTAGGGCCTTTGTACGGGGTTGTACGACTTATAGAAACCGAGATACAAGGAAAACACCGGAAAACCGCTATATTTCCGGCGGCCATTTTGTTTTTTTTGTGATTCCGAAATTGTTTTCTTAAAAAGTCCCAAGGAAGCTGTGGACCAATTTTCAACCATTTCCGAATTTTGTCTCCTTTCGTGCGTTTTTTTTGCTAATTTTCCCGGACTAACATAGTTAATTTTGCATATGTACTTGTTCTTGGATTTGGTTTTTTGTTTATATTTCTAATGGTTGGGAAAATTGTGTGAAGAAATTTTAAGCATTGGACTCCCCATCCATATGATGCTAATTATGCTACTTTTTTTTCTATCATATTGATGTAATTATTGCAGCATTCCCATAACATTTTTGTTACAATGTCACAATACCAAAAATTCCTTCTGAAAGAAAAAAAAATTGTGCAGTTAAATAAAATCCAAAACAATTCACAAAAAAAATTGAAACTCTTTTAAAAAGAAAAAAAGTACAGTTAAATTATTCCATACCGTGCTTGAATCAGTAGTAGTAGTAATATTGGTAGTATTATTAATTGCACTCTCAGTTGTTATACTATCAAGTGGTGAGGTAGGTTTTTCAATAATATCCTCATCACCAATGATGTTAATATTAGAATTTTGGCTAGTAGTAAAGGTAGTAGTAGAAATAGTAGCAGAAGTAGAACTACTAGTATCAATTATTGGAACATTCGCAGTAACTTGTGAGCTATTTATAGTATTATTATTATTATCATCAAAATCATCCAAATGGCTGCTCATTGTCGTTTTATATAGATCACTAAACGGATTGAGCAGCATTTTTGGATCAATATCGATTATTTCTACATCATCATTAGAATTATTAACAGGCAAAATAGTACCATTTGGATACTTCCGTACCACTGTCTGATTTGGTAATATTCCATAAACAATTAAATTATTATCGCGTGTTGATTGTATTTGTGCATGCGGCTTCTTTCTAACAACAGTATTATTTGGTAATATTCCATAGACAACATAATCACGTTTTGGTACTATATTGGATCTTAGTGTTGTGGAACGTAATGCTCCTCCTGATTGAATTGGTATACGACGATTGGCAAATCTTGGTGTATACGTTGTAGATGTGGATGGTTTGTTCTTAGATAATATTGGGCTTTGAGTTATGTTATTTATTTGTTGTTGTGTGGTAGATGATGGTAAATTTTGAATAATTGTGGAATTTATTTTTGGAATTGGTAATAATGATGGTGGTAAGGGTGTTGTTGTAGTAAGGATGGTGTAAATACTTTCATTATCTAATTGTAAACGTTTTGTTGCGTCATAAATGTCCTTTTCACCAGTGTTTGTGTCTAAATTGTTTGTTTTGGGTGTGAAACGTATTGTTGTTGTTGTTGTTGGTGGTAGTGATGGTATTGTTTGCAATGTTACTGTAGGTGTAGTCAGTGAATTTGTTAGTTTATCTATGGATTCGGTTGTTGTTATAACTAAATTATTAATTGTAGTTAAATCGTCAGATTTAGAAGATTTCGTTGCCTTGTTATATTGGGTTTTAGAAAGCGGTAGAAGTTTTGAACCGTCATCAATAGAGTTTTTAGTTGTTGTTGCAATATTAATTGGTACGTTTGTTGGTGTTGTTGTTCGTACTGTACTTGTGTCATATAATAATGTTGTTTTTAAATCAATTTCAATTGGTTGAGATGTTGTTTTTATAACATGGGAATAATCAGATATGACTGTTGTACTAGTAGGTTGAAGGGAACTTGATTTTGGTATTGTGGATGTTGTTGGGAATGTATTTGAAGTTTCTACAGTAAATTCCGGTAATGTTGAGTCATTATTTGATTGTCTAGAATTGGTTTTAGGTACTATGGAATTTGCAGAAGCTACTTGAGGTGTATCAGAAGTTGTAGAGTAATCAGACATAGTCTTAGTGGTACTAATGGGTGTGGAAGTTGTTTTTGTTATTATATTTGGAGTTGTTGAAGAAAATTCATTTAAATTTGTGGTATTGGAATTGGATATTAAAATTTCAT
Organism: Thereva nobilitata; assembly: GCA_963855945.1. Lineage (NCBI taxonomy): Eukaryota > Metazoa > Arthropoda > Insecta > Diptera > Therevidae > Thereva > Thereva nobilitata. Next base: position 129,971,249 of record OY979696.1, read on the forward strand.
TATTTTGATATGTGGAATTTGTTTTTAATATTGTGGAACTTGATGAAGTTGTAGTTACTGTATTTGAATTTGTTTCAATATTAACTGAAATTGCATTAGAAATATTTAAATCAGAAGGATTTTCTATAGAGTTTTTAGTATCTTCTGATTTTAAATCATTTATGCGTGTTTCAATTTCAATTTTTGGTGGGGAAATACTAGAAACAATAATTGTATTTTGTATTTCATTTGAAGGAGTCGTTGAAGAAGATATTTCTGTATCAGACATCATCGATGGTGTTGAATTATCTACGGTATTTTGTATTACACCAAAATTAGGTAAAGGAGATGTCAACTGATTAACAGGCGTTGTACTAGGATCTGGTTCCACATAAACCGGATGTATATCATTTAAATGTTCAGTTGAATGATAAATTTTCTTCGGTTTAATTGTAAATAAATCAGCAAGTGATATTGTCATGGGCGATTCAGTTGTTGTATAATATGTAGTAGTGGTAGTAGTAGCTGTACTAGTTGTTGTTGAATTATCAATTAAATTAGAAGAAAAGATTGTTTCTGTTGTTATTTGTTTTGAAATATTACTATTATCACTACTACTATTATTATTATTACTATTATTATTAATAAAATTAATAATTTCAGTTTCATTTGATATTATTTTAACGGAAGTATCCAAATCAGTAGCTGAAAATTTTGGATTTGTTATTAAATCACTACCAGGCGTTGTTAAATGTACCTCTAATACTGGCTGTGGTAGGCTAGTTGGTAAATTTGTTGGAAATGTTACAGTATTAGTTGCAATTGTTGTTAATTCCAAGCCCTTATCACTATTATTGTTATTTTTATCACTTACAAATAAATTTAGTGCATTTGTTTCTGTAGCAAGTTGATAATTGTTGTTCTCATTATTATTATTATTATTATTATTATTAGTAGAAGCTTGTGTTAAATTATTTGTTAATGTCATGTTTGTCATTTGTTGCTGCTGTTGCTGTTCTTGTTTTTGTTCAATATCATTTGTTATGTTTTGTATTTGTGTTTGTGGTGCATTTGTAACAATTAAAATGGATGAATCATTTAAAGGATAATCAGGTTTTGGTAAAATGGTTGGTGGAATATCAATAATGGATATATTATTAATATTATAATTATGATTAATCGATAAAATATTTTTTCTATCCACACTATTATTATTATTATTATGCCCGTTACTATAGTTACTGTTATTATTAGTAATACCATCCACATTTTCATTTTCAATATCACTCTTTCTAATACCGTTCGTATGTACAGCTTTCACTAAAATTCCATGCGTATTGTGCTCACTGTTATCATTTTTAGTTGATACCTGTGTTTTTAACAGAATTTCTGGTAATTCTGTTGTTGTTGTTGTCGTAGTTGTTGTTGTTGTAGTCGTTGTAGTTGTTGTTGATTCAGTTGATGTTAAGAAATCCAAACTTTCTGTTGTTTTTGATAATATTTCTGATAATGCACCAAATATTGATACTGTTACTGATGGTGAATGATCAGACGTCTCAACTGTTATATCGCTTCGCATCAATCCATCTGGTATTGGATCAACAAAATTCCATAATCCAGCAGCAATATTATCATCATCATTATTATTATCAGCATTTCCTTCTTGTTCATCTTCTTCGTCACTATCGTCATTATCATCTTCGTCTGCCTTGTCATCGTCATCATCTTCTTGTTTTTCAACAGTTAATTCTGGTATTTGTATGACTGTTGATGATTCTTCTGGTGCCTAAAGTGTTATTTTTAATATAAGGGGAATATGTGTTTTATGTATTTTTTTTAAGTGTTACTTTTTATAAATATAATTAAAAATAAATAGTAAAAGATTTTTTAAAAAAAAAAAGGTTTTCCAATAAAGTTGTGTGCATTGCAAGGGACTATTTATTTATTTATTTAATTTTTTTTGTAGGGAAAAAGGATAGAAGCCAAACATCAGTGCGAAGCAGTTTAAATATATTTTATTACTGCATTTATTATTATTAAATAAGTATAAACTCGTTAGATTTACCTTAAATGTAAATTTGCTTATATAAATATAATATCTAATTTTATTACTGAAAGGTTTCTTATAGTTTATAAAATAATTTCCCTTTCCAATATAAAATTCTAAGTGTTAGTATTTTGTTTTTTTTCTTTTTTTTTTTGAAAATGGATGAACGATTCAGGGACCTTCAAGAAATATGGTGATGGAAATTTAATTACCGAAAAATAGAATTAATAAACAAAAAAACAATTTACAGAGAAAGAGAAACACTTGACCCATAACTAGGGCTGCCATCACCTAAATTGCCGATCCCGGGAAAAATCTTCGAAAACCAATTTGGTGAAATTGAGTTTTTTCCCTGGACAACCTTGAAATTTTTTTTTAAATCATTCACTGGCTGCCAGAATTCCTTGAGAGCTTCTGTTCGAATGGTACAAATTGAGAAAAAGTTATTTTCAATATCATCGTCTCTATGTCAATAGGATAATCACATATTCCAAACAACCAAACAAGCAAATCAACGCCTAGGATTCCCTAAGAGATGCAAGTCGCCCTCAAGCCAGCTGCCCGGCTACAATCTACAAGTCCTACATTCGGCCGCGCCTTGAATACAAGGTTCATCGACATCTTCTCAAACACCCTCCAAACCCCTAACCTATCCTTTCTCTTTTATCCTTCAAATCAAGCTTACTACTTGACATTGCACCATGAGTTAAACGATATGACGGACTAGTAAGTAGTACAAAGGGTGATTCCTAAGCCTGATCTTATTACAAAAAATAGGAAGTACCTCGCATCCATGATGCACAGCGTTGCGAAGTATATGGGAAGAACATGCTATGCCAACAATGCCTGAAGACATTATTTGTCCCTAGTCAATTGTTCCCACCGGAGTTTGTGTTGCAATTGTCGCCATGCTCAAGTTGTTTTAGAATAATCTCAGCAACTGTTTCCGACTTCTTATTTTAGTACATTTGATTTCAGGGAGCTTTAATGTGATGTCGTTTTTTTGTTTACCAAAATATTTAATGATGACGAGGATTTCTAACTGACGTGATTTCTAGCATCGGTAGACAGGGGCGGCGGAGAGCGTGGGGATGGAAGGAAAACTGCACACGCTCTTTCGCTTTGGGTGGGGCAATCCACACCCAAAATATTTCAAGTACACCTAATAACCCCGAAAGTTAGAGGACTGTCTCGATCGCTGGCGACGAAGAAACCTGGTCGAAGGGCAGCGCACAAGCAAGGCTTTCTATACGAAGACTAAATATATTAGGTTAGAACTGTTAAGAACTTATATGTATAGCCTAAGTTTTTTAAACCCCACCGAAATATCATTTAAAAAGGAGATTGCTTCTGGGGCATGCCGAAAGAGGGCTTTCCTCTTACTTTCTTAGAATCCCACACAAAAAAATCAGCGATAATGAATTGAGGTATGCCTTATCAGTTTCTCATAAGAGCTCTATGAGGCAAACCTCATTACAAATAAAATGGGGCAATCCCCAATATCTGCCTTACGCATTCGGAAAGCTTTTTAAGAAGCTTTAAAGCTTTAGTTTTCCTCCTTAAGTTTTAGTTGTTGTTGTTTCATTACTTCATATTTGAGGCAATTATGTTTGTAACCGTGAAATGTAGCATTTAGCATACTCAATAGACCAGTTCTGGTTCGATTACAGAGGTCAAGCAGCATTGGACGTGATTAGTACTCAGTTGGGGGACCGCATTGGTAAAACGACACTCGCGCTTAAAAATATAAAGCTTTCGACACTGGCGCAGTTATTACTCACTTTTCCACGCTGAAACTCTCAAATTTGTCGGTTCCCACTAGGGATTATGGTAGCAATGATTTTTCCTCAAGGGCACTAACAGCGCATTCCGTATGACGAGGCGCGAATGAGGCACGGCATACCATTTGTGGGTCTTATAGGGCAATCCACACGGGGTTCACATGAGGCAGGCTAGCTCCCCTCCCCAAAATGCTAGTAAGCAAAGAATTAAAATAACTCAAAGACAGGGGTATATAAATTGACCGATTAACATTTTACATCTGTTCACGTGCTCCCCACCCACAATGATTTTGCTCCGCCGCCCGTGTTGGTAGATACACTTATCAATGCAACATCTATTAGATTACATTTCAGTGCGGCAATCGTTAAATGTCTCAACAAGTTCTTTACAATAGCCGTTTGTGCGTTAACCTGTTACGTTTTTTGCCGATTTGACTCGGAAATCGTTAATTGGTCAAGAGAATTACTAAAATCCGAAGAATCGGATGAGCTGTGGTTATTAACTGTATGGCAAGCCATTGCACTTTCGGCTGCTCGAATAAGATCTTCTTCTGAGCTAGGTCTAGTTGTTCCAAAGTAGAGCATGATGTTCGAGCAAAAAAGAGCTTGGCTTGTCGAACTAGTTTTGTCATTAATATCGGAAATATCCATATTCGCAATGAAAATGTTTGTAGAACAAATTAAGCATGGAACTTCCTAGTCATATTTTCCTCTTTTTAACATAGGATATTTGTTTTGCAATTCCCTGTTATACGTATATTTACGCTTGCGCATTTTGTTCTGAAAAGAAATAGGTTAGACTTTTAGCTGTTTGATAACTAAAAACCCTACTCGCAGCCTTTTGCGTTCCTTGAACAATTAGATGAAGTTTTTTTTTCGTTTCGGATCGATATACGTTCGATACAATTTCTTAAAAATAATTGGAAAGTTCAGCTCCTGATGAAGCTGTTAATTATTGTTAATATTGTCACTGGAACTTTCATACACAACGGGGCATGCGGTCATGGGGTATTTTTCTCACGCCGGAGTTTGCTTGGATGCGGTTAACGAGTCAATTTTTAACTAAGATTTGTTTGAATTGCTTATCATTCACAGGTTTCACCGGACATAAAAAGTGCCCGACAAATCCGGGGACACCCGGACGGATGGCAGCCATAGCCCAGGGTGGTACGGTAAAAAAAAATGGTTTAATTTACAAAAAAAATGTTTAGGATGAGTTTAAAAAGTCTTAATTTTAAAAATGCAAAAGTTATAAAGCAAATCCCAAAAATAACGTAATTTTTTTACGTACTGCTGAGTGTGGAATCGTGAATGACAATATGTACAAATAACATTGAAAATTTACCGTCTTTTTCTTGTCAATTCGAAATTCGAGAAAATCAACCTGGAGACGAAGTAGATTTAGAAAATGGAAGAACTGACATTGTTTTCAGCAGTTCGGATCCAGCTGTAAATGAACAACTATGAAATTACGTGTGCACTAAAGGCGTGATACAAAATAACGATTTAGACTTCAGTCAGTCTTATAAGACAATATTCAGGCAAAGTTCGTTATATGTCCCAGAGTTTGTTTTTAAGAAACTTCAAAATGGTGAACCGGGATGCGTTTCCATTTATGCTATTTCGACCACCTGATACGACGAGCACTTTTTCTCAAGGATTCAATGACTGGAAAAATGCTAATCAACGAGCATTAGAATATGAAAACTGTTTTACTCATAAAAATAACTTAGGAAATCTAAAACTAAAGGGTGGTTTAAAAGGCTGTGTTGATGTTCAATTTATTTGCCATTCCTCCTCCAGAACCATGGTCTCCCGTGCTGAGCCACTCGAACAAGAAGTTCTCTATTGGTACTCAACAAAGGCGTAGCTGCAGTTAAATATTTAACCGTTGAAAGGCTGTCAGTATGTGGAGCACATGAACACTTAGATAGACTTGATAGTGCAAATTTCCTCGGATTGTTGAAATTTCTGGCCGAATTCGACTCTTTTATGGCAGAACATTTAACGCAATATGGTGGCAAAGGTTCCGGAAGTACATCTTATTTTTTTAAACCAATAAATGAAGAAATTATTGTTCTTACAAACACAATTTTAAAAGAAGTTAATGAAGCTAAATGCTTTGGTATAGTATTAGATTCCTTACAAGACATTTCACATGTGGACCAACTGATTTTCGTACTTAGATATGTGAAAGGTTTATTTGTTTAGTTTCAAATGTTGGACATAAAGCTTAAGAAATTGTCACTAAGTCCTAGAGCTGTTTAAGAAATTTAATTTGCACATTTATAATTGCAGAGACTAGGCATACGACAACGCTTCAAATATCTCTGGACGGCCACTACAGCGTTCAGGGTCATATCAAGAAGCTGTGTCCTCTGGCGGAGTTTGAACCAGCGGATTCTCTAAATTTAATAGGGTCATGTCTAGCAGAATCATGTACAGTTTAAGTTTTTGGATTGCTGCAAGAACTATTTAATTTCTTCAGTGCCTCAACACACGGAATGGCCTATAGAAACAGTGTCCTTACTATTACAAAATCTATCCAAGACTCGATGGTCTGCTCGTCACGACGCCTGCTAAGTTGTATACAAGGTATTTTGGAAAGTTTAAATGAATTCTAATGATAGTGATGAAAGACCCTCAACAAGGAATGAAGCCAATGCATTAAAGGAAAAACTGAGCTCCCTTTTCTTAAGAATGGTTCTTAGTTTTCCTGCCACAAACTGCACAGAAGAGAAATCCTTCTCCACCCTGCATCGTGCAAAGAGTATATTTGTCGATGGGAGAACCATAGTGATCCAAGCGACATTTTTGTCAATATTTACTTTTTGAATTGAATGCACAGAAAAAAATTAAATCTTTCGTGCCATACTTATCCAAACACATAAAATTTATTAATGGGATGTTATTTATGTGCTTGGATTAGTATGGCACGAAAAATTTAATTTTTTTCTGTGCATTCAATTCAAAAAGTAAATATTGGCAAAAATGTCGCTTGGATCACTATGGTTCTCCCATCGACATTTAAGATCTTCAACCAGCCACGAAAGATGATGTCATTATCCCTGGTCACCATTGAGGGAAAAATGACTCAAGAGATGACATACGATGACATCAAAGACACTTTCGCTCGAAAAAAAAGCAAGGAGCACGGATTTATAAACTGTCTTTGAAAGTAAATAGCCCTAATTATAAAGAGCAGTATTCATTTTTATTAGGGGCCTGTGCGAATAGTGATTAAATTGATGACTAAACTAAATTTTGCAGTTTTTGTGGATAATGTAGGGAATTGCTGTGTGAATTCTTTTGATGACTAAATTCTGCCAGTTAGTCAAATATTTAAATTGTAACCATAACAACAATTAGTCCAGTCACTTTATACATGAACCTCTAAAAAAATCCAACTGGAGATTTTACAGCGGGGTTCTCTTTATTTTGAGGTCTCAAATAATTTCCCAAAAGTCCATAAAGCCAACTGACCGGCCACTCGAGTTACGGAGGGTCAAAAGTCACGAAAATCAGTTTTTCTCAAATATCTCGTAAATTATCGGTTTTACGTAAATTTTGGCTGAGTAAAATTTGTTCGTGAGATAAATCTGCATAAAAATGTCCTCTACAAAATTTACGTATAACCAATAGTTTTCGAGAAATGGGACTGAGAAAACTCGGGCACCATGCTGCATTAGTTTCCGCACCACATTTAAAGTAGAATGCAAGCAGCATTTTTACATGGTATCCCCAGTAGGCCTAGTCCATAGGTTACATGTTATGATACAGTTTTGTTGATTATCTCTCTATCTCATCTATTTCCACTTCTTTCATATTGTCACCTTCATCAACACTCATCTCAGAGCAAAATAACGAAATGTGGGCGGCGTTATTATCGATCAACTCAGGTTCAATGGTTTTATCCTCGGATATCGAATTGATACACGACCGGCCCGACAAGAGCCATACACTACGGAACATGGCAATCCTACTTTTCTGCATCCACTAAAGGTAAACAAAAATCAGTTTTTCTTAAATATCTCGTAAATTATCTGTTTTACGTTAATTTTGGCTACATTACATTTATTCGATGGACTTTTTTATAGGTAAATGTTAAGTACCGTTGTTACTCCAACGATCTACTAACAGTTGACCCACTTGAGGAAAACATCCGTCGAGCTATTCGTGAAATAAGGCCACATACAAAATTTGGTTAACAGAATGGGCCACTGCCAAGCCAGCCGCCGCAGCCGTTTGGGTGAAATTGTTTTACATAAATAATCGGAAGATATATGCTCTTCAATAAAGGAACATTAATTGAAAAATATTGAATGGTGTATTTTTAATAACAATTTCAAAAAGAAACTAACAGATGGCCCACCTTTTATATGCACCGAAGAGAGCTTAAACTGTTAAAAACTTCATGGGGTTGTAATCTGATAGCGTCTCGGATCTCATTCATAACGCTGCTACAAGCATACAGAACAAACACATAAGAAGTATAGAATATTGGGGTATGCGTTGCTCCAGAGCTTGTCACCCAGATTTCTCGAAAAATATTGGTTCTACGTAAATTTTGTGTAGGACATTTTTATGCAGATTTATCTCAGGAACAAATTTTACTCAGCCAAAATTTACGTAAAACCGATAATTTACGAGATATTTGAGAAAAACTGATTTTCGTGACCTTTGACCCTCCGTAACTCGAGTGGCCGGTCAGTTGGCTTTATGGACTTTTGGGAAATTATTTGTGACCCCAAAATAAAGAGAATCCCGCTGGAAAATCTTCAGTTGGATTTTTTTAGAGGTTCGGCCTTTTTTTTGTATAAAGTGACTGGGCTATTGTTTGTATTGACAAAAAAAATTAGTTTTATCAAAAAAAAGTGGAATTTTTGAAGAAAATTGACGAAAAATTACACGGTACACTTTTAGCAGACGCACTCACGGGCTGCGGACTAGGAGTCGGAAGGAATTTTCTAGTTACTGGAGTCGGAGTCGGAAAAACAATCAAAAAATTTGTCGACTCCGACTCCTTTTACAAATTACATATTGTAATTTTTTGCTTTTGTTTTCTACTAGGAAAAAAGCCATACATTTTTCTTATAACAATTTTCAAATTTTTCTATTTTCAAAAAACTAGTTCTTCTTTGTTCTTCGTTACAAATTTTAAATATTTTCGGTAATTCTATATATAGGAGTCGCACTCAGATGCGGAGTCGGAGTCGGATTTAAAATTTAAAGACATTGGAGTCGGAGTCGCCAATTTTTGGGGACGACTTCGCAGCCCTGCTAGAAACATCGTATTTTTACCCTTGCAACACGGTAACTCTCGATTTACATACGGAGACACTGCACCCGACTCCCCCTAATCTATCCTATCTGTCTCTATTCTTCGAGCTAAGCTTACTACTAGACATTGCACTATGACGTGTGCGACATGACATGACGGACTAGTAGTACAAAGGGCCTGATCATGGTTGGCGCTTGAAGTGAGAAATGGCGCGGCGACTGTAAAACGGAATCATAGTTTTCGAAAAAACTGACATTTGTCGGGAAAAACGCCTTCAGGCGTATCATAGTTGACGTTTGAAAAGACAAAGCTGCGTTTTTCACTGTCAAGTGACTAGATTGAATAAATATTTTTTAAATAGATTGAATAAATAATGTAATTTTATAAATTTTTTAATTATCAGAAATGTCTAAAAACTTTCAAGCGACAGCAATGATAAGGTTTTGCCGAAAACTGTCATGTCGCTGCATTCGCCAATTACGATACGAAAAATGAGAACGATAAACGGCGCTGTCATTTTTTCAACTCGCCAACCAAAGGCTGACACCTGAGCTTACACTATCAGATAAAAAAAGGGTCGTTTTTTCAATTTGCCAAAAAGTTGGGTCGGTTTTGGTCGTTTGGTTATGTTTTGTTTTTGTTTTTTTAGTTGGGTCAATTTTGTTTTTTAAACAGCGAGTGGTCATGACCCCCGTGACCCCCCTTAAATCCGCGCCTGCTAATTATAAAGAGCAGTATTCATTTTTATTAAGTCTTTCTTGAATTTTTTGATAGTTTGATCAAGTTCAGTAGGTTTATTTAGGCGACAACAGCTCTAAGACCGCCTAATTTCTAAATCTGGGAAAAAAACATTCATCCAGAATGAGAAGTTGCTTATTATATGGTCAAGAATAGTAAAATTTGGAAGGCTAAAAATTTTAAATATTTCAATTAAATCTAAAAATTTTGTAAATTGTTTTATGTAAGTAAATATAAAAGGATCTGAATTATTATTTGCTTACGAGGGAGAATCAAAGCACTGACTAAGTACTAATTCCCAATTTACTTAATAAATTTCATACAAAAACCAGGACAATAAATTAAATTAAAAAAAAAGAAATTAGTATCACCCATTCACCATCTATCTACAATAATTATTAGAAAAATAAATCAACTAATAAAAATGGATATGAAATATGAGAATTAGTATAAAAATGTATTGATGTTTCCTTGTGTTACACAATATTATTGTTTTGTATTTTAAAACTGACTTAACAATGGTCTTGTTTGCCTCCTCGATAATCTATTAAAAGTCCAATTTGGCTGTACAGCCATCTTAGACCAAAGTTCATCTAAATCTTTTGGATAATCATTTCCTGGAATTGAATCTGGCTTACTAACACTTGTAAATGATTTATGCGAAGCATATGATGTTGGTGATTGGTGATGACGTTTACTACTAGAACTTGGTACCAAATTATTTAGATGCTGTTGCTTATTATCCAGCTCCCTTGAAGAGGATTGTCGCAATCGCTTCTGCATTTGCCTCTGGCTTGTTAATTGTCCTGTTTGTGATTTCATTTGTTTTGGCAGCAGTTGCTGATGGTATTGGTCATACATTCGTTGTTGTAAGTACATCCGTTCATCAGGATAATAGGAACCACCGAACATTATTGGCGGATGATTGATAGACCATTCCCATAAAAATGCCTTGGAAAAATTATTTTTAAAGCCAACTATATGTTCAAAAGTATAAAAGTAAAATTGTTGATAGTGGTTTGTTTGGTGGTGATGGATGATGTGGTGTAAAGTGATTTTTTTATCTTGTAACTGGTAACACTTTGTCTGTGATTGTTCTAGTAGTTATCGTCACATGTCGTTGGAGTTAATTTTTTTTCATTGTTGTTGCGTAATATCGTGAAGATCCTAAATTCATAGTAGTAATGTAAATTGTTGTAACTAGTCTAGTGTTACCAGGGTTTTAAGGGTTAAAACAAGGCAAATTTCAAATCCAAATATAAGCAAAAGTGCACACTAATGTTTGGCTCCGATTAAAAAGTTTTTTGATCTTCTTCTGTGTTTCTTTGAAAAGTGGTTGGGAATTTTATCTTTTATTTAATACAAAAATAGCGAACTTACAGGTTCAGTAGTCATTGGTGGAATTGTTGGTGTATAAATTGGCTGTTCTTTCTCTATTTTTGGTTGACCTCTTAAACCATCTCCACGATATCGTGAACTGAATTTTTGAGTTGCACCTTTTACCTTAAATAAATATTTAAAAACATTTCTACATACAACAAAACTACATTCACACTTACAACACTTCTTCCTTTAGTTGGTTCAACTTGTCTTGATGTTTCATATCGATTACGTTTCTCAATACCAAGACTGCGACTTTTATAATCTGGCGCTTTGAGAAATTTTGGTGCCTCTGTAGTAAATCTAGAACTAAATTTTTGTGGTTTCCCAGATATCGGAGGCTCTTCTTGTATCTCATTCTCAATGGTAGCTTCCTCAAAGTGTTCTGTACTTGCAGCAACCGTTCTTGTTTTAAGAGTAGGAAACTGAAGTTTTGGATTTATTCGTGGCTTAAACTTATGTCGACTTTCTAACTTTTCTCGATTTTTCGAGCTATTTATTGTCGTTGCAATTGTCTTATCAGATTTTGTTGGTCTCGGTCGATATGGTTCTGCTCGTCTTGGCTTAAATAAATTTTTCGATTGTTGTTGTTTTGGTGGTGGATCAGTAACTTCATTCGATTTCGGTGATGTCGATGGTTCTGAACGTTTTCCCTGCTTAGCTTTAAGCAATAACTTAAAATGTTCAGGATAGTTCTCATCTTCAATATCATCAATTTGTAAACTATCAACTGAATCCTTGGGCTTTGGTTTACCAGTTCCACGACGTTTGGCTGCATCTCTCCAATTCAATTTTGGTGTTGTTGCAACAGCTTTTGTTACCTCAGTTGGTTTTTCATCAGTTTTTCGTAGAGGAGCTTTTGTAAAATTACGTCCACGGCTTCTTCGTGTCTCAGTTGAACTATCAACTTCTTTTGAATCCTTCCTTGTATTCACATCAGGATTTCGTTTTTGTGTTTCAATTCTAGGATTCTTTCTTTGAATAACTCTTTCAAATCTAGTTGGAATTTGAATTTTAGTTGGTTGATCATCTAAAATTGTTGATGAGCTTGTTGGTGAATTTGCTCTTTGACGCGATCTATATACAATTTGTGTTGATGTATCTTGTCTTCGTGAGATTTTTTCGACAGGTTTATCGATTCGACTACGTCTTGCATTTGGTCTTGAGGTTTTTGAGATTTCAGCAACTGCTTTTTCGTCTTTTCGCTGATATCGGCTTGTTGCTCTTGGCAGCATAGAAGATGATGGTTGAGAATCATAACTGGCGGCACGAACCTTATTATTTCTTGGTGTTTGTTCACCGTGCACACTTAGATCGTCATTGCTATGTGATAGGTGACCTGCTGTATTTGATTCTATTCCGAATCGTATTCGACCTCTGCTTTGTGCCTAAAATAAAAGAAATATATTATTATTTAATAATATTTAATATTATCAAGTAAATATTTATGTTTTACAACCAGGAAAATAAATATAATTGCTGTTTAGAGTTTTGTACGAATGGAGGATGCAGTTGACGAAAGCTGGTGACATATCCAAGCGTACATGCGTTGGATTCGGCGACAGATAATATAGAAGTGTGTGTATTGAAATGCGATCTGATGGAATATTCCGTGAATGGAGTGAATGCACCGCAAATGTCAGTCTACTTTCAACCTTTTCTGCATTGCCGCATTCGACATAGCACACACAAGCATACACAACAAACACATGTACTCGTTACAGATTTTTGGGTTATGTGAAATGTGTGGAAGCCGGGACGGAACGCAACCACGCAATTATGTGTCGGTGGAAAATCCTCGCATATCATGGAACCGCTGCAGGCAATGCATGTAAGCTTGTATATGTCACCAGCTGAAAGCAGAGAGAGCTGTTATAGTTTATTAAATAGTATGTTAAAAAGTACTGTCATTAGTATTACTGACTCCCATCTTAGACAGAAGTCGTAGAAATCGGAACGACTGGTTCGATAATGAATGCAAGCTGGCAGCTGAACGTAAGAATGCTGCGTACTCAGAGAACATAGGCACGCAAAGAGAAATACAAAGAGCTCAGAAAAGAAGAAAAGAGAGTTCACAGTCGGAAAAACGAGCCCTGGTTTGTGAACTAGAATAGTACATAGTACAGAGAGCGAAGGCCGCACCAGGCATGGGAGGTCTACCGAAGAGTCAGTGGTATGAAGTAATTCACTACACATTGCACATACTGCAAAGACAAAAAGGGGAATCTGATCACCGACCTAAAGGCATCTTGGAGCGAAGGGAAGAACACTTTCATGAATTGCCAAATGGCGAGCTAACTGAGGGAACAGTATTTGATGATAGTCCTACGCTGCCGACACCAAGCTTAGAACAAGTTATCAGAGTCATAAACCCGCTCAAAAACAACAAGGCCTCGGGTGCAGACGGCATCCCCGTGGAAGTTTTTGAATATGGAGGGCCTACACTACACGAAGTGATTCATTAATTAATTGTGCAAATATGGGACTTGGAAACCAATACTGGAAAAAAGGCATCCTCTGCCCAGTACCTAAAAAAGGAGATACCCTAACGTGCACCAATTATCGCGGTATAACGTTATTGAGTTTTGTACGGTCGCGAAACATCGAAAGTCACCCAATTCATCACGGGGGCCTCCAAGTTCTCGTCAACAGATGCCTTCGTCGTATCCTAAAAACCCGCTGGCAAGATAGAATTTCAAATGAAGAGCTATGGCGGCGTGCCGGCCAAGAAAGTATTTATTGACGACCAAATCAGGCGAAGGAAATGGAATTGGACTGGCAACACTTTGCGACGCGATAACGAGAATTTAGCCAAACATGCCCTTGACTGGAATCCGCAGGGAACCCGTCGAGTTGGTAGACCGAGAACAACGTGGAGGAGAACCCTATTAGCAGAAGCCGCAACAACTGGGAGATCCTGGTCAGAGCTGAGAACTGTCGCACAAAACAGAGTCCGCTGGAGGTAACTGTTACCGCCCACGAGGGATTAAAGGAACGTAAAGAAGAAAGAAGAACGTTGTTGAGTACCGCGTATAAGATAATCTCCGCTATCCTACAAAACAGGGTGGCCCCATGCGCTAGAAACATTATAGGCCAATATTAGTGTGGCTTCAGCCCAGATAAATCAACAAACGATCAGATTTCCACCCTGAGGCAGGCCATGGAAAAATATCTAGAGTTTCAAAACTCAATCCAACATCTCTTCATAGACTTTAAGGCCGCCTATCATAGCATAGTCAGAGTAAATCTGACACGACTATCTAGATCGCCCATGACCATTGTGACAATCCAAGTAAAGATATCCGGAACATTGTCCAAACTATCGGGTGTTTTCCAAGATTCAAGAAGCGTTTTTGTTGCTGATTTGCCCTCCGAAGCATATTTGTTGCAATATCTTACTAGTCGTTCTATTTGTTCATTCAACTTTGGCCAGAATACGTAACTGCGCGCTATTGATATAATACGTGGCATCCCTTGATTACCCTTGTGAAACTGTTGAAGAGTCCGATTCCGAAACGGATATGGTGTTACTATTCGTTCACCAATCATAAGGCAATCGTTGATGATTGGAAGCGTGTCCTTCCGTTTTGAAAAATGATTTTACGTCGGCCTCATCAATATTTTTCCAATGGTTAGGCCAACTTGTAGTATTGCTGTTGATTTCTGGGATGCTTCCTTGATCATTTGGAATGTGACTCGTAAGTCTCCGATGATCTCGTGTTGAATATGTTGAAAATCGTCGTCGACTTGTATTGATGCAATTACAAGGTTTTCATCTGGCTTGACACGTGAATTGATGAGTCGTGATAATACATCGGCGTATGCAAAGCGGTTTGTTGAGACGTCTACAATTTAGAAATCGTATAACAGCAATGCCAGTGCCCATCTTTCTAGTCTGTTGGCGGTGTATACCGGAAAGGGGTACAGCAGTCGAAATTACAATCGATACCTGCAGAACATCGCATTAGTTACGGATCCGTAGTGCAAGCGCTGGAAATGAGTTACTGCGATCAGCACATGCTAGCGGTCTATATACTTCAACTACGAAATAGACCTCAAAGGCCAGGATAAAGGTTGCTAACAGCTGTGTGCCGATATCGACAGGCTAGTGTATTTGGCATATTTTAATTTCGGCCAAGACTACATTAACGAGATAGCAATGGAGGCTTTGTTTGATTCATTTACCGAACGGGATCTGCAACAGGCAGCCAGATTTGCCGGAAAGAAGTCTACCGTGGAAGTTTTGGCATATCAAGCAGCAAGCAACGAGGAGAGCAGCCAGCCTCAGAGAAATCAACACGGCGGAGGACATATGCAACCGAAACAATAACTCGGAAGTACGAGATCAACTCCGATACTGCAACTGCGGTGAGCCGGGTCATCTACAAAGGAAAGCTCAGGAAAGCAGAGTTTCCAGAGTGACATCTTCGGCAGTAAGGCGACCAGCGGGAAGCTGAAAGAAAGGACTGGTGCGGGTGTTGACCGGGGAATCGAAGCCCTTGGTGTTATCATCAACTTCAACCAGCGTAGCGATAAGAGCCTTGTCAGCGATGGAATGATTGGAACCGAAAAATGCACAATTACTGCTTCGAAATATGTCATCCGCAAGCAAGCCAATATAGACTGAAGACTGCAACAGGAGAGCCAGTGCAATTTAATGGAGAGATAACAATGGATGTGGTTCTCGCCGACTCCTGATTTTCTCATTCGCTCCTGCTAGCCTATAACAGACGAATATATTTTCGGTTTAGTCTTTATTTCAACACACATCGGGGAAGGAATAATGAAATATATGCCAAAAGAGAGATTCCAATGGTTACATGATGCTATACGCAGTTCAAAGTCGTCATTTGCGAAGATAACGAACTTCCTCCTTGTGTCGAGAAATTAGTGCGAGCGACAGTCGATGGTGATGACGAGAGTTATCGATTTTGGCTAATTGAAGCAGAGAAGCCGGAATAAATCAGAAGTACAACTATTGCAAAATGCCTTGTGAGCATCGATGACATCAATGAGGTATTAATAAGAGTTACAAATACCGACGAACGAGAACTAAGGACACGGTTTTGGGAAAAGGGGAACCAGAAGAATAGATTATATCAGTGGAATGTGTGAACACGGATACGGTGTCAAAACCGAAGCTAAAGACCGTAAAATGCGCAGACGCAGTACTCTCATCTAATTTTCTCCAACAAAAACAGTACCTCAAGGCAAGAAAATTACTGGAGGATTTAATGATATATTCGCCGTGAGAGATGAAAAGGGGAAAAGGAATATCGTTCAACATAGGATCGACACCCGAGATGCCCAGCCAATAAAGCAATCACCGAGAAGACTTCCACTAGCCAACAGCGAAGAACCAGCCAACATGATTGAGTTGAGAATATGAGAAAACGAGGCTTTTTAGAGGAATCGAAAAGCTTGGTGGACGAACAGGACATCTAGTTGGGACGACTGAAGATGAACCTGAACCTCATTTGGAGGAATGCGTCAGAGAGATAAAGCTAAATGTGCGGCAGTGTTCTGCATTAATCAATTAAATTTTCAATCAATTAATTAATTGATTAAAAAAATAATTGCGATTAATTTAATTGCAGTTAAAATTAATTGCAATTGAACTGTTAATTGCACCACACAATTAATTTATTTGGATTAATCCGTATTAATTGTATATTGCAACTAATTTTATTGCAATTAATTTTATCAATTGTTCTAAAAGACAATTAAAACTAACAATTAATCCTCTTCAATTTTATGTGAACCTATCAAATTTTTTTTTTGCATTTAAATTTTATTGGAGTTTACTCCGTAAGAATCGTTTCATATATTGGACATTCTTTTACAAACCGTACAGATTTTGGCAAAAATTGACCGACACATTTTTGATTTGGCTGAAACTTTTTTTAAGGTTCTATATTGAAAAAAAAGAGACCCGTATTTTTTTTCACAATATTTTGGCCGTTAGAAAGAGTTAAAATTTCGCGATTTTGGGCTGGAGGGGTAATTTTCAAAAATTCACAACTCCGGTTCTGTTAGTGCTACCAACTGCTTTTTTTTCATTTTAAAGATAAAGGAACAAGCTTTAAGAAAAAATACTTTCGAAAAAAATTATAAACAATTTAAGATTGTTATTAACAATTAAAATGTTTAAATTGGGTTTTAACAATTGACCCCACCGATTTTTGCATTTGTGTTCCCCGACCCCCGACATGAGTATCAAATGAAAGGGCATGACAGGTAGAATACAATAAGCGGTGTAGCGTCGTTCCAAATATAAAATGGAGGATTACCTTTTTCTTAACAACCCCCTCCCTGTGGGTATCAAATGAAAGGGTATGACAATACAGGATATTTTAAGACCACCGGTTTTCAGGACTAAACTCCAGTCACGCGTTGGAGCAGACACGCACTTTTTTATTTTTTATTAAATATTATTTAAAAAATTGGGAAATTTATTCTAACTCTTGGACAACCTACATACCTACAGCTGACGTTAGGAGAAACACCGTTTAATAATATCGAGACCAACAAATTGCCCTTGACCATACGATAACAAATTTGGTAAATAAGGCTGTTCCGGAACACAATTGGCCAAATTCGTCCACCATATTGGAGCGGCCATTTTGAATTTATAAGTTCTGATCATAAATTCGTTATTTGCTACCTTAAAAACCCCAGATACCGATTTTCATTGGAATCGGAACACAATTTGCAAGTTCGTTGGCCATATTGGGGCGGCGCCATCTTTAATTTATAAGTTCTGATCATAAATTCTTTATTTTCTACCTTAACAACCCCAGATACCGATTTTCATGGCAATCGGAACACAATTGACAAATCTATATTTGGGTGGCCATTTTGAATTTCGGTCATATTTCGGCGGCCATTTTGAATTTTGAAAATCAGGCTTATAGCTGCATCATGGGAGACTCCCACTGACGTTCGTGCAAAATTTCGAAGCTCTGCGATGACTGGTGCGCCCGCTATAGCGCACACATGCACGCATACCTACATACATATATGTATATTATGCATACTACATACCAGAATACAGAAACTTTCTTTTATTAAAGGATTATTCGATATCCGAGACTTGTTTTGCTCGGACTTGTTGGCCATGATGTGATCTGATGCTGGACTTACGCTGTGTCGACAGATTATAAATAGTTATTGGTTAATTTTTTCAATTTTAAATCACATTATTACGGCACAAACCATTAAAATGTATAAGCAACTTTAACATATTTGATTGTTGCGCTATCATAGTTGAATGTAAATTTTTTGACAAAGTTAGTTACTAATAGAAGAAAAATGACATTAATATCTCTGACCCTATACAACTACTTCTCTTCCTTCCGCGGTATGATTAAAGAAAAACATTATTCGTTAAGTGAAATCTGCATCTCACTCAAGACCATCATTGAAAGCAAACTTCCTGTTAAAAGAAGAAAATATTTTCTCTTTCAGGAAGAAGACTATCGAAGTAATGATATAATTTCGAAATTTTTAAGTCAAAAGAAACAACATTGCAAACTTTATGCCTCTATTAACCTTTAATCTGAAACTTTCAAAAGAAACCTCCCTGTCAAAATAATTAACTATCAATAAAATAACAAGGCATCAAGCGATTTCCCCTTGTCAAAACCGCGCCAATCAATCCAGCAACAAAGAGCACACCGTAATAATATGGCCCCGTGCACAATTTACTGGAGTTCACCTGATATTGCAATTAGCCGCAAATGTTTTCACTTTCCACACGCCAATCACTAGATCAGATCAGCCCTGATCATCACACCGTTGTCAGTGCCACGAGTGCCGCCCGATCGTGGATTGTCTGTTCAAAATATGTGCACTGTCGACCGACTTGATCGTCTCTAAGCATCCAGGAGGAAAGAGACTAGACCATTTTACGGATTAAAGACATCAATTATGAAAGATATAATCTTGATCCATAACGAATGAATGTCGGTTGACTTACGTACGTACTCGTACCGCGCCAAAACGGCTGTCTTTTAAATTGTATCCGAGGTGTTCCCCGGCCAAAAGTTGTTGTGGTTTCAATCAAAACTGACGGAGGAGAATGCTTGAGTCTCTCTTTTTGGAAGGCGCTTTTGATTTAACAACGTGTTACCGGTTGCAGGAATTAGACTTGGATTTCATATATAATGGGCTTTTGTTTATCCAAAATAGTCAGGAGTCCGTTTATGTAAGCCCAAAGCCTATCGAGTATGCGCGGTGTGTGGGAAGCAACTACTTATGAGAAGCAATTATCCGCTGGAATGAAAATTTGGAACAGAATAGTTAAGAAAGGTAACACAAACCCTTGTTAAAGCGAGCACAGAATTATCGTTTTGGACATTGAATAACTAAACACAAAAAAATTGTAATTGTTTGTCTGCTTCAAAACAATGGGCGAAGGCTGCTTCTGCATGATTTCCTGAAAACAATTTTTTAGGGAAATCTTCATTGCATGTTTTGCAATTACTCCGTGCGCACTTTGATACCATTTCGTGAGGAACGCACACAAAAGGAATTTACGCAATCGTGAACCTTTGTTTATTAGCATAAATTTTGGGTGCAATTATGAAGCGTAATCGAATTATGGTATTATGTATGCCGTTCCAGCATTAAATCAACCCAGAAGCGGTGTGCAATAAACAAGTGTTAACCTTTACACTATGGTAGTCTGTTTCTTCGCAGCGCTGAATGAGAGATCATATTGCTCAGGTATAGTCCGTTCACGGCATTCAATTGATGATCAATTATAAAATGAGATTGGACAAACAAACCAAAATTAAAGACTATTTTTATGTGAAAGACTAGAGCTCAGAGGTAAGACCCATTGTGCTGTTGACGGTTCTTCCATTGAGTGCAATTTCGGACAGGATTTTCTAGTAGTCCGTTTATAAATAGAACAACACGACAGTCACAAACGACTTTTACAGTCAATAGTTCCGACCTCTTGCAATATCATAGAGTTCAAAGGTAAGGTTCATCAGGATATCTCGAGGACTGCCTGGACGTGTCCTGACTTATCCTATCTTATCCTATCCTATTTACTACCACTTTTGTACCACGATCCGAGCGAGACGACGGACTGATTAGTACAAGGGTCATTCCTAAGCTTCATTTCTTTCTACCGTTTCTCAAAACCCGGTCTTTTTTGGATTCGCCGAATCCGAATCCTTAAAACTGAGTACCGCCGATTCCGATTCCAAGTAAAAACGCACAATTTTGATTTACAAAAAAATAAATATATATTGTATTAATAGTCGCATAAATATATCGAAAAAAAGACCTTCGCAAAAAATACGCGATTTTTTTTTACCAAATGATTTTATACATATTTTTTTTTATGAGCTTAAAAGAAATTATTCTTTTTTGAAAAAAGAATGTGCGAACAAAAAATATATCGGAACAAATCAAACACTCATTTACGAAAAGCACTTTATTGAATTAAAGCTTTCTTGTTAATTTATTTTACTTTTTTCTTATTTATTTAAATTTAAATCGATTTTATTTCGACCGGCTCGAGCTACGGTTTTCCTTCCACTGCCTTATCATTATGTTTTTCGGTACCAAGTACCCTATCTTCTGTACTAAGACCAAAGGGTGCAATATAATTCTTAGAAATGCCAGTAAGCAAAAAATATTCATTGCGCGTGGGAATGAGGAATGTTGCAAGTGCATAAAAAGTGCATTGACAGATAAAATTTTATGGGAGCAATATTGTAATGGGATATTTAAATTAATTTAACTGGAATTGGGATGCAATGGGATATTTAAATAATAACTGGAATTGGGATGTTTGGGTTATGGATTTGCTGTTGTTCGTTATCGTTATCTATAACACCCCCACCGTTAGCGTGAGGCTCCGACGAACTTTTTAAAATGATAGTTCGGCGATATTTACTGATCAATAGTATGGCAATTGTTATTATTATTAAAATAGTTAAAATGGCATTGATGGAAAAATTTATAGCATTGCCCTCTTTGTTCTTAGTACTGATTTCTTCAATTAGTTTTCTATTGTTTTTGATATTATTGATATGAATTTCTTCAAATGTAATCGTACTTGTGGTCTTATTTTCTATTATCTTTGTAATATAATGAGGGAGAATGATATTATCTTTGAATTTAAAGATTGAATTTTCAAATACTTTTTCATTAATCTTAATTTTACAATTTTCAAATTTAATTATGTTATTACCTTCTATACTTAAGTTAAATTGGTTACAATTATGTATTAGCTGCGTTTTTGATATATTTTTAGTTACTACAATACCAGGGCTTATTTCTTTAATTTCTTCCCCTTTAAAACTTTCAACGGGACAATGAGCCTCTTTAAAACTTATTATATTTGACAGGCAGTTATCTTCTATTTTTATTAGATTTTTCTTTAAATTATCTTTAACGTTATCTCTATAGATATTATTAAATTGATCAATTATGAATATTTTCTTATCTAAGATTATAGTATTATTTTCCTTTGACGGGATTGGTTCTATTAGGATTTTTGCAAATTTGGTTTCTGAATACTCTGGAATGAGGATTATTATTAATATTTGGTCGGAATGAAAAGCTACTACAATTTTTATGTCTTCGAAACTTTCAATATTGCTTAATAGTTGTAGTTCTTGGTCTTGTAGAATATTACGAGTTAGAAGTCCTAATTTACTTGTTAAAATAACCTGGCTGATGTCATCTAAATGATTTATTAGTAAGTGTATATCATAATTAATTTGGTACACACGTTGTATATATTGGATTTCGTCTTCTAGTTCCAGTATTTTATTTGCTTTTTCCGCATGGAATTTGTTGATATATTGGGTTATAGCTACTTGTTGTTCTTGGACGTGTTTAGTTAAGTTTGTGATCTGGTCAGATATTTCGTTGTTGAATAGAACTTGTTTATTGTTTTCCAGAATTAATTGTTTATTATTTTTTGATAAGGCTTCCAATTGGTCGTTTATTTGGGTTTCATCGTCTGAATCCATCGTACCTGCAAGGTATTTTAAACCTTTACCGACAATATCGACTAGACCTCTTTTAACTCTTGGATGGGGTTTTAAGTTATTAATCTTCTTTTCTAGAAGTTCATAGTTATGGCATAGGGTAGTAAACATGGGGGTAACTAAATTTTCTTTCCTTTGTAGTGTTTCGATGCTCTTGTATATATACTTTTTGACATTCTCGAACTCTGTAATATTAATGCTGTGCAGAACCTTTTTATAGTTGTTTACTATGTTGACATTCTCTGTTTTAATAGTAACGTATCCATTGTTATTGTTTAAATTATTCACCTCCAGTAATTGGCAAAGCGTTGCCGGAAGGAGTACCAGAAGTAGCAGTATTTGCATTTTGACCTGAAATGGGAGTTCTTTTTGATTTTCTTTTATAATTTGATTTTACTGTTGGGGATTCATAGTTTTGGAATTTTTTCTGTCTTTTTACATGGGCTTTATAATATTTGAGCCCTGTGTTCTTATCTACTACGTGGTTTTGATCAAGTTTCTCTAATTCTAATTTCCTAAACTTAGCGTGGTTCTTACCACCGCGTATTTCTCTAATAAAATTTGGGCCTGACTGAACTTCTATATCTTCCCTATGTTTGTTAAGTTTAGTTATATTCTTCTCTTTTAACTTAAGTGCTCTTTCCCTGATTCCGTTATATTCGTTTATATTAATTTTTCCAGTATGGAAATCTACAGGTTTTCTATTAGTTGTAGTGTGTATTGAATTATTATAGAAGTGTATAGTTTTGAGAATTTTTTCTTCTACAGTGTCGGAGTCTTTGTTTGGGTCGTGACGAAGTAACCTGAGGTGTTCATTAATAGTGTTATGGAGTCTTTCTATATCGGCGTTAGAGGTGTGATTGCTGTTGGACGTGAAGTGTATTTGGATATTTCTATTATTTAGGAATTCTCTTAAAGGTACGGCTTTGAAGCCAAGTTCATTATCGACAACAATTTTTTCTATCTCTCCCGAAGTACTGAGATATTGTATCAGTGCCCTTTTGAATTCGATCCAAGATCTTCCATTGATTCTAATGGCTTGGGCAAATTTACTAAATTTATCGATAAACGTCAAAAATAAGTTTTTCTCAAGGGTATAGAATACGTCTATATGGATTATTTTGTTTGGGGCTGCAGGAGTTTCGGATATTTGAAATTTAGGTTTCACCGGTTTCCTCTCGTATTTCTCCAAATTACATATTTCACAATTATTAATGAACTGAGTGACCCTTGTACTCAATTTAGGGTGATAATATTTGAATTGTATTTCCTTTAATACTTCAGTTATGCCTCTATGGTTATTTCTTAGGTGTTCTTGTTCTATTATTTCCGCCAGTTTTTCCTCGTCTGTAATGTCTTCTAATATCTGAGTGCATTTTATTATTTTAAATTTGGGATTATTAGTGAAATGGGCGATGTAGGCGGTTTGTAGTATGTTAAAGAATTCAGGTTCTGAAGAAAATACAGCATTTAGTCCTTTAGGATTAAAATGATTTTTCAGGAGTGTTGTGGCTGTTCCGATATCTAGGGATTTTATATAAATTGTTTTTCGGGTTTTGTTGAATATAGTTTTGTTTCTAATTCGTAAAGAGCCAGAGTGAGCTTTTTGAATGATAATTTGGGTTTTAAAGATATTTAATGGGGATTTGCCTATTGGAATTTCATTAGATTCTAATTCTTCGATAAGATTGATTTCTATCCGTGATAATGCGTCTGCGTTACTATTTTTGCGACCTTTTTTGTATCTCACTTCGTAGTCATATTCTGAAAGCTTTAGCTTCCAACGAAAGAGTCTGGAGTTTGGTTCTTTTAACGAAAAGAGCCACCGAAGGGGTTGGTGGTCTGTTTCTATAATAAACTTTCTCCCATACACGTAGGGACGAAAGTATTTTGTTGCCCACACTATTGCGAGCAGTTCTTTCTCAATTACACTGTAATTTTGCTCATGGTCATTTAATGTTCGACTGGCGTAGCAAATTGGATGCTCGCTTTGCGAAAGTATGGCGCCAAGTGCGTATTTGCTTGCGTCAGTAGTTATAGTAAACGTCTTATCAAAGTCTGGATACTTTAAAATGGGTTCGGTAATAAGAAGGCTTTTTAGTGTTTCGAAGCTACGAATGTATTCCGGATCGTTTACATTTAGTTTAGCGTCCTTTTTCAAAAATCTTGTCATTGGTTTGGCTATTTCAGAATAATCCTTTATAAATCTTCTATAATATCCACTTAAACCAAGGAATTGCTTGATTTGTTTAGGATTCTTAGGCATAGGGAAATTGCGAACGCATTCTACTTTGCTCGGATTTGGTCTTATACCCTCTTGAGTGACCACGTGACCCAAAAATTCTGTTTCCTTCTTAAGGAACTCGGACTTGTCTAGTTGAACCTTCAAGTTAACTTGAGATAATCTATTAAAAATCTTACTTAAAGAATCTAAGTGTTCTTGTAAGGAAGTTGAATAGATTATTATGTCGTCTAGATATACAAGGCAGATCCTATTGATATAATCACGTAGGATATTATTCATAAGTCTCTGAAACGTTGCCGGGGCTGTCTTCAGACCAAAAGGCATACGTAGAAACTCGTAATGTCCGTTTTCAACGGAAAATGCTGTTTTATGAATATCATCTTGATCAATTTCTATTTGATGAAACCCCTTCGCGAGGTCCAGAGTAGTAAAATATTGGCACCTGCCAAGTTTTTCTAATATTTCATCGATATTAGGGATGGGGTATTTGTCGTCGATCGTTACTTCATTCAGTTTTCTATAATCGATGACGACTCGCCACTTTGTTTTTCCGCTACTGTCAATTTTTTTTGGCACAATCCAAACAGGGGCGGAGTAAGGAGAGTTGCTGGGTCTTATAATCCCATTATCCAGCATTTCTGTTATTTGGCCTTTAATTTCATCTTTAAGTGCATATGGGTACCTATACGATTTAACATGTATTGGAACATTGTCTAGCGTACGTATCTGATGCTGAATTGCATTAGTGAAAGTTAGGTTAGAATTTTCTTGGTAGAAAATGTGAGAAAATCGCTTGATCAATTTGAGTAATTTTTGTTTTTCTTCTGGATTGAGATGTTCGCATCGAATTTGTTCAGTTAGAGGTACAGGGTCTTTGATTTCGATAATGTTGAAGTTTTCTTCGTTAACTTTTTCGCTATGTATCGGATCGAAACTATATTCTTTGCCATCATGATCTTTTACGCAGATTGTGGCATTTGCTTTATAGTTTTCGACATTGTATATCCCTTCGCGGATAGTAAGATTGCCTCTCAAAGACTTCTGCTCTCCGATGTAGGCTAAACCTTCTTTTTGCAATACGGGAATATCAATGTCTTGTAACCCTTCCTTTTTAATTTTGTATTTATATTCTGGTATCTCCAGATTGAAGTTCAACTTCACTACTTTATCTTTAGTAAGTAGTAAATCATATTCATAGTCGATCTTAAATTTTAGAGGTTTTAGGATGTTATTTCCAATCAAGCCATCGTATTTATCATGAAAGTCACATATATTGAATTCGACTATATTTTTGGGATCTCCTAACTCTTCAAATAATGGAATGTTTGCTTTCTGTGTTATATTCACTTCACCTTTAAGGATTTTAAGTTTTGTTTGAGTTTGAACAATGTATTTGGGGTGGCAGAGATCTGGGTTGATAACTGAATGAGTAGCTCCGGAATCGACTATAAATTTTAGGGGCCTTATGTTTCCATTCACTAAGATATATGGAAGGTTGGATTCGAGGCAGCTGACTGAAAATTTTGAGCTTCGCAATTTTGGACGTTTTCGAGAGCAATTCTTTGATTAGTATTCACCTCCATGGGTTCCGGTGGCGGTGATCTTCCTGAATTGGTTTGTAAGTTTCGCGGGTATTGCGGGCTATTTATTTGAGGGTTAAAATTTCTTACATTCGGTTGAAACTGGTTCGGTTGTGTGAAATTTCTACTGGCTGTCTGAAACCTTTGGTTGTTTGAGAATGGATTGGGTGAGAATTGTTGTCGTCCATATTTATTATGAGGGTGAGGGTTGTAATTTCTAGTTTGGTTTAGGTGAGAATTATTAAATTGGTTCGGGGGTTGTCTTCGAAAGGACTGCGGATTGATGTTTTTGTTAGGTTCGTTGCGACTTCTATCTCTTTGTGAATTGTTATAGTTGGGTAGGTCATTAGATCGGTTCTGATTTGGGTTTAAAAATGCGTATCCAGATTCGTGGAGGATATTTATAGCTTTTTCTAAGCTGTCCGGATTTCTACAACATAGCACTGACTTCATGGGTTCAGGTAATTTGTTTCTAAAGACTGCTAAAGCTGAATTTTTGTTAGTTGTGATTGCGTTTTGCATTGTTTCGGGATTGCCTTCTAGTATTAGTTTTGTTTTGGTATTAAGCCTTCTTAAAATGATTTGAATTTCATTGAAAAATTCTACGCAATTTGTCTTGAATTTAACTGCCCTTAGTTCATCAAAAAGCTCTTCTACTGTTAGTCTATCACTAAAATTGTTCAATAACATTAATTTTATATCTGCCCAGGACTGAAGATGTCCATTTATTTCAATTATTTGCCTTGCCCTGCCTACAAGTTTTGATTTGATAATATCTGAAAAGATAGTTTGAGCGAGTGTATCGTATCTTGCGAGTAGACTTTATCTATTAATTCAATAAATATTTGAAGGTCTTTGAGGTCTCCGCTAAATATGGGAAGTTTCGACAGATATTTTAAAGGATCTATGTTTAAGGTAAGCATATTGGAAGTTTCGGCTTGAGATTGTAGATTTTGATTAAGGGTATGGAAATTGTCGATTATTTCTGAAATTTGTCTAGTTTGCTTGCTAGCGTCTTCTAATTCGTTCGAGTATTCAGAACGTAAATTTTTATCCTCTGAGGACATAACTATACACGTATACTATTATTTTATTTTCTTTTTTTTTATTTGGGCTCTCTTTAAAAAAAAATTTTTTTTTTATATATTTAATAAAAATTGTTTGAAATGGTTTAATTTAAAAGGTTTTAAAGAAATATACTGCAAAAACAATTTTATTAATATACTCTTCAAAAAAATGACTATCAATTATAGGGATTTCAAAAGAAATATAATAGGCAGAAATTTATTAATATAAATTCATTTCCTCTTTAAAATTTCTCTCACTTTCAAATTCACTTAAATTGTTTAATTGAAAATATTTTAAAAGAAATATAATGAAAAAAAAAAATTTCTATTAATATACTTGTAACTTTAGTAATATACTCTCCGAAATTTTATTATTTCTTCTTTAAAAATTTCTTTCACTTTTAAGTTCAGGTTGTTTTTAATATAATGAAAAAAAAAATTTATTAATATACTCGTATTTGTTTCTTCTTTAAAAATTTCTTCCCTTTACTCACTTTCAATTTTAGTAAGATTATTTAATTATAGTAATTTTAAAAGAAATATAATAAGTAGAAATCTTTTTAATCTAAATTCATTTCCTCTTTAAAACTTTCTCTCACTTTTAAGTTAATTTAAATTGTTTAAAAAAAAATATATAATAGGCAAAAAAAAATTGATTAATTGTATATTCTTTCTACTTTCTACTAAATGCCTAACTGCTTTTTATTTTATTTATTTGAGTGGAAGGACCTGACCTTAAAAATTTCCTATTTTTAACTACTCGAAGGCTGATGCTTTGTTGTCTTCCTTCTGAGGTGTTGCAGCTACTTTTGTCGCTGGTGCTCCGCTGGTGCTCTACTGGTGATCTTTTGTTGGTGTTTGTTTGATGTTTGATTTGTTATTTTCTTTTAACGCACTTTTATAGATTTAAGGCACTTCTGCTGCCTTTAAATCGCACTTTTATAGATTTAAGGCACTTCTGCTGCCTTTAAATCGCACTTTTATAGATTTAAGGCACTTCTGCTGCCTTTAAATCGCACTTTGTTTTGATTTTGTGGATTAGTTTTGTTTTGTAAACATCACTGCACGTTTGCCACGAAAAATTGGTTTTTACACTTTTTGCGACGGTACAATTTCCACTAGTTCACGTCATTAAACGTTGATACGTAAGCCACTTTGCTTGACGTATCCTACCGACTGCGCCAGAAATTATTCTTTTTTGAAAAAAGAATGTGCGAACAAAAAATATATCGGAACAAATCAAACACTCATTTAAACGAAAAGCACTTTATTGAATTAAAGCTTTCTTGTTAATTTATTTTACTTTTTTCTTATTTATTTAAATTTAAATCGATTTTATTTCGACCGGCTCGAGCTACGGTTTTCCTTCCACTGCCTTATCATTATGTTTTTCGGTACCAAGTACCCTATCTTCTGTACTAAGACCAAAGGGTGCAATATAATTCTTAGAAATGCCAGTAAGCAAAAAATATTCATTGCGCGTGGGAATGAGGAATGTTGCAAGTGCATAAAAAGTGCATTGACAGATAAAATTTTATGGGAGCAATATTGTAATGGGATATTTAAATTAATTTAACTGGAATTGGGATGCAATGGGATATTTAAATAATAACTGGAATTGGGATGTTTGGGTTATGGATTTGCTGTTGTTCGTTATCGTTATCTATAACACTTAAATTCAAAATGCTAAACTTATAGTGAAGGGAAACACGTTTAATTGTATATCTCAGAAACTATGCATTTTACGACAAAAATTTATAGAATCTTTTTTATAGATAAATAAGTGATTAAACTTTCTTGTTTAGAATTTTTTTTTGTAAGGCCTATATGTACGGAGATATAGTGCTTCAAACTTCATATATCACTCTCTTTGCAGTATATTTGGTTAATGGTTAATTCTACATGAAAAAATCCTTCGTAATACTTATAGAACACGCGATTATCTATAATCTTTGTTAGCATTTTTTACGTACGGCTAATATTTCACGAATTACAGCGCTTTCAGTGTCGAAAAACGTAAATTCAAAAGTAATATTTTGGCAATATCTTTTTAATTACACGTTTTACTGCAAAACACGTTTTATTGCATATTAATTTTAGAATATGTACTTTAATTTAAAAGGTATTATTATTTATAGGTACTTGTATGTCATTTTTTTTAAACCAATTTTTGAATTTGAAAAATTAAATTGAAACTAAAACAATCGAGAATCCTAAAATGTCATACAATTTTCTTCACCATGACATAAAATCCAAACACCCAGAACCTACCAAGATTAATTTTTCCTTTTCAAATTTTGAAATTTTGAGTCAAGTTGTTACTTTTAATTACCAAAAGTTTCTAATAGTTGGAACAACTAATTTTATTTTTTGTTATAATCAAGAATATTTATTTTAATAGTTAATTTCATATCGAGCAATCGGGGAATCGGGATTCGGCGAATTTCAGAAACGGATCCCGATCCCGAATCCCAGGGAAAAGATTCGCCGAGAGTTATTCGGTATGAGAAACCCTATTTCTTTCACATAAAAACTATAAAACTAGGAAAGATGCCTCTCCGTTGATCGTAAGGAATTATTGCGAGACAGCAATTTTTATGACTTGAAATTTAATAATAATATTCAAGCATTTTTCTGCTTCATTGTATTTCAAACTTTGCCACGCACTTTAGTATTTAAAATAATGTCGCATGCAGCAGTACCGGCGGATCGTGTTGAGCCCGGGTAAGTAGTCAGACAAATCTGGGAAAAAAATGTCGGTAAGGATCAAGGTATGGGAAGAGATTATTCACTCATAGCCCGCCTTCAGGTACCTGGGAGTGATGATCGACCAGAGGGTTAATTTAATTAAGTTAGCTTAGCTCAATCTAGCTTTACGCAGTGCCAGTATGGGCAGCAGCTTTGAACAAGACGGCTAACAGCAGAAAATGGAAGGCCGCATACAGAGTAAAGCTGGAAACCGATACATGCGTGCGTACAGTGCGTGCGGTGTATGTGGCGAATTTCCGCTGACAGATAGTTGCGTGCTTGCGTTCCGTCTAGTTTTTCACAAAAAATCTAAGCGAGGAGCGCATGTGTCTGTTGTGTGTGCTTGTGTTTAGGTATTTGAGGCTATGCAGAAATTTGGAAAAATTGTAAGTAGACCAGCTGTTGCGTTGCGTGATTTCCGTTTTATAACAGTTCGCATTTGAATGCACGCACTTCTGTTATATGAATCACCGAACGCACCAACGATATGGCGAGCGTGATAGCGGGAATGATCACCACAGAGATACTAGCGAAAGAAGGCATGCGCCTGTATGATCCAGAATATGTTAGAGGGGAGAAAAATATAGAAGTGGGACGAGCCCGTTTAGTGGCGGTGTACCCTCAGACTTATGCCAAACGTGGAGAGATGGGTTAAGAGGGAGAGTGGGGAAGTGAGTTACGACCTCTCGCAACTTTTAGTAATGGAGGATATAGGAAATACTTAATAATAATTTTTCGGGTGGGTAATGCTACCCACCGTACCCACATTATCCGCCGGCTATGGCATGCAGTATAAGTGTGCTGTACGAAAGCGTTGATCGAAGAAAAACTGCGGGAAATAATTTTATCATAAACACCGACCCAGATTATCCTGGATAAGTTTCAGCATTGGCGATAAGATAATGATTTTACTTCGGATTCGCCAAGTGTAGAATTTGTCCAAGTCTTTTATAAATGAAATAAAAATATTGTAAATATGTAAACTACACAAAATATAAAAATAAAATGCTTTTTATTCATTATAAAATAAAATGTTATTTTTCATTAAAGGAACGTTTGCAATATTGGAGTAAGTTTTACACTGCGCTGGAGTAAGTTTTACCCCAAGTATACAAAGACCGAGCGGTATTTGTGCCCACAGGAAGCTCCAAGGAGCACGCCAAATGTGCCGGTCAAAAGTTTCCGGAGAGAGCAGTACCGGCCAATTTCCCGGAGACCAAACTGACGGACGTTTAGTTCACTAGTTTATTCTGACTCAGGTGGACAAAACCTTGGAGCAGTTTTTCACCTCAATAATTGGAAGCTCTTTGCTTATTGGTCTTGATAATGGTAAGGAAAGTGGATGAAAACGGCCAAACTCCAGGATATACCGAAGGAAGCGAATGGGCCAGTCTTTTTCTTATTTTGCTCCTTTACGCAGGCGCCGGTGCCTTAAGGCGAACCCCATGGCCAGATAAGACTTTAAGCCGATTTAGGCGGTGCGCTCCAGCGCATGTGCCTCACGAACTTTTTGGATAAAGGGAAAATGGGGTGGTACCTCTCATCATCCCCACTTCCCCCTTTATAACTAAACGTTCGTGAGGCACATGTGCTGGAGCGTAACGTCTAAAACTGCTCTTTGGCACTGTATTCATCAATCCGGACCGTCTATTGGGCACTCACAAGTTTGGTGAAGAGGCCTCTCGACGATCGGATTCCTACCAAATATACGAGTTGGCATGATCACCTGGTTTCTTTCATACCGTCTAGTAACCCAGACAGTTAAAAGCTACGAAAAGTACGACGGATGTTAGAACATTGACTGGAGTGATTTCCAAACTTTGCTTCCTAAATTGCGACCCATGGTGGATCGGTCTTCTCTTCACGTTCATTGTCGCTGTTCCGTTATAATTTAGCGCAATCATGTTCGAAGATACAGGTCTAAGCGATCAAGTTCTAGGAAAACTGCTCGGCCCGTCAAGAGTACAATAGATTCCAGTGGGGGGATGCCGTACTTGTGGGTCCAATAACTCATTAAAAGAAAGAAAGAAAAGAAAAATAGTCGTCATATTATACAACGATGGTGTGATGTTGCGATTTGCTTTTTTTAGGATGGTTGGATAACCGATGGGTACAATGTCTCACTGCATAACGCATTAATTGTATGTTCGTTTTTGGGTTAAGCCTGAACCAAATATGACGTGCCGTACCGTGACCGTACGTACCCTAACGTACGAGCATGAGTGTTCAGATGGCACCGACCTAAATTGACTTAATGAACTTGCATATGTTCGTTCGTTAGGGTAAGTAAATAAAAATTAATAGTACAGTGCCCTTTGCAATGTAACAACTTGATTTTTATTCATTTTATTTGAGGTTATAAAGAGATAAAATAAAATCTTTCTTACGACACATGATATCACAATCCTTTATGGAGAATTTAAGCCCCGGATTGTTTCTCTGGAATGGCGTTGGTGTAATACTTACCAAGGAAGCCAGGTCCAGCCTCATTAGCTGGTCACCAGTTACTGGGAGGATCATTACCGTGCTCCTACGTACCAGACTAAGAAGTACTACGATAGTCCAATGCTACGCTCCGACTGAAGACGCAGACGGTGACATCAAAGACGAGTTCTATATGCGACTGAATGAGGTTTTTCGCTCTATTCCAAGGGGAGATATTATTGTTTTGATGGGTCACTTAACGCACAGATCGGCCCCAACAACACCGGCCTTGAAAACACAATTGGAAATCAAGGCCTAAGCCAAGATACTAATCACAATGGTGAACTTTTCGTTGACTTTTGTAGTTCCCATCAACTCATGGTAGGTGGAATTTACTTTTGTCACAAGAAGATACACAAAGAGACCTGGGTATCGCCCGATGGTAGAACGAGAAATCAGATAGATCACGTGGCCGTCAGTCGCAGATGGCGAACTATTCTGGAGGATGTCAGGAGCTTTAGGGAAGCAGACACTGGAAGTGACCACCATTTGGTAGTAGCAACTATCCGCCTAAAAATCGCTGCAATCAGAAACGTCCAACGCGATGCCATAAACCGTAGACGGTTTAACGTAGGCCTTCTGCGTGAAAGCACCAAAAAGGGAGAATTTGCTGGCAAACTGCAAGAAATCTTAAACCAGCAAACCGTTTCTGACGACACAAATATTGAAGAGCTGTGGAGCACAACAAAAGGCGCTATAATAACAGCAGCGGAAACAAGCATCGGTTATGTCCAAAGAAACCAGCAACACTGGATCTCGGACACAACCTGGCAAAAAATTGAACGCAGAAGGGCCCTCAAGAATAACGTGTACTCTACAACGACCCGGAAAAACGTCAACGGAATACTCCCAATTACACCGGGAGGTAAAGAGAAGTGTCCGGCGTGATAAAAGGCGGCAGATAAATGAGCTCGCATAGAAAGCGGAAAACGCGGCAAACAGAGGCAACAGTAAGATGCTGTACCAGATGCTGTAGCTCCCGGGAAAGCACTCTACTAAAAAGCATGCCGTAAAGAGTGCGAATGGAAGGCTGCTGTGCAGCGACGAGGAGCAGCTCCAAAGATGGAGAGATTACTTCTTCGCCGCCCTGAATCGTCCATTTACACAGGAACCTCAGGAAAACAACAACAATGCACAGCCAATAAGAAACACCACTCGGGCCCCATCCAAGACTGAAATAGTAACCGCAATTCATGCAATGGCCAATGGTAAAGCAGCTGGAAAAGATGGTATTCCGCCAGAGTTGTTGAAAGCCGATTCAACCCTCATAGCAGATGCGCTACAGCCAATCCTGGAAATAGCATGGAACACCTGTACCTTTCCGGAGGATTGGACGGAAGGTATCATAGTCAAAATACCCAAAAAGGGGACCTAACAATATGTGACAACTGGAGAGGCATCTGTCTATTATCTACTGTGGGCAAAATCTTGTCCCACATATTACTATCAAGGATAAGAGAGGCAGTAGATCGAACGCTTAGAAGACAGCAGGCTGGATTCAGAAAAGGCCGCTCCTGCATAGACCACATTAACACCTTGAGAATCATAGTGGAGCAGTCTACTGAATTCCGATCCCCCCTTTACCTTGCTTTCGTAGACTATGAGAAAGCGTTCGACTCGATTAATAGGAGCTTTATATGGCGAGCTCTACGGCAACGTGGACTGCCGGACAAAATAATAGAATTGATAAAAGCTCTATACTACAATTCCAAATGCAGAGTTCTCCATAATGGAAAATTATCCGACAGCTTTGAGGTGGGCTCAGGAGTACGACAAGGATGCCTTCTTTCACCATTACTATTTCTTATAGTAATAAACGACATCCTTGTCAGCCCTCTAGGGAGAAGAACAGGTGGCATACAATGGGGATTGCTAGACCGCCTTAAGGATCTAGACTACGCGGATGACATCTGTTTGCTGGCCCACGCACACCAGGACCTCAAAAACAAGGTAAACAAATTGGCAACAGAAAGTAGCTCGGCAGGCTTAACGTTAAACCCGACTAAAACAAAAGAAATGCGGATAAATGCAAACACCCTTGAACGGATAGCGCTAAATAACCGTGACGTGGAACTGGTAGACAAATTCTGTTACCTCGGTAGTATTATTACCGAAAACGGCGGCACAGAAGAAGATGTCAGTTCCAGAATAAATAAAGCAAGAAGCGCATATGCATGCCTGTTTCACATATGGAGATCAACAGAGATCTCAATTAACACCAAATTGCGGCTGTTCAACTCCAACGTTAAGGCAGTTCTTTTGTACGGTTGCGAAACATGGAAAGTCACCCAATTCATCACAGGGCGCCTACAAGTTTTCATCAACAGATGCCTACGTCTATGGCGCCGTGCCGGCCAAGAAAGGATAGACAACCAAATTAGGCGAAGGAAATGGAATTGGATTGGCCACACCTTGCGACGCGAAGACGATAATCTAGCCAAACAGGCCCTTGACTGGAATCCGCAAGGATCTAGTCGAGTCGGAAGACCTAGAACAACGTGGAGGAGAACCCTATTAGCAGAGGCCGCAACAACCGGTCGATCCTGGTCAGAGCTGAGAGCTGTCGCGCAAAACAGAGTCCGCTGGAGGGCAACTGTTTCCGCCCTATGTCCCATGAGGGATTAAAGGAGCAATTAGTATTGTTTCTCTAGGCCATCCTAATCCTGGGCAATGACCGATTTAAAAAAAGACCTTTTTTCCGAAAATTCGCTCTAAAAGGCGCAATTTTAAATTTTTTCAAATTTTTCAAAAATACTCGTTTTCTACTTGACAAAGGTAACAGTATGTGTTAATTACAAATAATTATAATAAAAATTGAACCGTTCACAGCGAAAACAAAAAAACGACGATTTTCGATGAAGTTTCGCGATTTCCTCGGGCAATAACTAACGAAATCGTATCCAACAAGTGTCATCCGATAGGTATTTTTATTCTCTACAACTTTCTAATGTAACTTCTTTTTGTATATTGCTTTGTTTTTTTTATAAATGCGAAAAACCCTTTTTTCGACAGTTTCCGATTTTTTTAGGTTATGTTTTGCAGTAGCTGGAAAGATGCAAAAAACGCTATCTTTCTTACAATTTTTTCTTCTACCCGATCAAATTTTTTACTTCTCGATAGCATGCTTTAAGTCTTTATCATTGAGTCATTAGCAGTGTTCCTTTTCTGCTCTTTTTTACTCGTATTTACTTGGAACTACTCCTGCTCTCACAGAAAATTCATAGGTTTTACTCATATCGACAAATTTTGCGTTCCTTTAATTTTTTACTCCGGAGTACTTAAAAGTAGAAAAGGAACACGGCTATTCATAGATTCCCTGACTATACATACGGTTACAGTACGGCATGTCATATTTGGTTCAGGCTTTACGTTAATCCCACCCCTCCCCTATTCTTCGGCTTTCGCAGCGCTGTGTTTTTTCTGTTTCCGAAGTTCAAGTTCAAAAATAAACTATGCCATTGGGGTCATATGGGAACGATCAAAAGAGCTTATAGGGTTGATGCAATCATAAGCAGTTTATACTTATTTTGCCAAGAGTATTTATGAAAAATGGTGGTCAGTCATCAGCGGAATAGGGGGAATAACATGTAGCATACCACTGGTGGCCACTGGTAACTATCCTATGAGAGAGGATAGGCTAACATGATCGGGCTATTCCCTTCCAAGTAAGGTTGGCGTGAGGCTAATAACCTCACCCGTAAAAAACAAACATTACGGAACGAGCAACATGCCTCGGATACTGGAAAAAACGACGACGACCACGGCAACGAAAAAGGCAAAATGATTTAAGAATTTTCTCATGGAACGTACGAACTCTGTACAGAACTCGAGCTACACAACACCTGGCCGATACCCTGTCAACATATAAAGCTGACATTACCGCCATTCAAGAGATGCGATGGACAGCGAATGGTGTTTTGCAAAAACCTGATTATCACGTATATTACAGCTGTCATACGAAACACCATGTGCTCGGGGTAGGTTTTATGGTCAGCAAAAGGATGAAGCCTACCATTATCGGCTTTAAAGCAATAAACGAAAGGCTATGTACCCTTCGTGTGCGAGGCAAATTTAAGAACATCAGCCGGACGATGAAAAAGAAGAATTCTTCGAAGTAGTTGAACGGGAACTTAATGCCTGCCCCAGATATGATGTAAAAATGTTACTGGGAGACCTGAACGCCAAAGTAGGCCGGAGCCCGTATACAGGCAATATGTCGGCACACACAGCTTGCATGAGAACACTAATGACAATGGGCAGGGAGTTATAGAGATGGCAGCAAGTAAGAACTTGGTCGTTGCAGGTACCAGATTTGCGCGTAAATATATCCATAAAGCCACCTGGATATCTCCTGATGGGGCGACTAGCAATCAAATAGACCAGGTGTTGATAGACCGCCGCCACCTTTCGGGTCTGATGACGGTACGAACGTACCGAGGTGCCAACTTCGACTCAGATCACTATCTTGTTGGTATGGTGCTCCGAGAGCGCATTACAACGCTGAAAAGCTTTGTATCCGCTGATCAGGCTCGAGTCAACACAGCTGCACTACCTAACGAAATGGCCAGAAACAGCTACGGTCAGGCGTTAGAACTCGCGCTCAGAAGAGCAAGTCCTGGGGATGAGATGCCGGGCGTCGACGGGAGCTGAACCCGCCTTAAAAATACTGTCATTAGTACTGCTGATTCCATCTTAGGCAGAAGTCGTAGAGATCGGAACGACTGGTTCGATAATAAATGCAAGCTGGCAACTGAACGTAAGAATGCTGCGTATCGAGCAATGCAGCAGTCTCAGAGAACACGAGCACGCGAAGAGAAATATAAAGAGCTCAGAAAAGAAGAAAAGAGAATTCACAAACGAAAAAAGGAAGCCTGGGAGAAAAATCTCGTTTGTGAACTAGAACAGTACAGAGAGCGACGGCCGCACCAGGCGCGGGAGTTCTACCGAAGAGTACGCGGTATGACGCAATTCACACCTCGTTGCACATACTGCAAGGAAAAAGAAGGGAATCTGATCACCGATCCTCAAGGCATCTTGGAGCGATGGGAAGACCACTTTCATGAATTGCTAAATGGCGAGCTAACTGAGGATTTGGAGGCTCCACCAATATCTGACGATAATGCTATGCTGTCACCACCAAGCTTAGCAGAAGTTAGCAGTGCCATCACCCAGCTCAAAAACAACAAGGCCTCGGGTGCAGACGGCATCCCTGCGGAGCTGGTTAAATATGGAGGGCCTACATTACACCAAGCGATTCATGAATTAATTGTGCAAGTATGGGAGCAAGAAGCGATGCCAGAAGACTGGAGAAAAGGCGTCCTCTGCCCGGTACATAAAAAAGAAGATATCACAAGGTGCAGCAATTATCGTGGTATAAGGTTGTTGAGTAGCGCGTATAAGATATTCTCCGCCATCCTACAAAACAGGATGGCCCCATACGCTAGAAATATCGTAGGCCAATACCAGTGTGGCTTCAGCCCAGGCAAATCAACAACCGATCAGATTTTCACTTTGAGGCAGGCTATGGAAAAATGTCTAGAGTTTCAAAACTCAATCCAACACCTCTTCATAGACTTTAAAGCCGCCTATGATAGCATAGTCAGAGTAGAACTCTACAAAGCCATGAGAGAATCGGCATTCCCAACAAGCTGACAAGACTATGTAGGTTGACCATGACCAATGTGACAAGCCAAGTAAAGGTATCCGGAACACTGTCCAGACCAATCAACATCTATAATGGACTCCGAAAAGGGGACGGCCTGGCCTGCCTCCTTTTCAACCTGGCGTTGGAGAAAGTGATCCGAGATTCGAGCGTGACATCAAGGGGCACAATCCTCCACAAGTCCACCCAATTACTGGCTTACGCAGACGACATTGACATCATTGGAAGAACATCAACAGCTGTACAAGAAGCTTTCATCCAGATTGAGCGGGCGGCAGGAAATCTAGAACTGCACATCAACGAAAGCAAAACAAAGTACATGGTGGCCTCGTCTGCAAGAACACCTAACATTGGTCCCACAATCAAGGTAGAGGAACACGAGTTTGATGTGGTAAAATCATTTACCTACCTTGGGTCAATAGTAGCAGCCGACAATAGTATGGAACCTGAAATACGCGCCCGACTGCTAATAGCCAACAAAGCCTACTATAGCCTGTCAAGGCTCTTCAAATCCAAGCATCTAACCATAACGTCTAAACTTTTACTATATAAGACGATGGTCTTGCCGGTGCTTAGCAAAAAGCACTCTAACCTCTTGGCGGTGTTCGAGAGGAAAATACTTCGGAGGATTGTTGGCCCCTTATGTGAGGAAGGATGATTCCGGAGACTCTGCAATGACGAGATCTACGAGCGCTATCGCGACATAGATGTTGTGAAGAAAATAAATCTGGGTAGACTCCGGTGGGCAGGACATCTAGCTCGTATGAGTGAAGATGAGCCTGCTCGGAAAGTTCTCTGCGGTAAGACTTATGGGGTGCGACAGCGAGGGAGCCCCAACCTCCGCTGGAAGGATGGCGTAGACCAGGACGCTCAAAGCATAGGGATGCCAAACTGGATGATATCGGCTCAGAATCGGGACCTGTGGAGAGAACAGTTGCGAGAGGCCAGGACCGGATCCCGGTTGTAGAGCCGTTAAAGAAGAAAAAGATTTATGAAAAAGGATCGTATCGAAGGATTACAAATGGGCTGGACATAAAGTATTTCCGTGTAAATTTAAAATTCCGACTACTCCGATTGGAATGAAAGCTCCAATTGATTTGCATAAATACAGGAAGGTAAAATTAAAATCGATTAATAATAAAATACTTGTCTGTCAGGGCTAATTAGCGATTACAGCGTCTCACTCTAAACAGCCATTTAATTACCATTTTGCAGATGAATGCACAAAAAATGTTCTTCGACATGCCATACTCCATCAATACTGATAATCACGCTGTGTTTCCAGCCTTTCATTTTTAATACCTATGCGATCTAGAAAAAAACAATTTTTCTTCAAATTGACGCAATGAAACCAACGTAAACACTTTTAAATGCCATTTTATGTGTTGATCAGTTGGACTCGGCAACAGAATGCACCAGTTGACCACCAGATATAATTGTGGATCGGTATCAACAAAAACAACTTTCAAAAAGATCCTTGAGGTGAACCACTTGGTAACTCTTTTCTGCATTAAAATTGTTGCATGAGAAACGATCGCACCACGATCGCCGCCTGCTCCAATATATAAATTTCAATTTCTAAACTTCGTAAGTAAAAATTAAAACTTCAAGTAGTTTTCAGGTTAAGAAGTTACACAGTTCAAACCAATGAGAAAAAAATCAATTTAGTCCCATATGTGTATTAATAGCACAATCAAGAGGCAAGGTGATCTACATCTTTATCTTGGGACGACCTTGCACTTTTGATTAACATTGAAAATTGTGATTGTTTTACGCGCTGCCGAAGCATCCTGGATTGAGTTTTTTTCCCTTGAAGATGTTTCAATTATAAAATATCTTCTGATCATGACAGTTTGTTTGTTGAGACATTTTCTTTCGGCTTTAGTAGTGGATTACGCCGATAGACAGCGCTAATGAGCTTATTGTCCAATTAACAATGGTGGAATGATCGTGTTGTTTATTACTTTGTTGATATGATCGCGGAGATATCAGGTGGTTTTTTGACCTGATTTACTCTTATCTTTAATCTTGATTTCAGTTGGACAGATTGATCCATTTTTTTTAAAGGAAACCTTTTTTGAATTTGTCGTTTTTTTATGAAAGTTTACGAGTGCGAACTGGATCAGATTAAAGATCAAGTCATGTTTCAACATTAATGCTATGCGAAATTTTATGAGTTGAATGCAATAAAAAATTTTACGAGTTATTTCTTATAATCAAAAACTGCGTTGGTATTTTTGCTTTATCCTATAAATAGAACTATTACAATAAAACAGAATGGTACTGGTTCGATTAAAACTAAAGCTGCTAGAAAGAAAAAAAATTTGAATTAGTCTTTAACAATCAATATGCCACTAACTGGTCTGGCTGCTTTTATATTCAAGGCTTTTCACAGAGTATGGCGCCCTGATATGTTTACCACACTCCAAGGTATTGGTATAGACTTAGTTTTAACGACGTGTTAAGGGTTTTCATTCTGGCCGTTCAATCAAGGTAGTAATGGATGACGGCGAAAGCAACCCCTACACCAACCATTTCGGCCGGTGTTCCCCGGGGGTCAGTTCTATCACCAGCACTTTTCCTAAACTTTGTTAATGATCAGCTCTCAATCCCTTCCAACTCACTCCACTGCTTCCCTGATGACGGTATTCTGCGTTACGTTACGGCAAACAAAGGCCTCGTAGGGTGGTGGCACTTTAATCGTCACGTCTATCAAAACCGATTCACTGCAGACGAACACCTAGTCCCTCTCTTAGCAAGTTCTAATGCCTCCTCCCCGGGTGCCCCCTTCAGTACATCTTCGGAAGGAGTTAACGACAGACAGTCGATGGCGAGTCCTCTGCGGCATAAAACAGTGTGGTAAACCAGTTGGGACTAAAGTTTAGCAGCCCGCTCCGACACCAACACCATTGCTACGAATTGGCAAACAATGCCTGGGAACCAGTTGGACAATACAACGACGACCTTTGCTTGCGGATACAAAGCTTTTCAGCGTTGTAATGCGCTCTCGGAGCACCATACCAACAAGATAGTGATCTGAGTCGAAGTTGGCACCTCGGTACGTTCGTACCGTCATCAGACCCGAAAGGTGGCGGCGGTCTATCAACACATGGTCTATTTGATTGCGAGTCACCCCATCAGGAGATATGCAGGTGGCTTTATGGAGGATATCTTTACGCGCAAATCTGGTACTTGCAACGACCAAGTTCTTACTTGCTGCCATCTCTATAACTCGCTGTCCATTGTCATTAGTGTTCTCATGCAAGTTGTGGGTGCCGACATATTGCCTGTATACGGGCTCCCGCCCTACTTTGGCGTTCAGGTCTCCCAGTATGATTTTTACATCATATCTGGGCAGGCATTAATTTCCCGTTCAACTACTTCGAAGAATTCTTCTTTTTCATCGTCCGCGGACTCTTCTGTAGGTGCGAGAAGGTTTATGAGGCTGATGTTCTTAAATTTGCCTCGCACACGAAGGATACATAGCCTTTCGTTTATTGCTTTAAAGCCGATAATGGTAGGCTTCATCCTTTTGCTGACCGTAAAACCTACCCCGAGCACATGGTGTTTCGTATGACAGCTGTAATATACGTCATAATCAGGTTTTTGCAAAACACCATTCCCTGTCCATCGCATCTCCTGAATGGCGGTAATGTCAGCTTTGTATGTTGCAGCAAGCTCCTGCATATACCATATTATCATCTTGAGAATCATAGTGGAGCAGTCTACTGAATTCCGATCCCCCCTTTACCTTGCTTTCATAGACTATGACAAAGCGTTCGACT
Organism: Thereva nobilitata; assembly: GCA_963855945.1. NCBI lineage: Eukaryota > Metazoa > Arthropoda > Insecta > Diptera > Therevidae > Thereva > Thereva nobilitata. Next base: position 130,013,041 of record OY979696.1, read on the forward strand.
CGGTCAATAGGAGCTTTATATGGCAGGCACTACGGCAACTGGTATTGCCTGATAAAATAATAGAATTAATAAAAGCTCTTTACAACAATTCCAAATGCAGAGTTCTTCACAATGGAAAATTTTTCGACAGCTTTGAAGTGAGACAAGGATGCCTACTTTCGCCATTACTATTTCTTATAGTAATAAATGACATCCTTGTCAGCGCTCTAGATAGAAGAACAGGTGACATACAATGGGGATTGCTAGACCGCTTCAAGGATATCGCGTAGTCACGTAGGATGATATCTGTAAAAACACGTTCAACAATTTGGCAACAGAAAGTAGTTCAGCAGGCTTAAGGCTAAATTCGACTAAAACCAAAGAAATGAGGAAAAATGCAAACACCGTTGAACGGACAGCGCTGAATAACCGTCACGTGGAACTGGTAGATAAATTCTGCTACCTCGCTAGTATCATTACCGAATATGGCGGTGCAGAAAAAGACGTCAGTTCCAGAATAAATAAAGCTCGAAGCGCATATGCATGCCTGTCTCACATATGGAGGTCAACGGAGATCTCAACACGAAATTGCGGCTGTTCAACTCCAACGTTAAGGCAGTTCTTTTGTACGGTTGCGAAACATGGAAAGTCACCCAATTCATCACGGGGCGCCTACAAGTTTTCATCAACAGATGCCTACGTCGTATCCTAAAAATCCGCTGGCAAGATAGAATTTCAAATGAACTATGGCGCCGTGCAGGTCAAGAAAGGATAGACGACCAAATCAGGCGAAGGAAATGGAATTGGATTGGCCATACCTTGCGATGCGAAAACGAGAATCTACCCAAAGAGGTCCTCGACTGGAATCCGCAAGGAACCAGTCGAGTCGGAAGACCTAGAACAACTTGGAGGAGAAGCATATTATCAGAGGCCGCAACAACCGGGAGATCTGGTCAGAGCTGAGAGCTGTCGCGCAAAGCAGAGTACACTGGAAGGCAACTGTTCGCGCCCTATGTCCCATGAGGGATTAAAGGAGCATTATGTATACGTATAGTATCCAAGAAATTCACTTGTGCAATTTGTAGCCTATAAAGATCAAAAGCGAATTATTTTTTTTACTGTTTTTTTAATTGTTTTCCTCCTTTGTGTACATCTAAATTAATAATTTTTACAATATATTCACATCTACTCATCATTTGCGAATTCAGCTGGATTCTTGCGCGAAAGATGATGATGTTTCCTTCGGCCAGATGTTGTGCAGCTCGAGTTCTGTACAGAGTTCGTACGTTCCATGAGAAAATTCTTAAATCATTTTGCCTTTTTCGTTGCCGTGGTCGTCGTCGTTTTTTCCAGTATCCGAGGCATGTTGCTCGTTCCGTAATAATGTTTTTTCCGGGTGAGGTTATTAGCCTCACGCCAACCTTACTTGGAAGGGACTAGCCCGATCATGTTAGCCTATCCTCTCTCATAGGATAGTTACCAGTGGCCACCGCTAGGAGGTTATGATCGCACTTCCATCAGTCCGGAATAGTTACGGCACGTCCATGTTATGCTACATGTTATTCCCCCTATTCCGCTGATGACTGACCACCAGGGGCATCGGTCTACTGTGGGAAAAATCAAAAGGCACCTTGAAGTTTCATCAATAGATGCTTTTGCAAATTACGAATGAAGAGATGAACTGGGTCATCTCTAACAAAATTTACACTGACCTTTCTTTTATCTTGCGTAATGAGACAGCTGACCCAACTCTTAACATCCTAGGGGTAACTATAACTGGAGATCTGCGATGGAATGTTCACATATTCCATATCGCCAAAACCAGTTCCTCCTCCAGCCAGCTGCCCTGGATACAATCTACAAGTCCTACATTCGGCCTTGCATTGATAAACTCGTATATCTGAGCAGATGCCCCAAAAAACACCTTGGCAAGTCTGGACAAGGTACAAAACCACGCCTTCAAACTCATTGGTGAACGCACCTTTTGCGGTTCCAAAGACTCTTTAAATCACCGTAGGAATATAGTAGCCAAATCTAAAATTTATATCTATTACCATAGCGACTGTTCCTCTGTAATTAAGAACCTCCTATGCCTGCACGGCAATATTTTTCCCGCAACACAAGACTATCCCGTTCGGCTCTCCCTCATACCCTATTAGACCCTTTCGCGCACAATACGGTCTAGAATGTCGTTTATAAATAAAACATCTCGACTGTGGAATTATCTTCCGCAATCAGTATTTCCGAATTTGTACAACATCTTAGGCTAGGTTCACACGGCATTGCACTGCACGTTTTTTTGCGGGACAAATCTTACCGAATAAGTAGTGGCGCATACATTGAGTATAGAACCGTTCACACATCGCTTGTAATGCAAAATAACGTACACAGCTCAACACGTTTATCGAATACTCACCGGACTTGTCAAGCAAACCGAACGAACTTTTAACGTATTCGGTCTGCAGTAGCGTATATTATAACATTTTTAACTGTGACTATTCGTTTTTTACACGAATAAAAATGTATCGTGTGAATAGCCCGCAGTTTGTACGGTAAAAATCGAATACTGCTAAAAACGTACAGTACAGTGCCGTGTGAACCTAGCCTTAGAGTTCAAACGTAAGGTTTATCGGCATCTATTCGAGCACCTCCAGACTCCCTCTAATCTTTCTTATTTTCTTCTATCTTTCAAACTAAGCTTACTACTAGACATTACACCATGATCTGAACGAACGACATGTCAGATTGCCGTTTGTTTCGGATGGTTCATAGAAGGGTTTTGGATTCAAATTGTGTAACTTCATCCGTTGTGATTTAAAGAGCTACGCCGGAGCGTGGAACGAGATGTCCCGAATTGGGTATACTTCAGGCCATCTTGTGGATCGGTCTACTATCGTTATAATGTAAGATGAGTGTCCATGAGATGGTGATGGGGGTTCCACTATGTCCATATGTATATGGTCCAATCTGTTATTTGGAGCCTTCAAAGCTTCAAATGGAGATTTGGTATGTCTTGACAACCAAGGCACGATCGAGACCACTCGCTGTAGTCTCTATTGATTGATGGCCAGAACTATTTCTTAGAAACGGCTCGTCTTGTAGCATCGATACCAGGGTAATCGGAGTTGAACGCTAGCTTCCCTAAGGAAATGGGCATATAAGGCCTAGGAATATCTGTACTTGTTTCTCAACAGGGCTGACTGAGCCGAAGTTGTCGGTTGCCAGTGAGAGCGACAGGTAATCGGCGACAAAGTTTGGTTTACTTGATACATGTCTGATGTCTGGTCTGCCTAGGCGTCTGGGGATCGTTCGGGATTTGTATGAAGGGTACAAACCAGCGGTGATCACTATAGACGACGAAATTGCGCCCTTCAACGAAATACCGGAAGTGTTTGATACGATAAAATGCAGAGTACTTCGGTTCTGTTGGTGACCGATTTTTGGAGTTAAAAGCTAGAGGTTGCCACTGGTGGCCGTTGGATTGTATAATCGGAAACGCCAGTCGTAAAGCCTCGTTCACATTGGCGAGTACAAAGGGTTAGTACGTGTTGGCTACTGGTTATTGCCAGTGACTGGTATGCCAGTACACGCCTCGTTGGAACACTTATGCTAGTGTACTGTCTTGGTTAGTTCACTAACCTGGTGAGTAGTGCCCTTGCTAGTAGATAGCCCAGGGGGCTATTTACTAGCCCACTATCCTCCACTTCTCTAAACTAACCACTTAACTCGCCTCGTGCGAACAATGACACATGGGTTAGTAAACGATTATTTGACAAGTAATTTACGATTTTCTGTGAAGTGATTTCTGATTTTTTGAAAATTGTTTTGTTTTTTTTTTACTTGAAAGTGAAGTGGGCAGAAAGTGAAACAATTAAGTTTTTAGAATTATATAGGGGCTTTGAGTGTTTGTGGGACAATGATTCTGTAGATTACAGAAATACTCAAAAGCGGCAGGCAGCAGTGGAAACTTTGGTTAAGCAAATTTTGTTTTGATTGATACCCACAACTAGTACACTAACCTGTCTACACTGAACTGCGTCTGAACATCTACTCACTTATAACTAAGGGGACATCCATAAATTACGTGAGGTTATTTTGGCGATTTTTCGACCCCCCCTCCCCCCTTGGTGAGATGTCGTGAGATTTGGCTCGACCCCCTCCCCCCCTTCAATCTCACGTGAGATTTTTAAAATTTTAAAAAATTTGTAGGATTTACACTATTATGCGTATTTTTAGTGTAAATACCTTAATCTGTGCTTGATTGCGTTGGATTTATTTAAAAAAACATAATTTGTGTTGAAGAGCAGTACATACCACAAAATCATAACAGCACCAACTCGGCATGCACCCAATATAAACTGCAGCACCTGTGGTTTACCATTTAGCAGGTGATTTTGCCTATCCTTGGGAAACCAACCACAGGGATAATGATTTCTTAACAAAAGAACAGAAAAATTTCAATTCTAGTTTGAGCTCAACTCGTGTATTTGTAGAGCAAGCATATGGAATATAAAAAAAATTTAGAATTTTACAATATATTGACATACGAAGGTTGGCTTTGGCATCCACTGATTCGTTTTTAGAGAGTAACGACTTGACCGTTTGAATAGTAATGGTAGAGCCATTTATGACTCTGGAGATATACAAACTTCAGAGCATTCTTCTATATATATCATCGTTAGGTAACAAACCTGTGACTCCAAGACCCAGGGGGGTTATCCTGGAATCCGATTCGAAAGTCATGAAATTCGGAAATAAGAATATGGTATCTTCCACCAATGCGAATTCGAAATAAATTTGTCCGCCTGTTATCGGATTTCAGTCCGTGAATAAAGCCATTGCCGCATGCGCTGCATTTATTTGTTTGTTTTAAAATATTCTAAAAACTCTTGAAATATTCTTGAAACAATTTATTGTTCGCATCAAAATGTCAAATTAAGTTAATAAATGAAGTTGGTTGGCTGAAAATAATTTCTTTTCGAAGATTTATCAGGCATCGCTACAAGCTTCCGTTTGCTTCCTACTTTCGTATCGCCTTAGAAAAGCGGAGTCTGAAGTCACAGCCAGCTTCTCAAATTGACGTTTGAGCCACCTGTACGTCAGGATACAGATTCAAGAAGTGCGGATCTGTTAGACTTCCATTCTTCACAACTCTCGATAATGATAACAAAAGGTTTTCAAAATCTATCTTGGCCTCTAGTAGGTATGTCAGAGCAGATGGTCGTCGATTCAAAATTCGAGTCCTGTAAGATATAACTAATTATGTCGCCTGGTGCAAATGTCTGCTTTTTGTAGTGACAATGCACCGCAGATAGCATGTGTTCTGACTGATGTGAAAAGAGCCTATTCTTAATATAATCTCTATGATTGCAGTAGGATTGGGTACATTATGCACTTGAGATTCTTAGGAGCGCTTTAGGTTCCAGGTTTTTCAATTGGGCTTCTAGGCCTTTTTGTTTTGTTTAAGCTTAGACCCCCACACTAGTTCATCCTAGGGTCGCAATCTGTCCAAAAATGGTGGTATAAGTCAATGCATACATTACTTTCGCAGTTTTTCCCAGACCATTGTATAAAAAGATAAGAATTTTTCATCACGTCTTCATTCCCAGATATTATTTTCTTTACTTTTTTTTTGATGTTCCAGTTGGATGGTATTTGAAACAGTGAACAAATACAGTGTAAACGGCAGTGGCTAAATTTTTACAGCTAATTGCTATTGAGTCGGAATATAGTAATAGTATCACGTATACTTTTGATTCATTATTCCTTCTCTATTTGCAATATTTTTTATTTATTTATTTATTTATTTATTTGAGACAACATGTACAAAGATTAAAATCTTATATAATAGTACATTAATTAAAAATTTGGAAGACAGCAATAATGACAAGGAGAGAGAAAAAAAAATTAGAAATTAGAATTACAGTAAAAGAATATGTAAAGTAATAAGAAAAAAAAAATTTAAACAAAAAAATTTAAACTTTAAACTTTAAACTATGTTTTGATAAAACCTTTCACCATGTTCATCTGATACTGCACCAAGATTTTCGTGAATGAAATCTAAGTGCGGGTCCGAAAAGACGATTTTAAAGATTTTCTCCTTTACAGATATTGTACTTAAAATTGAAAAAAACAAAAAGATATTAAGAAATATTGCAAAAAAAATACAGAAAAATCGAAAAATACCCATTTTGAGGGCTAAAACCCCCTAAAACGTGGGCTTCTCGGAGTAGAAAATCGGTAGACTTTATTAAAAAGCATAAAAAGAACCGCTCTGCCAATTTTCAGCCTGTACCTAATTATTTCCGCAATATTGCTTTTTTCGGCTTAATTTACCTGTACTATTAATTTAACCCAGTTTTCTCGCGATTTTACACTGTTTCTTACGGAAAAAAATTACGTGAGATTTGCGGAGACCCTCCCCTCCCCCACGTGAGATTTGGTGAGATTCGGCTCGACCCCCTCCCCCCCTAAACACCTCACGTAATTTATGGACGCCCCCTAACCTTAGCCTTGCCAGTACCTACTAACCAAGGACTAACCACTAGCCCACTAGCACACGCCAATGTGAACGCTGCTTTAGACTGTATTTTGCATCCTCGATTGGATGGTTCAGAATAGTTACTTCTGCTTTGCTCAGGTTTTCATCTTAAGATACGCGGTCTGACAATCTGTGGCCCAGGGAAACTCTTTCTGGGTATGCAAATGGTTGAGATATTTCATTAAGGCAAGAGCACATCGGAACTAATAAGAGATTTTTTGCACACAATAAATTATTCGAAGCTGATTCATTCAAATGCGTGCGTTTTCGTAAATGAAATTGTTATTGCATTAGCTTAGCATATTTTATGTTTCTATTATTTTGATCGAATGCACATTAATTTTGAAACTTTTGTTTAAATTACACTTTGGAAAACGGTTTTTACTTTTGGAAATTGAAATTTTTATATCAGCGAAAACGCATCGCGTGTGGCCGTCGGGGTCACCAATGTGGTGGTTGCACCATGAACGTCGTTCATCATAAAAATGAAATAATAGTTCTAGTTTTTATTTTGTTGTATATTTATTGCAGTCGTTTTTTTTGGTTTATTTTTAATTATAATTGATTTATTATCGTCATTTGATAATGCACGAGTCCTAGTAGACGAAGGTGCTGTATTTCTAGATCACTGAATTGTGATCTAGGTGGCGTTGCTCTTGATCGCATTGTCATGGGAGTTTGTTTGTTGTGGCTAGAGTAAACTTGAAAATTAGGTTGTACACTTTCGCCACAGGGTCGATCAATATTTCAATATTATAAGGGTATAAGCTATCCTAGATATTGGAGGCCCTTTTGCCAGCGCATGTAAGATACCACGAGACTCGACAGAACTCTACAAAGCACTTGCAAAGCCCATAAGAAAGAGAAGAGACGATCGCCACGGTCATGATGAAGATAGTGAGGAGGCGATTCGGTCGTTTAAGCCATACAAGCCTTCAAACGGCATTCGTCCCGTTTTTTTTGAAGGAGGGCTGGGAATTCCAAGGTTACTATGCGAAATATATAAGGTTCTTTGGCACATAGTTGTATTCCATCTATTTGGAGGAATGTCAGCATTGCTTTGCTACTTTAGCCGGCATTCTAATTACACTTTGACTAAATCTTTCTGACCGATAAACCTTGAGCATGAAGAAAACTGTCGACAAGGAAATAAATGGTACATGTTTGCGCCAACCGATCTGCTATTTTCAGCACACGTATAAAGCAGAGAAATCAACTAAGGCGGGCTTCACGAGCTTGGAAAGTGCTGATCTTAACAATGGGATTGTGATGGCAGCTTTCTTCGATATCGATGGATCCTTCGGTAATACAAATTTCGACACTTTAACCAGTTTTAAACTCGAATAAACAACAACAAAAAAGAAAATTATAAGAGGCACAAGTGCCTACACCAAAAGACTAACAATGTACTATCCTATTTCTATCCCACTCGAAGCAGACACAGCTTGTCTACGCCAATAATCTCCAGCTCTGGCTTTGCGGGTATAAGCCACAGTACTTCGAAGGCAGGCAAAATAAAAACTTCAGAAGTGGCAAGAGACGAGTCGCAGCACCAAGCAAACTTCACAAGTCTTTATTTTTCGCAAGATTTCCACGAATGAGGCCGCCGGCACCTCCTCTGACCAACAAAAACCGATACCAGCACTGGGATTCCGTAACGATTTAGAGTTAGATTTTAGAGCCAAAATTCTAAATTTAGAGCAGTTTGGTATTCTGTGAGCCTAAAGATTCTAAAATTTAGAGTGCATTAAGCATTCTAAGATGGCAAAAGGCGAAGGCAGCGCCATCTACCCCAAATTCCGGTTATTAATTTTTGTAGTAGATGGCACACACTTTTGTACAAGAGTTCTCTAAATATTGGACGAAATTTGGAATTCTGTAACACATTTCTTGTCTAAAGCCTAGTACTAAGTTCGGCGCTAAACTAAATTTTAGCGCGTCTCCAAACTTGTACCCTTTTTTAGCAAGATAAAAGTTGACAATGTAGAACTGTAGAGAAAGTTCATATTAACGTTTTGTTAGGTTAAATTTCAAAGTCTTCTTCTAAATAAAACTCCTCAAAATCCTCTGAAAATATAAAATTATTAAACCGTGTTTCAAAATATTCTAAACACACAGAATTGTTTATTATTTTTACTATTTTTTCATGCACAAACTGTTATTTTAGTTTTATTTCCGAATTGAAATTTCTACAACCGTAAATTAGCTTAATTTTCTGTTTTTTTATATCACTGGTTTTTATTCAACAAAATTTAGCGTGAAATAAGGTGCCTGCACGATAAAAATGCAGCTAAAAATGTGGAGACTAACATTGCTGCCATCTGTTTTAAAAAAATAGAAACGTGGATTTAGCGAGCATTTTTTTTTTTAAAGATGTTGCTAAAATTTACCTTGATAACTTTTCGCGCTAAATTTTGTATGGAAATTTCATTTAGCGGGGAACTTAGTACTAGACTTAAGTTAAGGCCCGCCGTCCTCACTACGCGGACTTAGATCCCACGCGCTTTTGGTCGTACGGCCAGACAAAAGCGCGCGTGATCTTTTAATTTTCTGACTCATGAGTGAGAAAAAATCAATTCTCACTTGAAACGGCGTACGCGCTTTTGAAAAGCTCATAGTGTGTGGACGCACAATGTACCTTTTTAAGCACAGCCTTTTGTCCGCGTTGTTTTGCCGCACGGCCTTTACCATGGACAAAGTCGTAAAAAAGTCGTAAAAAAGTCATAAAACTCTATATGAAAAAAAGGCAAAAGCGCGTACGACCCAAGACCGCGTAGTGTGGTCCCACCATTAGGGTTCGATTTCATTCACATATAAGGTGTCTTGTGAGCAAGGTTGGGAATTTGCAAAAATGTAAGTTTAAACAATTTTTAAAGTTCAAATTTTTATTGATTTTATGGAAAATCACCCGGAATTAGCAAAAAATCGTTTTACAAGCGAAAGAAAAACCCTGTCGAAGGAGTATTTGTCTTCAGCAAAAAGAAGCAAAGAAGAAATATTAACAACCTTAAAAAATTTAAACAATATATATAAGGACAGATATATTTAATAAAAATTATAAAACCAAAAAACTACAATTATTAGAAACAAATAATAAGTATTCGAAAGTGAAAATACGTATACGTAATATAAATGTTTGTTTACATTCTAAAGAAAAATACTTTATTTTGAGTCAAACATTTTAAATGTAAATAGTTTAAATTAAAATTGTAGTTAAAGGGGATCATAAATTTCAAATACTTCATTTCTTCATACTTATTTACATTTATGATGTGAAAACGAACTATCTTTTCTAAAAATCTAGTACGTCACTCTAAATCGCTTACGGAATACCAACCCACTCTAAGTTAGAAAACTTGTGTGATTTAGGAAAGCTCTAAATTCTAAATCGTTACGGAATCCCACTGCAGGTTGTCGTCAAGGAGTGGAAGCACTCAAGAAAGTAAAGACGGCAAAAATGCAGCTACTGGCGCAAAGAAGAAAAAGCGCCGGGAGGAGAACTCGGTACCCTACATTAGTAATCCAAAAAGAAAGAAGCTCCATAAAGAAAGAAGATTGGGCAGAGCTGGTGGTGGTAACTGAATTACGATAAGAAGGAAAATGAGTGGACGTACTAACAGATCTCCTTAAATTGTGACTCACTGATATAAACTTAAAAGCATCCCAGATCTTCTTTAAGTAGACATTGAAGCTAGAATATCAGACAGACAGGGGAAGAAATATTTGAACAAGCACAGAGAGCTGTTTTCGTTCGACTATTCACAGATAGTAAGTGATCCGAGTACCGAGTGATCAAGTACGATGATCACTTTTCCAAGGAATTTCTAGAGTGGTACGTTGCTCGTAGAGCGACGCGCCTCATCCCAGTAAAGGACATCCTGGGGAGGCGAAAGGCAGGAATCTGGCTCCCAAAAATGAAGGAAGCACCAGAAAAGCTGCTCGAGTATTTCCGACACTACAATAGGGATATAATTATGGGCGGCTGAAAAGTTCTCAAGTTCTACCAACCATCTAACGTCAAGCGCAGAAACTGTATGTAGATCGAGTTTTTTGGAGAAGTCTTTGGAACTTCTCTTAAAAATCCTTTTCTCAGGTTGAGAAGAAATGGGCCTGAAATTACAGGCGGAGATAGCAGTATCATGGAGAGAAATTTTCCGAACCGTCACCATGAAACAGGAGCGTTGGACAGTGAACAGTTTATCCGCATATAAGTTTACAAGTATCTCAAAGAGCTCGGCTCTAATAAATCCAGTGGCCCCGACAATATTTCCCCTATGGTTCTTAAAAATTGTATCTCACCTTTGGCTAAACCTCTGCGCAAAATCTACGCCCTTTCATACTGCTCCGGAGTTTTCCCTGACTCCTGGAAACTGGCCCATGTTCAGCCTATATCTAAAAAAGGTGAATCTAGCGACCCCTCTAACTACCGACCAATAGAAATCACTTCTATTCTCTCCAAAATCATGGAAACAATAATAAACAGGAAGCTGAATGCAACCAAATATTGGACGACAAGCAGTATGCCTGTAGATCTAAAAGATCTACTGGCGACCTCCTTGTATGCCTAACTGAGCACCTCTACCAAAGCATTCATCGTTTTGGTGAATCCGGCCTGGTTGCTCTCTATATCTCCAAGGCCTTTCATAGAGTAGTGGAGTGGCACCCCGCTCTATTAACTAAACTCCAGGCTATTGGTATTGACTCTCTTCTAAAGAACTGGATTGAGTTTCCTTTCTGACCGTTCAATTAAGGTAGTATTGGACGGCGTCGAATCTAATCCCCACACCATCTCTGCAGGTGTTCCGCACGACTCTATTCTATCACCAGCTCTCTTTCTAGTTTTTATAAATGACCTGCTCCCAATCCCATCCAACTCAATTCACGGCTTTGCTGACGACAGTACTCTGCGTTACTCGTAGAGCTTCGATAAACCGTGACCCTTTGTCTATGGGCATTTTCGAGAATTCACCATGGTAGCTACCGGTCGAACCAGAAGTTAATCCACCATCCATCCACCACCCTGTAGTGAGACTCTGAGGCTCTGGTTACCTTATCGGTGAATATTGCAACATGGTGAGTGGTAACTTATGGTAAGTAATCAACTCCCGAACATGGTAGATTAATTTCTGGTTCGACCGGTAGCTACCATGGTGAATTCTCGAAAATGCCCTATTTCAATCAACAGGGATATAACACTGATTCTAGATAGAAGCCTAAAGAATCGGGTAGAATTCAACGCACGGAAAACGAAGTACTGACTCTTTTCTAACAAAACCCGCTCCACAATTCCTTCCGTTTTAGTGGACGGTCTAGAACTGACGGCCGAACCATCTCTCAATATCCTAGGCATAACATTAACCGAAGATCTGGGTTGGAGTAATCATATATTCCAAATCGCTAAACAAGCATCACAATGCTTGGGATTTCCTAAAAGGTGCAATTTCCTCCTTCAGACGTCGGCCAGGGATTTAGTCTACAAATCCTACATTCGGCCCCGCATCAAATACAACACTAGGGGCCCCGAGTACCACCTTAGCTTGGCTGGACAAGGTGCAAAACCGCGCTCTCCAACTTTTTGGTGATGGCGCCATTTGCTCCTCAATTGACTCATTAAGTCACCGCAGGAATGTAGCGGCTCTGGTGAAATTCTACCGCATCTACCACAAGGACTGTTCCACCGAAATATACTACCTCCTGCCTGCACGGCAATTTTTTCCCGCAACACAAGACTAGCCCTTTCGGCTCACCCCCACTGTCTTCAGCCCTTATTTTCACGTACACATCAGTCTACAAATTCGTTCTTCTCGAGAACAACTCGACTGTGGAACAACCTCCCACAGTCAGTATTCCCGAACTCATACAACACCCAGAAGTTCAAACGCAAGGTTCACCACCATCTCCTCATGCACCCCACAGACTCCCCTTAACCTATCCTGTCCTTTCTCTATCTTTCGAGCTAAGCTTACTACCAGACATCTGACCATGACGTGAACGACATGACGGACTGGTAGTACAAAGGGTGGCACTTGAGCTTAGACTTACACATAAAAAAACCAGGTATGAATCACTTAATACATACAAATATTATGAGTCAATATCTGTTGTCAATCTATAAGAACTGCCTACACTAAAGCTAGAGGCCCCATTCCTGGAAATGTTCTTCATTCCGAAGGTATGTGGACGCAAGGACAAAACGCGACATATAAGCTTGTCCTCCCACGTCTTAAGGACCCTAGAACGCATACTAGACCTATGCCTTTTTTTACGAGGGTGTGGTGAGAATCTTATATCCGTCAACAGCAGGGAATACATATGTGCTACCGCCTGCCTATGGTCCATAGCTAAGACAGAAGACACCAATGGGGGTCTCTTACTCAGACGGGTGTATCAGATTCCTACTGACTAAACTCACCAAACTTTTTGCATGACTTTTGAGCTCGCACCACTACGAGTCGTGGACCTTACGGATCACCGACTTACTATCTATGCTTTCTTTGAGGGAAAGGGGACTTCGACGGGTAGGTGGGGAGCACTCTGGCGAGAAGTTCCTGCCTCTCGGTTGTGTGGGTCTTCTTCTTCATAACTATCATTCTCCCCGCTTCATTGGCTTTCGCCATTGCGTCACTGGGCTGGATTGGTTATCAGCTGTTGTCTCTCATTGCATTTCTTTGCCTTTCTCTGCTTTTTTGGATTTCATATTGCTTAAGCTTCTGGGGATGGTCTGCTAGATAATGGTCCGCAATCTTCGGGCATTTAAAGAGGACATGCTCCGCGTCCTGATTATACTTCATTCTGGACAGAGAACGGTGAATTGTCAAACCGGAAGCCGTGAAAGTATGTCCTATAACCTCCAAGATCACTCAGGAATTGGGTGATTAGGAGACTCGTCCCATGCATGCACATTGCCAGGGAAAATTGGTTAACACCGCACTGTATGAGGTAGTGCGTACCATAAAAAACTTCCTGGAATGCACACGGTCTAACATGGCAGCCTTCCTGGACATAGAACGCGCTTTCATGATGTCCCTGATGGATTTCGGGATTCACAATGGTTCTAGCGGGTTCCAATTGTTTGCCAAGGATGTATCTTTTTTGCCGGGCTGTTGTTTTTATCTACCTACCTACAAACAACACAAGCTATAACAAATACTTGTTTTCCTTTCCACATTCACCAAAACAAATTCCGTGATGCAGTAAAAAAGCAAGGCTAAAACGATTGCAATTCAGAGGTCAAACCTCACGAATGTTCCAGATTGACCACTCGTAAATCTTTTTTTTTTGTCAATATCGTTTCTGCATATCTCATTAATTCTAGGCTACATTTCGAAATCAATTATTAACAATATTAAAAAAAACTTCTACTACATTTATTTCCGCCACGGAATATGTGAAACGTGAAGACCAAAAATAAACACTTGTTTTTTTCTTTTAAAACAGTCAATAAAAGGTAAAATTTCGCAAAATCATCGTTAATCGAGTTGAAAAATACTGTTTTTTTGTTATTTTGTCTGACGTTTTCACGATCCAATTCAGCTCAGTGCCATATCGCAGCAAGTATGCAGGGCGAAGGCGCATACCGCCGTGAAAAGACAGATCCCGCCCACCTATCGATTACTTGAGTGACTTAACAAAAGTACGTACATGCCGCAAAAATTTATCTGTTAAAAAAACGGGTAAGACCTACTTACCAACTACTTACTAAATTACAGCTATAAGGAAAACAAAAATCTCTCTCGACTGGCCATCCACGACACAAACGCCCCCGACTTAGCAAATTGAAACAACAAAAATTACTCAAGTGTCAAACGCTTTTTCGTTAAGTAGCAAAGAGCGCTGTAATCGCTAAAGAGGATTAGAAGAACTGTGAAGTAGCAAAAAAAAGCAAAACACGAAAATTATGAATAACGTTTTTTCTGCGGTAACAAAATATCAACAAAGTGAAAAACCTCAAAGAATATAATTCAAAAAGCGCATTAATTAATTATAAAACGAAACAAGAGAAAAAAACGACGAAATTTTCACTTTCTACGGCCATCAACCAGTTACGGATTGGACCATGTGTGAGGCTGCTGCGGTGGATTTGTGAAACGACTTTTAGTAGTGGTCATCGATGTTGATTGTTGGTTTTTGGCGATGCATCATCTTCGATCGCAGCCGCAGAGGAGGTGGGGTTTTTTTTTCTGGCCACAGTTTCATTTCTGAAATATTTTAGTGCTTCTTCCGGTGGTTTTTTCTCTCTTCTTTTCTTTCTCAACTTTTTTGTGATATTTCAATTTTTCGTAGACGATAATTTGTCGTAATTCCCCCGTGTACGTAGACATTGCGCAAGCCTTAATGGTTCAGTAATTCGCTGCTTCGATTTTTTTTGTATCGACCGATGTTGATTAGTTTTTTCTCCAACTTTCTTCAATAAAAGCGAAATGGACGACGAACTGCTGGCGACCTTGGAAGGCAAACAACAGTCGTAATAATTTTTCAATGGTTCAATTGATTTTTGTAAAATTAATTTGGTTTCTTACATTTGTAAGTGTTTATGAAATTATTAAAAACTTTATTTCTAGCTGAACAGAATTAGATAATGCAATGAGATGCCTTCAAAAAACTTTTAAATAATTTTCAGGAATTTTGAAGACAACATTTAACCATCATGTGCACTTCGTTACCAGCACTTCAGCACATACTTTTGCAAATAAGCAGCTTTGGAGAAGAAATTTTTATTAAAAAAATTAATAAAAGAGCGCTTGTGAAAGGTAGATTTTATAATTATCTGATTCAATTTAAAAGCAGTGTTTCATATTCATTCTGGGTTGTTTCGGAAAGTACCGTAATATTCAGTTGTCTTACGTTTTTACTTTTTCCTTTTCTTTTGAAGCAAACAAACCATAGTCCAATAACAAGTATGTGCAAATCATACGGCAAAGTAGGAGCATGTGAAGTTAATGAACCATCAAATCTGCGACACACCCAAAAAAATGCCAAAAGAATGACTTTTAGGCATAATTTTCCCAATCCACAAAAAATGTGAATTGATGAACTGCAAAAACTACAAATAGACAAGACAAGATACTTGAAAAATTCTGGGAAGAGATCATTGATATGTTCTTTTTGTAGACTACAGAAATGATTAGGGCCTGCTTTATAAAAGAAAGCTGTGGAACAACATATAGGCTAGTGCCGAAAGTTTTTTGGAAAAAAAATTAATAGCAGGGAGGGACCAGCAATGAAATGTCGTTAAGGTTATAACTAAAGGAAAAAAAAAATTTTAAACTCGAAAAAAGGGAAATGGTAAAATGGGGATGTTATTTAGGGGTTGAAAACGATTTTTTGCGATTTGCGGTGAAACATGACCTCCTAGTGAAAAATGTTTAATACAAAAGTTGTAGATCTAAAACTTTTGTATTTAACATATTTTGACATAACCTCAAATTTTCCAAGAAAATGGCGGAAAATCTCCAGTAAAAATAATTCAATTTACATGATAATTTGTAAGAGTATACCTTGTATTGCGTTAAATAAGCATGATTTTTTTTGTTTGGAAAATGGATAGTTTCCCAGAAATTAACATTTTTCGAAAAAAATACCCTTATCTTGCATGCACAACTTTATTGATGTTTTTTTCGAATTTTGATATTCAATAAGTTCTCATTTAACCAATGAAATGTCTAGTTTCAAATGGTCTATACATTTTGATACTTTATTTTCATTAAACGGCTTAAAATTAAGAAAAACCGAACACTTGATTTTTCGAATCACGTACATATTTCTCGATTTTTTCAATTTTTTTCAAATTTCTTAAATTTTTCTGTTAATGAGGGATTAAACTTTAATGGCAGAACTTAAATAAAGTTAATTACATAAAGGGTGGCAAAACCATCCTGAAAATTTTAAATAAATAAGAAATAAAAAAAAATAGGTAAAAAAACTTTTAAGTTAAATGGTTTTATTTGAAATCATAAGCTGTACCAAAAACCAGAAAATAATTAGAATACAAACATGGACCTTCTTGAGATTCCGACGTCTGGTAAGAAATCATGCAATAGTAGCCGTGCTGTTTTCTTATGTTGTATGCCAAGGTACCCTTTGTGTCGCTGCGTCAACGGATTAAGTAATATTCTGGGACTTTTAACAGACTAAAATAAAAACATGGGGCGCATTTGAAATATATTGGTGGGCTTGGAAACACATTCTTCTAGACAAGTCGTTCTTATTTAATTATACAGTGGTTATACAGGTTTTTATGCGCCCCATGTTTTTATTTTAGTCTGTTAAAAGTCCCAGAATATTACTTAATCCGTTGACGCAGCGACACAAAGGGTACCTTGGCATACAACATAAGAAAACAGCACGGCTACTATTGCATGATTTCTTACCAGACGTCGGAATCTCAAGAAGGTCCATGTTTGTATTCTAATTATTTTCTGGTTTTTGGTACAGCTTATGATTTCAAATAAAACCATTTAACTTAAAAGTTTTTTTACCTATTTTTTTTATTTTCTAGTTTTTAGTTTGATTTTTTAACCTTAAAAACTCCCCAATACCGATTTTCAATGGATTTAGGACTCATTTGCAAAATTCATCCGCCATTTTGAATTTTCAAATTTTGATCACAGAATCGTCATTTGTGGTCCTAAAAACCCCCCGATACCGATTTTCAATGGATTCAGAACACATTGGCAAAATTCATCCGCCGTATTGGCGCTGCCATTTTGAATTTTTAAATTTTAACCACAGAATCGTCATTTGTGGCCCTACAAACCCCCCGATACCGATTTTCAATGGAATCGGAACACAATTGCAAAATTCGTCCGCCATCTTGGAACCGCCATCTTGATTTTTGTACAAAATTGTCAGATTGCATTGTCACGGGAGCTCAATGTGTGGGCAAAATTTCATAGGAATCGGTTCAGTAGAAGTAGACGAAAAGGCTGTCGCAAGATTTGAACCAAACAAACAAACAAATATACGAGGTGAAGCTAAATAAAACCATTAATAACAATTTCGTTTGAATTGAATTACGCCGTGACTAGGTAATTGTTTCCAGTTTCGTAATAAAATTTTTACAGCATCGTACTCAATATGGGTTTGGGAGATTTTTTATACATTATTTATTTAGATTGACAATATGAACGGACCGTTTCCAAAAAATATGACCCCACATTGAATATCAAAATTCGAGAAAAACATCAATAAAGTTGTGCATGCAAGATAAGGGTATTTTTTTCGAAAAATGTTAATTTCTGGGAAACTATCCGTTTTCCAAACAAAAAAAAATCATGCTTATTTAACGCAACACAAGGTATACTCTTACGAATTTTCATGTAAATTGAATTATTTTTACGGGAGAAAAAAAATTAAAAACTGAAAAATCGATTTTCCGCCATTTTCTTGGAAAATTTGAGGTTAAGTCAAAATATGTTAAATACAAAAGCTTTAGATCTTTTTATTATCTACAACTTTTGTATTAAAAATTTTTCACTAGGAGGTCATGTTTCACCGCAAATCTCAAAAAATCGTTTTCAACCCCTAAATAACATCCCCATTTTACCATTTCCCTTTTTTCGAGTTTAAAAATTTTTTTTTCCTTTAGTTATAACCTTAACAACATTTCATTGCTGGTCCCTCCCTGCTATTAATTTATTTTTTTTCCTCATTTAAATCCGCTTTGGCACTAGCCTAAAGTGAATTGGGTTTCCCGAAAAAGTTAATAGAACTGTGCAAAATGGCGACGGAACAGTGGAGAACACACGTGAGAATACGAGGTTGCAATTCAATAAATTTCGCTCAAGAAACAAGTCTGCTACAAGGAGATGCGATCTCACCAATACTTTTTAACATTGCTCTGGAAGCAATAATGACGGAAGCAGAAATTAATGGACCAAATAGCATCTTCACAAGAAACATTCAGAAACAAGCCTTCGCTGATGACAAAGTCATAATTGGACAAAAAGCCCAAGACGTAAAGGAAACCTTCTCAAGAATTGTAGAAAGCAACGATTAGAACAAAGCACCAGTCTTGACGTTCATAGAATGGAAATTGTAGACAATTTTATATATTTAGGTACAATGCTTACCTCATACAATAAGATAACGGACGAGCTTCATAGACTCATCGTAACAGTAAATAAAACTTATTTCGCACTAGTAAAGAACCAAGAAATCTCACGACAATGCAAAGTGAGAATATATAAAACATTAATCGGCCCACTTCTATGCTCCGCTACTGACGTTTGAACATTGACCAAACAAACAGCATTAACAGATGATGATCTCAACGTATGCCTGACCAGCCCATCACGCGTGTTTACCTTGTGCAATGCGTTATTAAACGTAGCAGACAGTCATCCTCCTATAATCCCGGCTGCTCGTACCCATTCGAACTCCCTAGTCTTTCTTTGATGGGTAGACGAAAAAGAACACCCAAAAAACCTTAAATGATAAGTACAATAAAAGAAAATAAACTCGGGGTAGGGATATACCCCAAGAGTTCAAACGCAAGCTCGTTGCATCCTCATGCATCCTCCAGACTAGGGATGTTACGAATGTTCGCATTCGCATCGTTTTAAACATTCGCATTCGCATCAAGTAAATGCGAATGTTTTGCGAATTCGAATATGTGTGTCGTGTCGTGTCTCGTGGAAAACAAAATTAAAATACAACAAATTGACAGATCTGACTCGCAAATACCTGAGCATTCCACCGGCCAGCGCTCCGAATGGGCAATTGTTCAGTGCAGCCGGCCCTATATATGAGCCTCTGCAGGCCTCCATTCACAACAGGCGGCTGGCAGGCCGTAGCCTTTCAAGCCAGATCAGCAGGTACCGCCCGATGAAGGCTATATATTACTCAGTCTGACTGAGGGATAAAGACTTGAGGCATAGGTCTGACAGGCCGTGGACTGCAGGTAACCTCATGATTCCCTACATACACACACAGGTGAAGACGACAGTTAAGCGTAGCAGGTTGTTAAATTAAGTGCAAAAATGCTCATGGCCTCAACGAAAATTGTAGACCGAGTAGAAGTTCAAATCTTGAGGCACGGACTGACGATAAATACCCATACACATAAAGATGTTTGTCAGTTTTCGTGGACTGCAGGCCAAGCAGGCCCCATCCAGTTGACGGTGTGGGTGAATGAGTTTGTGGTTATACTTGGCCTCAAGGCGAGAAACCTTCAGGCCATGGCCTGCCGGCGGCCTGTATAGGAATGGGGGCCTTTATATAATATTCCTCGCTTGAACTTTGATTATTAATTACTTGAAGAAAGAATATCATTACTGCATATAACACTGGTCTATTGTTCTAATATTTTTTCATATCCTATTGTATGTAATAAAAAATGAGGCCTTAATTTAATTAAAATTTTTTAATGCTATTCCTAAACATTCGTATTCGCATTCCGAACATTCGCATTCGCGAATGTGATAAATATCACATTCGTACATCCCATAAATTAGCGTCAGAACAACAAAGTGCTTCCACAGTTAGTTTGACAGGGGCCAAGACTTCGATGATCTCATTGATGAGATTGAAATCGTATTCATCCAATTGTACTGGGGCCTTATTCTCTATTACAATACTCAAATGCTTTTCACTTGAAACTGTTAAGGCGGCTACACACGTAACTGCATGCTTGACAAGCACGCATGTTCAATCTCTTTATGCAAGCGTGCTTGAGCGTGTGTATGAGATTTTTTGCGCAAGCATGATGATTGGGCATATTCACACGCTGCCATAATTGTGGTGAGTAAAACCGGTTTTATTCAACTCCTAGCAACTCAGACGGGCGTAAATGAATGTAGTAAATTTGAATGCTATACAGGAACCTTTAAATGTATTGCAGATGAAATTTGCTTGTTAGAGAAAAACAGAGCTAAAGAATGCAAGAGATAGAAGTAACTTTTTATATGTGTGCTAGTTTTCACGCGTTTGGTTTTGCGTGAAAAATGTTTCGTTAAGTTCTTCCGCTCACTTCCCTCTCTCATCTATAAAACCGGTTTTAGGCGCCATGAATGTGCACTGAGTGAATAGGCCCATTGAACATCAGCTTGAAGATTGGTCGAATTTTCATCTGCATGCTTGAACAAATCTCGCTTAAAAAGAAAACTGTGAGTGCGAGCGAGCGCGTCGTCACTTTCCGAACGAAATTATTTAAGGATAAACTGCGGCTATTCAAGCATGATTGCGTCGTGTGGAGGCTACAGAGAAGTTATGCGAGAATGCGCAAAAAGATTAAACATGGGTACTGGTCAAGCATGCAGTTACGTGTGTAGCCGCCTTTATACGAAACTAAAATGCTTCGGTATTCCCTATTACATTATTGTTTCCTGTAGTAGAAATGTCTCCGAAAGAAACCAAAATTAGTACAAGATATTAGTACAAGATTAGTAACAATATTGTTACAGTTTCGAGTAGAATTTAGTCAGTTTTGTAATAGAGAATACGATTTTGGCAGTTTTGTTAGAAATGTTCACAAAATTGTAATAGATAATAAGGCCCCTGGATTATCTAAGTCTTTCAGTGCTTTTTGGATGCTAAGCATCGTAAAGAGCAAGCGTTGTAAAGAGGCTATTTCACCCAGTTTTGCAATCAAGCAGTCTTTTCCGTGCTCTCTTCATACATATTTTTCAAGTATGGTATCATTCTTTAACGAAGCTCTCTTGAAAATAAGAATCACTTTCGGGACGTCGTCATCTGAATCAGCATTGGTGGGTTCATTTGCAAAAGTATCTGCTATACTTTTTTGTACAACAAATCGCAAACGCATAAATGAATGGCGAGGGGAAAACAAGTTTTCCAACTTTGAACGGACCATCAGTTACGATTGCAATAATATCAGCATCCTGAGATATATCGAATTGGGCAAGGCGCTCTTTTAACATTTGAACAATTGCCCCAAAAAAGAAAAAAGCATACATATCAGTTCAAAATTTTCGCAGGGAAAATCCTAGGAACAATTCTGATAACATGCTCCCTATTGCTACGACCTTTATATATCTGCGGTAAAGATCTTCCTTATCTAATTTCGCCGGAGTTTCTCCAGGCCCTTGAAAACTCAACGTAGCACCCATGGAAAGACAGCAATTTGTTTTAGAGGTATGGAGATCAACATAATGTTGGAGGCCCTAGACCATCAGCGCCCGCTCTAGCGATTTCGCCGCCCCATGCAAAATGACAAATTGCCGCCCCTTAAGAATAGATATATTCACTGCGCGACAATAGCATAGGTTCAGGTATAAATACGGCGAAGTAAACATGATAAAGAAAGAATACAAACCCACCTGCATCATGTTTTTTACGAGGGCGTGGTGAGAATCTTATGTCGGACTAGCAGCAGGGAATGTGTGCGAGCGCCTGCTTAAGGGCCATGCCTAAAAGAGGAGACACCGCTAGGGGTCCGCACCCAAGCGGTAGTGTCAGATTCCTACTGACTAAACTCAACAACCCTTTGCATGATGTTTGAGTTCTGACCGGTACGAGCCGCAAAGGCATTACTTCGGCCTAGCTCAGGAAGCAATAATGAGAGAAGCAAAACTTAACGAAGCAAACAACGATTGTTGCACGGCAGTATTTGCTCGAAAATTTATATTTCCTATGGACCCTCGACCGGCCTGTGCAATAGGCGCACGGCGTGCAACATGCTAATTTCTCCCAATGTAGGTACATTAAGTTTGAGGTATGATCTTGCACACAAGAGAATCCATCAATAGCAGGGTGTATAGTTCGCGTGACAATGCAATCTGACCATTTTGTAAAAAAATCAAGATGGCGGTTCCAAGATGACGGCCGAATTTTTCAATTGTGCTCCCCGACCCCCGACATGGGTATCAAATGAAAGGGTATGACAAGTACAATACAATTAGCTATGTGGCGTCATTCAAAATGGCGGCCAACACAAAATGGCAGACTACTACTTTCTTTACAACCCACTTGTTATGGGTATCAAACGAAAGGATATGATAAGTAGAATGCCATTAGCTGTGCGACATGATTCCAAATGGCGGCCAACATAAAATAGCGTTTTACCTTTTTCTGTACAACGCCCTCGGTAGGGGTATCGTACAGTATAGTACAGTAAGCTTTGTGATGTCATTTTAAATCTGATATGGCGGTCACTATAAAATGGTGGAAGACATATAGTAGACTAAAAAGTAGAAAATAAAAAATATACATAGTTTAAAAAAACTTAAAAATACGCTTTTATTTTAAAATGAACTCAAAAGTAAAAAATAATTTTGAATGTAAAATTTTTACTGCTTCAGCCAGTATATGGAAGCAACCTACCTTTCGAAATGTAAAAAAGCGTGGGACGCTAGCGAAAAGTTCCGGTGTTAATAAAATAAGAATATAGGTAAAGAGTCCCACGCTTTTTTACATTTCGAAAGGTAGGTTGTTTCCATATACTGGCTGAAGCAACAAAAATTTTATATTCAAAATTATTTTTTACTTTTGAGTTCATTTTAAAATAAAAGCGTATTTTTTAGTTTTTTTAAACTATATGTATATTTGTGTTATTTTTTTTTGTAGAAACAATTTATTATGGAATTTCAATAAAATGATTTTGTATTTATATTGTAATATCACAATTTTTTACAATTTTTAAAAATAAAATAAAAATACGAATTTTCGCTATTTCATATGGGGTACGTTACTTATGGTGTAGGTTGACTTTCGTTTACCACTGTATATATAAAATTTAGGCCGGTCACTATGGAAATGCTCGGGCCGCTAAGGGGGGGGCAATGTAAAATGAGATTATAAAAACACTAATCCGCCCAGTTCTATACTAGGGGTCTGAGGCATGGACATTGACCAAACATACAGAATATCATCTCGAAATGTTCCCAAGAAGAATATGTATTTGGTCCTGTATTGATTAACCAAAACCAATGGCAAAAACTTCGCCATTGGTTTTGGTTCTTCTAACCAAAACCTTTCAACAGCCGGCCGCTTTGTAAACTTAACAAATACACCCTGTGTAGAATGTATATACATATTGCAAAGCCAAAGGCTAATACGAAATTCGGATACCGCGAAAACCTTGCCCTGTCCCCACCATTTCGTGTTAACTGATTTCTACTGTAGGTATATTATATAAGAGTTCAAAATAGTTGCTATGATTACTAAGCTGTTCAAATCTAGCCTCTAGTGCATTTAGTGCTTGATCGATTGTGATTATATTTTTCTTTGGGATCTTCGATCGGTTCATCTCGGACTTCGTATGAGAAATTCCTTCTTCTTCTTTTTACACGGTGTCGTGTTATTGTTGATTCAGAATTGGCTTCCACGTCAATTTCGGTAACAAGTTCCTTTGCATCAATAACAGTTTCATCGAAGGACGATTGTGATCGAAGATTCTTGAAAAACTTTGCAGTTTTTTAAAAGATCAAATGCAGAGGGTAGATCAAAACTTTTGTTTGCATCAATTTGCTTAATACCCCGGCTTCACCGGCCGAACTGCGCAAGTTCGAGCAAATTAGTCTGCTGAGCTTCAATTTTTGCCTGATGTATGGGAACATTTTCACATTCCGAAGTCAGGAAAAATAAATTCTAATATAAAGACATTTTTTAAACACCGAACTACGTAGAATCGATATAATATCAAATAAAATTAAACAAAAAACACACCTTAATGATTCTACTCGCAATTTATTGGAATATAAAAAAAAAAATATTTCATATTCTCAATAATAAAAACTCGAATGCATTTCGATTTGATTTACAAATCATCATCAGCAATCACGACTGAAGTAACTAAAATTTGCGTTGATCCATAGTAGGCATTAAACGATTTGAAACGGTCCGGTGTTATAGGAGAGAGAACAACACCGACTCGATGTTGCCATTGTCCAAATTAACGGTGTTATTGGTTTTGTGGATATAGGCACTTTCATAGGCATCGAGTCTTCTCTCGTCACGCACGCTTCTTATCAACTTTACGTTGTCAATAGAAATATTCAAATGCATTTTCTCTATGGCGTGAGCTGCAAATGCCGATTTTGTTACTTAAGTAACAAAATCGGCATTTGCAGCTCACGCCATAGAGAAAATGCATTTGAATATTTCTATTGACAACGTAAAGTTGATAAGAAGCGTGCGTGACGAGAGAAGACTCGATGCCTATGAAAGTGCCTATATCCACAAAACCAATAACACCGTTAATTTGGACAATGGCAACATCGAGTCGGTGTTGTTCTCTCTCCTATAACACCGGACCGTTTCAAATCGTTTAATGCCTACTATGGATCAACGCAAATTTTAGTTACTTCAGTCGTGATTGCTGATGATGATTTGTAAATCAAATCGAAATGCATTCGAGTTTTTATTATTGAGAATATGAAATATTTTTTTTTTTATATTCCAATAAATTGCGAGTAGAATCATTAAGGTGTGTTTTTTGTTTAATTTTATTTGATAAATTCTAATTTCGCCCAACAGAGCCTGAAATCAAGCTTGAAAGTAAAAGCTCGCTCAAAAGAGAGTAATCAACTGGAATAGTGGAATGACATTCCAGGGAGCTTTTGCATTTATGACTGCTGGCGAAAAAGCAACAACAATTTCATGCACTGAACTCGACTTTAGCCGGTGAAGCGGATTGAAGTGGACTTGATTAAACTGAGGCCGGTGAAGCCGGGGTATAAGGTACCTTTACATTATATAATTTGTCATATGACTTTGCTGTCAATGAAGTCAAACCTAAACATAAAATGTCAAAAGATGTTTGTTTTTGACATGTCATACGACTATCTGTCAAAATTTGCATTGAATATTTCTGTATTGATTTGTCAAAATTAAGCGTGATCACAATTCGAAGTCAGATGAGCTATCAAATCGTAATTTTGACAGTAAAGTCATATGACAAATCACATAATGTAAAGGTACCTTTATTGAATGCAATTTAGAATTTTATACCAAATAACTAACCAACACCCAATACAAAAACTGAAATTGCTTAATACAATTTAATAAACCAGAGGCCTCGTCTCTTATTAAATTATCAATTTCTTGGTTTCAGTATAATGCTTAGCAAGGCGTCGCGTCGTATACATCTCCCCAATGGAATCTCAAAGGCTTTAAGGCCTCTAGCCTGCTCTCCCATCTGGTGCCACTCAATGGTAAATATAACCCTGAAATATTCGTATACAGTTACCCCACGCGACTCTATATGCATGTTCAAACAAGTTCAAACAATGCCCTTTACAAATGATCCAAATGTTTCTTTTTCAAAATTATAAATGTAAATTTTTAGAGAATGAAGAAATTGATATGTGAAATTTTCTATTACATCAATATTTTTCACAGTTACAGTCAAAATGCCGCCCCCAAATATTGGCGCCCCAGGCAAATGTCCGGGTTGCCCCTCCCCTAACGCGGGGCCTGAGACCGTTCATTGCTTTTGTGCTTTTTGATCAAATTTTATAAGCCTTGGCGATAATAAAGACACTTTTTGCAGACATGAATTTAATAATACACTTCAAATTGCAGATCATCTTACAAAAGTCCGTGGCATTCTGGCCAAGAAGTTGACTTCATTCACTCATTTCTTAAAATTACACAAAAGCTTGTTTGCTGATGTTTCACTGAACTTTGCGAAAACTCTGCGCCTAGATCCATACGTCCTCGTTTGTATTCGGCCTTTTAGTCCATTATAGTTAACGCTCAGTAAAATTTACCTAATTTGCATTGTAGTACGCCGCAGCATGCATCATTAAAAGCAATTAATAAGGAAATTGATTAGAATATGCAAAATGGTTTCGACCTACTATCTCGAAAAATATATTCCGCCAACACATTCCGATCAATTAGGACATCATAGGACCATTAAAATTTTGTTTATATATGTATTAACATATGTGACAAATTTATGCCAGAAAAATAGTTACAGATTTTTAGACGGTCTACAGGAAATTTTTGACAACAAAATAAATTAAAAGAAAAATAAGGGACACGAAAATAAATAATAAATTAATGAAATTAATACACTAAAAGCCATAGAAACTTGTATCATTCAAAAACATTTAAATACAAACACAAACTGACTCCGAAACCATTATATTTTAGTTATGGCTTGGCGATGGACTTTTATTGCTAAAATCGCTTTGGTCGTTAGCGGATACATTTCCTAATGTTTTCATTATTATTTTTTTAGATGCTTTTGCTAAAGTTTATGACAAGTTGTCTATGATGACACTAAATTTTGATTTATTTATTGATATTAGGTCTTTATGAACTGACAAAGCCAAGAAGAGGTTTTTATTCCACTGCATCCCCTACACTACTATGGCGAAAGAAGAGGCAAAACCCACGGTATACAGAACCAAGGTAATGTAAAAGACTGAATATCGTTTTAGTGCGACGTCACTCGGCGACCTATTCCCATATAAAATCGAAATTGTTGTTGTTGTTTCTGCATTAGTGCTGACGTCACCCGGCACTCTTTTCTTCGACATACGAAGCTGTCAGTCCCTTTTACGTTACCTTGTTTCTGTATACCGTGGGCATAACCGAACCGTCACTTCCTCGTTTTGCTTCCTGGATAACCAAGTAACGACGGTAGCAGGGAACACACCCTATAACGGTCAAGATGTAAATGACATCGTGTCGTGGCCTGCTTGGTAGTGGGTAGGTTTTGCGGGGGCTGCAACTTTAAGTAATCGAGGAAAACGACATTTTCAAACTTTAAGAGGGCCTTCTGGGTCCCCAACGATGTTAAGCAACCGGGACAGGTTATCCGCAAGATGGCGATCCAAAACCACCGATCGAGGTGTGAAGTAAGTGAGAAAAAATCACATATAGAATATCCTTATATCTTTTGTGGGTCGCTGATTACGAAAATACGTGTCCCACGGTCGTAAAATATGGGCGTCACCCTTAAAAATGCAAAAAACACCCTTTTTTAAGAAAACAAAATAAAAAATACATTGAAAAAAATTTCTAGCCATCTAGGTATAAAAAATACTAGTAGACGATGAATTCCTTCACGCAAAGATTATGGAAGTAGCAAAGAATTCCCAAAAAACTGGAGCTTTCACCTTCACCCCAAAAGGTATGTTAGGGGACATCCATAAATTACGTGAGACGTTTTCGACGATTTTTCGACCGCCGCCCCCCCCCCCCTTCACCACTTGGTGAGATGTCGTGAGATTTGGCTCGATCCCCCCCTTAATCTCAGGTGAGATTTTTCAAATTTTAAAAAATGGCTAGGATTTACACTATTATGCGTATTTGTAGTGTAAATACGTTAATCTGTGCTTGATTGCGTTTAAAAAAACATAATTTGTGTTGAATAACAATACTACAAAATCATCGCAGCGCCAGCGCCAGAACAGAAAAAATTCAATTCTAGCTTGAGCTCAACTCGTGTATTTGTAGAGCAAGCATACGGAATTTAAAAAAAAATTAGAATTTTACATTATATTGGCATACGAAGGTTGACTTTGACAAAACTTACAATTATGGCATGCATAGTCTATATATATAAAATTCGATGTATGTGTGTATGTATGTATGTTCCCTAATAACTCCTAAACCATTCAACCGATCGCCACAAAAATTTAACCATATATTACTTACATCCAGGGGGTGGTTTTAGTATCGGTGCCTACTTTCAAAGATCACTCCCAGGGGGCGCTGTCTTAGAGAGCTTTAAAAAGCATAATAATAAACGTTCTACGAAGGTGAAAATGTATACATAGAGGTTTCTCGGTACGAGAAAGCGATTGGTGATGTCCATTACTTTCGCAAAGATGGCGGTTCCAATATGGCGGCAGAATTTTCCAATTTTGTTCCCCGACCCCCGGCATGGGTATCAAATGAAAGGGTATGACAAATAGAATATTATAAGCTGTGTGGCGTCATTCCAAATTCAAAATGGCCGCTTACACAAAATGGCAGATTACCTTTTTCTATGCAAGCCATCCGGTATGGGTATCAAAGGAAAAGGTATGACAAGTAGAATACTATTAGCTGTGCGGCATCATTCCAAATGCAAAATGGCGGCCAACACAAAATTACAGTTTACATTTTTCTTTACAACGCCCGTGGCCCGCCCTCGGTATGGGTATCAAATGAAAGTGTATGACGAGTATAGTACAGTAAGCTGCGTGACGTCATTTTAAATCTAATATGGCGGTCCCCACAAAATGGCAGAAGACCTATAATAGTCTAAAATGTAGAAAATAAAATATAGTTTAAAAAAACTAAAATATACACTTTTAAATTAAAATGAACTAAATAATCGAGCGAAGTTCTGCACAGGGCGGCTACTCCCCGGCATAGCAAAATCAAATCTGATCGATAAATGCCAAGTCAGGGGATGGTTTTTATTGTCTCGATCAAAATGTCAGATCCCTAATAGTTTTACATTTTGTTATTTGGAATCAAAAATACCAAAGAAATGCCTTCATATTAAAATTCATATCACCTGATTACTACTATTGGCTTATGGGTGCAGCATAGGCGCACCGGGTCCCAGCTAGTTCACAATATTATTGTAAAGATGGAAATATACAAACTTCGGAGCATTCTTCTATAGATTTAACCTTAGTGTAAAAATCCTGTGACTGAATGACCCACGCCTTAGAAATGCAAAGTCTGAAGTCACAGGCAGCTTCTCAAATTGGCGTTTCAGCCGCCTGTACACCAGGATATAGATTCAAGAAGTGCCGATATGTCAGACTTCTATTCTTCACAGCTCTCAATCATTACGTTTACATGATTAACTTGAGTTCTTGACTTGAAATTTACTTGAAACTCAAGTTGCGTTTTCGGTTCACTTACTTGACTTCAAAATGTCTAGAAATTTTCTTGAGCTGACATTTGACTTTCCTATTATGACAGAAACTAGCTCCATATTATAATAGAAATAACTTTAAAAATATTGTATCAAAAGTTTACATTCACTACAGTTTTTATCTTCTTCTTGTTCCAAGAAAAAAAAAACATGGAAAATTTCAAGTATTCAAGTACCGTTTACATGAGATTTTTCAAGTCAATCAAACAAATTTTTGTGATTTACTTGACTCAAGTATACTTGAAGTCAGGACGAGTTTACATGCATATTTTGTTACTTGAAAACTATTTCAAGTTTACTTCAAGTAGTCATGTAAACGTAGTAAATATTCACTACACAAGGTTTTCAAAATCTATCTTGGCCTCTAGTATATCGGAGCAGATTCGTCGATTCAAAATTCGAATCCTGTAAGATGCTTAGATGACTAATGTCTCCTGGCGTAAATGTCTGCTTTTTGTATAGTGAAAATGCACCGCAGATAGCATGTGTTCTGACTGATGTGAAAGAGCCGATTCCTAATATAATCTCTATTATTGCAGTAGGATTACATTATGATACATTATGCACTTGAGATACTTAGGAGCAGAGCTGGGCACAAAACCGTTAATTAACGAAGTTAACATTTTGTTTAACGAATTAACTTTTAAGTTAATTTCAAAAACCATTAACGGTCTTCTTAACTTCCGTTAAATTCAGCTTCCGTTAACATAAGTCCGTTAAACGTTTCTTAGGTGTCGCGATGAGTGTCATTCCAATAAAGTCTGAAAAAGTCTCTACCCTGGCCTGTCCCTTTAGCGTTTTTAGTTAAACATGCAGGCAGTGTATATACCTTCTTTGTCGCCATTGTTAAATAATTTTTCAGACTTAATATTGGAATTTCAGAAAAATGTACTTTAATTGTGCATTTAATCATAATGGTATTTCTAAAAAGCATTAAGATTGCATAAGCTGTGATTTATTGCATAAAATGACAACATGTAGCATAAAAATGCTATTTTATAATAGATGCCGTACACTTTACCTCTTATAGTAGAATTACCCATATAACAAAAATTAAAACAAAAATTTTTATATCGGAACTTCGCATACGCAAGATTGTTAACTTTTTAAAGCTGGCAACCACCACATGGAAAACGCCTGGATGGTGTTATGGCTCCTGAAACCCGTCAACCAGCCCACCAGCCGATACAGAATGTGACAACAGCGATATTTTTATAAGGTTCAACAATTAAAAAAATACTGAAAATATAAAAAACAATTTGTCATCTTGTTATGGGGTCAGGCGCGGATTTAAGGGGGGGTCACGGGGGTCATGACCCCCCCCCCCAAAAGCGCTCGCTGTTTAAAAAACAAAATTGATCCAACTAAAAAAACAAAAACAAAAAATAACCAAACCTCCAAAACCGACCCAACTTTTTGCAAATTAGAGCAACGACCTTAAAAAATGACATTCAAGGTCAACTACAGATTGATCTATACTCTTTCTATATATTTTGATTCGTAAACTCTGAAGTTATGTAGCTGCACTCACAAGAAAGGGCGCCTTCATCAAAAACACATTAGGGCACGTTTTCTGCCCTACTCCGCTCAAATTAGGGACAATTAAAGAAATTTTTCCCACAGCTATGATACCGGTGCCAAGTGAAGAATATGGGTTATCTAAGCATGATTTTCACAACCCGCAGTTCGAAAAAAGGGTAGTTTTTGAGAAATATGTGAATTTTATAGTTTTTTCGCCTTTTCTCTATTTTTAAGAGAAACTATGCATTTTGGTCAAAATATCAAAAGAGCAAAGTTACAAGGCATAAAATTTCTTGCAAATTTTGCCTTCACTGTTTTTTCGAATTCGGCATTGTTTCGCCGGTAGAGCTCGTTTTGCGCCTTTTTTAGACTCTGTTGATAACACAGGCACACAAAAAAAATGTCAAGACCCAGAGGGTACATCCCCCTACCCCCCCCCCTCGTTTTTGGGGTCGCTGAAACCGAATATGACCATAAAAAATTTTTTTAACTAGCCATTTCCCCGCAACCACCCCCATACACCCCCTTCTGGTAGTTGAAATGTCAATTCTCATACAAAGTCGAGTAAGGTATGTATTCCTATGTTTTTTGGGCCTCTGTGAACGAAGAAGACTACCAAAAATGAATTAGACCCCCTCGTTACCCCCTACCCCCCTCTCTCATACAAAATCGAGTAGGGTGTGTATTCCTATGTTTTTTGGGCCTCTAAGAACGAAGAAGACTACCAAAAATGAATTAGACCAACTCGTTAGCCCCTAACGTCACTAAGTGACGCTAGGGGCAAACGAGAGGGTCTAATTCATTTTTGGTAATCTTCTTCGTTCACAGAGGCCCAAAAAACATAGGAATACATACCCTACTCGACTTTGTATAAGAATTGAAATTTCAACCCCTATATGTCACCCTCAGAGCAAAAGCGGGATATATTTTATATTGCAGCAAAAGAGGAATACAAATATTTCAGCGCAAAAATGGTTCAACTATTATTCAGAGCAAGAACGGAACGGAAAAAATCTTAGAGCAAAAGCGGATTAACTTTCTAAACCGTTTTTGCCCTCTACGAAAACTTGTACCGCTTTTGCATAGAACGAAAACTTAAACCGCTTTTGCCCCCAGTTTTTATTTACATCGCCGTTGCTTACATTATTACTTCGAAATCTATTTTTAGACGGCATTTTCTTCACTTTACTAGACAATACAATGCAACTCAACTCATAATGTTGGAATTTTTGGAATTTTCGCGTTTGTAACATTAATTCTTTGAATGTTTGAAGTGTGTGTAACTACTTATGATAAGTTTTATGTTTTTGCCATTTTCCCATTTTTGACTACATTTTTGGGGATTTTTGCATTTCTAACATAAATTTTCGTTCGTCATTTTTATCTGTTATCTTCATTACCAACTTTAATCTTGTAATGTTTGCAATTTATGATTTTTTTTAATTTACTTTTTTTTACTTAGTTATTTTTGTAGTTTGTAGTAAAAAACAATTTTCAATTTTTTGAGAAATTCAGATTATTTAACTACATTTTAAAAATTGCCAACAAGTGAAAAATTGCAGATATACAGGGTATATACCCTTAAGTTTACAAAGCGGACGGCTGTGGATAGGAACAAAAAATCGTAGGGGGGGGGGGTGGAGAAATCGTAACGGTTAAGCAGCTAGGGCGTTTTGAAGTTTTTTTGGTTGAGGTTTACGTATCACCCTGTATTTTTGCAACCCTATGAGCTATTTTCATGAGTAAGGTATCGGTGTACGCAGAACACTCCCACCTATTTAAAACTGTAAAATTCAAGGTTCTACCCTACCAACTTCCAGAGGAATCAGTCATCAAAGACAAAATTTCGTTTTTTTAACTAAAATTTCAACTAAAACCTCCTTTTTCTCCAAAAAATACCTTCTTAACTAATATTTTTTTTTACAAAATTCTAAAGCTTAGACAATTTTCTATGAATAATGACTGGACAATTTTTATCCTACGGGTTTGATTTTTGGAGGTATAAGCAATTTTAATACTAAAATTGGCTCTATTTCGTACTTTTTCATCTAAGCTTTGCCAAAAAGTACCAAATTAGGCCAATTTTAACATCAAACTTGCTAATAACTTCAAAAGCAAAAGCCGTAGGATAAAAATTGTCCAGACATTATTCATAGGAAATTGTCTAAGCTTTCCAATTTTGCAAAAAAAGTATTAGTTAACAAGGTATTTTTGGAGAAAAAGGTGGTTTTAGTTGAAATTTTAGTTTACAATTTTCAATTTTCTTTTACAATTTTAGATAGGTGGGAGTATTCTGCGTACACTGATACCTTATTCATGAAAATAGGGTTACAAAAATACAGGGTGATAAGTAAACCTCTACCAAAAAAACGTCAAAACGCCCTAGCTGCTAAACCGTTACGATTTAACCCCCCCTTTTACACGATTTTTTGTTCGTCTATCCACAGCCGGCCGCTTTGTAAACTTTAGGGCATACACCCTGTATGTGGGTACTGTACATAATATATATAATATTATTATTGTCAAAAAAATGAACTTATTAATATTAAAATGAAAAGGACACTCATTTTGAGACTAAAGGTGAAGGTGTCAAATGCAAAAACTAAAGAAATATTGTATTTTTTGTAGAAATTAACAGCCAATACCTATACAAAAATGGCATGACTGAACGGAAAATAATTATGTAGAATACTTACCCTAAAATTAAAGATAAATTTTCAGAAATTGGACAAACTAGAGACAATTATCACAATTTTATTATTACAAAAATTAACCTCAAAAATGAAAAAAAATTGTGGAAAGTTCGAGTAAAGGAGGTTAAATTTAAAGGGGGTTGTTTATTCGGGACCATAAACAACTTCGAGTTAAAGAAGAATTCGAGTTATAGAGTCTCGAGTTATAGAGTTACACTGTAATGATTACAAGAATTTTCAACGAAATATCAATTTATTTGATATTTCAACTCGAATTGAATTTCTTTTGAATCATTACTGCATAGCCGTAAAAACATAGATTTTCAGAAATTACATGAGAAATATGTGATTTAAAGAAAAATATATGCACATTACAAAATTTGTATGAAGAATACATGTTATTATTGTATAAAAATATATACTTAAAAAATTACAATGTCAGACATCTTCTTTCTAAATCATTCGTCGTCACTGTCTCCACTGGCATAGTCAAAATCTTTCCCACAATTGTCCTTTCTCAGCTGTTGGTAAAAAGCCTTGTACTGGGGTGGTATATATCTAACCAACTGCATCAGATCGTCATATTTTGCTTTTGTTATTGTCTTTCCTGCCGGATATGAATGTGACAGTTCAGTCATTCGAAACTCTTCTTTTGTGACTTTTTTCTTCCTGATGTCAACTTCTCGCATAATTCCATCGTCATACTGGATGAACAGACTGAAGAGCTTCTGCCTTTCCAACTTGATTGAACGAATTTTCAACCAGTTAATTTTTTCTTTGGTTATATCTACTTTTCGATTAACAACCAACTTCTGCAAATCTTGCGAGGAATAGAAATCTGATGTGTCCATTTTTGTGACTTCAAATAAAGGTTCTTTCTTTTTAGTTTTTTTAATCAGTTCTATCCAATCATCTGGTACGTTGATGGTCTCATGATTTTTCCGTTCTTTTTCTATTAGTCCAAAGCTTCTGTCACAGCTGTTATAACTATGTCCAGACAGGAAAAATTTCTGCTGTATCGTCTCAACGTTGCTGTTTGCCAAAAAGTATTTTAATAACAATGTAATTTTTATATTGCGATTTTGTCCTCCACAAGAATCGGAATATAGAATGATGTGCCTGATGTTACTCGGTAAGTGGTCATCAAAGTGTTTGAATAAACATGACGCAATTTCTTGACCCCCTCTTGCAGCGACGTTTTCGGACCAAACATACATGTAGGCTGAAAAGAAATGTTAATTATGCATTTTTAGTTTGTAATATATTTTATTCAATATTGAGCTATCGTGCAGTACATACATTTCTTAGCAACCTCTTCCACAATACCGAGATTATAAGTTGATAGCTGCCGTTTGTAGAAAGCAACACTTGTTGTGAGGGATGGCGTCTCCAAAACCTTCTGCAAATCAAACGTAAGAATCAAAGTATCGTCAGATGCATTTTTCACGTCGCTCTTAAATTCTTCGGCTATTCGTTGTGCAATTCCGTCATGCCCCTCTTTTAATTTAACGAACTTTTGTCTTTCCTCATCTGAAAGATGTATGTTCTTCAAGTTTACTGCAATGTGGTCACATGTCTTGCAAGTATCAGAGTGTTTTTTCTTGAAACTTAGATTGAAGTCGTTGTTAAAAATATCACGGAAAACCCATTCAGAAACTGGCTGCAGATTAGTTCGTTCACATTCACCTTTATACATCTGGTACATTATACTCAAATTCATGTTTGAATTGAGATACTTCATTTGAGATCCAGCTCTACCGTAATGTGACTCGTATTTAGGAAAGCGATTGATGAAGGCTCGGACTCCATCTTTGGCTGCCTCAGTTGTCTTGTTCTTTGATGAAGCTTTTCCCCTGTTTTCGGATGCAGTTGAATTGCTCGATGCGGATTGTACTGCTCTGTTCATTGTTGTTGCAGGAATCTGGTAACAACTAAGCAAAAATGATCTGCACACAAGGTGTTCCATTCCTTCGTCATCCTTGAGATAATATTTGAAGCTGCAATCTCTGTTTCTCTGTTTGATAAGAGGCAGAAAGTGATTTTTCCGGGGTGCCACTGGTATTTTTTTGATCGATGCACGAATGAGCAGGGTTTTCTGAGTCTTATTTGACTGATCATGATAAGTCGTAAAGATTTCCTTTTGCCGAGCAAGATCAATTTTTGTAGAGCAGTATGGGATGCATTTACATATTGTTTGACCAATGAATTTCTTTGCGGGTATGATTTTTCCTGTTCTCGTAATGCGCTCATGTCCATGTTCAACTTTTTCTTTGGCAATATATTTTTTACGCAGATGTGGGAAACTTTTCCTTTTACGTGAGTTTTTCGTAGTATTCGCAATTGCTTTAAGCAATGAATATGTAATTTTTAACCAATTTTAGAATTTTTACTACAAAATTACATTAAAAAATTACCTCCATTATTTTCCTTCTGGCTAGCAGTGTCATTTTGATCCGATTCGGCAGAATCTGCAGCGCTGTTCCTTTCTATTATTCCAAGAATTTGTACAAAAAATAAAGCAATTATGCAGATATCCAATGTAGGTAGCGAATATATACAATTCATGAATTACCACAAACCTCTTTCCATTATTAAATTGAACTAATTATTGTTCTTTTTGGCACTTTTCTTCTCTGACGATGGATGCTCTAATGTTTCTTGCTCGAGTTTTAACGAAAGAATGGCAAAAAATGTACGGGACGAAACGAAAAAAAAATATAAAAATATCATATTTTCTTCGAAGATGCGTTTATGGTCCTTCCTAGAACGCGCGCGTGACCCAGAAATTAGGGCACGCGACCCCAAAAAATATATACTGAGTAGGCTAAGTAAGGGTTGTGCAAATTGTGTTAAAAATCTCGTCAGTAATGACCCAGCGGGGAATTGAAGCGCTTTGGAACAGATTCTGAAGCGCTGAAAAGGAATGCCAACGCGCTTCTTATTCATATCCCAATTCTTTCCTTTTAACACAGGCATGTCGTCAGAGCGAAACGCTTATATTTTGTTGTTGAAGAAGCGCAATTGAAGCTGGGAAATTGAAGCTCTTGGGTAGTCCAGAAAGCTTTCGTGTGACCCATAGATATTTTCCTGGAACCCACCTCATAATAAATTTTCAGTTTCAACAATTAATTTTTACACAATTTAATATCAGAAATACATTTATTAAAAAAATTCTTCCAACTGAATTATATAAATAATAAAAACATAATAAATCGGTATCTATCCATTTCTTTATTTTTCGACGTCCAGAAAACCAAAATATTCATTTTTTATAGCTTCTAAAAAGTAACTTTAAATTAGGGATTTTTCTGAAGAATAAAAATGAATTAAAACTTACCGTAAACATACTTCTTGAATAATTGTTTAATTGGAATTTTTTAAATTATTTATCGAAAAATATAAATGCATTTATTAAATTAATTATTTAATCAAAATGCAAGTTAAAAATGTCACTTACTTATTGTTTTACCAAAAACATATTTCACAACTGACGCGATTATTAGAAAAACCACAAATTTGCCAACTAAAGGTGCCCATACACGTCAAATTGAATGTACATCTAGATTTTCATCAAACCCATGTGCGCAACGAGTTTTGATCGGCCGACCGGCTCCCAATCGATAGTTTTGGTTATACATCCGCACTTCGATGTACCGATGTATAAATTGTAACGTTTG
Source organism: Thereva nobilitata (assembly GCA_963855945.1). Lineage (NCBI taxonomy): Eukaryota > Metazoa > Arthropoda > Insecta > Diptera > Therevidae > Thereva > Thereva nobilitata. The sequence goes on from OY979696.1 coordinate 130,050,241, forward strand.
TAAATTAACATACATTGCCGTGCTCTGTAAATTTATCAATCTAAAGAAATGTTTGCATCGAAATTAGTCCAAACAAGTAAATATTGTATTTAAAACTTCAAAGAATTAGACATTAAAATCAATTAACATTCGAAGTAACGTTTTTAGTTCTAATATATGAGTTTTGTATTATAGGCCGTCAGAATTAATGATTTGATGTCGATTTTGGAGATATTTCATGTCCATCCGATTTTTTTTGGATAGAATGATAGATCTAGGTGTAAATAACAATAAAATCATAAAGATGCAATTTTAGCCCTTGATTGCATCCAAAAGTGCATTTTATGCATAATAGTCTATTCCAACTTTATGCTTCAAATTCGATTGAATACGTATTTTCAGGCAAAAATACATTATTTTCAACCCTTAAGGGGTCAAACTACCTCTAGATTAAAATTGAATTTGAAAAAAATTGAAAGTTTTTTTGCATTTAAATTTTATTTTTAATTAAATAATTACTAAAAAATTTGGGAAATTTATTCTAACCCCCCTTTTTAAAGGTGTTAAACCACACCTAAATCGAAACAGAATAAAAAATACGTACATTGATAAAAAAAATTCTGGTGGATCAGAAACGAATCTATATGCACAATAAAGTTTATGTGATAATAAAATAAAAAAATTCTAGTCAATATTAATTATTAAACTATCGAAAAATCGGAAAAATAGCAAAAAAATGTCTTCCAGCGAAAAACATAACTAAAAGCATTTTTAATGAAAACTGAGAACAAAAGTGGTTCAAATTTTAGTTCCGCGCAAAAGCGGTATAAGTTTTCATTAAGAGCAAAAGCGGAATAAAAACTTAACCCGCTTTTGCTCTCGGTTTTTTGATACACCGTTCTTGCGCTGAAGTATAGTTATACCATTTTTGCTCTAAGAACACGAAGATATTCCTGTTTTGCGCTAAAAAAATTACCGAACCGTTTTCGCTCTCTTTGTTATTATATCCCGCTTTTGCTCCGAGGGTGTCATATAAGGGGTGTATGGTAAAAATTTCCTAAAAACTAATTTGAACGGACTACGTTTGTTTTTAATCCACGAGAAAATTCGGTTAGTTTTGTCCATTTTGTTAATTTTGTGTTTGTCCCTAAAAAAGCCTCTTTAGACGCTTCGCTCCCAGGAACGTTCCTCGAACTTTATGGATGAAGGGAGAGGTGGGATGGTACCTCTCATCAACCCCACTACAGTGCCGCGGCCAGACAATTTGGCGGATTTGGGGAGAGTCCAAAAAAAATTTCCCTCGCTTCGCTCGCGCGTTTATCTTCATACAAACCCGTCCCCGCGACAGAATAATCGCCCTATGCTGATTTCTGTGGCCCATATTCATTTTATGGTCCATTCTCAATGAAGTAAAAATCCAAATAATGAATTCAAATGATTTTTATTCCAAAATAATTTTTCGTTCGCCTCGCTAGCGGGGCCCCAAAACCACGGGGCCCTGTGCAGTTGCACGTCCTGCACATATGCCAGTCGCGGCACTGCCCCACTACCTCCACCATCCACAAAGTTCGTGAGGAATGCTACTGGAAGCGAACCGCCTAAATAGGCCCTTAGGAGTAGAAATTTTTTTTCGCCACTTTTAATTCCGTGCCCTCCCCCCCTAAAATAAAATTCTAGATCCGCGCCTGTACGGGGTGCTTTCCATTTACGACACAGCGGGACGCAGTGTGTCACATAGGGTGTTTTATCAACGACTTCTTTAAATATATGCCACACGGCTATGCACAGCTGTGTCGTTGATGGAACAACCTGTATATTGTGTCCCGCTGTGCCGTAAATTGAAAGCGCCCATGGTAATGATAAAAAGCCATAATCCTTTTCCAGTCCTTCATTGTGCAAGTGCACTGGGGCTCTTCTAGTGGGTTTAAAATGCGTGACCCCTAACAATTCACGCCACCTATAGCCTTTAAGCTGCAGCCTCAATTGAGCCTTGCTCAGACTGACAGCTCTATAATTGTTCCACAACTTATCGTTTAAATTCCAGTTATTAAACGCCGTTTAGATCTAGAAGCGCGAAAAAAATGCGGTAATCGTTTTCCACTTCTAATTGCCTTTTAAATGCCACAATTTAAACCTCCGTAAATTGAAACCTTGCAGACATAAATAAAATTCGCAGCTTTTAATTTGTCACGCTTAATCGAGCCTAGTTCACACCGAAGGAATTCAATTTTTTTCAACCTCAAATCCGATTTCAACTTGGGATTATTACCATCACGAAAGAATTTGGCTGTTTGAGTCTGGATTGGATTGGATAAAAACCGGACCCGGAGTTTAACCCTGTTTTTTGTTCAAGTGAGTGTACACAAGGAAGCAACCTTGTCGTCGCCAACCGAAAATACTTTCTGCAAAAATTCCTTAACGTAAATCAATCGGTCAATCCGAGACGGAAACCTCTTAATCGGCTTAAGATAAAAACTGGATCAAATCTTTGCAACCGGTTGCTAACCCGTTATCGTGTTATCATAGAATTTCGCTTTCGTTTGATTTGAGTGCGAACGACGACCGCGGTGGTACAGTTTAGCTCCCTGCAGTGGACCAAATCCGGTTTGTCCACTTTACGGTCGCACAATATAACGAAAAACGTTTAGCAAAGTCCAAAAGAAAGTAAAACGCATTCAAATGGCAAAAGTTCTGCCATCGCGCCGGGGGACCGCCAAAATACCAGTAAGGTTTTGCCCCACTTTACCGAGCATCCGTTGCATATGGCTGCATTCCAGCTGGCTGTGAACCTCTGTCGGCAGCAGTGCGTACTACTACTAGCATCAATTGGTTCGATTCAGCCGAATGAACGGTACTACGTGCGCATGCAACGATCGGCCGTTGTGCAATTCGAATGCACTGCACTGCGTCTTCCGGCATTTTTGGGTCGTTTTCGGTTTTTCAGTTGGTTTCACTTTTTTTATACCTGCGATGAAGACGCAATCAATGTTGACTTTTCTATGAAAAGCGAGAATTATGATTAAGGAAAACTGGTTCCACATTCACTTTTCTTCGTTTATTTATTTCAGTTTTACAAGCGGCGAGGTGGGGTGGTCTTTTTAATTAACGGCCCCAGGTATGGTGCGTTTTTGATGCATTTTTTATGTGCGCCATGAATTAGAAACTAATCTGGATGTAATAGACACAGCAAGAGATGGATGAGAATTGGTGAAATATGCTCGAAGTGAATTGTGGGTCAAAAAGGCTGTAAAAATATTTATTAGGAATGAAAATTCCGTGTAACCAATTATTTATGCAGCTGAGGGAGACATTTCTGAAACGAGTAAATAATGAGAGTTTGAGATGAAACGTGCATTAATTAAACATCTTGTGCAATTAAAACCTTTTTCTAGCCACTTTAACGATTATGTTAGAAGCGGAGTTAAAGTGGAGAATGTAAAATATTGGAAAGTGAATGGCCGCTGCAAAGCAGGAAAACGCTTAAAGACATTACAATATAAACGTACGAAGATGAGAATTGAGTATTATTACACTGCGGAATGTTTTGTGGATTTATATTTTTTAAGTTTATCACAAATATTGAAACTTTAATCAGATTGTGTAACTTTAATCAGTCAACAATTTTTTGCATTCAATTTTTTGAAAAGAGAATTATCCATGCTTGGAGAAGAAACGATTGACGATTACCAGCATTCACTTCGATGTGAAACGTTCGATGATGTAAACATAAACATTGAAATTATTTATTTTTAAAACAGTAATAAGTAATTTAAAAAGGTTTCGTGAAAGGCACGTCGGGAGATCTCGGAACAATTAAGAGAAACTGGCTTTTTACACAAACAAAGGAAGAATCCTTGATAGCATTACTTACTAGAAGTAAACGCTGTGGTCATGCACAAAGATATATTCGGGAGGCAATCCTGTCATTTAAAGGATAAAAGTCTCCTGGAGCAGACGTCTATGGTCCTATTCTGCCTGCAGGAAGGTTGCAACCTAATAACTCCTTACTCTACAAAATATTCAGCGTGTCTTCCTTACATGCCCGGCGGGAAATGGAGTGCTCCAATAGCGCTGTTTGAGCACTCCTTAAAAAGCTTACAGGGCTCCCGTTACGCTCCAGTTCCATAAACTTTTTAACATTGCATGTCATTGCAGTGGAGCATACGTTTTTATGCTCCTTCAAAAGCGTTCTAGGAGCATTATAAAAAAGCTTTTTAATAAGAATTTTAATGGACGCCTGTGGATATGTGATCCGGGTATCGAAAAGCTTTTATTTTGTTTATCTTTTGCAATTGCCTTTTCCTTCCCAAGCGCGTGTGTGGTTTTATCAAAGCAGTCCCCCAACTAAATTCTAACCACTTTTAAAGCTTCTTGTCCTTCGTATCGAACGAGAGCCGGTCCATTGAGTATGCCAATGCCACCCTTTATGGCCATCAAGATAATCGCTCATTTTCTTCGTTCTATAAAATTTATGAAAGCTCCCCAGCGAGAAATGGAATCATACCAAGAAGCATGACGGTAGCCTTTTTTGGAAAGCGAAAATTCCTTCCTTTTCGCATTACGTTCCGTATGTTTTTTGTGCAGCCATGTCATTAGAAGGAATGAGTCGAAAAGCTCTAAAAGCTCATTCACCTTCCCCACGCATTCCCGGTAAAGTGTTTGTGATAAGTTATCTTTTATTTCTTCCAAAGAAATACAATTTCTTACACCTTCTAAATATATTTCCGGTGAGGTCCTTGGAAGATATTGCTTTAATTGCGGAAGCACATACGGAAAAAACACTGCCCTATTAGTGTGAAAATTTTATTAAAATGCAAAAACATACTTATCCATACTTCGCCCTTCCATTCTACTTCTTCTTCTTGAGGAAGGCCTTCAAACTTTTCCCGCTGCGTCCGGTAATGCTCCCTCGGGAGCATATTTAACAGCGCTCAAAGTAAGCTCCCCTGAACAGCGCTCCCAATTTTTCCAACTGGGTGGTTATATTCGAAAAAGGTTGGAAAAAATTGTCTATATGTTAATAGGCAAAGCCAAAAATTGTGATCCCTTTTTAACCTATTTCCGGTGCACGAATCTTAATGAAACATGATGGTCAGAATATATATGCGGCGCGGCAAAATTAAATGTATGGGAAACTCTCTGGCGAGAGGATTCCGCCACCGCCGCCGCGCCAATCTGTTTGTGCCTTAAGGGTAACGGGGTCGTAAGAACATGACCACGAACGCCCTTGATGTGCTCAAACACCTGCTCCCTCCCGACCTTGACCTGATCTACACGACACGACACGTGTCATTTTTGACGCACGTTAAAAACTTCATCGTATAAACCTACAGCGGCGGGCACGCATGTAACACAAAAGAGAATTCTTGACAAGGCAAAGCAAAAAACGTGTCGTGTAAATCAGGTCCTTTACATCAAACATGTAGCCTCGCAGTGCCCTTTGACTGAGGGTACCCGAGGCCTGAACCTCAAAACCCTGCGATCATGGCAACATCTTAGAGCCGGTTTAGACGGTGCGCTCTAGCGCATGTGCCTCACGAACTTTGTGGATAAAGGGAGAAGTGGGGTGGTACCTCTCTTCATTCCCACTCCTCCCTTCATCACCAAACGTTCGTGAGGCACATGCGCGGAAGCGCACCGTCTAAACCGGCTCTTAGATTTACTACCCGAGGATCTTGTATCGCCACAACCGCAGAATATCATCCCGTTAAATTTTCCTTCAGAAAGGATTTCGCCGACGAAATATCACAAAGAAGATAGTGGTAAAACCATCACTTCTGAAGATGTTTGATCTATAGATATTCACCGACGTCTCCAAAACATCAGAGGGCAACAAGTATAGGTCTATCTAGAGATACATAGAGTTCACTGTCTTCCATTCACCTTCCCGCGCACGCAACTATCTTTTAAGCGGTACTGGTACTGACGATCCGGATGGAGGCTTCCTAGACCATGAACCTGGTACCTACACAAGGATGTAACATTGGCATTTTCATAGATAGCCAAGCCTCTAGACTCGGTGATGATGCGTACCAAGCTGGTGTAGCGGTGCAGAGCTGAGCTTGATAGGCTAGGTAGAAGGCATAACGTGATTTTCGTCTGGGTTCCGGCCATAGGAACATACATAGATAGGACCAAGAAAGACGCATAGCCAAGCAGCGGAGTATATCTTTTAAATATATAAAAATCTCGTGTCACAGTGTTTGCTATCGAACTCCTCCGAAACGGGTTGACCGAATTTTATGAAATTTTTTCTGTATATTTGGTAGCTCTGATAATAGGTCGTAGGCTATATAAGGGTGGCCCTCTCCACCGCCGAAATATGACCGAAATTCAAAATGGCTGCAGAAATATGGTTGTATTTAGCAAATTTATTTCGATTCCGTATCTGCGTGTCTAGGGATTTTTAAGGTCGCAAATAACGAATTTTGGTCAAAACTTATAAATTCAAAATGGCCGCAATATGGGCGACGAGTTTGCCAGTTTTATTCCGATTCCAATGAAAATCGGTATATGGGAGTTTTTAAGGTAGAAAAACGAATTTATGATCAAAACCTATAAATTCAAAACTGTGGGGCCAGTATGGCGGACGAATTTTGCCAAATAAGTGTCATTTCCCGGTATGTAGGTTGTTCAAGAGTTGGAAAATCGGAAAATCTTGACATTCTAGCTACAAATGGAAACACATTGATCATAGTGTATACTGAAGCTCTCTAAGCAATCGGTTCAGAATTGACCAACAAGATGGTAAGGAGAAGCGGAAATGTGGGATTTATATATGATGAGAAGGAAGCGAGGGAAACCCAACCTCCCGGGGAAGGATGGGGTAGACCAGGACGCCCAGAGCTTAGGGATAAGCTGGATGACATCGTCTCAGAATCGAACCGGCGGAGAGAGCAGTTGCGAGAGGCCGGATCGTATCCCGGTTTTAGAACTGAGATATTGTATTTAGGGGTTTTGGGTACGAGAAAGCGTTTGGAATTGTCCCGTTGGCACCGTTAGCCGAAACAATGCTGTCATTTTTGCATAGTATTTTTAATGAAGCTTTGATCAAAATTAAAGAAATATGACTAGCCATCAACAACAAGAAACTTAGAATGGTAGCGTCAGAAAGCTCTACCTTTGATATTTATGAGTTAGATTTATTGAGAGAATAACAATTGGGAGTGGCTATTCGCACTGCAGAGTAGATAAGAGTAGATGAGAGTAGATGAGAGTAGATGAGAGAGTTAATAAGAGTAGATGAGAGTAGATGAGAGTACATAAGAGTAGATGAGAGTACATGAGAGTACATGAGAGTACATGAGAGTAGATGAGAGTAAATGAGAGAGTAGATGAGAGTATATGAGAGTAGATGAGAGTAAATAACCCTCTCATTTACTCTCATCTACTCTCGTCTACTCTCATCTACTCTTATCTACTCTCTCATTTACTCTCATCTACTCTCGTCTACTCTCGTCTACTCTCATCTACTCTCATCTACTCTCATCTACCCTCTCATCTACTCTCTCATCTACTCTCTCATCTACTCTCTCATTTACTCTCATCTATTCTCATCTACTCTCATCTACTCTCGTCTACTCTCGTCTACTCTCATCTACTCTCATATACTCTCTCATCTATTCTCATCTACTCTCATCTACTCTCATCTACTCTTATCTACTCTTATCTACTCTGCAGTGCGAATAGCCTCGGCCATAACAATTCGATGTTGAAGACCTCCATACATTTGCCGCAGTATAAACACACTTTTAGTTGCAGAACAACAATCGGCCTACGACAAAATTACCAATATGGTAGCGCGAACTATTTTTCCTCGATACACTTAGCTAAATATTAGACTTAGGACATATAAAGTTGAGTTTGAAGAGGCCAATAAAACTTTTTTTTACTTTTGTAGACATATCCGATTTTGTTCGCCTGCTCTTCAAGGAAAGAGTATTTTAATATTTTAATTGGTTTCACTATTTGTGTTTTTATTTTTTAGATAAGTGCTATATTGTTATTCAATATACATAATTTTATGCTGCAAATATAATCCTTTAATCGTCTTATTTTTCTAACTATGAAAAGTGAAAATTAATCACAGTGTGCCACGAAAGAAAAATTCAATTGGTTGATCAAGGGGACACGGTGATTCAAATGGCAGCAATTAGAACGGCTGAGACAAATGAACAGCGCGACGCACGCTTACAAGACAAACGAGCCAGAGCTTCTACTTTGAGAATGAGAAGATTACAGCATGCCCATTCACCCCATTGTTATGATTGGTCCAGTTCCGCGGCAGCCATATGTGCAGACTGTGCATTTGCACTGGGCGGCACTTGGGAAGGGCGGCATACAATATATTTTATAAACGACGACAGCCGCTAAAAGACAAGGCATTTTTGGCGATGAGCGCCATACGCGACGATAAATAAAAATAAGACAAACATCAAGCACAACACTCAATAGATTACCAATAATAAATTAGCACACGCAGCATGTACACAATAAACAAACGATGAACGAAAGGCGACGCAAAAACAACCCAGTACGGAATAGAAACCGTCTAGAGTTGATTCCGTACATTATCCTTCGAATGCGTAATGTATACTTTCGAAACATCTCTTCGATTAATTGCGAGGTTCTAGGGTTGGAGGCAGAACGACAACCTTTTGCATTACAATTCATTCCAATCAAAAGATATAAGCACAGATAAGTAAAATGCAGATGCCTAGTCGAAAAATGTTCCATGTTGCCGAAAGCGACCCAAGCAAAATATTTAAATGATGCAGCCATATAGCTGGCTATAGCATGGCAATTTTTAGTCGAGCTCCAGCAACAGACAGCAGCGTAAAGTTCTACGGTGTGTGAAGCAAAATGAATTGAATGTGGAGAGTGACGTCTGCATTGCAACATTGAAACGGAATCCGTCTCGATTCTGAAGTAAGAGAGGAACTGTAGTAATAAATGACTTGGTTGACTTTGCCAAATAGAAAGAAAATTTATTTAATTAATAATTTGTTATATACTAATTCCTATAAAGAATAAAAAAACCGCGAGCGAAGCGAGTGAAAATTTTTTTGACTTTAAAGGGGGCGGCATCCGCGGATGTGCACTGGGCGGCAGAGTGCCTAGCCGCGGCCCTGGATTGGTTCAATGGATAAATTGTGGCAATAATGTCATGATTTAAAATTTCAAAAAAAACCTGGAATGTGCTGTTCCAATGGCAAAGCTGATTTGTCGCAACTGAATATTCCATCTGAGTCACTTGGAGCTTATGTGGATAGAACTTCTACGTTGTCGGAACATGTTTTACTACTTCCTTTATTTAGCTTTGATGGATGCAGCGAGGCGCAACGGGTTCCAGCTAGTAATATTATAGAATCCAAACCAATGAGTGAACGACTATGTTCAATACGACTCCGAACGAAATTCTTTACCCTTTCGATCATAAACATGCAAAGACGGAAGAGAAAGGGGACACAACCAAGGACACTTTCTGTTATAACCTTAAGCACGCATATGATACGGCCCCTGCAATTGGAAGAGAGAACTGGCACAGACCGATCATTGGAAACGGAAGTCTCCACGAAATAACAGACAATAACGGACAACGTGTCCTTGATACACGGGCTTCATCGAATGATGAAAACCCTTAGTTTTACTCCATGCCCTAGATTAAAGTTGAATTTGAAAAAAGATTGAAATTTTTTTTTGCATTTTAATTTTTGATTAAATATTAGGAGTCGTCCATTAATTACGTGAGAATTATAGGGGGGAGGGGGTCGAGCCGAATCTCACCCAATCTCACGTGGTGGAGAGAGGGGTCTCGGCAAATATCACGTAATTGCGAGAAAACTGCGTTAAATTAAGTGAAACATGTTTCTCCACTAAAATATGACTAAATCCTACACAAAAATATTTATCTCAGTTATATGTACGCCACATAGTAGGGCAGTAGCCCCTCGATTGTTTAGCCGCCAATATGCATGATAATAGAGATTTTTTAAAATTTGATTAGGGGGTGAGGGAGGGGGTTCAGCCAAATCTCACGACATCTCAAGGGGCAGGCCATTCGCCAAAATCGCCTCACGTAATTAATGGATCGTACATCGCATTATATTCGTCACTAAATTAGTTTATTACTTCAACTTCGAAGTAACTACAATCAAAATGTAATAAAAAATAATTTCGGGTGCAATATCTAATTTCATTACTTTGACTCCGTGTTTTACCTGCCTAAATGTCATTGTAAAAAATCGTAACACCCTCAAATGAATTTGGGTCCATATTTCCCAATTATTGTGTGATTGGGTTGTTACCTTGAATTTTGACTTTTAGTCCGTTCAAATTAGTCAAAAAATCGCTGTTTTTCATAAATTTTCCCCACAGCGGAAAATTTATTTTAAATCCCTTTTTAAAGGGGTTAAACCACCAAAAAAAAAATAAAAAGTATAGTAGAAAAAAATTCTTTTCGTATATTCAAATTTAAATAAATAGTCCGCTCAAATTAGGAAAAATTACAGAAATTTTTCTCACAGCTATGAGACCGGTACCAAATGAAGGAAACATGATTTTCACAACCCGCTGTGGGAAAAATTTCTGTAATTTTTCCTAATTTGAGCGGACTATTTATTTAAATTTGAATATACGAAAAGAATTTTTTTCTACTGTATTTTTTATTTTTTTTTTTGTTTAGGGTTGGTTTAACCCCTTTAAAAAGGGATTTAATATAAATTTTCCAAATGTTTTAATAATATTACATCAAAGATAAAATTTTAATGAAAAAAAATTTTTTTTTCAAATTCAACTTTAATCTAGGGCTAGTTTTACCCCCTTAAGTGTTAGCAATAATTTATTTATTCCTGACATTACACTTACAATCGAAATTGAATCATAAACTTGAAAAAAAAAAATTTACTAATTTTTTTATTTGCAGTCGATTTCCCGAGTAAAAATAAAAAATGGGCTTACAGCGGGCGAGCACCGGCCGCTGGGCCTTTTAAGGGGGATATGGTGGCCGTAAATTTTTTAACCATTTTTAATGGGAGCACATACGGCCTAACGAAGGCCAAACTTGACCAAAAGATTTAAATGGCCAAGTACTGAGCGGTAAAAACGGGCATTCAACGGCAAATTAGAACCAAAAAAAGAATCTGCACCAAATATATTGTGTTGGATGTGTTTTATGGTTCACGATTTATCCTACAAGATTATCGATGCACAAGAGGAACGAGCTCGCCAGTCGTCGATTTGTTGTACGTGAAGCATATGTGGTGCGTGTTGATTTAAATTTTAGTGGGAAACTTTCTTATTTAACCGCTCGAAAAAAAATAAACATTTAATTGCAGTTTGATAAAAATTTTGAAATGTTCGAATTCGAAAATATAACCACCGGATATCATGATGTTCTCCTCAATAAATACCCGGTGATTTTTGAGTTTTATTGGGCAGCGAAAGTCACACATTTCCCCAAAAGTGATTTCTTTGAGCAGTTAAATTGCGCCAATTTAACTTATGTATAGTGTACGGCTGTACTGCCCTGCAACCAGCCTTCTAATGCCCTTCCCATGACCGAGATCTATGTTTCAATCACGTTTGGTGTCCGCCCGTTGTAAGGCCATATTTTATTTTTTCTCGGGTTAGGGGTGGTTCTAACCCTTTAAGGATTATTCCTTAAAGTTTGGCTTTATAGTATAAATTAACCACCATCGCAAATATATATTGAACAAAATGTATTTCATTGGATTATTTTTCATTCTTATTGAAATTATCGCGAAAACCCCTTAGAAAGGAATGTTTTTTGCATTTTTAAGGGTGACGCACATATTTTAGGCCACAAAACCCTGATTTTCGTGATCAGCGACCCAAAAAACATGTAGGATTCGATTTTCTTAACGGTGTTATGTTGGAACACGCCCCCCTGGAATGTTAGCCACAATCGTAAATTCGTTAAAAATTCAAACAGGCAATGTTCTGCCACCTATCGGAACAGGGCCGAATGGCTATTCTCTATACTTGGTAAGGTGCTTCCTACATGGCCACATACATAATCTAATTTAATCTAATCTTTCTATCTAACAACATTGTTGAAATAGTTTTTAACGGTGTACGAGTCTTCACTTAATCAACAACCACGTGAATTCATAATGAGTCGAAAATTTTTTTAAGCTGCAATAATTCACAATTGCTTGCTTAAGCATCACCCAAATCCATTTATCTGATTCAAAATTGACCAATTCATCTTCACACCTGAAATAACATTCATTCACATCCTAAACTTCAAAAAAAATCTCACCTCCCAACAATAGCATCATCAACATCATCAACACCTCAAAATGTTTTGTCATTAAAGTAATTGAAACCCATTTTTCGGGGCGCTACTCATTGGCGCTGCGAACAATGTACTCGCACTTTGCACACCTCCACTTTTCCCAACAACGGTGCATTGGTCCACTACATTAACAACACCAATTGAGTGAGTTTCCACTTCCGACATCATCATCAGTCATTTCTCACAAAAGAGCACCTTTCATTAGTAATGACCCCTATTTACAGGAGTCCGAAAAAAGATGAAACAAAAAACACTTCTTCCGCTGCTTCTCACAGCAACGAGACGTGATTATTATTGTTCGGCCCTGGTAATGACCCTTGATGATACCTGAAGCCACCAGGTGAAGGCGCCGCCAAAGTTATTGGAACACCTTTGCATACTAACTACTGCACCTCTGCGAATTCGTCACTTTTTGCTGGAAAAATTTCACTTTTGTGAATCGTTTGTTTTTTTTGTTGGGGGGGGGGGGGAGATGCAGGTAACCTAAAAAAATGTCAACAAAACTATCATCAAATGCACGACGACAATGAATCAATTCTGGACCCACGATCGCGCGATCACTTGACTTTTGACGAGCTTTTTGAAGACGAGGAAAAGATCTCTTGCGCCAATAACTTCGGCACTCGGTCGTCAACGATGGAAAAATGTTATCGCGCGGCTCTTTTGTTACGAGTGTGGCGGAGGCCTTTGTACCTTGATGCATGAAGCGCCAATTACGGTTATGGCGAAGCATTTTCGAATTGAGTTGTTACAAAATCAGTCTTCAGTTTTCGGAGTAAAATAAAAGATTGAAGTGCAGTGATAAATGTTATCGGTGATCTTTGATTCGTTTGGGGGATTTTTTGCGCGGAGATAGAGGAAAATTGGAGTTAATGGAAGGTTAATGACTTTTTTAGATCGGTTGATGGCATTGATGGTCTAGAAATGCTTAGATTGCAGAGATTTCGAGATTAACAATCGTTTTTATTAATGTTCTGCAAATTTGTCTTAGTCTTTATCAGAATAATCGTCCTCACTTTCTTTTATAACGAATCTAAAGTGGCAGGGGCGTTGAAGGTTTTCGCGATAGCAGTGAACTCTATATTGGTCGGAGAACACTTTAACGTTAATTTCATTCCATTTCGGAGCTATGTATTCTGTTTGGTTTGGATGCTAACTGTTTAACTGGTGTGGTGGCCACTGGCAACGTTTTTATGTAGAGGATGGGTCTCGGCTTCACAAACCACAAGATATACCAAGCCAATTGAGAGAAATGTTAAAGAAATGCTTCCCAAGGCTGATTGCAAGCAGAAGCTTTCTACCGCAAAAGAGTATCGGCAGATTCCAGGACGGCCGTAAGGAACACGGGTCGCGCGTGGCACCAGGTGGGTTCGCCCGCATATTCACAACGTGCCTGAGGAAAGGATTGTTCCGTGAGTGTTCCCGAAGACGGGTAAGCCCCGGCGGCCCGTCGCCCTACAGGCCGATATGTCTTCTAAACACCATAGGCAAGCTTTTCGAATGGGTGAAGTATAACAGATTAGCCCCAAGTACCGAGACGGATTGTCGTAAAGGCAATTCGTTTTCAGGAAGGCTAGATCGACAACTTATGCTGTCAATGTGATGACTAGCCTAGCAAGAGTAGAAATGGATGTGAATAATGCTATCAACACCACGAAGTGGAGAAAGATCGTCGAGGCGTTGATCAAACTAGAAACATCGAAGTATCCCTGTAGGTACGACACTACACTGCGAGTCAAACGACAAGACATTTTGAGGAGTCCCCCAGGCTACGTTCCAGACCCCCTCCTGTGGATCATCATGTACGATGAAATACCGACGCTACGCCTTCCGCAATAGATGATATCGGAGGATGATATCGGAGTCGCGGTAGTAGGAAAACGGCTCGACGAAATGGATATATTCACGAATGAAGGGATATAGGAGAAAAAGATGTGGCTCGAGGACGCTGGTCGGTTGAGCACAAAACGGAAGTAGTTCTAATCAACAAGCGGGAAAAGGTGGAGACCGGATCGGTGAAAGTAGGTGACCAGGTCATCCTTTCCCAATCCGCACTTAGGTATTTGGGAGTGATGATTGAACGTAAGCTCAATTTTTGGTTGCATCGCCAAGCCGTCGAAAGGAAGAGCTCGAGAAAGTGCGACGGACTCTGGCGCATGGCCAGTCCATCGCAGCATGACAGAAGAGATGGGACGAGTCTACTAAGGCCTGAAGGAACCCTTCAACTCATACCAAATGTAGAGACGTGGGTTATGAAGGAACAGGGGCAAATGCACGCAGTTCCTGAATGGGCATGGAGGTTATACATTATGACATACCTTCACCTGTTCAAGTTGGACCATGCGTCGTTCTGCCCGGAATGCTCGGACGCGGGGCATGGAGGTTTGTGGAGTACAGAACTGTGGAGATTGAATCTCCTTCATTGCGACTTTCCTGCTCCCAAAGAGATTTGGGATATGAATCCCAAATCAATTTTAGGCTATATTAAAAGCCTTAACCTTGAAGGTTTTTAGCGACGTGTTGGCACAATAGACCAAATAGAATAGGTCGCAGTGCCCGCCAAGGCGCCCTAAGTGTACGCTCTCACCAATGGTGGCAGGATAGGTGGCTTCCTAGGATAGGTGCTACGCTAAGATATACTACTGTTCACACCAGAGGATACCTGCTGGGCTAGGATATTAGAAAATGCTGCAGTTGGTCGTCGTTGCCTGAATGTATCCTAGGAAAAAACAAACACGCCTGTTCGCTTGGATAGCCACCTAGCGACTAGCCACAGCGAAGCGCGGTCGGTATGAACAACGCAGTGCTAGCACGAACATCCGTTTGCTTGGATAATTCATCCTGCCACCTAGATAGCCACTACGCGCTTAGCGTGGCACTTATTGGTGTGAGCGTACACTAAGCAAGAATGATAGACAGGCGGTCGCACACATTCCCTGCTGCTAAACCGATGTAAGCCTCTCACAACTCCCTCTTAAAAAAACCTAAGCGATTAAATCCAGTAGGATGAGGTCCAAATTAGTGTAGGACTACTAAAACGCTCTTGATTTGGTCGGTACTTTCAGTCGGGTCGTCCTTATTTGGGTTCCAGTTCATCCGGGATTTGCGGGCAATGAAAAGGCGAACACTTTAGCCAGGCAAGGTGTTAACAGTCCGAAAGCCACTATTGGGGCAGCCATCACTTTAGTGAAAAGTGCCCTAGGCGATCGAATTCTGACCAACATAGGCTCAAGATCCACATCTGATCTTATGAACTGAGGGATTGCTTCTTGGGCCGCCTAGCAACACTGTCAGAGAATACTGCTGGGGCGCAACAAAAAAGATGTCCTACAGATACACTAACTACACTAGTAACTGCAGGCTGTAATCAAACAATTGTTTAGACTTAGACTTAAGTCTGGGTGGAAAATATTTAGGCAGACCGCTGAGTCTATTGAAGAAGTCTGCTTTAAAAATCGGAGGTAAAGGGGTTACTAAGAGCACAATAGCTCCGAATTGCGCCCTCGTTGAATCTGAAACCCCATTCACATCCAGAAAAATAGAAAGAGTATAGGTTTCTGGATCTGTTTGACGATGTCCTACACCTGCATACCTCAAACAGTTTGTGCAGCTCACTCATTCACTCAGGCTTAGTAGTTTGATTTTATTTTCGCTTTTTTTGTTGATATTTATACCATTCCCAATTGTTTAAGTAATGTATCGTAATTTAAGATTTTAAGTGTTCGTACGTGCTAATAAATAAATAAATAAATGTTACATTGTTTCAGAGCAGTCGTTAACTCGTTAGACATATCCGGAAATTTTTTTAGGTTTTCCATTCGGCTACACAAGATTGATACATCAGAAAGTAAAAGATCACTCCATTAAATTATAAAAATTTTGGTAAATCTGAAATTATTTTGCAATCAATGGGAAAAGATGAATGTTTCACAATACGGATATTAGCTGAGAAATTCCATGTCGACTAGCCTACATGCATTATTGTATGACTCAAAACACTCGGAAAAGCGCGAAAGGCATCTGGATGGATCTCAAGCGACCATCACTCAGATTATAAACAAGCCCACAAATCCCGCCTCCTCAACCAAATGCTTTAGTGAAATGAAATAAAAATCCATTTCTCCAAAACTGTGTCACCCTCACCGGTAGTGAATCATGGATATTTTGGAAAAACATCAAGTGAAAGAAGTTTTGCCTTAATGAAAATGAATCTGCAAAAATAATTCCAAATGCGTGTGGAACGTTGTTTGCATGGAAGGGTCACTCTTCACTGGGAAATTACTTACTAAATACTAGTAGGATGACAGTCTCGACGTGCATCACTCTAGCTCGATTGGATCGCTTTGAAGTCGCTAGATAAATGGAATGTCTTTAGAAGAGGACTCACTGTTTACTAAAACAAAGCTAAAGGCACTGTTTATACTGAAGCCTCTACAGCACGTTGCTCAAAAGTTGACAGTGCAATTATACTATTGTGAGCGGTATTAATTGCCTCATATACGGGTGAACTGGTCTACCATGACATGGGGCCACCGAGATACGGGGATACGCAGTGGCGTATTTACTCTCGGGCCATGGGAGGCATGGCGCGAGCCTACCGCCGTGATCAGATTTGGAACCTTTAATAATCGTTACTTAATACACTGAGAGAAAAATAACTTTTATAAAACCAATAACAAATATAGACCAACTTTCGTTGATTGTGAGATTTGTTCAAGATAATGCAGAACGAATTGAGCGATCCTCTGCTTTCTGCCATATACGGTTCACCAAGCGGAAGACATGTTGCTAGTCGTTCTAGACACCTTCAAAATACTGAATATCGACATAAACAATTGCAGAGGACAATATTATGACAATACTAGCAATAGCTGAGAAGTATAATGTCCTGCAGGCTAAGATTACCTGTATTCCCGAGTAAAAATAAAAAACGGCCTTATAAAGGGCGGACACCGGCCGCTTGGCTTTTTAAGGGGCATATGATGGCCGTAGAGTTTTTAACCATTTTTAATGGGAGCACATACGGCCTCACGACGGCCAAATTTGACCAAAAGATTTAAAAAGCCAAGTACTGAGCTGTAGAAACGGGCATTCGACGGGAAATTTGAGCCAAAAAAAAAATCTGCACCAAATGTATTGTTGAATGTGTTTTATGAGAACTTCATCATTTTCGTTATGTACAATGGTTCTTTCGATTTATCCTACTTAAAGATATCGATGCACAAGAGAAACGAGCTCGCCAGTCGTCGGTTTGTTGTACGTGAAGTGTGTGGTGCGTGTTGATTCATATTTTAGTGGGAAATTTTGTTATTTAACGTTGAAAAAAAAACACAACCGAAAAAAAATCAAACATTTAATTGCAGTGAAATATATTTTCTTATAGGAGGGCGAATATCCACGTTGCTGCCACTGTACCACCGTCGACCCGTAATAGCAACCATACGGCCGCCGTACCACCATCGTATGGCCGTTATTGGAACTGTAAGGCCGTTGTATCACCGTCAGTCGTCCCCTGTAGGGCCGTACTGTCCTGCAACGAGCCTTCTGTTAACCGCCAGATGGCCGAGGACTATGTTTCAATCACAGTCGGTATTTGGCCGTTATAAGGCCATCATTTATTTTTACTCGGGTTGCGCCGAACATTTGTTAAACTTGATCTGATCATCGGCAGCTAAATGTTGCCAGAAGCTACAAAGTTTTTCGGGCTGCTGCTAAATTTCTACGGTTTTTTCAGCATCAACGGAACGTACAGAATTACTGTAATCCTTTTTGACTAAGCCTGAACAAAGTTTGTCAGATACGCGATAGTCAGTGGGGAACCATGCCTATGCCAGCCTTAATTATACTATTATGCTCTTAAGGCGCAATTCCACTGAGGCAACTTTTAGGCAACACGTAGCATGCGGCATTGGCGCATGCTGCACACAGTCTTTCCATTGAAGGAACACGAAGCGACAAAAAATGAGTCTCCTTGCCGCCTGCTACGATTTGATAGTTTTTGCCAGGACCCATGCATCACCTTTCGACATATTTCAACGTGTCGAACAGTGTCGCCGCTATCCAACAGTCAGCGGATCGGTGCGGCTTGTATCCTGCGACATGGAATGGAATTGTGAAAAAACAGTCTCATTTATGACGATTACCATAATTCACCGGAAATTAAAAATGACAAATTAAGGAAAATGAAGAATTACAATTTGTATTTGAGCTGTTAAGTTTTTTGGAGACGTTGATGTACCAAAATCAACGTTGTAAACTGCTGGCAGTGATCCGGAGGACGTTTTTTTAAATTACTACATAAAAACTATATTATGTTACTGGTGGCATACTGAAATATATATTTGAATATTACAATAAAAGTTAGGCGTAAAGGTCCTGCCAAGGCACACATCCTTCATCTGATTGAAAATATCTCTTAAATTAATTTCTCACTTTTACAGCTTTCCCTGCAGAACTTTCATGGCAATCCCTGCAGACCAGAATCGACTTGGACAACTGCCCTCCATCATCCGCAATAATATTTCCATCTTGCGTTTCATTATCGAAAGTTACTTGAGCACCGTGTATTGATCGCGATGTTTTTCTCCTTCTCAAAAAAATATGAAGACAAATGCATGTTTTTGCGACAATTTCATAGTTTTCCAAATTAATCATTAGTGGTTTTCTAAATACACAGAACACACTTGCTAGCAACCTAAAAGTATTTTCCACTACTCTACGAGCGTATGAACACCTAAAATTGTGCAGTTTATGGCAAGTGCCCTTGTGGTGACGGCTAAAGGGTTTCATGGAAGGGTTCCTGTAGAGGGAACGCATCATCCGTCGAGATTGCTTACGACGTTTACTCGTTGCTATTAGGAGGTGGTTCTGGCTGAGTCAGTTTAGCTTTCCTTTAGCCAACTTCTTATTAAAAGGACCCTTCTCGAAAAATACCTCCGTCAGATAACTAGTCTTCGGCTTCGCAGTCAACACTAGCGTATATTAATTATAATTTATAATTTACGTTGTAACGGCATGATGCACCAAACTGAAGTTGCCTAAATGGAATCGTTTTAGAAGCATGCTACAAGTATCGACGACAAAGCGTATTCGATATGGGGAGGCAAATTCCGCATGCTACATTATTGAATTTTGTGGCACATAGTCGCACACATGTAATCAGGCAACAGTAGGAAACAAGTATCATGCGACATGTCGTCCAGTGTTGCTTTAATGGAATCGCGCCTTTAAAGCTATAAAAATGGACTCTGCCTACCAAAAAGCTTTGGTTAAAAATGAAGCGAAAGGACTACTTGCTCAATTAAATTCTCTAGAAGCAGCTTATCATCGGAATTTTGGGGGTCTGTACTGAAACAATTTAATATAGTTTCCAAAATTCTGTAATTGGGCCTTTATGCGAATTGGATACAAAACTTGAAGCGGAAGTTAGAGTTAACCACTTACCTGACGGCACGGCACCGATGATTTCCGTACCAGTGGCTTCCGTGATGAATTTTTCACTGCCATTCACACAGCACCGCTTTTTCCGTATCAGTGCTCAGTGTTTAATGGCATCTGTGATTACTCTTTAGTTTTAAAATTTGGACAGGGATCTCAAGTGCATCTTGGAATTAAGCGTGAAATATTTTGCTGCAATAGCACAGAAACAGGTTTGAGTGTATTTCAAATAAACTTTACCTAAATTTCTGTTTAATTCTTTTAAAATTTTCCGTTGAGTTTAAAAAACATTTGTTTCATGTCCAGGATAAATAAATAATATAGGTGGCAACGTATTTTTTTGTTATATATTTCACGAACGCCTGAAAGGTACTGAGACGACGGTGCCCCTCTGCGTCGGATGTGTGGGAACATGGCGCGCCTTTCGCAATTTGGTTTTGATGCGCTAGCATCTTGCCGATATTTTTTTTCACTGATGCTTCCGGCACTGCACTGAAGACGCCGCCACGACACGGATATGTTTGGACCGACCTTAGAACTCAAAAAATTATACCCGATCACAGTCACAACCACCTAGTCCCAACCATTTCCATCGCGACTCTGGCATCGGGACAACGAGAAACAACTCGCTGGAGTGTTATGCCTCTTGAAACGAGTTGAATCCCATCAACCAAGCGATGACATGCGCTGATGGAGCGAGGCACTGCTTGCGGAAGTCTATGACAGGAGGAATGAGGAATGGAAGAAGAAACAAGGTGGGAAAGGCGAAGGAGCGTGGTGCTGCCGGGATTCGACCCCGCGACCTCTGGGATGGTAGCCAGGCGCCTTATTCCCTAGACTACCGAGGCCCCATAACAGCAAGATGAATTTAAGTGAATCTATTTATTAAGCAGAAGGATTTGAAGGAAGCATTTCCATATAAAGAAATAGCATTACGTATGTTCCTCTGCACTGAACATTTTCGCTTTTTTTCCGTTAATTTATACAACACTATGGTGGTGAGGTGAACCTCGCTTTTGAATTCTTTGGTGTTGTATGAGTTCATTTTTTAACTAGCCGCCTAAGCTTCATCCCTCAATTCAAACTTGAATATCGTGCTGCGTTTTTTTAATCTCTTCAGCTCTGTGCTGGAACAGCTTCCATACAAACTCATGTCCCCGATAAATATCTAGAACAGTATCAAGCACAAAAAGGAAATTTTAAATTTCCCTTTCTCACAAACATACTTTTTTAAAGCTGACAGCTGACAAATAAAATAAATTCTTTTGTTTACTGAATGAAAAATGAGAAAAATTAATGGAGAGATAAATAAGACCGATTTTTGTGCAATATTAGAAGAAATTAAAATGAAAATGAAAATTTCCCTTGGCATTTTTTTAATATTCGCCAGCACAAAACAGAACAGAACAAAAAATCGCACCTAGGATTACTCTGCAACCGATTCCTGCTTCGTCGAGGGCTTGTCCGCCAACAAATTTCATTCACAGAAATAAATACAATTAAATGGCCGAACCAAACCAGGCAATTGAAATGTGGTATTTAAATAATGTACTAAATGCTAAACCGACTTTTAAAATTTTAGTTTGAGCTCCTGGGGGGCCTCTTGCACGAAACTACAAGTCTACAAGTGCCTTCAAAATAATACTTGTAATACAAGTCCACCAAATTTTGGTTGCACGAAGAATTTTTCTACACTTGTAGAATTATTTAAATTTCCCAAAAGATGTGGAATAAATTTTACAAGTGTAGAAGCACTGGACTCCACAGCAACGTGCTAACTTTTTTTTAAATTATAATTTTTTTAAAATTATCTCGGACAGATTTCAACTCAAATAAAATTAATTTGTAAAGATGGCTCGTAAAGGTAACGAAAAAAAGTGTTCTTTCAAAATAAGGGAGAATAAAGAAGTTTTCTTTGGTGCTTTTAGTAACGAGCTTACTAAAAGTGCTAAAAACGAAAAATGGAAAGTTTTTCAGTTAGCGTCCAGTATTGTAATTCCCAAAAACAAGGAATGAAACTATGCGAGGGACTTATTGTGGCAAAATTTTAAAAAAACTGCAAGAGTAAGCAGTGAATAACTGAATATTCAGGCAAAAGTAGATAATGCAAGAAAAACGGGAACTGGAGGAGGACCAAATGCCAAATTAACGCCGGTTGACGACTTTTTACTGGTCTTCATTTAAAACACTTCAGCTGCAAAGGTGTTCACTAACTGACGTACAAATTTTACACATCTCACTTTGTCTATAAAATTTTGGTGAGAATTCTACAAGTCTAGCTCTAATTGAACCTACACTTGTAGTTTCGTGCAACAGAAACTTGGGAAATCGAAATTTCCCACTTGTAAAATTCGCTCTCTACACTTGAAAGTTGAGGGGTGGACTTGTAGTTTAGTGCAACAGAATTTTTCTACACTTGTAAAAAATCGCTTGTAGTACAAGTACTTGTAGTTTCGTACAACAGGCCGGTCTGACACCCTCGCAAGAAGAATGAGACACTGTCTTAAAAAAATTGATCAAAAAGATTTTTTTTATTAATAGGCGATTTTAACTGTCATTGGTAAAAACATACCATTAAGGTCCGTGGGGGTCTTCCACAATGCATCGCGAAGCACGATTTTCGAAATTCAAAATGGCCTCGCAAATGTGGCAGAATTCCAATGAAAGTGGATACCTAGGGGTTTTTAAGGTCGTAAATACATAACGAATATATGATCAAAACTTATAAATTGGAAATCCGTTCCGATTCCGGTTCTTACTACTAAATTCAACCTCTGTTGCGCGAAACTACAAGTCTACAAGTCTACAAGTGCCTGTAAAATAATACTTGTAGTACAAGTTCACCAAAGTTTGGTTGCACGAATAATTTTTCTACACTTGTAGAATTATTGAAATTTCCCAAAACATGTGGAATAAATTTTACAAGTATAGAAGCCACTCCATGGCAACGTGAATGTATACAAAAAAAATTCGCCTTTATTTGCGGTACTAACTTTTTTTAAATTTTAAATTTTTTAAAATTATCTCGGACAGATTTTTGGCTTGTAAAGGTAACGAAAAAAAAGTGTTCTTTCCAAAATAAGGGAGAATAAAGAAGTTTTGTTTGGCGCCTTTAGTAACGAGCCTTCTAAAAGTGCTGAAAACGAAAAATGGAAAGAAGTTTTTCAGTTAGCGTCTAGTATAAATTTAATTCCCAAAAACAAGGAATGGTATTATGTGAGGGACGTATTGTGGCAAAAATTAAAAAAAAACTGCAATAGTAAGTATTCTTTAGCATAGACAAAATTCTATTTAAAACTATAATGAACAAGTGAATATTCAGGCATAAGTAGATAACGCAAGAAAAACGGGAACTGGAGGGGGACCAAATGCCAAATTAATGCCGGTTGAAGAGCTTGTGCTGGACATCTTGGGGCGGGAGTCTGTAAGCTTGCTTTGAAAAAACCAAAGCTCCCAGTCGAGCATCTGGCCATAATTACAAAGCACGGTTGGAGATTTTGGCACTTGAGCGCCAACTCAAACTTCTTTCTGCTTTCACAAAAAGCCTAGAGCCTGAACCAAAAAAGACGTGCCGTACCGTAACCGTACCTACCCTAACGTACTACGAACATGAGTGTTCATAAGGCAGCGACCTAAATTGACTTAATGAAATTGCATAAGTTCGTTCGTTAGGGTACGTACGGTTACGGTACGGCACGTCATATTTGGTTCAGGCTCAAGGGATGGAAGCGGTGATAATTTAGAAGAGGATGGTATTGTGCACCCGTTCCGAACCAGTTAGCACTAGACTTAACAATTTCTGTATTAGAGAAAGTGATTGGCTTCTATTAGTCACTGAGTTTAATTTATTATGTAAACAATGTACAAGTTTTTCGACCACTGATTCTGGCACTCGAAATTTTTCTTTAAAGTTACTGTCACTAACTTCAAAAGGACATTATCCATTTTGGCCTAAAATGGGAAACAGCCGGGCAAACAAATTGTTTGCTATATTTTCTTAGAATTTGTCGGCCTAATCATTTTTATTATGGGATCCTACAGCTTTGATACCATAATCCTTGGTTTTATTTGAGTTCAAAGAGGATATAGCAAAACATTTTTTGGCCGGCACTTTCACATTTGGCCCAACAATGTATGAAAAATGGATGATGTCCTGTCCATTCTCATTTTATATTCACGAATGTGTTCCCACTCGTCTTCACTTTCATCACTATCATCCCAAAAAAACATTTTTTGCATTTAATTTAAAAGCTGCAAAGGTGTTTTAACTCAAACCGCTGATTACTAACTGACTTGTACAAATTTTACACATCTCAGTTTGTCCATAAGATTTTGCTGAGAACTCTACAAGTCTAGCTCTAATTGAACCTACACTTGTAGTTTCGTGCAACAGAAACTAGGGAAATCGAAATTTCCCACTTGTAAAATTCGTTCTCTACACTTGTAAGTTAAGGGGTGGACTTGTAGTTTTGTGCAACAGAATTTTTCTAAACTTGTAAAAAATCGCTTGTACTACAATTACTTGTAGTTTCGTGCAACAGGCCCCTGTTTGTAAATAAGATCTTGAAAAAAAATTCACAACTTCCCGAATTGCCTAAGTAGTCGAAGAACCGCAACCCGTGTTGAAAAAAATTAAAATAAATAAAGCTACAGCCTTATTTACCCGAGAAAACTTCGATGGACAATCATGATAAGTCGAGGACAATCATGATAAGTCGTTGGTCTGGATCTTATTAAACCGTTCTGTCATGGGCAGCTCTATGTATGTAGGTTGTTCAAGATTTACCAAATCAAATGACGTAAGCGAACATTTCATTTTTTTTAAAAATTTAATAGATTTATTGCTCTTCAGATTTAGACAATATTTCAGAATCTCTCACTGTTCGTATTTCTTCTTGAGATTTTAGAACGCAATATGAAAAAGAGGAAGGATCACGCCAGAAAGGTAGTAGTAATGATTTCAAATGTGGGTATATCGCAGCCAACTATGTCGAAGGTACTGAGAGGAGTTTTGAATAGTTTTGAGAGGGAATTTTGCCCCTTGGTAATAAAATTTGCCTCGACGTCTGAAGAAATGGTAGATCTAAACTATTCAGCATTATTGAACATTCCGTCCATTTTCTTGTAAACTCCGTTTTACTTTGGCTACATTTTACGCCCTTCGATATCTTCATTTCAGCAAAGCCCACTTGCTAACGGTGAATCTAGGAAACACACCATCAACATAGACTCACAGAGAACAACAGACCACCTGAACTCAGTCTCACATACAATTACAGCTGCAGAACTTATGAAGCCGAAAGAAATTAAATTTCTCTTCAGCGAAAACAGACACCAGGAAAACACCAGGTGAAGACGGACTTAACAACCTAATGCTAAAACACCTTCCTAAAAAAGCAGTAGTGCTAATAACATTCATTTTTAATGCCTGCCTCCAACTAGGATACTTCCCGCAAAAATGAAAAGAGTCAATCATTTTACCTCTCCCAAAACCCGGAAAAAACCCATCCGAATCATCTAGCTATAGACCCATCCGTCTAATATCCGCACTTGGAAATTTTTTTGAAAAGCTCATCCTAGTCAGACTTCAAACCTTCACTGCTGATCACAACATCATACCAAGCTTCGAAATGGGATTCAAACCCGGTCACTCCACCACTCATCAACTTTACAGAGTAAGGAAAGCCATAAATGAGGCAATCAACAACAAAAAGTCTATGGGACTACTGGCACTTGATATCGAAAAAGCTTTTGACTCTGGCATGAAGGACTAATTCTGAAACTAGTGAAACTAAATACACCATTAGTTCTTATCAAAATATTAAAAAGCTTTCTCGAAAACCGGAAATTTTCTGTTCGAGTGAACAATGGACGCTCTACTAGCCGACTCATCCCCGCAGGGGTAACCCAAGGGTCTTGCCTAAGCCCACACCTTTACAATATATATACAGCAGATATTCCTACCACCGCCGGCTGCAAACTTGCAATATTCGCCGACGACACCGCCATATATACATCCTCCAATAGCCATACCGAAATAATCAACCTTGACACTTTTTACTCTTGGTGTGTGAACAACAACCTGGTTCTCAATATTAGTAAATGTGAAACCATGACTTTTGGGAGAGGTCGTAGTCCTATAATTTTTAACTACGCCTTTTCTAACGAGAGTGTCCGTCTTGTTAATTTTGTAAAAGATCTAGGGATTAGATTTGATAGTAAACTCGATTTTTCTGCTCACATTAACTATATTGCTTCCAAAGGTAGTTTAGTCGTCGGTTTTATAAAAAGGTGGTCTAAAGAATTCAATAACACCTTGATTACTAAACACCTTTATATCTCTCTTGTCACACCATTACTCCAGTATGGGTCCCAGGTTTGGTCTCCTCACTACCCTTCGCACTTTGGAAGAATTGAGTCAGGAGGTTCGTTCGATTCGCACTGAGTCATCTTCCTTGGGATAACCCATTAGTTCTTCCACCATATGAATCCCGACTTCAGTTACTCAACTTAAGCTCTCTTTCCAGGCGTCGTGAAGTGGCCGATGTTGTATTTGTTCATCAGCTCCTTAATGAAAAGGTTGACTCAGGTTCTCTGAGTCGTCGTGCGTCGTTTAGAGAGAGTGGATACAATTTGAGAGGGCCACCTCTCTTACACACCAACTCCTCTAACAGGAATTACGCCAGATTCGAGCCTGTTAATCGCATGTTCATTAATGTGAATAAAAATATTAATGTTTTTAACGTGAGCATTAGTAAGGACGTCCTTGAAAGGAGTCTTTTCAATCTCACTTGACTGACTTTTCTTGCACGCTTCTTTGTGTATTGCATTTCTTTCTGTTTTAATTGAATGTGCAATTTCGGGGGTCACATCTCGCATATAAAAATGTGCGAGGTGTGACCTTTTCGGGATTGCATAATCAATTTATATGTTGCATGCTTTAGTTGAGCCTATCTCAGTGCTACTTGTGCTGAGTTGGTAAATTTTTCTTGGCCCAGCTAAGAAGGGTACCTTCTGAATTAGAAGGGTTAACTCTATTGCATGATTGTATTGCATGACAAAAATAATAAATAATGACACTGTGAATCTGACATATTTTCTTGAGATTTTACTGTGTGTCTAATAGTTGGTAGCAAAAACCCATTTTTAAAAACTCTTTCACTAATATTTATTTTTGATGAGGGGTTACCTTTTCAAGGGTATTTCATGAGTGCGATTTTTGAAGTGAAACTTCCTCGCTTTCGTTCCGGCGATTTTGAAGTGAAAGCTCCCTTCTCCCGTTCTGGGGATTCGAGCAGGTATGAGTGTGAATTCAGAATTGGAAACGAAAACAAAGACAGTTGTATGAAACGGAAGTTGCCTTCTCACTCTTTTACATCATCTGTCACTGCAATGTCCAAGTTTTGTAACACTAATTTCATAATTAAATGAATGCACAAGTACACTAACAATTTAGTTTCCACTTTATTTCATTTAACATTTTGGATTTTAACAACTTAAGCTAATGAATTTCGCGAAGTTACCCGCCAAAAGAGCAATTTTCCACACGGCTTCAACAAAGTCGCTGACAGCGGCAGCCATGATAGCAATTAAGTGATGCCATATAAACAAATTCTACCAAAACCAGAAGGAAAATATTTACAATTT
The DNA here is from genome assembly GCA_963855945.1 of Thereva nobilitata. Lineage (NCBI taxonomy): Eukaryota > Metazoa > Arthropoda > Insecta > Diptera > Therevidae > Thereva > Thereva nobilitata. The sequence goes on from OY979696.1 coordinate 130,077,623, forward strand.
ATTTAAATTTGGTCATAGATGGCACAGGCATCGGAGTCGGTTATTTAAAAATTTAAGATTGTGTATTAAAGATTATTATTTCGTTAATATTATATTGACGTCAAGTTTTCATATGTCTATATGTTCTTTATTATTGTACGCGAAGTTTCACTACTGTCTTGTGTTCTTTAATACACAATTATATTTTTTTTTAATTGAAAATTGACAATGGGAAAAATAGAAGAATCTATTGAAGAATAATTATAAAAAAAACTCTGGTTTTATCTCAGATTCGCAAAAGCACTTACATCAAAACAAAATCGAAAATAGAGTGGAAATGGACTCATTGTGGGTAACATAAATATAAGCATCGGAAGACTGAATGACAGAAAGACGGAACACGGATAGACACGACACGGAACACACAACCTATGTGGCCTAGGATTTATAAGGCTGGGAATATTTCTCTGCTTACTTTAAGCCGCGTAAGCGGAATTGAAAAAAAGTTAATTGTGTTGTGTAATTATGTCTGCGAATATGGGTAAATAATTTTAAATAAATTATGGTTTAAAAATTTCTTATAGTGACCGTCTTGGAAACTGCAAGCTCCGATGAAGATCTCTTTTATACTAGACTACGTAATCGCTCTCCATCCAATACTACAGCGTCTGACATTTTCCGCGCGGTTCTAAAAGAATTAAAAGTAAAAGGATCTGAATGCTGAGGTGCCCGTATAACCTCATAGAAAATAACTATACATACACTTTGATTCACACTATAGTAATTTAAGATAGTTTATATACAAAACTAGATTGTAGTCATGTATATAGATATGAGTCAGTAGGCCTAGTTATGATAATATGTAATAGTATATAAGGATAGTATATAAGAATCCCTACTATAAATACAAGGGAACTTTGTATGAAAATAACAGTCACTGTTCAATACTCAACGACTACAGGGCGCTAAATGGGCTTTAGCTCTACGCTCTGTCGCTGAGGGACAATTAATAAAATAAACGGTCTCCAATAAAGTAACTGTTTTATTTAAATCCTCGAGTCAAACCCTGCGAATCCCATATTGAAGCATTACATGGCGACCCTGCACGACAAGGACCTGGAGGAAGAAAAATTGAGAGATCCGACGACTGGACCAAGGACCATACAATAAAGGACCATACAAGATAAATAATGTTTACAGCGAAAAAAGATGCGCGGTTTTTCTTATAATATTATGATACAAAAAAACAACAACAAACTAAAATATAGATACACATATGGGATAAGATAGTGCAATAGTAAGAGCACAACAGTATTAAGTCAAGGAGAGATGCCAGAGCATGAGGCAGTAGAAATTTTGAAAGAACTCCATAAAATAAAAGCGAAGGTAAAAAAGGCGCCATATAAACTAAGAACGGCGGAGAGATTATTAAGAAGAAGAGTTGAGTTAAATGAACTAGAAGTACGAATTAACGTTGCAGAAAGCAGTGAGGATACACTGACAGAATTTAGAACAGTGTACGAGGAAGTAGGTGAAATAATAAAGTTCCAGTTGAGCGAGGTATCGACTGAGGAGAAGGAAACAAGCTCGGAAGAAGAGCAAGATAGCTTGAGTAATAGAGCTTTAGAGGCTTCCAACTCAATTATCGATTTGAATAGACAGGAAACCAGCAATATGGGAACTCTAGATCCATTCCAAATTTTAAAATTAGCGACAGAGCGTAGAGCTAAAGCCCATTTAGCGCCCTGTAGTCGTTGAGTATTGAACAGTGACTGTCATTTTCATACAAAGTTCCCTTGTATTTATAGTAGGGATTCTTAATACTATCCTTAATGCTTCAATATGGGATTCGCAGGGTTTGACTCGAGGATTTAAATAAAACAGTTACTTTATTGGAGACCGTTTATTTTATTAATTGTCCCTCAGCGACAGAGCGTAGAACTAAAGCCCATTTAGCGCCCTGTAGTCGTTGAGTATTGAACAGTGACTGTAATTTTCATTCAAAGTTCCCTTGTATTTATAGTAGGGATTCTTATATACTATCCTTATATACTATTACATATTATCATAACTAGGCCTACTGACTCATATCTATATACATGACTACAATCTAGTTTTCTATATAAACTACCTTAAATTACTATAGTGTGAATCAAAGTGTATGTATAGTTATTTTCTATGAGGTTATACGGGCACCTCAACGGTCTCCAATAAAGTAACTGTTTTATTTAAATCCTCGAGTCAAACCCTGCGAATCCCATATTGAAGCATTACAATGCCATTCATATCAACTGTAGTAGGTTTAAGGAGGCCAGAAGGCAAAACACTTTTATGTACATACTATTTGTGAGTTAGTCAATAAATGATATTTGAACAAGCAACATTCGCTTTCCGACTATATTTTTCCGGTCACATTTTCATCATTCTACAGTTCAGAAGTGGGATAACCGAATATTGGAATATCATATCCGGGCATTTTTTTTAAAAAGGAAAAAAGGAAATTCTGCGCCGAGAAATAGGTTTCTGGATTAAAGGCTTGGGCATAGGTGTTAATCGGTTGACACGTGTGGAAAAGTTATCCATCGTTATCTTGCGCATCGGTCGTCGCAGATCTAATCTAATTTAATAGAAAATGGCCTCTGTAGGGGTTGCAGATTTTATTGAGAAGGCGACGGTGAATGAGTTGAAAATTAAATTAGCCCAGTTAGGTTTGGAGACCAGAGGGCTGAAATCGGCATTAAAACTAAGGCTTCAAGAAGCGGTCAGTAATATGTCCGAAATGGATCTTGCAGATAATTTCAACGAAAGCTGGACGGAGGAACAACACGGGGACGCGGATGACCACGCGGACGACTTTTGCCCCGTTGTAACAGACGTCCAAAGTCAGCTTGAGGGCAACGACAGGGAGTTGGAAGACTTGAGACGACTTCTTTTCAAAAGGAAAGAAATAGCCAATTTAAAAAAACAAATTGCGGAATTGTCGGAGGTTGAAGCAGAGCCTCACCATCACCAATTTAATTTTAGGGACATTGAAGACTCGTTTCACACTTTCAGTGGGGATGATAGTTACTCCATACGCAAGTGGCTAATTCAGTTTGAAGAATCAGCGGATCTTCTTCGATGGGACCCAAAAACCAGATTTATTTATGGGAAAAGGCTGATGGCTGGCACGGCAAAGCTTTTCATAAGGACAACTCCTGCCAATTCGTGGAGCGCTTTGAAAAACGCGCTGCTCAAGGAGTTTGATAGGAAAGTCTCCAGTGCCGAAACTCATAGTGAGCTAAGGAAGACGAAAAAAGAAAAGGATCAAACGTGGCGACAATATGTCTTCAAAATGTTAGAAATTGCTTCTTTAGCCGACATCGACGAGTGTGACGTCATCCAATATATTGTCAAGGGAATTCCAGACACCGTTGCGAATAAGATGCTGTTGTATGGAGCTAACAACATATCGGAGCTAAAGGAAGCGTTTAAGAAATATTATCTGATGAAGTCGCATTCGCAGGTACTCCTTGGAACAAATTTTAAACCCAACATATCCGGATCTAGGGATCAACACCGAAACGTGAATGTGAAGTGCTTCAATTGCAACGAGTGGGGTCATACAAGTAGCGACTGTTCAAAGCCCAAGAAAGTTAGAGGTGCATGTTTTCGATGTGGAAAATTAGGACACCGATCTAATGAATGCCAGCAGCCGAAGACTGTAACGACAGTGCGACGAAATGAAGACCGGATGGAACAACTTAATTATAATATGTCTCCTACTAATGATTTTCAATTTTTTGTAGAGTTTGTATTTGAAATGACTGCAGAGGGAGATAAATTAACACTACAATTGAAAAGCTTGGTGGATTCTGGTAGCAGTGTCAGCTTTATTCAAGAACGTTTTGTACCACCACACTTATTGAAGGCACCAACGGATGAACGATTTTTAGGAATCAACGAAAGTCCTCAAGTTTTTTCTAAATGTGAAACTACACAAAATAAAAGTAATAATATTGAGATGTCGATAAATTTGTCAAAAGACGAACCTTTTTTCTGCACACCCCGTCGAATTCCTTTCACGCATAAAGAAAAGCTTAAATTATTAATTGATGACCTTCTGGAAAGAGGTGTTATCCGTGAAAGTAATTCACCATATGCGTCTCCTATTGTTTTAGTCGCAAAGAAAAATCGAGATGAGTTGCGGTTGTGTGTAGATTATAGAACTCTCAACAAGCATACGGTTCGGGATAATTTCCCATTGCCACTTATTGAGGATCTGTTAGATAGGTTGAGAATGAAGAATTATTTTTCTGCTCTTGATCTGAAAAATGGTTTTCACCATGTTAGAATGGCTGCAGACTCTGTTAAGTATACCTCTTTTGTAACAACTATAGGACAGTACGAATATATCCGAATGCCTTTTGGCCTTAAAAATGCTCCTTCGGTTTTTCAGCGCTTTATCTACCACCTCTTTAGGGATCTTATAAATGAGGATAAACTTTTTGTGTATATGGACGATATTCTAGTAGCAACCAAAACAATCGAGGAACATCTAGACATTTTGGCAAAAGTTATAGAAATTGTTCGGAATAACTCGTTAGAACTGAGGTTTGATAAATGTAGATTTCTTTATGAAGAAATTAATTATTTAGGTTATATTGTAAATAAAGAAGGGATACGTCCCAACGAAGAGAATCTTTGTGCCATAAGGAACTTTCCAATTCCGAAGTGTGTTAAGAGTGTCCACAGTTTTCTGGGTTTAGCTTCTTATTTCCGGAAGTTTATACAGAGTTTCGCATTAGTTGCCAAACCTATGTATGATCTTTTGAGGAAGGACGCAACATTTAAATTTGGGGAAGAACAGCATAAATCTTTTGATACTATAAAGTCTATGCTTTTAGAAGCACCTATTCCTGCTATATACAGCCCGAAAAATGAAACCGAATTACATTGTGACGCGAGTGGGTTGGGGTTTGGTTCTATTCTTTTCCAACGCCAGTCCGATGGGAAGCTTCACCCCGTTTTTTATTTCTCGAAAAGAACTACTGAACCCGAAACAAGGTATCATAGTTACGAGTTTGAAACCCTGTCTATTATTTATGCTTTACGCAGGTTTCGTACTTACCTACTCGGTATATCTTTCAAAATAGTTACCGATTGTCAAGCTTTGACATTAACCCTGAATAAACAACAATTGAATCCTAGAATTTCTCGTTGGGCGTTAGAGCTCCAAGAGTACGACTATAAAATTGAACACCGAGCATCAAATAGAATGTGCCATGTAGACGCATTAAGTCGTTATACTGAAATTTTAAATATTGAGGATGAACCATTCGATTATGCTCTCGCGGTAGCTCAAACTCGTGATCTCGGAATTAAAGAAATCATGCACGAAGTTGAAAGCGGCAGAAATAATAATTTCACCCTGATTAATGGCTTATTGTACAAGAAATGCAATAAAGGAATTATGTTTTATGCACCGAAAGAGATGGAAGATCGTTTAATTCAAGTGCATCACGACTCGTTATGTCATCTGGGAGTGGACAAACTGTATGAATATCTTAGGAAAACGTATTGGTTTCCCGGAATGAAGGACAAAATTAAGAAATTAGTTGACGGATGTTTAAAGTGCGCTTACTTCTCGTCGAATTCTGGTAAGGTGGAGGGTGTTTTACACAACATCCCTAAGGGAAATTCGCCTTTTGAAATGATTCATGTTGATCATTTTGGCCCCCTACCATCCACGAAAAATGGGTTTAAGCACATCTAGTAGATGCCTTTACTAAATTCACGAAGTTATATCCTGTTAAAAGTACACAAACTAAAGAAGTAATTAGTTGTCTTGACATGTACTACAGATCATATAGTAGACCTTCAAAACTTATTTCTGATCGTGGTACTTGTTTTACTTCGAAAGAGTCAATAGACTCCTAACTCCTATGTTAGCTAAGGAAGCCGATAGCACTTCTACCAGAAATTGGTATCAAAAACTAACTAAGGTAGAATTCGCGATAAATAATACTGTTAATCGCAGTACTGGGTACACACCCAGCCAGCTTCTGTTTGGTGTAAGACAAAGGGGCGAGTTCTGTGACGCGTTAGGGGAATATTTGAAAGGAGATAGTCAGCAAAATTTAGATGAGATCAGGGAGAAAGCAGCTGATACAATACAAAAGTCACAACAATATAATAAAAATTATTTTGATCAAAGGCACAAGGCACCTAGAAGGTATGGAAAAGGTGATTTGGTTCTAATAAAAAATGATGAAACAACTCCGGGAGTTAATAAAAAATTGCTTCCGAAATATCGCGGACCTTATGAAATATTTGAGGTTTTAAAAAATGATAGGTATGTTATAAAAGATGTTGACGGCCATCAGTTAACCAGGTTACCCTATAAGGGAATATGTAGTCCTGCCAATATGAAACCATATATTTTTAATTAATTCCGTATTTTGACTTATTTTTGTTGTTGGATGTTTGGGCAGATAAAGTAAAGCCTGTTTTGTTTTAACACATTATATTTTACACGTAGAGTGAATTAGTTGCATTTGTTTTAGAGTTATAAAATATGTTATGTATGTACATATGTATAAGAGTCAAATGTAAATATGCTGCTTTTAGTTAATACCTGTGTAAATTAGAAAAGGTTCGGGCATGTAATTAAAAATATTCTAAACAGCGATGTATAATCGGGACGATTATCGGTCAGGCTGGCCGATCTGTAGTAGGTTTAAGGAGGCCAGAAGGCAAAACACTTGTATGTACATACTATTTGTGAGTTAGTCAATAAATGATATTTGAACAAGCAACATTCGCTTTCCGACTATATATTTTTCCGGTCACATTTTCATCATTCTACACAACCGATCTCCATGATTTGTAGCAGATCTTTGAGGATTCCTAACTTAAAGTTTGCCTAGAGAGATCACCCAAGCTTTATAAGTACAGGAGTGAAACATCTTTTTCAGAACGATCATTTCAAAGTATTTTGAGTATGTATACTTTGGTATGGTATTATGGAAAAGAAGTATAAAGGCCAGGACTCAGGGTAATCCTGTTATCTATCAATGGCACTTGTCGTGATTTACATAACGTCCAAGCTGGTCGAATCCTATCAAAAGGAGCTTTCTTTTTTGGAGGAGATAACTAAACATTTTCTGTGCTTTTGTCCGGTTCTAGTAAGGATGAGACAATGTGCAGTTGGAAATTTTTTCTTACAACTTGAGAGAGGTTCCGAAGCTTAAAATATCAGATATCTGAATACGACGGGCTAGATCTAACTAAAGTCTATTCAAACACATTACTTATTCAGTACTGTTGCAAACGAGAACTATTTCAGTGCCAATTGTGGTCCCTTCCTCGGTCCTTCTGCCACCTTTACCTACGTACGACATCTTCAAGCGCTTTAAAGCCCTGTAACATTCGGAAGAATAAATTATTTAGGAAAAATCGAAGTGCTTAATATTGATCATAATCTCGTCGGCAGTATGGTGAGAGTGTGCTTTGTTTATTACTGACTTAATACCAATCAAAACTATCGATCCATTCCCTCATGAAACCTATAGATCAATCATTTCTCACAGCTTGACACTTGAACAGTTTTGCACTGGTGCGTAAATCACTTCTTCCGCTTCCCCATCGAAGGAAGCAATTTTGCAACTTTTCAGTCACGACAAACCACCTGAGACATGAAGAGGCCCATACTCGCGAAAATCATGTTTCCAATTAATATATTTTGGTTGTAAGACCATCAATCTGCATTAATGTACAAACGTTTGCTGCGATCTATCAATCACAGTCATAACAACAACGTTTTGCTTTTTAGACTTTCAGTTTTCAACAAGATTGTTGCGAAGAAGCGTGTGTGCCTTCGAAATTTTTATAGTCCATTACCTTCGATATAACCCTTGATTCTTCCTGTTATCCTCCCTTTTCACCTGTCCCCTACAGAAAACTGCGCATTCCAATAACACTCTTCACTAAGTCGTCCCTAATCCGAACTCAATTGCCTTGTGAACGGTTGACTGATTGCCTCCACCTGCATAATATAATCTGCACATACACCTGGGTGCATTTTCTAAAAACTAAAAACAGCAGGAAACAATGCCGGAACACAACGGATTGCTGACTTCAGGCACACGCCACTAAACCCATTGAACTGTAAGAAGTCCGCACGACTTGCACTGATGTGACGATAGCGATCTGAAGACTCGCGTCGCTGAATGCCGGCATTCCCTTTCCGCGCATAGTTCGTGGTCGTCTTCGTTCGTAGCTTCAATAGAGCTTCTTCTTCTCTTTGCAGCGTGCTTCAGGTGCTTTCAGGTAATCGTGATTCATTGGCTGGGTGCTCTGCCGTAAGTATATTTGCACATGCTCTGCTTTCGATTTTCAATTTCAATGCCATGGAAATCGTGATTAAGGTGAAGATGGGATTTAATGTAGGGAAGAAAGAGGTCGCAAATAACACAATGTTTTGGGATTGTTGTTATGGAATGCGCAAGGTCAGTTATAGTGTTGTGTTGCAACTGGAATTAGTCCATCCCTGAAAGAGGTAACTCCGTTGACCCTCTAGACACTCTAAGCTAGAATTTAAGTTAATTTAACCCTATAGAATTAGTTAGTTAGTAGTTGTGTGTTTTTTTGAATCACAGCAGTCGTTGCCCAGCCAAAAACCATAACAAAGGTACGATAGATATAAGTGATGGAAAAATAAAAACGGTTGTAGTTAAAAGTTCTTCTTGTTTAACGGCTCTAAAACCGCCATTCGCAACTGTTTACTTCGCCGAACCGAATTGTGAGCCAATGTAATCCAGTTTGACATCCCGGAGGCTCGATTTCCTTCGCTGTCACACCCCATAGATCTTACCGCAACAAACTTTTCGAGCTCTTCTTCTTCGCGCATAGCAGCTAGATGCCGTGATCACTGGAGTTTACCGATCTTTATTTTCATCACAACATCTTTGTCGCAAAAGCGCTCGTAGATCTCATCATTGTACAGTCTCCGGAATCGTCCTTCTCCACATAACTAGTCAACAATTCTACGAAGGACTTTCTTCTCGAAACGGCTAAGAGGTTAGAGTGCCTTTTGCACCCATATCTCGGATATCAATTCGACGCGTAGGTATATTTTTTTTGGTCCTGTTCACGCATGACTTTGTACCGCAATAACTTTTTTGCTTTTTTCTTTTTTTGCTTGATAGGGTAGTTTCCCACGGTGGTCCCATGCAATTTTTTTTAAATTCTGAAAAAGGAGTTCGAAGGAAGGCTTAAAAAACTGGTAAAATTAGTACACCTTGAACAGATAGAATTATTTCAAAGGTATCACAAAATTCTTTATTGTCACCAAATACTTAAGAGGGACTTGGCGTAGCCTCTACGTAAAAGTCTACCGAACTAATTATCGCGGGTTAAAACCCCGGATAGGACAGTCCGATTTTTTTTCTTTTTTTCTCTTCTAAATTTATTCTGATTGGATTAATCTTGTAAAGAATTATTACATACTCTTCGGTGAGAAATTACATGCACACTCATGTACACTGTAAGAGTATTATCCTTTGAATTGGAGAACTATTTAGGCCAATTTCCGATAGGACTTATGTAGATATTTAGCCAATATAAAGTAACACTCTCTCGTAGCACAGGGAGTAAATACCTGTCTCTCGCCCAAGGGTTCCGAGTTCGTGCATTTTTTTTTCAATCGACTTTATTATTCTCACAATAAATTTGATTAAATTTTGTTTTTTAATTTCATTCGGGGAATTTTGTTTCATACTCATACTAAATAAGTTTTTTTTATTAAATAGCTCCGAAAGTACGCAAATACATTATTGCAAAAACTATTTAGCTACTGCCTCGATCCTTTCCACGACGGCGTGTTATACTTATCTTCATAAATATTTTTATTTAAATTGCCCCGAAAAAAAATGAACGGACTAAAAAGTACGAAAGAAAATAAGACGGTTCCAGGCTAACTTGCTTCGAAAATTGCTTTCATTTCTTTGTTAACCTTACCCTCGACAGACTAGCACCCTTAATCTAGATTATGACGTCAGAATGACGTAAACTCCATTTAATTTCTATATCTTTTAGATGGTTCTGCGTCATTCTGACGTCATAATCTAGATTAAGTTTCTAGTCTGTCCCCGGTATTATGCACTTAATACATCGCCCCGAAAACAGGTGTAAGCACCGTCTTCAAAAGTGATTCTTCTTTCTAAATCCATTCTGATTGAATTAGTATTGTAAAGAACTACCAACAATTATTTCATCCTTTTTTGTGCATCACGGTATTGGTTTTTTTTGAAGTAGGTTTTTATTATACCTCAATCCCTCTCAACCCGAGTAAAAATAAAAAACGGCCTTATAAAGGGCGAACACCGGCCGCTTCGCTTTTTAAGAGGCATATGATGGCTGTAGAGTTTTTAACCATTTTTAATGGGAGCACATACGGCCTTACGACGGCCAAATTTGACCAAAAGATTTAAAAGGCCAAGTACTGACCTGTAGAAACGGGCATTCGACGGGAAATTTGAACCAAAAAAATAATCGGCACCAAATGTATTGTTGAATGTGTTTTATGGGAACTTCATCATTTTCGTTATGTACAATGGTTCTTTCGATTTATCCTACTTAAAGATATCGATGCACAAGAGAAACGAGCTCGCCAGTCGTCGGTTTGTTGTACGTGAAGTGTGTGGTGCGTGTTGATTTATATTTTAGTGGGAAATTTTGTTATTTAACGGCTTGAAAAAAAACACAACCGAAAAAAAATCAAACATTTAATTGCAGTGAAATATATTTTCTTATAGGAGGGCGAATATCCACGTTGCTGCCCCTGTAGCACCGTCGTATACCCGTAATAGCAACCATACGGTCGCCGTACCACCGTCGTATGGCCGTTATTGGAACTGTAAGGCCGTTGTTTCGCCGTCAATCGCCCCCTGTACGGCCGTACTGTCCTGCAACGAGCCTTCTGTTAACCGCCAGATGGCCGAGGACTATGTTTCAATCACAGTCGGCATTTGCCCGTTCTAAGGCCATCATTTATTTTTACTCGGGAACCTCAAACCTATTAGGTGTAAGGGAAAGCTCAGTAATTTTTGCGAACATATGGTAGATGATAGATGAACGTTTTTTCAAATATACCAAGTATCTTTAAACTTTTAGAACTATTGGCAAGAGTGTAGAAAAAGTCCACATAAGATCTTGCGTACTGCATGAGTTCCAAAAAGGCGCTCTGGATGCAACAAAAAACGTATGTGAAATGTCACATTAACATCCACAGATTTAGCCTTCAGTGTACGTTTGTAATGCTGGAGTGAGCTTTTCGCTGAGGCTCAGCGCTGATTGGGCCTGTTTTCAATGCGAGCCTGGCGGTAGCTCCGAATTTAGAACTTTGCTGTGGGAAGAAGTAAACAGCTGATTTGTGACAGCAAAATTTGTATTACAACCTCGGCATACGCCGTTATGTTTTGACAGTTGTAACAAGTGGTAGTGATATTAAACTATGATTTGTAATACAAATTCAATCGCAAAATTTTAAAATTTTATAATTATTAAAATTTGTAATATCAGGCTCTGCCCTGAAATGAATAAAATCATATCTGAACGGAAGAATACAGGTTATCAGATTCCGGGGTTCCTCGCACAATCATAGGACCATTCCACACTATCATTCTCGAAACATCTTCGACCGGGACACGGTTAAATGTGCAGCAACCCCTTTCCAACCCTGCAAATCCCCGAGAGGAGATGGAATTTTCCAGGCACGCCTTCAGAATGGTCTCGATCTGATTCTCGGCAACCTTAGGGCCAGCTTCAATTGAGGATATGTTCAAACAAGCTGGAGGAAAGTCGTAGAGTTATCAGCTTAACCTTTTTTCTTTTGAAACCGATAGAAAGGCTGCTGGACCTTCACAGCAGGTGCAAGCCCTCCCCCTTCCTCTACATAGCTCTCAGTTCGCATACTCAAAAAATAAATCAACTTTAGCTTTACACCACTTAGTCAGCAAAATCGAGAAAGCCCTACCGCTAAAGAAACTGCCTTATGTGGAGTTTTGCCCCCGTTACTCTGGTCACTGGTTGTAGATGAACTTTTGACCAAACTACACGAATCTGGTTTCGATGTCATCGGCTTGTCTTGGGGAAGTTTGACTTGACCATCACGAGGGCCGCCTCAAGACTAAATGGCGCCCTAGGCAAACTTTTTAATGGCGCCCCTAAATATATTTTTAAGTTAATAAACATTTTTTACTTACTAAATATAATATTTTATTTGAATTGTTTGTTATTATATAATAATTAAAAACTGATTTAGAAATAAAAAAACAAAAATAGAAAATTTAGTATATAGTGCAGCGTCCAGAGTAAAAAAGACAGTAAAACTGCAAAAAAAAATTGTAAGGTAATGAAATTTGGAAGTGGGGGGGGGGGAGTTTAGCAATAGGGGAAAAGCTAACCGTTGAGTTCCGGGCCGTACTTTGTGAAAAACAAAAGAAAATTCGAATGAACGGATTTTCCGACGGTTTCCCGGCCATAACTCGGGACAAACGTCGAAATTGGAAAAATGTCAAGAGAAAAAAATAAAACTATAAAAATTCTCGACAAAAAAGATCCTATAAGCTTTTTCCGAAAAACCAAGTTTGATCGCACAATGGAGGGTAAAGAAAAAACTTGTGAAAAATTATTTCGAATTTATATTGTTTTCTTTTTGCAGAATACTCCCACCTACCTACCTATACGTAGAATACTCCCACCTACATAAAACTGTAAAAGCGAAGCTTCTACCCGACCAACTTCCAGAGTTATGAGTCATCAAACTCAAAATTCCAGTTATAGTACAGCCCCTAGAGATTTCAAAGGGTTTCTCGGAAAATACCTTAGAGCATCATAATAACGCCGTGTGAAGGTGAATTGGACAACTCCGGTGATCCAGACCCCGAGTCATCTAGCGATGAAGAATGAATGGAAATAAATATACCAACTTTCTCAATTTTTTCAATATACATATTCGAAATATTTTTTCAGTTAAAAAAAACGAAATTTTGACTTTGATTACCACCCATAACTCTGGAAGTTGGTCGGGTAGAAGCTTCGCTATGTATGTGGGAGTATTCTGCGTATACTACTACCTTGTTCATGAAAGTAGGTCAAAAATACAGGGTGATATGTAAACCTCTACAAAAAAAAATATCAAAGCGCCCTAGCGGCTAAACCGTTACGATTTCCCTCCCCCTCCCATACGATATTTTGTTCGTCTATCCAAAACCTATCCACAGCCGGCCGCTTTGTAACTTTAGCTGGGACACCCTGCAAAAATAAAACAATATAAATTCGAAATAATTTTGCACAATTTTTTTTCTTTACCTTCTATTTTCCGATCAAACGTGAGGTTTTTCGGAAAAAGCTTATAGGACCTTTTTCGTCGAGAATTTTCATAGCTTTATTTTTGTTCTCTTGACATTTTTCCAACTTTGACGTTTGTCTCGAGTTACGGCCGGGAAAGCGTCAATAGAATTTTCTCTTGATTTTCACAAAGTACGGCCCGGAACTCAACGGTTACCGTTTCTCCTATTGCTAAACTCCCCCCCCCCCGTTCCAAATTTCATTAACTTACAATTTTTTTTCAGAAGAAATCTCTAGGAGCTGTACTAATAGCTGTGTTCCAAAATTCGAGCAAAGTGCTCGCAAGCAGTTGGCCTACTCGTTCCTACTTCTCAACAAAGGCATGGGTAGTGAGAGAAAGCCAACTGCTTGCGAGAACTTTGCTCGAATTTTGGAACACAGCTAATATTAGAAAATTGTGTTCCTTGATTTTCCACCGTTAAAATACTGGACATTTTCGTGTAATTTTTCAAATTCAAAAAAGATGTCAAATTTGAAGTATTAGCAGCCGCCAATATAAATTTTGTTAAATATGGCTGCATATTTGTTAGCATGTTAAAATAAGGCTAAGAAAAAGAAGAAATATTCTGCCAATGTCACTACTTTGTTTAACCCTTTGACGACGGCGGGGACAAATGTGTCCCAACCTAAAATCTACTAAAATCTAAATAATTACGAAACCGGTGTAATCTTATTTTGTTATATATTATTTTCTGAATCTGTCTTTTACTTATTTGAGCTGGCAACACAGCATAAGTAATACCGATTCTTGTCTATGATTATTTGAAAGTGGCAGTAGCAAGGTTCACGAGCAGACAAATTTTAAAAAAATATATATAAGTGTAAAAGTGGTATTCAACTTTTCAGAGTGTGACATAGTCGTTGCCTGGTAAGTTAATTTTTATTGTATACAGTTATGGAATCAATATTTAAGTCGCGAAAAAAGAAATGTAATTGTAAACACAAAGGGACATCGCTGTCCCTGTGGCCGTTGAGAGATAATATTTATGAGCAATACTTTACTTACTACTACTGAATATTTTCTCAAATAGCTTCATATTTTTATTGATATTCTTACAGAATATGTTTCGTAAAGGACGTCGACTCTTTGAAATTCGAGATAACGAAATCCAACAGATTTTGATGGGTGACAATAGCGACGATGAAGATAATTTACAGCTTGACGAAGAAGACCAAATGTTTTTGACACAGGGCGATGACCAAGGGGTTGTTGATGTTGAAATTAATATTTTTCAACAAATATTTTTCGTAATGTGGAGTATGAATTCGTAAAGGTGCAAATCTGTCAAGAAGTTACAGCTGATATATTGACTCCTTTCAACATCTTCTGTTCAACAACTAATTTTGATGTTTTAGTTCAAAATATAGTATCAGAGTCAGTACGATACGCTCATAAAAATGGGCGGGAATTCACTATTGAAGTCGAGGAAATGAAAGCATTTCTTGGTATGAATTTGGTTATGGGCTATCATATCGTACCCTCATTGAGAGATTACTGGTCTACAGAACCAGACATGGCGGTACCTTTCATATCAAACGTTATGCCAAGGGCTCGATTCGAAGAAATACGCAGGAACCTACATTTCTGTAACAACGACGAAGTACGAGACCCAAATAGCCCTAATCATGATAGAGCATACAAAATTCGGCCAGTAATGGAGCATTTGAATGCTTCTTTTCAAAATGCCCTCAATAATACTAAACAACAGAGTATCGACGAGCACATGATAAAATTCAAAGGGCATAATGTTATGAAGCAATATATAAAAAATAAACCCGTCAAATGGGGCTTCAAATTATGGTGTAGAAGTGATGCGGCGACAGGTTACCTGTTTGAATTCGATTTATATACAGGCAAGCGACCTTCCGGGACTCAGTTTGGGTTAGGTGAATCGGTAGTTCTTCAACTTACGGAAAAGCTGGAAGCCTTGGGATGCGAAATTTATTTTGATAACTTCTTTAATTCACCCTTGTTGCAATATAAACTGATTGATAAAAATACCAAGGCGTGTGGAACAGTTCGAACTAACAGAAAACACCTTCGCAAAAGTGCACCAGTTGATAAAAAAATGAAGCGTGGATATATTTACACCACAAGTTTCCAAGGGATAAGTTATGTGAAATGGATGGATAACAAAGCGGTCCATTTGTTGACCAACTTTTTGTCGCCTATCGAAACAGATACCGTGAAACGCCGCAAAGCTGGTTCAGCAGACAAAATTGATGTGAAATGCCCTAGATTTGTATCACATTATAATAAAAATATGGGAGGAGTAGATCTTATGGATCAACGTAAGGTGTGGTATGAAGTAGATCGGAGATCAAGGATAAAGTATTATTTTCGACTATTTTTTGATCTATTTGATATATCCGTGAATAATGCACATACCATTTACACTAAGCTTCATGATGAAAAGCAAATGGAAGGGAATGTATTGTCCACCTTGCAATTCAGACAAGTCGTTGCTCGGAGTTTGATAAATGGTTTTACCGTCAGGCAACGAGGCGCCCCCACTACAAAACCAAGTGCAGTGCGCACATCTGTGAGACGACAATTACCTTCACATCCCATGGAAAAATCCACTCTCAGGAAGAGGTGCGTAAACTGTGCCAAGAGCAAGAAGGAAAACATGACAAATAACACTTGTGTTATATGCAAAGTTCACCTTTGCTACACTAATGACAAGAATTGCTTCGCTGAGTACCATAACTAAATAAGGTCAAATATTGTGTATCTAATATTTTTTATGAATAAACAAAACTAAGATTATAAATGCGTGTTTTTTTACAAAAAATACTGTCATCATTGGTAAACCTAGGTCGAGCAAAAAGTATAAGCGACGGACCATAGGGACACATTTGTCCCCAAAATTTCCGCAAAACCCACGGCATTTATTCCTATTCTCTAGTCGAAACCTATTTTCTAGACACCCAATAAATCATTTGAAACAGGTTAAGTGGTTGCATAAAGCCCCCAAAGTCTTATGGTCGTAAAAGCGTTAAATACTTGGTAATATTTTTTTAAAATGTTACTTATTTCAAAAACAATAAACCAATATTATCCTTTTCTCGCAAAATATTCCTATATTTTTTGCACAATTGGTTTTTCTAGCAGATTTATCAGCCGAAAAAATGCGAGTGTCATAAGGGCTTTAATTGAGATTTGCATACTTTATGCTCAGAAATGTTAAATTCCCAACGTCTGAAGACTCGTCTTTTATTTAACTTTTGTTAACTATAGTTAGTGTTAGTGAATATGAATAGAATATGAATACTGAATATGATTAGATTGATTTTCTGATAAAATAAGTCTTTTATTATCAGATTTAACTACTAACGCAGAAGTAAAAATAAATTTTGAATAATACATATTTTAATAATTTTCGGTATGTTGGTAGGGAGATTTAAGTAATTTAGGCGGCCTATGCAAAGGCAGTAGTTTCGGCGCCCCAGGCAAGGGCCTTGCTCGCCTGTAGCTTGAGCCGGGCCTAGATCATGAGAACAGCACTCCCAGAAGTTCAAAGAAGGTGTACCACGGAGATTCTTTTAATCAACCCAAATGGAGCCGCCCGGGTGCTTTTTCTTAATGTTATGACCTAGGAAAAAGTTACAAATTGGACGTAGACAAGAGGATGAATTGTAACGCTCAACAGGACTACGCAATCAGTAAAATCACTAGGGCTATATGGGCCTGTAAAACTCCTTTGGGTGTACAACACGATCACTATAGTCTGGTGGTCGAATACTAAACAGGTCAAGGCGATCCTCAAGTGCAGCATACTGCAACGGTTTGCTTGCCACTCCATTATATGCGGACCTGTCCCACAGTTGCGATGGAGGCAATCATTGGATTGCACAGTTGTATAAGGAAATCCGCCGCCATAAATGTCTTGATCTCAGATCTCATTGAATTGCCACGAAACATTTAAAGGACATATGAATTCCTTAACAGTATCCAAAACATTTCAATTGTACCAACCATAGGTTGGTGAACTGCGGCTCAGAAGAAATTCCCTGCGATTATTCTGGATCGCTCTGAATGGGAGGAACTATCGTTCCCGCGGGTCCAAAAATTTTTACTAGTACAGGGGTTGGTGTCGCACGACCCAACCCCAAGGTGTCGATTGCAATGGGAGGGTGGCTCTTTGTTTTCCAGACTGAAATACATGCCACTAAATCAGTCTTGAGAAAGGTTTGAAAGGCGCCAACATTAAAATCTTTTCGGACAGTCAATCTGCTATCAGGGCACTCTTAACGGTGAAGTTTTTTTCAAAGTAGTTGCAGGGTGCTTTGACGTACTCCAGAGCCTGGCCAGGAAAAATAGGATATCGCTCCGCTGGATCCCCGGACACTAGGGTATCGAGGACAAAGAGCCCGCAGGGCAGAGGGAGGGGTCTGAGACGTTGATCTAGGGCCCAGAACCTTTCTGTGGTATCTCATGGTCCACCTCCAAGTCCTTGATAGGCAACCTTTATAAGTGTCCAACTGGCGACTTCGACTCCAAAAGACTTTGTTAAATGAATGAGCAATCTGCAGAATGGAACATATATTTCACAACGGAGAAAAATTTCCCGGAGTTATTGACAAACCTAACATAATCTTTATTTCCACTAATCATAGACAGTTTGTTTAGCATAAAAATACAGGTACCTAAATTGCTCTTTTCTTTTTTGTTTACAGTGACTCCCTATGGAAAGTCTTTGCTTTATTTTATCACAATAATTACTTACATCAGAAAATTTGTCTCTATCCAGACCTGCGCTTTCATTTCTCTTCAACAAAATACAAAACAAAACTGACTGCGCCCCTCACACTACATCCCAATAAATTTCCACAAATAAAGATAAAACTCATTTCCTAATCACCACTTGTGCTCCGAAACAAGCACAAATTTTCACCTATTCTTGCGCGTACTTAAGTCCCTGCAATTATCCAATTTGGCCCCACGATGCATCCACGTCCATGAATAGTGCTTAATTGGGCTCCGCGGGTCGCCCAAGTACAGCTGTAGAAGCGCCAGCGATTTCCCTCCGCATCAGCGAACGAGACAAATCGGACATAACATTGCGGTCCAAAGAAATTGGGCCAAAGATTCCGCCATGTGAGGCACATTATAGGCCTACATGCAAATTACGACCAATTTTTTCGGCCAGTCGTTAACTCTCCAAAACGTCGTAAAAATGCAAAATGATGGAGCCACGGCGACGCCATCATTTTTGGATAAACAAAGTCTTGCGAAATTCGCCCGGAGTTGGTTGACCAGAAAGCTCAGAGGATTTATGGCTGTGACACGGGATTACGGCTTCAGATGGCGCAGATCAAAGAGTAGAGAGGTTTGGGCTAAGCGCGGCGGCCTCCAGGTATTCCAGCAAAATGTTTTAGATTTATTAGAAAACATAAAAAGCGTGGAGAAAACGTGAAGGAAAAGTGCTCGTTTCATGTCCCAAGGTGCGCTTTATTTATAAAAAGAATTTATGATTAAGTGGTCAAGGAATTGGACCACGAGTCTTAAACCTGGTTAAATATTTTTCTGCTGAAAGATCACTAATGGTTTTCAATATATTAACGTCTTCTTCTCTCATATTAAAGCATGGGAGCTGTTGTGCCGTTTCTACGCCATAATTATAATTTAATCCCTAGTCTCAACATAGCTAGAGTATTCAAGGCGCTGGTCAACTTGCAAGGCAGCTATCTCCGATCTTGCAAAATTCGTCTCGAAATGGGCCACGTATTGCTGTTCAGTTATCCAGTTAAATGCACGATTTGTCACTTTCAGTAGTATATATATAAAAGATCAGAGGTCACTATGTAAAATATAAACTGGACTATAATGATGATATCACGATCTCTTCCTAAACTTCAGGGGATGCTGACGAATCAATTAAGAATTCTGTTAAGCTGAAGTGTTGTTTTGCAGCGAGTATGTCGTTCTATGTCATAAAGGACGACTAGAGATTCGGTTACAAGGAGGAGCGGGGTGGGTAGGGATGCGGAATCGGTGGTAAGTACTCGAGTAAATACTCATGAGCGGAATCGAAAGAAATTTACTCAATGAGTACTTAGCATTACTAATAACTTTCAACGAAGAGTTGTCTTATACCTGCGACCTGCGTTTGCGTATCCAGTGCTCGATTCCCGGTTGGGACAGATCACAAATACTTATGCAGGTTACATACATGAGATATAAATTCAGATCTAAAAAAGCCCGTTTACATCCCAAACGCAAAGTGGAAACGCAAATTGGAGCTCTTTTGTCTCACAGAAATTTGAATGCTTTTCTCTCTGTTGTGGTGTGGGTTACACCTTAGAGAATCCAATGCAGAAGATTGCAGAGAGACCGAAAAAGTACTTACTGCCGAAGAGGCACAAGAGAAGTTCGACGAAGGTTCCACACCTAGGGATATACTGGCAAGGCCATTGGTCATTTTTTATGTGGGGAAAAGCCAAGGTTAGGAATCACCCTTAGAACTACCAGTTTGTCATGTCGTTCAGCTGATGCTGCAATGTGTAGTATAAGGCTTGGTTTGAATGATAGAAGAGAACTGATAGATCAGGGGAGATCCTGGGGGTGATGGCGATGAACCTTATGTTTGAATACTTCGGTGTTGTACGAGCTCGGGAAAACTGAATGTGGGAGATTATTCCACACCCAAATTATACTATTTATAAACCAACTTCTTGACGTTAGTGTTGGCGAAAAAGGGGTTTGCAGGGTATGAGTATGTGCCAAGTGGGCTAGTCTTGTGTTGCGGGAAATATATTGCCGTGGCGGAAATTTCAGTGGAACAGTCACTATGGTAATAGCGATACAACTTTGACAAGGCTTTTCCTGCGGTGGCTCAGAGAATCAATGAAGATGCAAAAGCTGTTCTCTCCGATGATTTGGATTGCGCGGTTCTGCATATTCTATAGCCATGCTAAGGCGGTTTTCGAGGCACCAGTCCAGATAAATGAGTTGCACTCGAGGCGGGACCGAATGTAGGACTTGTAGATTGTAGCCCTGGCTGCTGGTGGAAGAAGAAATTTGCATCTCTTAAGAAATCCTAAGCATTGAGAAGCTTGTTTGGCGATTTGGAATATGTGATCATTCCATCGAAAGTCCTCAGATAAAGTTATACCCAAGGATCAACATTCGAATTCGACGCAACCAATCCTACCTTTATTGAAAGGACTGAAAAAAAGCCATCCCTGCCACTTCCTTAGAACTGAGTTGATACCAATAGCTTGGAGTTTTTTCAGCAGAGCACTCGTGCAAAAGCTTTGAAAATATCTAGAGCAACCAAAGCAGACTCACCAAAGCGATGGATTTTTTGATGGATACGCTCTGGTAGAAATAAAACGGGGCTGCCAGTAGATCTTTTGGATCTAAAGCCGTACTGTCTGTCATGTAGAATTTTGTTGAATTCTAGATATTCCATTAGTTTTTTGTTGATTAATATCTCCATAACTTTGGAGAGAATAGAAGTAATTGCTATTGGCGATAGATTAAGGTGGAGTCACTTTTTGCGGTATAAGCTGAACATGAGCCAGTATCCAGGAGTTTGAACACACTCCGGAGAAATATGACAAGCAAAAAGTTTGCGCAGAGGTTTAGCCAGAGGTGATGCACATTTATTGAGATTCATAGGGGGTATTTTATCAGGGGGAGTAGGTTTATGAACGTCAAGCTCTTTGAGACATCTATATACATCGCTAGTGCCGAAAAAACTCCGTCCATTGAATGAACAGTTCGCATAACAGTTTCGGGTGAAGAGAGTTTGAGCCGAGCAGAGATGCCAATAAATCGGCCTTGGATTTGCTTTCTGTTATCACCTTATCATTAGAAGCATCATTATGGGAGGTGTTGTTCAGGAGATAAAATTCTTCTTAGGGGGGACAAGGTGTATATTGATTCTGGAAACTTCTTCAAATTTGTCAACTCTAAGAAAAAAGTTGGTAACTACCCAAATACTATGCAGCACAGCACATTATCTGGTCTAGTAGTAGAGCAAGATCCAAGAGCCGCCAGACCTTACTTATTTTCTCAGAAACCAAATGTATGGGATTAAGTAGTGTAAGTACATACTTTGAGTGTATGCGTACCTGCTAGCTTGGTCCGACGGCCAATTAACAGGTAGGTACTCGGTGGTAAAGGTAAGTAAAAATAGTATTCACATTTCTTAAAGTTTCAGTGCTGATTTTTACGTATGTTTTAGGGAATATAGTTAGAAATTAATAATCAATACTGCCAGACACTTTCCGTCGGCGGTAACTTTTGAATGGGCCTTTTTATAGATAGAGGGGTTGGGGCATAAAAAGGGGTTAAAATTGAAAAATTTTTCTGTCGCTGCGTATGTAAGCTCTATTAGGGCTAAATAACCGTAAAATACTAGTGGCAGAAATTTTTGACCATTTGCACCCTCCCTAACCCACCCCCAGCTCCCCACACCACAACAAATGGTCAAAAATTTAAAGGCAATGGATAACAGGATCCAACTAATCGGGGCGAAGAGCGATATATCGAATATATTTAACATCAGCTCTTTCATTTCCAGTATTCCAAGCTAAAATTACTATGTGGAACGAGTATTTTCGCAAATGGGCCTTAAATGGACAGATGTGAGGAATAGATGTTCAGTAAATTTGATAAAAGCGGAACTTCTGACAATATTTATTTACGATTATGATTGTATTCGCTTTACGAGTTCGTAAAGACGCAAAAAAACATGTTTTTAGTTGCAAAGTCCGTTGGAAAATATAGTTTAAGAATAAATAAAAGAACCTTTGAAAAAATATATTTCATTTGATTTGTCCCTGGCAAGAAAGTAAAATACTGTATTTTGTTGCTATTTTGATCATTCGTCCCTTATAATCCATAAAAAAAGTTGGCAACCCTACCGAGTACTCTATGGACGAAATTCTGCGCGGTTTTAAATATTACCATCTTCGGTTGTTTTGAATGGAAGTTTATAAGCCGTCCCGAAGATGCCTTGCCACAGATGGTTAAACAACGAATTAGTGGCATCAAACCGGAGTGCCAAAGCGCTAATTGGGCTTCCTGCTGGGCTGAAGAAAGCCCTATACCTAATCTAGACCTGGAACTAGAAAATAAAAAAATTTGAATCCATATTGTCATACAGCACGACAAATTTCAAAACGCACGACTTAAGGCACGAACTTTTATCTATCTTCTATCTTCTATATTAATAAAAGAAAGTGTCTGTGCGTCTGTGAGTCTGTGTGTCTGCTTGTGCGTACCGTCGCGCGTTGGGGCCAAACTAAAAGAGATAGAAATCTGATTTTTTTTGTAGATGCATGGATGTCCAAACAGGTGACTAAAAGTTTCCGTTTTTCGAAATTTTAATTAGTTTTTTTTAATTAATTAATTAGTACGTCACCATTTTTTACGTTATACGCCTCTTGCAACTTGATTTTGACTCACTTTCGTGTAACCGATCAACCCGAAATTTTGCCAATGTGCATAGTTCGCGTAACGATGCAATATGACATTTTTGTAAAAAAATCAAGATGGCCATTCCAAGATGGTGGCCCAATTTTGCAATTGTGCTTCCCGATCCGCGAAATGGGTATCAAATGAAAAGGTATTACGAGTACAATACAATTAGCTTGGCGTCATTCCAAATTTAAAATGGCGGCCAACACAAAATGGCAGATTACTCTTTTCTTTGCAAGTCACTCGGTATGGGTATCAAACGGAAGGCTATGACAAGTTGAATACTATTAGCTGTGTGGCGTCACTCCAAATTCAAAATGGCGGCCAAGACAAAAGGGGGATTACATATTTTTACAACGCGCTCGGTATGGGTATAAAATGAAAGGGTGTGACAAGTACAATACTATTATTTGTGTGGTATCTTTCCAAATTCAAAATGGCGGCCAACACAAAATGGCGGTTTGCATTTTTCTTTACGACGCCTTCGGTATGGGTATCAAATGAAAGTGTTTGACAAGTATAGTACAGTAAGCTGTGTGACGTAATTTTAAATGTAATATGGGATTCCCCACAAAATGGCGGAAGAATAAAATAGTCTACTGCAGTCACAAGGACAATCACTGAAAGTTGTTGGACTCGATCTGATAAAGCCATGCTTCTCCCACGGGCAGCTGTATGTGCATCTTTGCATTTGTTTGCCCCTTCTGTTCGACGATTTATTCGATTGTTTTAGGGCAGCAAATTGTGCATTTTTGGGCTGCACGGTGTGTGCCAACTTTGCAAAATTGATATAACTTTTTTTGCGCCTTTTTTGGGAAAAACAATTTGGAGCGGAGGGGAGTGCTATGAGCGAAGTGCTGCAAGGGGCGTCTAGTCTCATAGCATAGCAAAATCTATGCGGACGATTTTGAATATGTTTCGCTGCGTGTCTGTTGTGCACGTAGTACACAATTTTCATCATCGAATCTTAAAAAAGTTGTAACCTATCTAAATTTTTAAAGTATCCAAAATCAATTTTTGCAAATTTGTTTTTTTTTCAGTATACATTTTTCCTACCGCGGACTGTGCACACATAATCTTTTTTTATTGAGAGGCGTTGCAACGCACGAGGGTTTTTGCTAGTTTTTAATAAACCCAAAACTTCAAATTTACCTGAAAACTGAAAACGTTTTTCATAATCTCCGAATGGAAAGTTTCTTCAGTTTATTACTAATAATTCTTACCTTAAACCATGCCAGTACACCGCCGCGTACCACTCTGAAGCCCTAATTTGTATTCCGTTAGCGCCAAGTCAGCGAAACATTTGCACGATATTTCAATATTGCTGCTGCTGCGTTTGGGGCTCTGCCGAGTAGGTTAATTGACTCCCAGCGAAATGACGGAGAAAAACATATTGAAACAGGAGCAGCTCATATGAGACATAAACTTTCCTGATAACAGCGTTAAGCACCGTATACTTAGTCGAGTTTGAAACTGAAACCGCGGCACAGGAAAAAAAAGATTGTGGAAACCGGTTGGGCGTGTATCGTTTCATGGTGCAGTAACAGATCAAAGAGCGAGCTCTGTCGCCGGAGTGTTCTGTCTATCAGATTTTAAAATCCGAGGCTTTCACTCTTCTTTGGCTTCAGGTAAAGCCTCACAAAACCAAATCACTGCAATTTACCGGCACAGAATTGTCCCAGGAACTGCTCGACCGTGTCTGTTTGCATTAGAAACTGCAGCGTTGTTGTATTCGACTGTAGATGACAGTTGGAGTAATAATGACAGCCTGCTCGAAAGTGTTACCAACACAACTCAACCGAAATGTCGGTTATTACCGGTAATATTTTTTTAATTACTTTTATCTTTCCCCATTACATTTCTTGTTGCTGGGACTTTTATCGTGCATTTATCGTACCATAACTGATTGATAACAAAAAGCATGCTTTTTGCGTCTCTTTGAAGAATCATTAACGACCACGGATCAGGTGTGCTTGTTGTAATGTCGGTGTGATCATAAATGGAAGCAGTTGCTCATTTTTCTAATTGAATCGTGCTGGTTTAATGCAGATCACCGCGGTAGTAATGTGATGTGCCCTGTTTTTTTATCTTGTTGATTTTTTTTTGATTTTTTTGTTGTTCCTCTTTCTTCTTCCGAGCGATTTTTGACTGACGTAATCCGATTAAAAACATTTGTTTTCCCCATGCCCAAGACTTCACTTACTTACTTAAGAAATTTCTTGCATTTTTAAGTAATAAAGCCAGGTGCTCACCAGTGGTCATGATTGCACTAATTTTTATCTGCTAATTACCAGCATACCTAAGCACTCTGCGCAGGTTTACACGCTAAGGCGACCACGTAAGGTCTGACATAAGACGAAGCCGGATTGAATGGATGGATATGGATGGTAGCCCCAAGTCCGGCTGCCGGATTTTTATGTGATTGTATAACAACATTACAAGCTTCGATTCGGGGCATTGCCAGTAGCTGTTAAATATTCGCGTACACCTTAAACAATCTTGAAGGCATTAATACCTGCCTTGTTACATTTAAGTGGTAAGTTTTTGTTGTTGTTAATGTTATTGCTGGAAAATTATTGTAAAAAAACACAACAACCACTTCCTGGCATATAATTTTAATTCGTCTAGTAAGTAAAAGCCTGTCTCATTCTCACGATCTTCATTAGACCTTGTGGTGTGCGCTTTTTTTGTTTTGTTTTCTTTGGAACACAATCCAATTGATCAAATCAGAAGTCGCTGAAAGTGATCTTTATGACGTCGATCAAAAGTGTTTGATAAGTTGTCAGAGTGTATGATTAAGTCTTATTGTGATGGCAGTGAAAGATTTTTGAATGGGATGGTTAAAAGCGATTTAGAGCACTTTCTTTTCAGACGTTTTAGTTAAAAGTCTTTTCATAACTTGCTAAAAAAATAATAGCGAAAGGTTTTGTAATAATATGGTAACAGGCTTTGGAAAATTCTGGATGGGCTGAAAAAATGTCTGCAGATATTTATGTAATGTTTTTGGTTTTCTTTTTTTTTTTTGAATATTAAACAACCCATTTGTGTAGTGTTCATTATTTGTACGTGTACCTATGTCTAATATGCAGTTTAGTTCAAATAGGAGAAAATAGTCACATTCATGATGATTTAACTTAGAAGATCTTTTGTGATGTGATCGATTACAACCAAGCAAAATTAAAAGCACATTTCTAATTTAGCTGGTTTTTTATTTTTATTAACTTCCCATAGTAGGGGAGCTGGCAATCGAAAAAATCGCGTTGATTTCATTTGAAATATTTTTTTTGGTGGACTTGGAAACACATTTTTCTAGGCAGGTCGTTCTTATTTAATTATACAATCGTTATACAGGTTTTTATGCGCCCCATGTTTTTATTTTAGTCTGTTAAAAGTCCCAGAATATTACTTACTCCGTTGACGCAGCGACACAAAGTGCCCCTTGGCATACGACATGAGAGGACAGCACTGCTACTATTGCACGATTTCTTACCAGACGTCAGAATCTCAAGAAGATCTGTGTTTCTGTTCTAATTATTTTCTAGGTACAGCTTATGATTTAAAATAAAACCATTTACCTTAAAAGTTTTTTTTACCTATTTTTATTGTATTCTTTTTAGTCCTAATTCAGTCATTTTTTGGATTTTACTTTTTACAAAATTCTGGTGAAGTGATTTGTTATGCATGCCATATTACCAGCGCCATTTTGAATTTAATTTAATTTAATTCATTACTTCCGACCTTAAACACCCCCAATAGCGATTTTAAGTAAAATCAAATCGTAATTGCCAAAATCGTACCGCCATATTGGCGCCGCCATTTTGGATTGTCCAATTTTGACCACAGATTCGTCATTTTTCACCTTCAACCCCCCCCCCCCCCGATTCCGATTTTTAATGGATTCAGGACACATTTGCAAAATTCATCCACCATTTTCAATTTTCAAATTTTGATCACAGAATCGTCATTTGTGGTCCTAAAAACCCCCCGATACCGATTTTAAATGCATTTAGAACACATTAGAATTCATCCGCCCTATTGGCGCCGCCATTTTGAATTTTAAAATTTTCACCACAGAATCGTCATTTGTGGCCCTAAAACCCCGCGATACCGATTTTCAACCGATTCAGAACACATTGGAAAAATTGGACCGCCATATTGGCGCCACCATTTTCATTTTTCAAATTCTGACCACAGAATCGTTATTTGTTAACCTACAAACCCTCCTTTACCGATTTTCAATGGAATCGGAACACAATCGCCGCCACCTTGGAACCGCCATCTTGATTTTTGTACAAAATTGTCAGATTGCATTGTCACGGGAACTCATTGTGTGTGCAAAATTTCATAAGAATCGGTTTAGCAGAAGTAGCTGAAAAAGCTGTCGCAAGATTTGAACCAAACAAACAAATATACGAGGTGAAGCTAAATAAAACCATTAAAAATGCTTGAAATTACTAGAAAAGCTTATATACCAAACGACAGAAGGTTGGGACGACACGATTTTCAAGTGCCAGCTCCCCTACTACCTGTTTATAGGGAAGTTATTGTAATCGTTCCGAAAATCGAAATCGTAATTTTCAACGTTTTTTTTTCATTTTTCAAAGTCCCAATAACATTTTAAGCAAAAATTTGTGAAGAAGTATGTGTATGTGTGTGTGCGTACCTACGTATGTGGTCATTTTTCCTTTACGATCTCGTGCAAACCAAAAATATATCGACTTCGTTGAGGTGCCGATCGAAGCGTATTAACTGAAATATGATCTGAAAAGATTTTCATAAAATTCGGTCAAGTCGTTTTTTTGTTTAAATAACGTAAGTGATTTTTGTACTTGCACGATATCGCGCGCGGGCGTAGGGATTGCAATCCGGTCCGGCAGATCCGGCAATCCGACGGATCCGGCACCGTTTGGCTACCTACCGGATCCGGCAAAATCTATCAGATCCGACGGACGGATCCGATAAAACCGAAAAAGCGCGGCGCGACTAGGTGTTTCCGTGCAAAATAGCGAGAAACTCGCGTGCACGTTGGCTCTAAAGCTGGTGACATATTCAAACGTACATGCGTTGCATTCGTTGACAGATAATATAGAAGTGTGTGTATTCAAATGCGACCTGACGAAATATTCCGTGAATGTTCCGCATGCCACGCAAATGTCGGGCTACTTTCAACTTTTTCTGCATTGCCGCATTCGACATAGGACACAAGCATACACAACAAACACATGCGACTCGTTACTCAGATTTTTGGGCTATAGTCCAGTCAAAATAGACGAAAAAAAAGCTAAAGAGTGAAGGCAATTCGGAAGTTGCTGAAAATTGGTACACACCTTAAAAACATCATTATAAATAAAATGTCGAGACTGACACGCGATTGGCCGCCGGAAAAACTTTTTATTCAAGGTCAAAGGGTCAAAATATCAGTTTTTTGCAAATATCTCTTAAACGGTAAGTCCTATGATAAAATAGTGTTCACAAAGTTTGTAGATTATGCGATTATCTACAAAAAAAGTTATTATACATTTTCCCGTACGAATTTCCATTCATGAGATATCGCCGTTTTAAAGATTTAAAATACTCATATGCACTCATTCGCGACTTGCAAAGGTCATCAGACGTTCAATAAATCCTTTGTTGGCCTACGCCGCTAATATTTTCAGGGGTGATTCCTGGATGTGTTTGGAGAAAAAAATTGTTCTAGAGAGGGCGTCTATCCCCACTATCCACTAAAATACAGGGTTTTTAAGAAAAAAAAAATTATTTTTTTTAAATTTACTTAAACTTCAATTACTCCTAGACTAATTATCGTAAAGCAACAAAACTAGGCTCATCTTAAAGGTAAATGTGTATTCTTTAATTTGGTATAAAGATCAAACTCCGACTCCGGTATAAAGATCAAACTCTGACTCCGTTTAGAATATATGTAGGTACAAAATGTGAGCAAAATCCCAATGTTTCTTCGTTTTTCAGCATTTTGTCCATATTTTAAACCTACATATATTCTAAACGGAGTCACTCAACTTTTTGAGCTTGATGCTGATAATATTATTTAGCTTGAAGTGTATACAGGGTGCGTTTTTTGTTTCAAGCCAATATATACAATTTGCATCGCAGCACGGGCAACTGTCCTGTTGGAACCGCATGTGCTGTAGGCCCCATTGATTCAATTCGGGCACAAAAACGTTTTTAAACATTTTACGACAGCGATCAATAGTAATTGTTACAGCACTGCCTCTTGCATCCTCGAAGAACGGCCCGATGATGCCGCTAGCCCAAATGCCATCATACAGTCACACTACGAGGATGTAATAGTCGTTGGTTTATTAATTGAGTATTTTCAATGCCCCAATAGCAGCAATTCTGTTTATTAACAAAGCTAACCAAGGCGAAGTGTGATCGTCTATACCGAACTGTAAAACCCGTTGTTGAGGCGTTAGATTCTCGATCGATCACTATCCACAAGCATGAATTGACAAGTGACAGCCAAACAAAATCGGTCTGAACATAAAACGATGGATTCATTCTTTTATCGTAGGTTGGATGTTATGTTTGCCAATTTTTATTAAATGCAATCTGCTTTTCTTTGTTGAGCCAACAGTACCTTCTCTTGATTAAAGTGAAGCTAGAACCACTCTCGTTAGAAAGGCAATAAGCATCAACTTAAATAAAAACCTTTTCGTACCATTCACTTCGAACTGGAACCTGCTTTCTCAAAACCGCCTTTCAAGCTACTCTAAAACAATCATAAACATTTTCTTATGGCAAAATGCTTTTTTTATCGGGCAACAAATAAAACGCAATTAAATTTAGATTAGAAATAATTGACCTTTAATCTCGCAGAGTTCATTACTCATTATTTCCTTTCGCTCGGCAAAGTAAATTTCGACATTGCAACATCCGAAAACTAATCACTTCCTAACCTCTCGTGCGCGCACCGACTGCGCACAAACCCAATACACATGCGCGCAGTCTACCCCTAATCGCGAGTCATTGGACGGCAAACTACGGACGGCAAAGCTAGTAAAATCACAAAGCTTCCAGGTGAAACTATCGATTTCTGAATTAATTGAACAATTTTCGTAGTCAATGAGAAAATTGAAAAATTCGCGCGAAATGAAGCAAAAACAAAAACTGCGCAAACACTTCTAGATTAACCCGAGCGCTACTAGTTTGGTGCGAGCTTAGAAATGAGTCATAAAGGCAAGAAATTAACTGGGTCTGGTAGCCGATTGCGCATGCTCCGCAGGCTGAAATTCATATACGAATATGCACGTTTACCTGTTTAGTTGTTAATCTGTGGATTGTGGCAGGTTATCCCCGGTGCAACATTAATTATTATTAACAGGACGAAAGGGGAAAGTTGTTCCCCAAAGATCTCACTGGGTGAGGACTGTATGGGGTTCTCTCTCGGTCAGGCGGGATTTTACGATCGGGGAAAGGTGTCGGTGATTGATTTGTTACCAGGTTGTTGAACCGATACAGGTAATACTGGCTGCAAGACGCTGTTGTAAAATCAGTTTGTCCAGTTTTTTGAAAGGTTTGGGACGATTAATTATGATGAGGCTTGTTTTGTAGTCACTAGTAACGAATGAGCGTTGGTAGTATCTGGTGATAATATGGTGGTTGATTAGAGTGTGGTTATTGAAATCTTTTAAAAGGTGATTTTTGGATTGGTAATTGCTATGATTGCGCTTTCTTATTTGCTTTCAGTGCAAGTATGTTGCTCATTCATGATTTGGCTGTTGTTAAGTGCGTGCAGCTCCTTCGAGTTTTCTAAAAGCATCACCATCTGAAGATCACCATTCCAACTCAATCCAGTGTCCTCCTCCTAGATTACCTTTGTACTACCAATCCATGAATTTCAGTGAAACAGGCGTTGTGGTAATAAGAATAAAATTTTGTCAGGCCTGTTATATTCCTGTGCTGGCTAAAGCCTATGCAGGGGCAAAAGGGGGAGTTTCATGGCATGGTTTGTTCACCTTGTCAATTGAAGCACTAATGCGGTTCACGAGGCGCCTGCTCACATAAACGTGTTGTATTACAGATGGGCCCACTGACATATAGAATGGACTGCTCATTTCCAATTCGGTGGTACACGGTGGTATTCTACGTACACTGATACCTTACTCATTAAAATAGGTCATAAGGTTACAAAAATACAGGGTGATATGTAAAACTCGAAAGAAAAAACTTCAAAACGCCCTAGCGGCTAAACCGTTACGATTTCCATCCCCCTCCCAAAAGATTTTTTGTTCGTCCAACCAAAACCTATCAACAGCCGGCCGGTAAACTTAACGGATACACCCTGTATAATAGCGTTGTCAATTGGAAAATCGGGTTTTTGCTGACTTAGAAAAATACGGAAATTTTCAACTAGCGCTAGAACCAAAACGGTAAGTCGAAGATAGATACTTGAGTAGTGAGATTTGTAGGGAATTTTGTGCTCTTTCATTTGGTATACGAATATTATTGATGAAAAGTTGATAGTTTCCGAGTTATAAGCGAAAACCCGCGAAAAAGTGCGAATTTTTTCGTATTTTGCCATTTTTCTCAATGTTCCGTCACGAAATTTTGTCAGCAAAACTCAGATTCGGATTCAGCACCCCAAAATACATAAGAAACCGAAGAAATCAAAACTACCCCAAAACGTTCCCACTAAGGGCCCTTTCATTCAGAAATTCACTGGATTATATGCTGAAAGTCGTAATTCGACTGAAACGACACTTTCTTCAACTCATATGATCTGTCAAGCCACCCGACTCGACTTTCAGCACAGGGGCCGCATTGACGCCACTGAAGGAGCAAGGCTTGTCTCTTTTCTACGGTTTGACCGAATCAGAGTCAGAGTGATTTTCTCAAAAAAGAGGAGACTGCGGGCTTATAATAGTGTCAAACACCCGAAGGTGCGAATGGTCCAGTGTAGCCTGCAACACCGTAGGGCTTGCTCGGCAGTTCTGTGCAGAGTTCTGAGTGCTAATCACCTGTTAAGCAACTTCAATGTTCCTGGGATCAAGGCTGGCCGGTTACAGCAGCGGAGGACGGGTCAAACCTTGAACGATTTTATCGTTTACAGCAAAAATGGTAACTTCTTCTCTCTCTTACATATCGCTGGTTTGCGAGAATAACGACGCAATTCAAAATTCTGAAAAATTAAACTAAATATGCCAAATTACCAACAATCTTTGACAATTTATAGTAAACAGACACGCAACGCCGATTTCGCGTCGTTAGAAAGATATATCGTCATTATTCATTTGAGACAAAACATTCTCGAGTAATTTATAAAAATATTTAAAAACGTCATTCTCTAAAATTAATCATTTTGAGTTTGCGTCACTATTCTCGCAAACCAGCGATATATCAACGAGACATCTAACTATATCTCAATGATATAGTGATACACTCTGAGCGGTCTACAGATCAACGCAGGATGTAGTGCGAATGCACACTGTCATGACTTTTTAAAGTAGGTGTGAGTGGCTTTTTGAATATCTAGTCCGCTCAAATAAGTCAAAAAATTGCTGTTTTTTGGAATTTTTTCCCACAGATATGAGACCGGTGCCGAGTGAAGGATTTGTGTTGTCTAAAAATGATTTTCACCACCAGCAGCTCCAAAAAAGGGTGCATTATGAGAAATATATGAATTTTAGCGTTTTTTCGCTTTTATCTCTACTAGTCTCGCCTGTTGTCGAATTTGGCAAAATTCGTCCGCCATATTGGCCCTGCAAAAGTTGTGATCATAGATTCGTTATTTGCTACCTTAAAAACCCCATATACCGATTTTCATTGGAATCGGAATACAGTTGACAAACTTGTCGGCAATATTGGTACGGCCATTTTCAATTTATAAGATTTGATCATTAATTCGTTATTTGCGACCTTAAAAACCCCTAGATACCCACTTTCATTGGAGTCGGAACACAATTGACAAAATTCGTCCGCCATTTAGGCGCGGCCATTTTTAATTTGCCAAGATTCTTCATCTATGTCATGGTATTTTTTTTTCGATATAAACAATAGTTTTTGAGCTGCAACTCAAAACTGTATGCCATAATTTCGTTATCATCGGTTTTTGTCATGGAGGAAGCAAACTTACAAATGTATTCACCAAACTTATTCTAGGAAAGAATAAAAGAAAACGGAGTCGATTCGAATAAAACAATTGAAAAACACAACTGTCAAAACAAAAACCCGAAAAGAAAATTCAGAAAGCGGCCAGCATCAGCGTCCACAACCGGCTTAAAAAGAAAAACCACAGAAAGCACACTCTTAAAAAATGGGCACTTGTTAAATTTAGACGTAACAGCTTAAATAACAAAAGCAGAAGAAATTAATATGTTTAGTAGAGTATGGGGAAATGTGAGTGCAGAGTTCATATATACACATATTCTCTCTGCACTTTCATTTCCCCACACTCTGCGTTTCTTCTGCTTTTATTATTTCACGGTATACAGAAACAAGGTAATGTAAAAGAGAAATGTCATTTGAATGCTGACGTCACTCGGCAAGTCTTCCCCATACAAAATCGAAATTGTTGTTGTTGTTTTCTGTATTAACTTGCCGGGTGACGTCGGCTTTTTCTACGATATTCGTACGATATTCGAGCTGTCAGTCTCTTTTACACTACCTTGTTTCTGTATACCGTGTTATTATTTGATCTGTCAATATTCGCTCTATTAAGCAGTTGAGTGTGGGGAAATGTGAGAACAAAGAGAAAATCGAATCAAAATGTAGTCTCTTCAAATATAATAGCGCGTGCACAGTGTATTAGTGCATATTTGAATAGATAAAATTTCAGTATAGCTGGCTTTCACACCTTTCCCTTGGCACGTTCCTGAATAAAATATATATTCTGACCATCTATGAAAAAATATCTTTCGTTTGATATATGTTTCATTAAGATACGTGCACCGGAAGTAGGTTAAAATGGGATCACAATTTTTTGGTTTTGCCTATTAATATATAGATTTTGAGGAGAAACTATACATTTTGATGAAAATATCAGAGCCAGTGATGGATTTACGCTTAGGCCCACGAGGCCCGGGCCTAGGGCGGCAAAATGGTAGAGGCGGCAAAAAATTAGAGGATCCAAAATTTATGGAACGATTTAAATTTCAAAATCAATTTAACTTAGTTTTGCTGTGTACTCTGAAGCACTCTGAAAAATTGAAAGATCCAAAGTCGTGCCTTGTGTCTATAAATGGTTTTTAAATTTTTCGTTACGATCGCCAAGGTAGTGTAGTGTTGCTAAATTCCTTAGGGACTACCTTAAATGTAGGATTATCGGTCACTCTATGAACCTTGGTATTAAGTTTATTTGTGTTGAAGTTTACATTTATTTATTTATTTTATTTATTTATTTAGAAAAAAAAACAAAGTGTACAAAAGAAGAACAATTTCTTTAGTGTACGCATACTGACAAATATTAGATAAAAATAGTGATAAGAAAAATAAAAATAAAATACGTACAAAATAATAGATTAATAGATTATAAATTCCTTAATCATAATAAAAAGCATGAATAATAAAAAGAAAAAAAGTATGAATAGTAAAGAAAATATTAGATAAAGTAAGAATACAAGTGAAAATAAGACAAAAATTAAAAGAAAAGAAAATTACCATTTTATATAAAATTAATAAGATTAATACTGCCCAGGGTAATTGTGCTAAAAATTTGGTTTATAAGATTTCGCTAGCCATGATATAAGAGAACAGTTGAGACTTAAATCTACCGATACGACCTTCTCTCTTAAGACCAGCCGGTAGTGCATTCCATAACGTAACACCATGGATAAAAAACAATCGTGAACTAACTTGGGAATGATGCCTAGGAATATTTAAATTAAGAGTTCTATTGGAAGTCGAGAACGCAATATTAGTTTTGAGATAAGTAGGGTAATCAGAAAAAATGATTCGGTGCATAAAAATTAACATATTATATTCCAGATAAGATAATAGCGAAAACTCTAAAAATTTCCCAGTAAATGCAGAAATATGATCGAACTTCCTCAGTCTGTATACATAACGAACAATAGAGTTACATGCATTTGATAATATACGCATAGAGGCATAATCCAAACGGCCAAACACCGGAACACCATATTGAATATGAGGCATAAGTAATGATGTAGCTACCTTCACTTTTGTGAGCAGCGGCACATAAGATGAAGTATGCCACAGAGTTCGCAAACCACAGTAAATTTTGGAAGCTATATCAAAGATATAGTCATTCCAAGACAGAGTTTGATTTAGAACTACACCAAGATACCTAACCCTATCAACATATGGAATCGTTACACCATTAATGTGAATCTTCGGAAAAATCGCCACATTTAACACTTTTTATAAATGACAATACTTTTAGATTTGTCAGGATTTATAGCGTCATCGATTTGGCAGCTCTAATTGCGAGCGCGAGCACATTTCCTCTGGAGCTGAGCACGGGTAATTCGCTCCAGAGCAAATTCGCTCTAAAATGAAATTGCTCCGATTCGATTTCGCTTGCTCTTGGATTCATTTGGCATTGAGTTTTGCTCTTGTCAAGATTTGTTGACAAGAATTAATATTTACAAAGGGTTGCAAATATATTTATTTTGTTCTTATTTCTTTTTTAAACTATTAAAAATACAAAATCAGTATAAAAAACCAGGTATATATTTACAATAAGTATGTTTCACAAAACTTACATTTTCATCTGCATATGACAATAAAATATTAGTAAAATTCTCAATTTTTTTTAATTTATGTGGAATTTTTAATAATTCCACATATTCTTCGTCATCATCTGATGAAGTTTCCAAAAACTCCGCGACCATTAATATATTTTTCATATTATTATTCATTTTTTAACAACAACTTAAACAACCACGAACTTTAAAGCACTTGTCAAATCTGTCGATAAGCTACAGATCTGAAAACTTGCTCTTTCTGTTCTTTGGTGGAGCACTTTTGAGCAAATCGATGACAAAATCTTTATCTGCTCTTAGAGTGAGCGACAAATCGATGACACAAACCTGAGAGGGAGTGGTAAATCGATGATGCAATCCGCTCTTAAAGCAGTTTTCGAGCAAAAAGGGCAACAAATCGATGACGCTATTAGTTTTTAACTTATTCTCTTTCGCCCATTTGTCTAACCTATCCTAGGGATGGACGATATGCATCGATGTTTCGGAAACATTCGATGTATAAACCCGATGCATCGAACTGAACCGATGTTTTATTAATGGTTCGATATATTCGATGCATCGATGTTTTTTATCCGATGCATCGAATTGGAAATATGCTTTGCCTTTGTTCAGTATTCTTATACGCGAATCGAAAATTCAACTCAATCTCAACTCAACTTTTCAAGGTCCACGTGGTAACTGCTAGAGTATCACACATAAAACTGAATACAGAATTGAGCGGTCATAAGCACCGATAAATGCCAAATGATACAAAATGGTAAAGCTTGCATTCTGTTCAGAATAATCAGGTTGTGTGTAATCTTATTAATTTTGACGTTTATCAGCGCTGGTGTACTTACATGACCGCTCAATTCTGTTTCCAGTTTAAGTTGGAAGGTGCGTGGGAACTGTATTTCAAATACACTCACGGATTTCTTGTCACAGTCATTGCCGTAACCATGCATGAACATGTTCGTTGTCGTAAGTTAGTTTAACTGTAAAGGTGCGATTCCTATGCTACGACTGTAACGACTACAGCCGCGTGGCTCCAGCCGTGGGGCTGGAAAAATTGACTCGTTGTAATGGAAGTAAATGGAACCATTTCCTAAGGAGCGTCTGGCGCCGCACGACTGAAGCGACTCTGGTGAGGCGGCTTCATCCGTACGGCTCAACTGCTGACATGAGCAGTATAGTCGTAACAGTCGTGGCGGCTGGAAAATTTATTTTCACTGTGTTCAAGTATTTTATGTGTGATCAAAGCCTTCTATATTTACAAGTCATGCTGTAGAAAAATATTGAGAACCAATTTCCCCTTAATAGGACTTCAAATCGCCAAATTACACTATCAACATAACGTCACTTCACCGATTTGAAATCCCATTAAGGGGAAATCTTGAGTGCCAATTTTTCTGGAACTGCACTAGTCGCGGCATAAGAATTTTACCGAGCGACTCGGATCATGCGGCTCTGATCACGCGGCTGCAGTCGCTATAGTCGTAGCATAAGAATCGCACCTTAAGACCTGTAACTGCATAAACTTTTATATTTGCGTATATTTTAGACATAAAATTTATTGTAATTTTGAATGAAGTTTGTGGGTACAAGACATCGATGTATTTTGCGATACATCGTCGTGACATCGATGCCACAGAACGATGCATTGCATCGAAAAAAACATCGATGTATTTTCTTAATGTCCACCCCTAACCTATCCAAGTCACCATTGATTTTAGTAGCACAATCCTCAATCTTATCCATGGGGCTTGAGCAATAAAGCTGCACATCATCAGCATACATATGAACGTTAGCAAAGCGAACGTGAGTTACAATATCAATTATAAATAACGAAAATAATAACGGTCCAAGTATGGAGCCCTGAGGCACACCGCTAGTGACATTGATTAGTTCTGAAAAGTTGCCATTTGTTTGGACAATTTGCTGACGATCAGTAAGGTAACTGAAAAGAAACCTAACTATAGTACGATGAAAACCAAAGAAATCAAAAAGTTTCCTGCATAGCAATTCATGGCCCACTGTATCAAAAGCCTTGGAAAAGTCCAAAAGCGAGAGAATTGTGATATTATTAGTATCAAGCGCTATGCGAATGTCATCAATTACTGTTTCAAATGGTTCTTAAAAACTTTTACTTCTCAGTGTTGCGGCAGAAGACATAATAATAAAATTGCTATCTTTGGGGAGTTTACCGTCCAGTTATATGATGAATTTGCACCCGTTCGTACTAAATGCCTGAGTGATAAGTACTGTACTGAAATCAAGTCACTTATCGCAGAAAGAGAGTATCAATATCATCTTTTCTTGAAATTCGGAAGTGAAAATGCTAGAAAATCATACAATCGCATTTGTAATCTAGTCGTTGCGAAAATCAGGGAGGCTAAACGTAATTTTAATGCTCGTAAACTTGATCCGTCACTTCCAACTTTGGAATAACCTGCGTAACTTGAGCGTCTACCGTAATAAAGAAGATTCACATGTGTACGCCAACTGTGACCCTGATACTCTGAATAATCATTTCTCTTCTTGCAATATAAATACTCTACCTTAAATACCAGTGCTGCGATCGATACATAACCGATATCCAACAAAACGAACGGATAATATCAGAGGTGACGATCGATGGATTTAGCTTTCGCTGTGTAGATGACATTGAAGTGAACTCAGCCATTAACTCCATCAAGTCCGAAGCCACTGGAACCGTTAATATTTCACCTAAATTTTTAATAATGCTTCTTCCGTTATTACTTCCTGTTATTGTTCATATTTTCAATGCTTGTCTCACTTTGTTGAAATTTCCTACGGCTTGGAAACATTCTCTGATAATCCCTATTGCCAAGTGTCCCAATCCTAGTAGCCCCTCGGATTTTCGTCCTGCCATTTCTGGCTAAAGGTCTTGAGAAATTAATTGCTTACTGTGAGCAACTTATGCTAGTAAATCCATGTCAGTCTGGCTTTCGGAAACACCATAGCTGTGACACTGCTCTCCTAAAAATAACAACAGACACGGAATTCTTTACATGCAAACAAGGTATGTTGTCTACTCTTGCTAGACCTCTCCAAAGCTTTTGATAACGTCAATCACTTCGTCCTTTTACGCAAACTCTGTACACAATTTCGTCTTCCTTCTTCTGCCCTTGCGCTCGGTATAGCTTTTTAGCTGCTTGTTTACAAGAGGTGAAGATTTCCCATTTAGTTTCCTCCCTGCCATGCTTTTTGCTGGCGTTCCCCAAGGATCTATCTTAGGCCCTCTACTGTTTAGTATATATAATAATAATAAACTCTAAGAAAATTTGCATAACATAAGTCATTGGTCCTCTTTAAATTCACTAAAACTTAACCCATCTAAACTCAATGCATCATGTTCTCCAATTCTAACGCGTGATCAACCGACCTCTCTCAAATTACCTTAAATGGGACCCTTGCCGCCTGCGTTAACCGGGTCAAAACTCTCGGTATTGTCTTGAACAGGGGTATGACGTTTTAGCTACATTCTGGGCAGAGTATATAGTATTCTAAGTCGGCTTCGTATTCATCTCTTGTCACAAGCTGTTCGTATGAAGTTGGTTAAAGCTATACTCTTGCCGTATATAATGCACAGCCTCTGTGTCTTCGCTGCACTAGATTCATCCTGCAACCGTAAGTTAGAAGTAGCGTTTAACGACTGCATACGTTTCATTCATAAACCTTCGCAGGTATGACCACATTTCGCCTCACCGGCACTCAGTTTTTGGATGTTCCTTAAGGGACTACCGAGATTTTAGGGTCTTGTGCTACTACCATAACATCATCAACACCGAAAATCCTAAACGAGTTTATCTAGTTCTCACTCTCACAATCCCGCAGAAATAATACTGTGATTATCCCCCGCTTTTGGCATCTATCGGGGCAACGCTCTTTCTTTGTTCACGGAGCTCAATTGTGGAACTTCATTCCTGTTGAAATACAACGAAACGAATTGAATCAGTCGGTTCTTTCAAAATGCGTCTTTTTGAATTTATTTCTGGCAGGACAAACTAAAGCACGTGTAACTAAGGAATATCCTTTTTTGTTTATTAGTTTTTTATATTTGCCTTTATAAAATCACATTTAAAATTTGATTTGCAAAAAACCCAATTCTACATATGTATTTGCCAGCAGAACTAACTTAAAACTACTACTGATAGCGATGTTAAGAGCTTAAGTATCTTCGCGTAAACATGGTAAATGTTGTATATCCAAACAAAATTGGTGCCAGAGATCGTTTATGAGGATAGAATTGGAGTTTTCTCCCAAATTAATAAAGCTTATAATAAAATATTTTCATTATTCTTAAATTAAATGCTTTATTATAAAAAGTATCACTACAAAGCAAAAAAGGCGCCATATCGGACGGGGCCTAGAGCGCAATCGAGCTTAAATCCGCCACTGATCAGAGCAACTAGTTGTAGAGCAAATTGTGTCTTCACTGTTTTTTTCGAATTCCTCATAGTTTCGCCGCTAGAGGTTGCGCCTTTTTTAGATTTTGATAATAATCAAAGCTTCCAAAGAAAGTCAACTACTACTATAAACTCATTTCATTTTTCAAATCACAATTTTGGCACAAAACCTAAAAAAATGCGCAAAAGGTAGAAGAAATGGCGAGGACATATCCATTTTATCATGGGTTAGACCTTACAAAAATGGCGGCATGTAGGAGTACAAGATATTCAAGGGTTTCTTTGTACATGATTATATTTCAGATCTTTGAAGGAATCTCAACATTGCGCCCATGCCGGCCAAGAGAGGATAGGCGAAGGAAATGGAATTGAATTGGCCATAATATTGCGACGCGAAAACAAGAATCTAGCCAAACAGGCTCCTGTCTAGAATCCGCAAGAAACCCGTCGAGTTGGAAGGCCTAGAACAACGTGGAGGAGAGCCTTATTAGCTGAGGCCGCAACAACTGGGAGATCCCGAAAGGAACTGAAAGCTGTCACACAAAACAAAGTACGCTGAAGGGCACCTGGGGTGGCATTGCAGAAGTTGTTTCAAGTCATCTGTTTCGAGTTCTCCATTGATTTTTTTCATTTAAAACTCATAACAAATGGTTGAAACGACTTCTGTAATCCCACCCCTGTTTCCTCCCTGTGTTCCACGAGGGATTAAATGAGGATAAGAAGAAGAAGAACTGGCTATTGGGCACCTACCAATTTAGTAATCTCTGATCTCTAATGAAATATATCGAGCACTAGTGGTCCACACTTTGCCTGGTGAATTCCAAGCGATTCGTTCTTGGGCCATCTCGCAACGTGGCCTGTTAAACACTGAGGATTGGAAGCTGCCAAGAAGTACAGCGGCTCCAAGTTACGGCCACGGTACATCTTGAACCAGAGACCTTAGTAAAAAGATAAAAAATGAAGAACAGAATTCAGGAGTTGAGAAGAAGAAAGAAAAACTAAAGCATTATAACAAAGAAGACATTATTGTTTGAATTAATTAATGTCTATGATGTAAAGACACAACATGAACATCACATAGCATGCACCAATTAATTAAGCTACCATCCGAAAAATTTTCCGATTAGTTAAAAACTAAAGCTTTATCACGCTTTTATCATAACCGTTAATCGCACCAAAAGAAGAGAGAAAATACCTGAATGAATTGATATGACATAATCGTTTTTAAATTCGTTATCACGTCGTCGCATCTGACTCCCACCGTTACTGTCACCTCTGCGGTCGGTCAGTCTTCATTTCTTCGCGGCTAACAAAAGTGAATTTTTACTTTCATCCAAAAGAAGACGACGGACAGGCGGAAATTTCATCAAGATTACCATAAAAATTGGGAATGTAAAATTTCTCACATTTTTACGTTACAAACGGTATCACAATCTTGAAGCTGACAAATTACCTTCTACCAAAAATTTTCTTCAAAGAAAGGCGGTTTTTTTTTCACTACAGCATCTTCAGCAACATGCTTCTGTGGTTTTGTCTTACTTATCTGAAGAAGTTGATTAGTCACGGAAAGTTCGAATTTTCGAAGATCACAACGCGCAAAAAAATTGTTTGTTTTTCGTGTGACTCTGAAATTTGTGCAGCAAGATTTTTCAATTTCACTGTTGCAAAAAAAAATTACATGAACATTTTCACTTTTCATGTCGCTATCATAATTTCTCAAGAATCTCATTTGTTTTGATACCTGAAAGCGGCATGATCACAATCGACTTCGGCGGTGATCTTCACCATATATACGATTCAAAGATGGAAACTGGTTCAAGCGACGCGACGATCAAAAGAGTGAAATTGTATCTGCAGTAAACTAAATGCAGTAAAATCTTAAGTAACGCCCAACCCAGGCAGAAACCATCGATGGACTCGGTTATAAGATACAGTTTAGTGCAAAAGTGAAAATTTCGCAATGTAAAGATCTCCTTAAAAAGCGAAAGTCGATCATCGGGTTTTTCGCGAAACAACAAAAAACACACAAAAAATACAAAAATATAAATTACACCTGGCACTTTTCAGGTCGGTTGTCCGTCGTCGCCGTACGGGAGACGACAATTTCGTCTCTTAAGTGGACATCAGTGTCATACAAGATGAAAAGGGGTGCTTTATATACAAACTGGAATTTTTTTCTTGTTGCAACAATCTTACTCACCTGAATTGTGGCTATGCACGAGATAAATGTAATTAGCAGAAACAGGTTCATCTGGAGTCTCCTGGCTTTTGGTGCAGGCATGTTGAAAGTTGAAAAATCGTCGATCGATGATCGCTAGGCCTGAAAGCATCCAAAGAATATTAGGAAATTTTATAATAAATGTTTTAACCTGAATTTAAATTGGGTGAAAGTAGTTCAATGTCGCGTTATTTTTGCGATATTGTAAATATGGAAACCGGTGATGGGACGTTATTATGTAATCAGTGAAATAAATTCAGGATCTTTTGTAAAAAGGTGGCCCTGGAGTAGTTTTTAATTCATTATTAACGAGTGGAGCCACTAACAGTCAGTTGGCAATGTTTAACGACCTATTGACAAAATAAAAAAGTATACCGAATTTCGAAAAATCCATGGCAGGTATTATATTATACTAGCTGGGACCCGGTGCGCCTATGCTGCTCCCATAAGCCTTCTTATCCAGTATACATAAATCATCCCACATTTCCGTTTCTCCTTAACATCTTTCCAAAAAAAATCTTGTTGATCAATTCTGAACCCATTTCTTAGAGAGCTTCAGGATGCACTATATTCAATGTTTTTCCATTTGTAGCTAGAATGTCAAGATTTTCCGATTTTCCAACTCTTGAACACGCTACATACAGCTAACCGGGAAATGACGCTTATTTGGCAAAATTCTTCCGCCATATTGGCCTCACAATTTTGAATTCGTTATTTACTACCTTAAAAACTCCCATATACCGATTTTAATTGGAATCGGAGTACAATTCGCAAACTCGTCGGCCATATTGCTCCGGCCATTTTGAATTTAAATTTTGATCATAAAGTCGTTATTTGCTACCTTAAAAAACCTCAGATACAGATTTTCATTGGAATCGGAACACAATTAGCAAATTCGTCGGCCATTTTGAATTTATAAGTTTTGACCACAAATTCGTTATTTGCGACCTTAAAAACCCCAAGATACCCTTCAATCGGGCTTCGAGGTGTATCATAGGAGACCTCCAC
The DNA here is from genome assembly GCA_963855945.1 of Thereva nobilitata. Lineage (NCBI taxonomy): Eukaryota > Metazoa > Arthropoda > Insecta > Diptera > Therevidae > Thereva > Thereva nobilitata. The sequence continues at coordinate 130,120,745 of OY979696.1, forward strand.
GAAACTTCATGCAAAAATTCAAAGCTCTGCGATGATTTTCAACGAAGCTCTCCATGACAGCGCCAACTAGGAGTGGCTTTAGAAAGTAATAAAATAGCCTATGTTCTAAGTTTGAATGTAAATAGCACATGGTTAAAATTTCATTAAGATCGGTTCACGGTGTAGGAGCCTATAGCGATCATACATACACACATTCTTGCCTGGAGGAGGAGGAGTCTGCTCTCCACGTCCTGTGTGAATATCCCGCAATAGCGAGGAGCAGGGTTTTCTTGTTCGAGGAGTCCTTGCTCGAACATGCAAGTCTAAGCGACAAGTCACTAGGCAGACTGCTGAACTTGTGGTGTATGAGGTATAGGGTTGTAGTACAATACGCCAAATGAATGGCCGCAGTACCTTTGGACCCAGTACCTCACACAAAAAAAATTTTGAAGCGGCCATACATACGTAACATATAACGCAGAATACAACCATAGATAATTATATGGGCCTATCATCTTCAGTATGATACCGTGTAGTTCATGACAGGCCCGACAGATGAGAAAGGTAAAAAAACAAAAAAACGTTCTATGAAATGAATTAGACGATCAAAACTAATTGAATGAAACTAATGGTTTGTAAGGAATATTTGAATGCTGAGGAGAATTTAACAAAATAGTTGTACAATATTTTAATATCTGTTTCCTGGAAAGAAAATTGGGTCACTTAAACGAGAAAAGCAATAAAATCACGAAAGGCCGCTTTTAGAACAGCGCGTCCAAATTGCGCGATTTAGGGTCTGATTATGTTGGAGCTGCGATAAACGAGTAGAGCGGCAATACTAGCGGAGCGGAATTCTGCAATGAATATTTTACGATTATACATATTCGATTTAATTCCACTCACCTTCGTGAACAGAATCCATTTTTAAACTTTTCAAAAGCACTAATTGGCACTATTTAACAAATAGTTATTTTCAATGCACAATATGTGTTAGAAACTTCGATACTTTCGAATTGATCCTACAAAGGGAAAAAACGTACCTGTACCCCGAGGACAGATGTTCTGTGACCCTCGGGGCCCTACTTAAAATTCCGCAAAGAGAAAGTCCCGAAATAGAATCTTCATTTTAGGGGTTTTGGCCAGCTTTTTGGGATTCTGTCCCACTGTGCGTCTGTGCTGAAAGCTGAAATTTGACTACTTTCTTCAACTCAAACTACTTGTCACGAAACACGACTCGACTTTGAGCACAGGGGCCATAGATCAATCTGTTGTTGACCTTAAAAGTCATTTTTTTAATGTCGTTTTTTTAATTTGCAAAAAAGTTGGGCCGGTTTTGGTTGTTTGGTTATTTTTTGTTTTTGTTTTTTTAGTTGTGTTGGCGCTTTTGGGTGGGGGGGTCATGACCCCCGTGACCCCCCCCCCCCCCCTTTGAATCCGCGCCTGCGCCCGTCTCACTTAAACCGTAATGGCTTTGCTTTGATTTGTTGGCTTCAGTTGCAGTTGGACCAATGCCATGTGGTGGTCTTAGCGCCATCAAATCTCCATATAAACCAAAAGCTGCGATAATAAAAACTTTCTATCACACGCTTTTTATATTCCGGAAGAAGGCGCCAACTATTTTCATTGATTTACCTTGGCAGATATGCTGAGAAAAGTGCAGTGAAAACTATGCTAACAAAAAAATAAGCACAAAACTATGACGATTGCCCTGGAATGCTCAAGGTTTGTCTTTCGTAAAAATGACCTTCCTTCCTTTATACTTTGTGTTCTTTTTTATATTTCATATTTCTCAATAAAAACAGTTTTGATTGAGAAGTGGGAGTCAATAAATCACAGTAATATAATAATAAAGGCCATTTACAAAAAGAAAATATTTAAATAATTTTTTTGATTTATGACTGCACAGATAGAGGACATCAAATACCACACTTGTCGTTTTATTATTGTAGCGTCATCAATTTATACATATATTAAAATTCAAGGAATTCAAAAATGCGACCGTATGTTGGCGTTAGCAGTTCTTTCATTCTTCTATCTACTATCTTTCCGATTAGAGCTTGCTGTTCAGCATTACACTCTATGAAAGAACCGTCGACACTTCTCACGTGCAACGATCCATTCCACAGTCAACGCGATTTTTGCTAGGAAGCTTGTAGTCTTATTTCGTGGTAAGTACATGTAAAGGTTGTTTTGAGCCTGTCACTGTATATTAATTTTTTTGTGCCGCTAACATTGACGTTTGCGTTGTCGTTTGATTACTTGGTATGAATGAACTTTCATATGGATGCTCATACGAAATCGTAATCGAGGCGTGCTCCAGGGCTTCCTCAGCAAGTAAACATCCTTTTCAGCTTGCTAAATTGTAATGATGAAAATTACAAGTCGGCTTTGATTGCCGTGCGAATGCCTATCATGATGAAGTGCATATGTATCAATAGTCCTATTAATGGTATTGTTACTTGCCAGCAGGCTTAAGTTGCACATGAATCCGACCTCCGATACTGAGAAATTCGGCAATAATGGAGATTCTTAATCGTTTTTGATCTGTAATCATAGTTCAAGTGGTTGGCCGATTCATGGGACGCATTCAGTAGCAAATCGTTTTGCCGCTGTAGAAGCGGATATAGATATAGATAGTATATAAATTGGAGATTTAGTACTCGTACAACCTTTCTGAATCTAAACGCAGGCAGGTCGAAAGAGTTTGACGGTTTTACATGTCGTTTGTCTGCGGGAAACTGAGGGATATGCTCTACCGATCGGGTTTAACAACCCAGCGGGAAAAGTTTGAAGGCCTTCCTCAAAAAGCTTTTAGGAAGGAGTTCGTATTCGCAGTTCCACAAAAGTAGGATGGAAGGGCCAAATATGGAGAAGTATGTAATTCATGTACAGTTTTTATTCAGTTAATACAATTTACCATTAAATTGTGTATAAAAATGTGTATCTAAGAGATTATTATAAAAGAATTAAAGCAATATCTTCCAAGGATCTCACCGGACATAAAAGATGACGTATCACAAACACCTTATCGGGAATGCGTGGGGAAGGTGAATGAGCTTTTAGAGCTTTTCGACTCATTCCTTCTAATGACATGGCTGCACAAAAAATATATGGAGCGGAATTCGAAAAGGAAAGAAATTTCGCCTTCCAAAAAAGGCTACCGTCATGCTTCTTGGTATGATTCCATTTCCCGCTGGGAAGGTTATCGTTCGGTCTTCGTGAGAAGCGCAGGAACGAGGAATTTGTCATCAGTATATGTATAGGCTGTGAACTTTCTTCGTTCTAAGAAGTCGTGAAAGTATGGTGAATGGATCGGGAGAAGTTCGCATTTTGACAGTTCTTTGATGAGACCCGGGCATTTTCGGAAAAAACGTCACATATCAAATATTTTGTGGCTCTTTTACCCCGTCCTAAGTAATCGTATTCATTGAACTACCCCGTTCTCCCCCATGTATTGATATTTTCTGTTTCACTTCTTTCGAAGACTCTACCTATCCAGTGTTATGTGAAGTGGCGTGAATTCGAAATGTGGACTGAAGACCAAATTTTCAACGACTTCAGTGAAAAAGCGGTTTGATTTAATACTTCGAACCTTGCAAGAATACGACATACCTATGGCTGAATGCCGTGGCCAAGGCTATGATAATGGCGCTAACATGAAAGGCACGTACAATAGGGCTCCTTTTCACATATCCTCCGTGATTATCCGAAAGCAATTTACTCGCCTTGTGCAGCCCTCAGTTTAAATTTGGTGGAAGTCGCTTCCGCTGAATGCTGCACCTCTGCAGTCATTTTGTTTGGCGTTGCCCAGAAGTGTTGTAATATCGTCGTATATCGTTGGAAGATTTTGAAAAGCATAATACCGGATTCACTCCACATTTTCTCTGACACAAAATGCTCTGATGGATCGACGCTGTCACAACATTTGCAAAAAATCTCCCTAGATTGAAAAAAGCGTGAGAGGATATAACAAAACTGAGCTTAACGGATTTCCCGCAGCAGGGACTATCTAAAGACTACAAGCCTGTCCTGGCCACCTTCGGCGCACGCGAGTACCTTTCAAGCGGAGATACTGGTGATCCTGAAGGCTTGTTGGATAATGAACCTCGAACATGCACAAGGATGTAGCATTGAAATTTTCATAGATAGCCAAGCTTCCATAAGAGCTATAGGCCCCTGTGCTGAAAGTCGTAATTCGACTGAAACGTCACTTTCTACAACTCAAACGACTTGTCACGAAACACGACTGGACTTTCAGCACACACAGGGGCCATAGACTCAGTGATGGTGCGCTACAGGCTAGTGGAGCGATGCAGACCTGAGCTATATAGGGTAGGTAGAAGGCATAACATTACTCTCGTCTCGATTCCTGGACATAGAACATTGACAGGTACGAGAAAGCCTACTGCAGAGAGCGTTTCTCTGGGGCTCAGTGATTGAAATGGTAACCAGCCCAATAGACTCGGTCGAAAAGCTATTTTTGACTACCACCTACTTTTAACGAGCCAAAGGTGGAGCGCACTGGAGACCTGTATTATCTTTACGACGGCTTGACCTACTTACGACATGCAAGTACAATGGGCCTGGTAAACGCATTTACAGCAGAATTACCAAAATCACCATGAGATATCATCATGAGGTATCCCACATAACGGCCGGTGCAGTAGCTGTTCAGATGTAAATTCCTGCTTCTAAGCGAATCTAGGCATCTACGTTCTTAAGACTTAAAGGATAACTCCAGACTAAGAGTCGGGGCGGGCTCTGGTAGGCCTCCGAAACTACAAGTCATATTGATACATTCAGCACAGTTGGTCAAACAAGCATCAAACCAAAAGTAGACTAGTAGTGACATCAACACAGCGAGTCAAAGTGCTAATGGACCTGCGGTAGCACTGGAAACGGTCCTATACCTACATACGTACGATGAAAAATTTTACTTAATCAAAAATAGTAGAGGTGTTCCTGAAAGAATTGAAGCTTCTACGCATTTGATATTCAGCACGTGTCTTCTTTTTCCTTTGGATTTTCTTCGTTATGATCATCTGAGCTTGAAGTATCCATTGATTTTGTTTTCAATTCAAATCTTGCTTCGCCTCTGTCGGGCGTTCTTCTTTTCTCTTGCTTCTTTTCTTCTTGCTTCTTTTCTTCTTTTCTTCTCTTCTTCTTTTCTTCTTTTCTTCTTTCATTCTTCAATTTAAAGATTGCTAGTTTTTTTAAGTTGAATATATTTTCTATTTAAATGTTTCCGGTGAATGAAAAATATTTTGAAGTTATATGCTTCCTTTAAAATATCGAATTGGGAAGTTTGCTTTGTGCACAGTGAGAAAGTATAATTTTCGAACATAATTTAGTAAATTTCAATAACATCTGTTAAATGCATTAATATGCATAACACTTAAGTCATGTTTTATGTCTGCCTCTTTAAATTCGACAACACTTCTCTAGCTGCCTTCCCGCATATCCAAGTAATTGTACAGACAGTGTTACTATTGACTATTGACTTCTCTAGACTCACGTTTTCCCTTCAGCCATTCTAGGTCCAGGTTGAAAAGTATTGGGGCCAGTCCATCCCTTGTCTTTTAAGGGCCAACTACACGAGCGCTCCATCCGACAACGCCACGCCAAAGCAACAACAAATTGTACGCACTCAAAATTTCGAGTGATTACAAATTTTTGTTGTTTTGGCGTGGCGTGGTCGGATGGAGCGCTCGTGTATTTGGCCCTTAAGAGCTTGTCGTATTTCGAACTCTTCTGTTACTTTTTTTTGGATCCTTACTTTCGCCAATGAGCTATTCGCTGCGCATTAGATCAATCGCACCAGCTTTGTGGGTACTTAACTCAACTCAACCCCACTCCACACACCTCAACTCAACTCATAATGCATCTATAGTTGCGACATATTTACATAATACTTAATACGTAGTAAAGAGCTCATAGAAAATGGTACATAGTACATAGAACATAGTACACAGTTCATAGTTTATAGTGCACAGCATATAGCACACAGTACACTGTACCCACTGTACACACTGTACCCACTGTACACTCAGTACACTAATTCATAAGTTGTCACTCGTAAAAATCGGAGTGCTTTGTTAAAGTTAACGGCGATGATTTTTAAAAGTTAACGGTGACGATTTTTAATACGCTTTTATTAACTTCACTTGTAACTATGTAAACAAATCTTGGAAGTTAAATTTGACCCACTTCCCGGTTTCCGATTGAGCTGAAATTTTGCACATATGTATAGTTCTGGTGACAATGCAATCTGACGATTTTGTAAAAAAGTCCAGATGGCAGTTCCAAGATGGCGGCCGAATTTTGCATTTGTGCTCCGGATCCCCAACATGGGTATCAAATGCAAGGGTATGACAAGAAGAATACAATTAGCTTTGTGGCGTCATTCAAAAAGGCGGCCAACACAAGATGGCGGAAAACATAATAGAGTAAAACGTAGAAAATATGACTGAAAATATCAACTTGAAATTTTGCACATTTGTATGCATAGTTCGCGTGACAATGCAATCGACTTTTTTGTAAAACAATCAATTTGGCGGTTCCAACATGGCGAACGAATTTTGCAATTGTGTTTCCCCGACCCCCGACATGGATATCAAATGAAAGGGTATGTCAGGTAGAATGTAATTAGTTGTGTGGGGTCATTCCAAATTCAAAATGGCGGCCAACGGAAAATGGCGGATTACCTTTTTCTTTACCATGCCCTCGGGATGAGTATCAAATGAAATGGTATGACAAATACAATGCAGTAAACTGTGTGGTGACATTTTAAATTTAATATGGCAGCCACCACAAAATGGCGAATTACATTAAACAGACTAAAAAGTAGAAAATAAAAATATATAGCTTAAAAACTAAAGAATACGCTTTTACTTTAAAATGTACTAAAAAGTAAAAAATAATTTGAATGTGAGCTTTTTATTGCTCCAACCAGTATATGGGAACAACCTATTTTTCGAAATCAAGTTAAGAATTAAATTAATGAAGTTATCGGTAAAAATTATACATATAACTTACTTAAATACAAAAAAAGCGTGGGCGCTAACGAAGGCTTCCAGTATTAATAAAATAAGAATACAGGTAAAGAGCGCCCACGCTTTTTTACATTTAAGTAAGTTATATGTACAATTTTTACCGATAACTTTATTAATTTAATTCTTAACTTGATTTCGAAAAATAGGTTGTTCCCATATACTGGTTGGAGCAATAAAAAGCTCACGTTCAAAATTATTTTTTACTTTTTAGTACATTTTAAAGTAAAAGCGTATTCTTTAGTTTTTAAGCTATATATTTTTCCAGCTTTACTCCCCATAAAAAAATCCCTAAAACGTCCGGAAAAAAGCTTCGCTTCAAAAATAAAATATTTATTCTTCTTGTAATCGTAAAATTCTTTCGTGACCATCTACAATTGGGCGACGCTACAATCCAAATTCTAGGAAAGTGTGTGTGTCCTGCCAAACACGTATATTATTTTTCGCCGCCATTTGTGCCTTAAGTACTGCCATGAGTGGCTCTGTTAAAGCTGCTGCCACATGTAATACATACATTATACTGCCATAAATCAAACGTCAAATGAAATAAAACAAACGACGGCAACTAATTATTATTAGTTTCTCGTTTATGTGATGAGTTTTACATTAAAAAAAAATTTCTTCGCAAAACCAGTCTCAAAGGATCCTTTCTTAATCAACCAAACAATCATAATAAATTCAAAATTAATTACCACATAGGATTAATGGTGATTATCCTCTGCCAAATTAAAAATGATTTACTGTCCATAATTTGCGTCAAACACAATCCACTAATAGTAAATGTTAGTGCAGCTACTATTCAGAAGCCATCACTTGAACTTAAACATTGTTTGGCCCCATGCAGCAAGACCACCTCATAACTCGCGCTGGGCCTCAATCACATCGCACATCCCAAGTCCATGGAGAGTTGATATTAAACAATGAGACTAATTTGATTACCAACGGACAATTGATCGCGAATTGTGCATGAAGATGCAAATAAAACGATCCTCCCAACACATAAATCGCATCGCATACGTGTCGGATCAGGTGGTGATCATCGATTGATGTCCGGCCGTCAACCTTACCTGTTCGGTCATTAAGTAGTAAAATACTGTATCCGGAGGCTCTCGTGGCGCCGCTGCGTCTCTTTCTCCTTGGTTAATGATCAACTTTCTTCCATTCTGCAGTCGCTTATTATTATTACATGCGATCAGTTTTTTGAAAGTCACCACCGGCAGCCATAGAGCCAAGAGTAATAAATTTTTGGTGTAATCGAAAATAAAATGCGAATTAAAACCGCCGTGAATTTTCGTGGAAAAAATTAACACACATTCATTATTGCACTAATTTTCAGTTACCGTCTTAGAGATGAAAGACGTTGCCATTAGAAAGAAGGGTTTTGTCTCAGAGCTGAAACACAGCGGTCAGCGGATGATTGATGAACACGGAGCTGTGATGGATCTATGCTGGTTTGTTTGGTTGAATCAATTATGTATGAAGCTTTATTGTTATGTATTCCGACTTTTTCAGTCCAAATATATTCATAGCGATCACGTCGGGAGTGTTATGCAAAAATTGTTAACTGATGCTCAGATCGTTTTTAATCGGCAACATGTTTTCTATGGGAAATTTTAGTGGTTATTCACGAGCGGTATATGGGGAGTAACATGTAGTGTATGTAAATACGCGCGTGCCGTAACTATTTCGGATCATAACCATCGCCTCTGGGCACCAAGCGCACCCAGTTATACATATAATGCCGCATCCTGATATGGAGTCGCCAAGGCAAGGAGGGCCGGGAGGAGTTTCTTCCTAACAGATTGATGGCAGGACTACAGTCAGGAACCCAGGAAGTCCCAGTTGGTCGGAATCACCATAGCAGTGGTAGTGTGTTAAACGAGACTCTGCTCGAACAGTCAAGTTTAACCGACAAGCCACTAGGCAGACTTCTGAACCTGGTCAAGAGGTCTGACCTGCAAATATAAGATTTAGGGGTGCAGCGAAAGGCCGCGGTACTTTTCGACCCAATACCTTCATCCAGGAGCAGATGGCACATCAAATTTGATTGATTTTTTATCGAGACGAGACGGAAATATATTTTATAACGTCACATTATATTTACATACAACGAAGAGATGCTACGAGAGATCTAGAAAGGGTGTTTTTTCCATAAAGTTCAGTACTACCACATAAAAGCTCATGTTCTATGAGACTACTGCATTGATCGATATGCAATACTCTTGCCTTCAGGCGCCATCTTTTTTAATGTTGCAGTTCTAAGCTCAAGAATCTCCCTTTTTACTACCAGTCCGTCATGTCATTGATCTATGGTGCAATGTCTAGTAGTAAGCTTAGTTCGAGGGATAGAATAGGTTTGAGGTTATGAAGAGTCAGAAGGTTGTTGAAGGAGGAGCTGACGACAAACTCTGCGTTTGAACGGAATCTGGAATTACCGACTGCAAAAGACTGTTTATAGACGAGTTGCACTACTTAGAAACGTTCCTAGTTCGTAAAGTGCACGAAAACGGGGCTGTAGGCAGGGGAAATAGTCCGAGTGTGCTAATCTGATAGTAGCGATACCATTTTGCAGTTACTTAAACGGTCAATGGTGGAGCAAATGGCGTCGTCATCGATAAGATCTTGTATTCATCTGCGAAACCGTCATTTCCATCTTTACGATTTAGGCAAGGTCGATAACTTCTCTGTAGACAAAAGCAAATGAGTGGAGTGTTTCTAAACTGCAAGTCGTTACCCAAGGCAGACATTGTATTTTATTATTTTAATTAATTAAATCAATTCAGAGTTTGCAAATCCCTTACAAGATAGACTCTTATGCTTATGCCCAATCTCCAATGGGAAAACCAACCACGTACCAGTTGGCTGAATCAGTTGACAAAATCAATGTCGGCGCATCGTGGTGGGCCCGGGTGGGTAGTCAGACAAATACGCGCCCTCCTCTGTTATTTGGTAACAACCTTTTCGTAAAAAGGAAAGAAGGTAGGTCACTTCATTGTGAGTCGAAAGATGAGCCGACGGTGTACAGAACAACATGTGGTGTCTTGGGATATCTCCTGTGGGTCACAATGTATAAAGATGTGTTGAGGCTACCCCTCGATGAGATCGAATTATGCGCGAACGAAGCTATCGCGTGGCCTGAAAGCGCTGGTCTGCTGTTTGCTAACACAAAACTGTAAAGCCTCGTTCACACGGTGACACTGATGCGGTGGCATTTATCATCATGAAAGTGCTCGACATTTGCTATCACGGCACAAGTGTTCACATGATTCACGCATAGTGTAGCGACACTCGTGTAAAAAAATGGGCGAACTTGTATCGCAGTAGCGCATGTGTTAGAAGTGCCGCGGCATCAGGTGTCAAATATCAAAAAAATTTGATATGCGGCATTATTGTTACGACGTCGAGACGGCGCGACATTCAATAGTTCAGACGATGACACTTTTGCGACATTCACGTCCCGGCATTAAATGCCACGACATAAGTGTCACCGTGTGAACGAGGCTTAACTGTGCTGATCAGCAACCTGGGAAAACAAGTATCAGTAAGAATCAAGGTATGGGAGCAGTTCATTCACTCATAGTCCGCCTTAAGATACCTGAGAGTGAAGATCGACAAGAGGGTTAATTTTGAAAACACGCTTGGAAGGCATGGCGGATAAAGCTTCTGCTATTTGTGCAGCATTTGCAAGAATGCTGCTCAAGGGGGCCGAAACCTATCCGTCGCCTCCTGATGGTGAGGGTGGTCTAGCTTTACAGACTAAAGTTAGAAAGAGTTCCACGCGTGCGAACAGTGCGTGCGGTGTATGCGGCGAATTTTCGACCACAGACAGTTGCGTACTGGGCTTTCGTCTAGTCTTTCACAAATGAACAAAAAATCTAAGCGACGAGTGCATGTGTCTGTTGTGTGTGCTTGTGTTTGGGTATTTAAGACTATAGCGAATGCGGCAATGCGAAAATGTTGGAAGTAGACCAACTTTTGCGTTGCGTGCGTTCCGTTTGCGTAACTATATGTCAGTTTGCATTTGAATGCACACACTTCTACTATATCAATCACCGCACGCACCAACGTACGTAAGTGTCTGTCTCCAGCTTAAGCGTCCTTCGCGCGTGCTGCGCCTACAGGACCATATCCAAAGATGCGGCGTTCGTGATAGAGGGAATTATACCCATAGAGATACTGGTGAGAGAAGGCATGCGTCTTTATAATCTAGAATATGTTAGAGGGGAGACACATTCAGTGCGGCGGCAGATGACGCACCGCGATTCTGTAACGTAATGACAAGGTAAGTGAGATGAGTGTGTTAAGAGTTCTGGGACCCTCAGAATTAGAAACCTGCTGAATTTCATGTGGCGACTCAAATGGTTTAACTAACACCTACGGAAAGTTACAAAAGTCAACCAAAACACGAGCGATACGGGTAGCTCAATTTACAATGAGAAGGAATAGGTAGCAGCACTTCGGTTGGTTGGTTCGTGGTTGGTTTTGGGCGGATTCTCAAAATTGTGACTACAAAATTAAAATAGAGCGCCATAAAACAAGGAAATCTCGAAAACGCAGTTTCCATGCTCAATGAGAGTCTCAAGTCTCCATAAGCGAACCAAGTCACTCTGTTTGTTTAAAAACGCAAATAATCGGCCATACCAAATTATCACACAGGTGATTGTGTTGGGACTTGTGACTGCTTTTAGATGTACGGAGATGTACGACGTACATGACGACGACGACGACGTACGTGTATAAATGAGATTGAAAGTATCCATTTTGTGGTTTGCTCTCTACGTTTTATGTCGTTTCATGAAATGGTCTTATCTTATATTTTTGGTCTCATGCGGACCACGAGAAGAAGTATTTTTGCGATCTGGCCCTTAAACTGTAAGGAGCAGCGTTCAACAACGGAAGCGCGCTGGCAGCGATATAGAAGGAGCGTTCGACAATACATCCTTTGACATAATAGCAAGGGCTCTAAAAAGACAAAGTCTAAGCGGGAATTTTTGCAATTTTTTGACTCTATGTTGAGAACATAGATTCATAGTCACTCATTCAGAGAAGTATCTGAAGAGAACCATAGCAAAAGAAGTTATATTTCCTCTTCTGTAAAGCCTTGTTGTGGGGGTGCTCTCCTAGACCTACTTAGACCTAATTTAAGAAGACCCTATGCCAACAATCTGCCTATCTTTATCCTCTACGACAGCCGAGCAGCAATCAGAGCGGTAAAGTTTGGTAGGACCAAGACTACCAATTAGTTTTGGAACGCAACGCGCCCTTGTCCTAGATAATACCAACCATCAAGTCACTGTTATGCAGGCAGGCCCGCCACATCACCTTGGGGGCCCGGGGCTAAAATATGTTTGGGGGCCCTTTAAGGATTTTGAAATTCCAAAAAATCTTTGACTAAAAAAAAATTGTGGTAACTTAAGAATAAGTTCATTCAGGGCATTAAATATAGATACCGAACAGTCGGTTTTTAAAGTGGGGTTTCCGCTTAGCTGGCAACCAGCGCTGGTTGTATTTTCCGCTGGCTCCCCGAACATTTCCAGCTAATGGCTCAACCAGCTCGAGAATAATCAGAAATTTCCAAATACCGGAAGGCTGCCAGCTACAACACACCACCAGTACAACGTTACATAGTTTAACCTAGAATGGAACAGGTTTATGTAGACAGGCCCTTGTGCTCTGAGGCTCAGCACTCATCTTTCATTTGGCAGAATCAATCCAAGCTATCCCAGAGGGAAAAATTCGAAGAACTTCTAATGGAAGCGAATTCGGAGCGCTGTTAATATGCTCCGATTGGATGTTTAAGGAATTGTATGGAACAAAGAAAACGGCAACAGAGACACCCGTTCTCGTTCAATGCGTTGGTCAAGCAGCATATTGAACGCGGTTGGTACTTAGTTGGGGGACCGCTTAGTAAAGCCGCTGTCGACACTCGCGTTTGGAAGGACGAAAAGGCAATTGTACAAGGTGAACAAAAATATAAAGCCTTTCGACACTGCAGTTGTTTCTCATATCCACAGGCGCTACAACTTAAATTGGAGGGTTAGAAAAATTTTTCTACTTTTGCAACTGCTTCAAAAACGCTTCTAAAAAAGCAGCAGTAAAATTAGTGCTCCCCACTGCGATCATGCAATGTTAAAAAAGATATAGAACTGGGATTGGAAGGGGAACGCCCCAAGCTTTTTAACAGTGTTCTAGTCTGCTTGCTTGGGTTTCAGGCTCTAGATTAGTGCTTGCTTGACAAGTAGAACGTATGGATAGGGCGGTCTTGACTTTTTGGGTTTCAAGATAGTTTCGGGGCCCCTAGGCGATTAGCATGCAGGGATATGGGGTTTTAACTTTTTGGGTTTCAATCTATTCTCGGAGCCCCCTCTAGCCGGTCATTCGGTAATTCGTCCCAGTTGCCCCCCCCCCCCATGTGGCGGGCCTGTATGGAGGTCCCGAGCCATTATAGCTTCCACAGCAATTGAAAAGCGGATACCTTGGTCAGATAGAAGTCTCCTACTGTTTTCACTAGTCCGGGGTCGGATATTGAGGCACCATTCGTACCGAATACCGAATACGGGAGGTCCAATTCTGGTCTGGAGATGTCCAAGCAGTTTATTCTGACAAACGCCAGAAAATTACTTGGGCGCAGCAGAAAGGATTCAGTTGCTATTCTTCAGTTTCGAGTGATAAATGTCGGATGCGACATTTGCCAATTGTGGTACAAATTTTGGTTTTAATATTCTTGAAATTCGTATGCGACAAATCTCTCACAAAAACCATGTGAGTTAATGTCGGGCGCATAAACCCTGAACGACCTTACAAGTCGTTTGCGAAAGAATAAATAACGCATGTAACGTAGTATTAGACTTCGCGCCATTCATTTTTAAAAAAGTGTCATCAACCTGCTTCGTTGGGCGAGCATGAATCTATAATCTTGTTTTTCAAGAATGCAAAATATTTGAATTGTACGACAACAACCGTTTAAAACATGTCGTATGGGACAGAAACAAATCGAAATTGAAGAATAAGCACTACTTTTGAATACTGCTTCCTGTGGACTATTGGAAGGGCGGAGGATATCACCTGCAGTGTATGCCTTGAGGAGGACGAGTTTGCCTCTGTCAACATCCCGCATCTGAGTTAATTGGACTCCCTTCGGAGGCGTGGGTGCGTATCCCACCGTTGCCACCAATATTTGTGGCACCCCTAAGCAGGCCCTCAGAGGGATTTTGATAGAAAAGGCCTTGTTTTACGCGAGTTGAGTTGCCCATGGACTGGTATTCCGCTTTTATGGACTGGATATTCCGCTTTTATGCTCATTTTCCAGATCGCCCTCTTAACAAAAGTCATCGGCAAAATCGTGAAAAAAAATAATTAGGCAATCATGGCCAATCATGGCGATTACTTATTTTCCGTATATAAGGAAAAGCACAGAAAGAAAGAAAGCAAGGGTCGTTTTCTAGGGAATGCATAAATGATAAAATGCTTTATGGCCACTTTTTGACATTTAATTACAGGTACTGTGGCTAAGCCCTATGGGGTGCAGCGAGGAAGACCCAACCACCCAAGCTTAGGGATACCAAACTGGATTACATCGGCTCAGAATCGGGACCGGTGGAGAGAACAGTTGCGAGAGGCCAGGACCGAATCCCGGTTGTAGAGCCGTTCAAGAAGAAGAAGACTGTGGCTTTTTTGCATGTGCCTCCCTGCAATAAAAATTTCATGAAAAAATAATAGTAACTTTTCGCGTAAATCGGAAAAATGAGGAAACAGCTGTTCCGGAAAAAAGGTTTGAACAAAGCCCACAATTGTCCTAAAGTTATTTCCCAAAGCCTTATTTATTGGCGAAGAACTGCTCTACAAACCCATTTTCATGAAATGTATGTATGTATGTGAGGTTCGATTTAATACCACAAAAACGCGTTTGAAACCAGCCTTTTTGTTCAGGGCGACAGTTTCTTGAATCAAAAAATTGAGGCCTCAGTACAATTGACCATCGTGTAAGGGACAAATGTATGTACTGCCTCGTCGGCAACTCAACTCTGGGGTCACATGTGAGATCTTGAATTATGGATGGGTGGAGTGACCGAATATAATTAGCTGGTGTTGGGAAATGCATGAAAAGAAATACGAATACCGGCTTAAGTTACTCAACTTAAGCACTCTCCACAAGCGTCGTGAGGTGGCCGATGTCGTTTTCGTTCATCAGCTCCTTAATGGAAGAGTCGACTCAGATTTTCTAAGCGGCCGTGCGTCGTTTAGAGAGAGCAGATACAATTTGAGACTACGGTCGATTTGAACCTGTAAAGCGCATGTTCATTAATGTTAACAGAAATATTAATGTTTTTACCGTGAGCATTAGTAAATATGTCCTTAAAAGGAGTGTTTTTAATCTCACGTGACTGTCTAAATGTCTCGCTCCTTCTGTCATTGCGCCCTTCTTTGGTGCTACTTTGTGATTGTTTTTCCTTTTAACCTTTATATTTTTGCATGCTTTAGTTGAGCCTCATCAGTTGGTAAATTTTTCTTGGCCCAGGTGAGAAGTGCGCCTTCTGCGTTGGAAGGATTTACTCTATATATAACTACTATGATCTACTATGGCAGTTGGCCGTAAAGTGGAAAAGTTTATTTGCCTTGAGGCATTTGGTGTTTTTATTGATGAAAGGGAAGATCTTTGCTTGCATTAATGAATGTAAAGTTCCTCCTCTATATGAGGAGATAATATATGATGTAAATAATTAGTTGCCACATTACAGACCCAATACCACTGAAAGAACGAAAAAATTCCATCACGGGACATACGAGTGGCTTTTTGGATATCCTTACTGGCAAACTTAGTTCTCACGAAGAAGTCACCCCTTTATCCCATCTCTAGAACTTACTGTCTCTAGTCATATTAGTGTTCTCTTGAATACGTGCTGCCTAAATACGAGCGCCCGGCCTATTTTTGCGTTTGTCCCCGGCATAGCTATTAAGGAACCTTTTAACTACTTGGAAGAATCCTCTTCTTGTTGCCCGGGTAGTTTTCAGTAGGGGTGTGAAAGCCTATGAGGCTTATATTTTGAAATTTGCGCGAAGGGTGCAGTCTTTCCGTTATGGGTTTAAATCTGATCATTATTTTTGCTGGCGATAAAACACATACCCCAAATACATGCTGTCTTGTATGATAACTGCAATATGGGTAGGGTGACTATTTTTATCGTAACATAATGCGGGACAGATACTATGTATACATGGCGAGTTCAATAGATGAATTGAGGTTGAGCTGATCCTTCGATTCGCCTATTAGTCCGGGGAAATTAGCATTTTAAGGAGACAAAATTAAAAAATGGCTGAAAATTGGTCCACAGCTTCCTTGGGACTTTCTAAGAAAACAAATTCGGAATCACAAAAAAACATGGCCGCCGGAGATATCACTTTTTAGCAAAAAAATCACTCAAAAACTGTTTTTTTTCGGAAAAAAATTTTCTTCAGTCAATAAGAAACGTTATTGCCTACAAAAAGCATTTTTTTTTATTTTTTCGAAAGCCTAACTCTTTCGAAGTTATTCAAGTCAAAGTTTCCAAAAATCACTTTTCGGCCAAAAAATACCTTGAATGATTCGGAAAAGTCAAGGTTTTGGAAAAAAATACAAGAGAGGTATTTTGTAGGCAATAATGTTTCGTATTGACTGACCAAAAAAAATTTCGAAAAAATCAGTTTTTAAGTAATTCTTTGGCCAAAAAGTCGGAGATATCACTTGGGCCATGTTTTTGATATCACTTGGGCGGCCATGTTTTTTTTGTGATTCCGAATTTGTTTTCTTAGAAAGTCCTAAGGATGCTGCGGATCAATTTTCAGCCATTTTGTCTCCTTTCGTGCGTTTTTTTTGCTAATTTCACCGGACTATATATGAGCAACAAGATTGAAGAGTCGAGTCGAAATAGAGTTGAACTGACAGCATTAATCTGTCACCTCTGACATGATAAAATTCAACATTGCTTTTGTTTCGCGAACCGTCAAACATTTCTCACACTCATTTTAAATAAAGAAAATAAAAATAATTAAAAAACACAACATAAATCCGCTAAAGGCAATAAAAAAACCCCAATACAGACGAATATACGCGCGCGTCGAAATTTGTTTGGAAAAAATCCAGTATATATTCATTTTATCTTTATATAATATTTTTTTAAATAGTAAACATTGATAAATATATAGCTATAGGAAAAATGAACAAAACAAAACTAATATTTACCCACAGAGTGAATTTGTTGTAGAAACTCATCACAATG
Source organism: Thereva nobilitata (assembly GCA_963855945.1). Lineage (NCBI taxonomy): Eukaryota > Metazoa > Arthropoda > Insecta > Diptera > Therevidae > Thereva > Thereva nobilitata. Next base: position 130,138,029 of record OY979696.1, read on the forward strand.
TTCTACTTCTTTTTTAAAATCTTCATATTTTACTCAAAATTGCACTTCGTTATAATTATTGCTTTGGCTGCGTTCAAGCTACGCAGCTGACCGCAAAATATTGCATTTATACGTTCAAAATATGAAAACCGCTGCAAACATCCTTCAATACTCGGCATTCGAAAGCTGATGTCAATCTGCTGCTGCATTAAATTTGCAGTCAGCTGCGTAACTTGAACGCAGCCTTTTACTGTGTCTACATGCAGTTGTGATTTTTCCAATGTCGAAAAATTATTAATAATAGAAAAAACACGCTCTGTAGCGGCGTTTGTTCCAGGTAAACAAAACGCAAATTCCACGATCATTTGTAATTCCTGGAAAGGAACGTGATTTTCAGATAAATGATTAAAAATTTCATCCCATTTCAAATCAGTTAATAGCCCGGCTTAGACCTGATCTACACGACACGTTTTTTGCTGCATAAAGCACGAGTTTTTGGGAGAGTGAAGCTGAGGGACCGAGAGGGACTGCCATCACGGCTAGACCACTCACAGCAGACGTTTTTTTGATTTTCTTCTCTCCCTTTTTCGTCATACAAACAAACAAACACACAGACACAAACATCACGCTGTAACTACACAACAATTTGTCATTTTTGACGCACGTTAAAAAATTCATCGTATAAACCAACAGCGGTGGGCACGCACGTACCACAAACGAGAATTCTTGACAAGGCAGAGCAAAAAACGTGTCGTGTAAATCAGGTCTTACCCGGCCGAACTGCGCAAGTTCGAGCAAATTAGTGAAGTGAAATTTAAAGCAACCTCAGTTCGCATACAATTTCTACATATTGAACTGAGGATAAAACAGACCTCAGTTCACCCAACTGGACTGGAATTGAAGTTAAATATAAAAGCTAGCTCAAAAGAGAGTAATCAACTGGAATAATGGAATTCTATTCCAGTGATCTTTTGCATTTCTAACTTCTGGCGAAAAAGCAACAACAATCTCAAACACGAACAGAACTTTAGCCCGTGAAGCCATTTATGTGGATTGAGCTGAAAATTACTGAACTGATATCGGTGAAGCCGTGGCATTTCATGGATTCATGGATAAAATATAATCGAATATTATAATATTCACATGATATGATGAATTATGTAATTCGGGACATTTTCCGGGACATATATTAATACGGGACACGGGACTTTAATCCGGGACTGTCCCGGAAAATTCGGGACGAATGGTCACCCTATATAATATGGGTCATAATCAGCTTTTAACAAGACACCAATAACTGACTATAAAATCTCTGCTATGGTTTTTATTTCGGCATGACTTTCAGACAAAACATCAGGTAGCTGGGGGTCAGCCTAAGCTCTCCATCCATGGCAAATCCTTAAATCGTTTTGCCTTTTTCGTTGCAGTGACCATCGCATGTAAGATCAGTTTGTATGCGAAAAGTTAATAGCCACACACCAATTATTCTTGGAACGAACTAGTTCGATCATATCAGTCTATCTTTACTTTAAAGGTAAAGGCTTCCCTATTTCTGAGGAGTTGATCTGCTTCCCCCAGTCCAGAATAGTTAAAGGAACTATAAATTTTCATGTACTAACATACTTATTCCCCTATTCCAATGGTCGCTGACCGCCAATGACTGATCATTACTAATGGCATCGTTTCACATATGTTCATGCTGCAATCTATTTATCGTAATACTGCAGTATTACGAACTTATAATAATGAAACTTTCAATAAATATAGTTCAATACTTCATTGAAACATATGGGAAATGTGGTAAGAAGTATCAGTCGACCAACTAAGAATAATTTTTTTGTAAATCCTTACGCAATTTTACATACAATCCAATTCCTCCAAGCATGTGTTGTTTCGCATTAGCAAAAAATTTGTCATGCTATAGTTTCCACATACAAGATCTAGAAGAACTGCAAAAAAAACCGACGAAAAAAACTTGTAGCCCTGCACGATCACTATCTGAAATGATCGTGCCAACATTTAGGAGTGGTGAAAAATTGGGCCACCACCGAGGTCGGTCGGTCATTCTGTTATCATTTACTACGATTTGTGAAAATATACCAAGACTTAACCTACAAATTAAAGTAATTTGCCTCAGCATTTTTCATCCGTAACGAAGGCCGACCAACTACTATTCATCTTCCTCAACCGACATCGAACTTATTATTATTAGTATTGGGAACCGAAACTAGAAATATTTAAATATGCCGTAATTTTCTTTTTGGGATAAAAAAATTTAATAAATATGGAGACCGATCGATAAAAAAACGAAACACAATTTTTCAGAGTATGAAGTCTTTTAAAACATTTCTCAAAAATAAAATAAAAAAAACAACAAATCGACCAACTCACCATACTTAGTGTGGTACAAGGGGTTACCTAACAGCCGGATCGTTACGTTATGTTATAGTAGGTCCAATCCAATGCGCCCCGAGAGATACCAAAGATATGTATGCCCACATCTTAAGCGGTATACGCGTACAATTCAACGACGCCGTCGACTGGAGAAACAAACACTGGAAACATGGTCTATTTATAACCGATGAAAAACAGGTGTCGGCAAGCACACTGCATTTTTACATCAACATCGGCCATGTTTGGGCCACAAAATTAGTGTCCCTTTCACTATGGGACGTAAGCTACGCGCGCACATCTACCCGCACTCGTTTACAGTGTAGTTTTCAGCGTAGTTTTCAGCTCTTAAGAGTCTGTTTTTGGTAGATGGACACACAAGAAATCATTTTCCGAGACTTTTCTTCCAGAATTATTGCAGGGCCGAAACACAATTGTACGAAAAGAAAGTGCAGAGAGTGTTTTTTATGGTATGCAAGTAGAATTCACATCCGTTGTCTTGTGACTCAATGTTTCCTGGCAACAGTCTTCTTTTTTTGTTCTCTTCCAGTCTCACGCTTCCTTTTCACTTAATTTCAGAAAACTTTTTAAAATCCAATCAAAAATTTCACTTACGCCAATCTCGAAGCAATTATCCCAGCTTGACCACGCGCGGTCACTGCTTAGCCTTGCCCAGGCTGCTAATTACTGCCATTAAAACCATTTACAGTCCATTGTCTAAGCGGCATCCCCAAGACATCCGCTGACGAAGACGAGAGCAGCCTTGACTTTGCTTCTGTAATGATCATTTTCTTCTTTTCTGTTTATCTCGCGCGGGAAACGAACCTTGACACCTCATGTACCTACCGCACATCATGGTGAGCCCACCGTCCAAATTAGAGGCTTAGCAGATGTGGACCCACTGTGCGCCCAGGCTGTACCCGGAAAAACTTCAGATCCGTTGTGATTTATAGAAACAGTTCGAATATCGCTTAATTAAAAATCTTCACGAAAATGAAGCAACAGAAATTTTTTTGTGACAACATTTTTCTGGTTTTGTTTGTTGTTGTTGTTATCGTTTGCATTTTACTTCGCACGATTCAAGATTTTTTGGTGAAAGTTATTTTATCCAAAAAAAAACAGATTTACCAAAAGATCAACACAAACCGAAAATGATCATTGTGTGGCTCTTGTGGTTGTGTGCTTTGAGTCGCGATTTGCATCTTATGTTCGGTCCATCTCACCTGAGGTTCCGATATGTTCCGGTGCGTTGTTTATGTGTGATACGCCCCTATTTAGTTTCTTTGTAGCTGCCACTAATTTTATTGAAATTTTTTGGGATTTATGCGATATCTAAGATATTTGGAAAGCATTGGAATGATATTTTTTGGGTGATGGTATGATGGGATGGAATGATATTTTTTGGGTGATCCGAAGTGGTGATTATGATTTGTGAGATTATGAAGATGCCATGCTCAATACTTGTTGGTTATTACAAAAAATAATAATAGTATGTATGTCAGATCGGTGGACAGTCATAATCGGAATATGTTTTATATGAAAATATAGTGTCCGCAGCTCTTCCGGATAAATGGAAGTGCGATCGGACTAGTGCGTTACAAGTACCTAAGGTGGGCGTGTAATAACCTCCCCTAGGAAAAACATATTACGGAACGAGCAGCATGCAGCATGACAAAATCGGCGACGACCACAGCAACGAAAACGCCAAAATGATTTAAAAAAATTTTCATGGGAAGTTCTAACTCTGTACAAAAAAATCACTCAAAAACTTGTTTTTTCGAAATAAAGTTTTCGAAAAAATTACAAGAGGGGGATTTTGTAGCCAATACTTTTTACTACAATACTTTTTTGAATGCTCAATACGAAACAGAGCATTCAAAAAAAATTTCGAAAAAAAGGGTTTTTGAGTGATTTTTTGGCCAAAAAGTGATACCTGCGGCGGCCATGTTTTTTTTTGTGATTCCGAAATTGTTTTCTTAAAAAGTCCCAAGGAAGCTATGGACCAATTTTCAGCCCTTTTGGAATTTTATCTCCTTTCGTGCGTTTTTTTTTGCTCATTTTGAATTTTGTGAGCAAAATTGTTTTTTTCGTTTTTCTGACCATCTTTTCGCATGTTTCCAATAAAGTAGCAATATGCGCACAAAACGCAACTATTAGCACAACTCCTCCAGAACATTTCGAGGCCAAAAACGTTTCTGTAGGTGTTGATGGCTATGAGCTAATCGAATTCGACAGCAAAGGTCTTTTTTTCGAAAAAACCGTATTTTGCAAAACTTATTTATTATTTTGCAAATTTTTAAAAACGTTTTTATTGCACTCCCCAAGGGCTACACTTTACACGAGTTTCATTACAAAATCGTTTTTTGGTAAAAGATATGAGCATTTAAAAAAACGTGATTTTTAGCGGTTTTTTTGCAATTACTCCTTTATTAACTTCCCAGTAGGAAGTAATTGTAATCGGTCCGAAAATCGGATTCGAAATTTTCAATGTATTTACACGTTTCAAGGTCCCAATAGCATTTTAAGCAAAAATTTGAGAAGAAATATGTGTGTGTGTGTACGTATGTGGTCATTTTTTCCTGCACGATTTCGCGCGAACCGAAAAAGATATCGACTTCGTTCAGGTGCCGTTCGAAGCGTATTAAAGGACATATGAATTGAAAAGATTTTCATAAAAATCGGTCGAGCCGTTTTTTTGTTTGAACGACTTAAGTAATTTTTGTACCAGCACGATTTCGCGCGAACCAAAAAAGATACCGACTTCGTTAAGATGCCGTTCAAAGCGTGTTAAAGGAAGTATGATCTGAAAAGATTTTCATAAAAATCGTTCGAGTCGTTTTTTTGTTTGAACGAATACTGGGAAGTTAATCTTGTGGACCGAAAGGGTCAAAAGCCACATACCAACTAGTTTGTTTATGTATTGACATCAAACTGGGGTCATTTTATTAGTATGAAAAAGCTCTACAAACTTTATATAAATCTTTTTTTATACAATGTGTAGTTTTCTTTAAAACGCGAAAATCTGTTTTTGGCCCTCTTTTGACGCCATTTTGGAAACTTGCCCAAAAGCCTACGAGCGCCAAAAATAGATCATCAAATTCTACGGAATTTTTCCTATTTTACCCATATTTTACTTTTCGGATGGCTCGGTTGGCACGAAAAAATCTACTTTGACTGGCCTAAAAGCCAACTATAGTCTGTCAAGGCCCTTCAAATCCAAGCATATAATACCCTTGACAGACTACAGCATCGAATGAACATTGAAGTATCATTCGGCTATGAATGATCATTTGCGCCCAGTGTGTAATGTCCAATGTTCATTTAAAAACTTCATTGATCATTCAATCGAATGAAGTAAAAATAACTTCATTCAGAGAAGATAGAAGTGAAATTGGGAAATTCCCGAGTAAAAATAAATGATGGCCTTAGAACGGGCAAATGCCGACTGTGATTGAAACATAGTCCTCGGCCATCTGGCGGTTAACAGACGGCTCGTTGCAGGACAGTACGGCCGTACAGGGGGCGATTGACGGGGAAACGAAGGCCTTACAGTTCCAATAACGGCCATACGACGGTGGTACGGCGGCCGTATGGTTGCTATTACGGGTGTACGACGAAGGTACAGTGGCAGCAACTTGGATATTCGCCCTCCTATAAGAAAATATACAAAATATATAACTGCAATGAAATGTTTGATTTTTTTCGGTTGTGTTTTTTTTCAAGACGTTAAATAACAAAATTTCCCACTAAAATATAAATCAACACGCACCACACACTTCACGTACAACAAATCGACGACTGGCGACCTCGTTTCTCTTGTGCATCGATATCTTTAAGTAGGATAAATCGAAAGAACCATTGTACATAACGAAACTGATGAAATTCCCATAAAACACATTCAACAATACATTTGGTGCAGATTCTTTTTTTGGCTGAAATTTCCCGTCGAATACCCGTTTGTACAGCTCAGTACTTGGCCTTTCAAATCTTTTGGTCAAATTTGGCCGTCGTAAGATCTTATGTGCTTCCATTAAAAATGGTTAAAAACTCTACGGTCATCATATGCCCCTTAAAAAGCCAAGCGGCCGGTGTTCGCCCTTTATAAGGCCGTTTTTTATTTTTACTCGGGTATCGAACAACTTTCCAGTAAAATTTCCAACTGAAATACATATTTAATTGTCAAAGTATCATTCTAATTTTAGAATTTTTAAAAAAAATAGTACGGTCCATTGTATATAACTGCTGTTGGGCCTCAATTAATAATTTATATTAAATTTAAAAGTATAAATCACTATGCAATCACTTTCAGTTCATATATTTGGCAGTTTTTTTATAGTTTGTATTTTGACAGTTCCAATGAACATTGAGAAAAGCAGTGTGTCACTACTTAAACGAATGATCATTGAAAGCCAATGAAGTTGGAAGAATATTCATTCGTTTTTGCAGTGTGTCAAGGGTATAAAGCCCGATACACACTATCGTCGTTTTACTCCGCATTGGTCGAACAGCGTTGTCCGAATGACGAACGACGAGACGATAGAAAATTGCAGTGTATGTCAACGCCGCCGCGTTTTTCGCCACAGCGAAAAATCAAATGCATTTCGATTTTTCTGCGTTCGCTTTTCGTTGTACGACGATAGTGTGGATGAAAACTGTGTGTCGTCGTTCGTCGTCAGTGAAGTATGTACATATTGTGCACAAAAAAGGGTTTGCATCATAAGGCCCATTCAGAACCAGCAGCGGCAGCAAGTTTAGTTTTACTAGCAATCGCTGCTGTTTTCGTTGTCAGGTTACCACCATTAGCCAATAGGAATAGTTTGCTGCCGCTTCTGCTGCTAATTCTGAATGGGCCTATACACGTTTTTTTCCTACTTTTTTTCCAGCAAGAACCGCTGCTACTGCCAACAAAGTATCTTCGTCCATGGTACTATGCTAACTAAACGACGAGTAATGTGTGAGGAATAGAGGCACCGTGTCGTTCAGACAACGCTGTTCGACGAACGCGGAGTAAAACGACGATAGTGTGTAGCGGGCTTTACAGTAACATTCAAACTACTACTGTACAAGACGATGGGCTTAGCGGTCTTCACATATGCATCCGAGACTTGGATTCTTAGCAAAAAAGAACACAAGTGTTCGAGAGAAAAGTTCTTTGGAGATATTGTTGGACCCTTAAGGCCCGTCCTCACTACGCGGACTTAGAATCCACGCGCTTTTGGTCGTACGGCCAGCCAAAAGCGCGCGTGATCTTTTAATTTTCTGAATCATGAGTGAGAAAAAATCAATTCTTATTTGAAACGGCGTACGCGCTTTTGAAAAGTTCATAGTGTGTGGACGCACAATGTACCTTTTTAAGCACAGCCTTTTGTCCGCGTTGTTGTGCCGCACGACCTTTACCATGGACAAAGTCGTAAAAAAGTCGTAAAAAAGTCATAAAACTCTATATGAAAAAAAGGCAAAAGAGCGTACGACCGAAGTCCGCGTAGTGTGGTCCCACCATTATGTGAGGAAAGACGATTTCGGAAGCTCTACATCGACGAGATCTACGAGCGCTATCGCCAAAGCTCTGTAGGTTCCGGTGTTCAGGGCATCTAGCACTGACATATAGAATGGACTGCACATCAGAAAATTTTCATGGCACCAATTCGTTCCATAGGTGGTAAACCTTTTTTCACTGACATGTATACACGTCAATGACTTTTGTAAATTAAAATTTTTTATAATCGTATTTGGAAGACAAATAAATTTTTTTTAAAAAAAATTACAAATGCAATTTTGATGATTTTTCCATTTTAAAATGCTTTTTTTCATCAATTACAATTTTTTATGTTAAAACATGTGAGGTTCTCTACCCCTGTTTCCACAAATTCCGGGGCACAATTTTCCAAAAAATTCTGCCACTAGTATTTAACGATTATTTAGCTCTAATAAAACCTACATACGCAACGGCAGAAATTTTTTTCAATTTTAACCCCCAATTGAACTATGGCGCCGTGCCGGCCAGGAAAGGAAATGGAATTGGATTGGTCACACCTTGCGACGCGAAACCGAAAATCTAGCCAAACTGGCCCTTGACTGGAATCCGAAAGGAACCCGCCAAAGTGAAGGAAAACTGGACAAGGCGGGACGGAACAACTGGGAGATCCTAGAAGGAATTGACAGCTGTCCCACAAATCAGAGTCCGCTGGAGGGCAACTGCTCTTGCCCTATGCCCCACGAAGGATTAAAGGCGCATAATAAGAAGAAGATTGACGAAACCAGAGGTGATAATTTTTTACAATTCCACCATAAGTGGGATAGATACGGCAGACCAAATGTGCGTTACATACAGCGTGCACCGAAAGATAAACTGCCAATATTCTTTGCCGTGCTGATATTGGGTATCAATTCACTTGAGCTTTGAGCAATCCATTGGAATCATTGCGCCCAAGAGTATTCCTAAGAAAGTTGGCTCATGAATTGACAATTGAAGAGATGCAGCTACTCCTTCGACGTCAGACCTTCACATCAGCAAGCAATTCCTACTAAACAGATTTATCCGCGTGGATGACAGTGAAAAATCACACCCACCGCCCAAAAATTACCGATAAACGAAAAAAATGCAAGTAGTCACGCGTGTGATGCTTACTTGGCGATTTGGGATACGGGGTCTTTTCATCGCTGGTCTTAAGCTAAAAACACGACTAAAACCCAAACCAAATACGACGTACCATAAATAATGACTTACGTCATTTTGACACATGGCCCTAAACGTAAAGGGACAAGTGACAAGTGCAAAATGGATTCCGTAAATGCAGATTTAAGCGATTTATTTGATTTATTTAAGCTCTGAAGGAAATATAAACAGCTTAGAAGTGGTCAACAAAATAAAAGGAAAAAATGTAACCGAAAAATCGCTTGGGGATTGATGCCGCTTACGGATGCTTGCGTTTTGGGCCCTTCTTACGCCACCGTACGTAACATGCGAGAATTTAACGAGCATTCTTGAAGTTATTACGTCAATTTAGGTGCGTGCTATATGAACACGAGTGTTCGTACTTTACGTTACGTGCAGTTACGTTGCGGTACCTCATATTAGGTTCAGGCTTAAGATGTTAAGGTATGGGTGAGGCATTAGTTCTACATATACCATTCACTGAGACAGAAGGAAAGATCTTGCACGTTTTGTTTGTAATAAGACTGCACTTCCTTTCGGACGGCCCCGCGATCAAAGATGACATAAGTTTGCGATGGTCAAGAGAGGATTTAGCACGTCCTTGCTTACATTATCGCACATTGCATAAACGCACGATACAGTCAGCAGTGAAGCTGTGAAATGGGTCGGAACAGTGGCGTATTTACCCTAGGGTCATAGGGGCCATGCCCCGGGGCGGCTTGCGTGTCAGCTTTGGAAGCCTTTAATAATCGTTAATAAATACACTGAGAGTAAAAACTAAGACCACACTTTCATAAAACCAATATTTTCTTGTGAGGTTTGTTCAAGATAATGGCCCGTCCACACGACACAGGCGAATTTGCGCAAATATTGTTCCCATATGAATAGTTGGTAGTTTTTCAGGACGCAAGCATAAAGACGTCACCAAAACTAGTCGCAAAATTCATATTCATTCATTCATTCAAATTCATTTTCATAAAAAAACCATAAAAAAGCAAGTTTTGCGCAAATCTGTTTGTTTCGTGTGGGCGGGCTATATGGCGGGCCCAATTCAACGGTTCCTCTGGTTTCTGCTAAACAGTTGTCACAGAGCAGAAGACATGTCGTACAGGCTAAGAACAAAGAAAAACGTCAGTATGCAGTATATGTGCCTTGCACCGCATATTCGTTAAGTTTGATCGGATCCTCGGCGGTGAATATTACTCAGAAGCTGCAAAGTTTTTGGGGTTGCTGGAAAATCTATACGTCTTTTTTCAGCATCAACGGAACTTACACAATTACTACAATCCTTTTGAATTAAGCCTGAAAATGTAACTGTGAAAAATTTGTCATATACGTGATCAGTCAGGGACGATGCCTTGACAGGCAAGATTGGAACGAAATACTAGTAGCTCTTGAAGCTATAAAAAGTGACTCCGGTCACAAAAAAAGCTTTGCAGCTTCCAAAATTCTTCAAGGTTTCGACACAGACGTAGAGTTAGTTTCCAGGTTCTACGAGTCACTTAACAGTTTCATAGAAAGTAAACAGGAATCTTTCGATGCTTTTGAAGAGGCTGTTAAGAAAAAAGGCACTGAGCTGAAAAATTCAGAAGCGATCGCAAAAGAAAGAAGAAGGGAAGAAACTATATCATGAGTGTCGTGAGAGAGAAGTATTGTTACAAGGCCAAAAGGTGACCTACTGCGACCAAAAGATTAATACCTTTTTCCCAATATACGACCGATTTTAGACGGGTTCTAGAGGCTCAAATTTTCATATGACTCAGTAACTTCCAATTTCACATTCTTAAGTCGGAACTGTAATAGACATTAAAGAACTCACGTCAATCCCTGCCTTTCGAGGGCTCCAATACGAAAATGAATGATTGACCATAATAATCGTACATCACATGCACTGGTTTTCGTTAATTTTTCATTAGAGGTGATATAACGCCGTCTTATGGAACCTGGATTCCAGTTGACGGCGTTGAAATGTCAAAATCGTACATTTGTTGTATTCAGACTCAAATTCAAAGAGTGTTGACTGCGATTGCTATGGTCGTTTGTACGCCAAAGTTTACGGTGACAGTGGTATGGCAGATAGATACGTGTTTGTTCGTTAAATACGTATGTCGATCTATGTTTGTTATAGTTCGGGCTTTATGCAAATAAAACTGCAGAAACTATACCCGATTGATCTTGCACTACCGCGACAAATCGCAGTGCAGAACTTTCGTTTTCCGTACTAAAAAGTATAAAAAATTATCTACGTTCCCGCATTTAATAAATGGTGATTATTCTTTTGTATGACTTTTCTTCATTATTAAAATATTTTCTCCTTGTTTCGTTTATTTATGGTGCGGCAGTTCTTATAGGCCCAAGGCGCCAAATCTTAAAATACGCCACTGGGTCGGAAGGGGCAGAGAGTAGGTCATTTATGAAGTGAGTAGATGATAAATTGACCTCTGGGGGACACTGGCAACGATGGTGTGGAGCAGGGATTTAACGCCTTAGAATTTAGCTGATAGAACACGACTCTAAACTCTATTAAAAGTCATGGAGGTGTCAACAACACGTATGGTGATTTTGGCGATTTTTCGACCCCCTCCCTCCCCCTTGGTGCGATGTCCTGAGATTTGGCTCGACCCCCCCTAATCACACGTGAGATTTTAAAAATTTTAATAAATTTCTAGTATTTACATTATTGTAATGTAAATACGTTAATCTGTGCTTGATTGCGTTAGATTTATTAAAAAAAACATAATTTGTGTTGAAGTACAGTACAACAAAATCATCACAGCACCAACTCGGCATGCACCCAATATAAACTACAATACCTGTGGATTACCATTTAGCAGAGGTGATTCTGCCTATCCTTTGGAAACCAATTTCATGGTGCCTTGCAGGAATAATGGTTTCTTAACAAGAGGACAGAAAAATTTCAATTCTAGTTTGAGCTCAACTAGTGTATTTGTAGAGCAAGCATATGGGATTTAAAAAAAACTAGCGCGTGTACCCAGTGCACGTGAAAGATGTGAAAGCTCTTTGGCGATCTTTATCTTTCTTTAAATTGAATAATTAGTAAGAATAAAGACCATTTTACATCCCAAACGCAAAGTGGAAAAGCAGCTCTGGAGCTCTTTTGTCCCACAGACATTTTTGCGTTTACAAAATTTAAAAATATCTCACTGCACAACACATAACAAAGTTAGCACATAGTCTCAATACGTGGTAAGGAATGTTTACTGTTGACATCCAGTGCTGCCGGACCTACAGATTTTCCCCTATTTTACCATAAAATTCGCGACATCTTATTGAAGAAATTTTATTGTACATATTTGAAATAATTGCTCTAGTGACTTTTTATTATTCACGATATTCAAGCCTATTCTAAACTTCGCTGGATTTTCTTACATCGCTAGCATACAATGTAAGAAAATTCCAACGAAATTAATTCCAGCGAAGTTCTTGCATTAGTTGCGTATTATTATTATACTACAAAATACAAACATTTGATAATACAACAAAAAGATTTCAGTTCAAAACTGTCTTTTCAAAGTTTTAATTTATTCATACAAATATATTACAGTAGAACTCCGATTATCCGAATCAATTGGGGATGGGGGCAGTTCGGATAATCAAATATTCGGATAATTGGATATAGATTGGGAATCAAGCAAAAAGAGGTAACATATTGTACATTGAAGAACAGAATTTATTAAGTTGTTATAAATTAAGCAAAAAGTAATCCATCTACTGAAAAAATGTTGTTAGAAGATATACATACTTATGTATAGTACCGGTAATATATAAAAATGAAATGTGTGGGCATGAACATTTAGCGAAAATTTTTTACTATCGCCCCGAAAATCGATTCGGATAATTGGCGATTCGGTTAATTGGCGTTCGGATAATCGGCGTTCTACTGTACATATTATTAGTCTATCGCTTACATGAGGCCTATAAATCCAGCCAGAAGACTATAATTATCGATTTCGTTACTTCCTCTACGTAAGCTTTGGTAGCCGAATGGTTAAAATGTAGGATCGGCGTCTCGGGTCGAGTCGTGTCGTGGGTTCGAAGCCTGACGGTTGCGCTTTTATTGTTAAAATTTGAAAGATTCAGAAGAAGGGAAAAACATTCCACTAGCAATTTTAATTTTGGGTAACCCTTGTTTGGTATCATTGGAATCGCCTTCGAAATTATATTACTCTTGTCCAAAAGTCAAAAAAACGTAATTATTTCAAAATTTTGAATTTAAGAAAGACAAATTTCAAAGGATTTAAGAACATATTTTCAATTATTTAAGAAAACACCATCCCTCCATTCATCCATTTAGTTAATATACCGTATTTTCCTAACAAATTTAGTAATTTTTCAATTTTGACAAGAAATTTTTTTTCTGTGTAAGAAATTAGTGACGAGCAAACGCAAGAGCAAGACAAGACTAATATAGTCTTGGTGTTGTCTTGTTCTTGCTCAGTCAATCTTGTTCTTGATTTTGCGAGCATAGCTAAGTCTTGTTCTTGGTCTTGTTCTTGAAAACACAGCTAAGTCTTGGTCTTGTTCCTGTTCTTGCAAACATAGCTAAGTCTTGGTCTTGGGCCTTGGCCTTGGTCTTGCTAAATGTACAAGACCAAGACAAGTCAAGACAAAACTTCAAGACCAAGGCTATTTTCGCTCATCAAGTAGATTGTATGTATTTTTATAAATTGGTTATTAAAAAAAGAAACGTAGGAATCTTCATTTTTGTATGGTTTTCTTTTTAAATCCTGAAAGATTGAACAGAAGAAGGACTCATTTCCTAGACACCAGTAATTGCAGGAAAGTAACAGAGCACCCAATTAATATCTAATAATTGACATCAACCTAAATCATTTCGGCAAATTTTGCTTCGAAATTCAGAAATATTGATTGTGAATCTCGTTGACGCACAATGCATGCAAAGTCATTATGTACCTTTGTACAAATGTGAATAATTGCTTTTACAATTATCATACTAAAAAGTAAATATACAATACACACATATATTTATGTCATAACTGCTTGAACATTCTAATCAATTTTATATTTTTTGTTTTTAAAAGAATGAATTTAGGTGAAAATTTTGCTAAAGTCTTGCTCTTGGTCTTGTTCTTGCACAGTTAGTCTTGTTCTTGTTCTTGCTAGCATAACTAAGTCTTGTTCTTGGTCTTGCTAAATGCGCCAGAACAAGACCAGACTGCAAGAACAAGACTATTTTTGCTATCACGATAGGGAATATTTGTGTTGAAATTGCAATATTTGCAGAGAATTTCAAGAAATTATTATGGCTTACAATTTAAATAGCATCGGATTTGTTTTAAATATTTGAAAGAACAATTTCATATAAAATATTTTTATAGGACCAACATGAATATAGCACCATTTTTATAGCACCTACATTACAGCAACGAATGAAAATTAGTTGTGATAACTAAAATGTTGTCATTTTTAGCTGCCGCTATATCGTCGCTTCGCAAGAATAGTGGCACAACTCAAAAGCAAATGAATTTACAGGGGAGCCATTTAAAAGTTTCTAGCTTCATACAAGCCCTTTTTGGAAGTAATAATATGGTGTTTTACCACATAAAAATATGGGGATTTAGCTATACATTTTCAAAATAAACTCGAAATTGGAAATTTTTGAGTTGTGCCACTATTCTTGCGAAGCGACGATATGCTTACAATCAAAACAATAGATTGACGTTTGTGCATTATTGTGCCACGAAATAGAGATATATGAGTGGATAATTCCATAACTCAAAGTTTTAGATGAAAAGTAATTTAAGTCCGCCCATTAAATTTTTTTATAGGAAATCAAGTAAATTAAGCTAAAAAATTATTTTCATTAATCGGTTGTGACTTCCTGGCATTCTGTCCTTCTACAGACAGAATTCTAAGAAATCCGAATGCTCCATCTAAATTTTTGTTAGATATTGTAGTTAAGAAATTTACTGTAGTTGTGCAATTTACATTTAATAGTAAGAGTCCTTTTACGTATTTTTAAACACTTATGCACTCCTTGCTTTATTATACCTTTTTGGAAATAATTTTAAATAAAAACTTTGAAATATAAATTAAATAAAAATCCGAATGCCGAGATCGAGAATTGAACCTGCGACTTTTTTGGAATCAACGTCGAACATCATACACTCAACCAACTCGTCCATTCTAGGATTCTTGGTTTGTTATTGTTTTAAAATCGTTGCAAATCACAACAACAATTGCATTAAGCCAAGCGTTGCAACCATGAAAAATTTCACATATGTTTCACATCAAACATTTAGAATTTTACCTTATATTGACATACAAAGGTTCACTTTGGCATCCACTGATTCGTTTTTAGAGAGTAACGGCTTTACTGTTTGAATAGTAATGGTAGAGCCATTTAGGACTCTGGAGATCTGGGGAGTGACTGAATGACCCAGGCCTTAGAAAGACGGAGTCTGAAGTCGCCAGCTTCTCAAATTGGCCTTTGAGCCGCCTCTACACCAGGATATAGATTCAAGACTTTCATTCTTCACAGACCTCGATATTCACAACAAAAGGTTTTAAAATCTATCTTGGCCTCTAGTATGTCAGAGCAGATGGTCGTCTATTCAAAAATCAAATTCTGTAAGTTGCTTAGATAAGTAATTATGTCGCCTGGTGTAAATGTCTGCTTTTTGTAGTGGCAATGCACCGCAAAGAGCATGTGTTCTGACTGATGTGAAAAGAGCCGATTCCTATATAATCTCTATGACTGCAGTAGGATTTGGTACATTATGCACTTGAGATACTTAGGAGGGCATTAGGTTCCAAGATTTCAATTGGGCTTCTGGGCCTTTTTATTTAGTTGCAGCTTAGGCCACCACACGAGTTCAGCGTAGGGTCGCAATCTGTCTAAAAATGATCGTATAAGTCAATGCATAAGATACGTTCTCAGTGTTTCCCAGGCCATTGTATAAATAATAAGGATTTTTCATCACGTCATACACTCTTCATTCCCAGATATTTAAAATATTTTCATTACTTTTTTTGAATGTCCCTGTTGGATGGTATGTATTTGAAACAGTGAACAAACCTACAGGGCTACATTTTTACACCCAATTGCTATTGAATCGAAATATAGTAATAGTATCACTAATTCGTATCAGTAATGAAGAAAATATTACACAATTCGGCTCTACCCCCTCCCTCCCCTCCCCTTAAACGCCTCACGTAATTTATGGATGACCCCTTTGGATAAACTCCGAGAAATAAGATAGGGCAAAGTTTTTGCTCAGAAGTTTAGCTAAAGATAATGTTCGCACATAAATAAAAAACTGTTCGGATAGTTAAAAGAAAAAGGAAACGTAAAATCACCATAAATAAAATTCACCTTTTCGATCACGGATTTTATTTATATATGACAACCTCAATAATTTATAATTTCAACAGCTTAATATTTCACTTTATTTTTATTCTAAAATATTTAAATTCAAATTCTAAATTTCACATATAATAAACAATTTCTAATTTTTATCACCAACTTGGAAAAATTTATAACTTGACTATTTACACGTATGTACTTTAAATTCAGCTTTTGAATTTCTAAAATGTTCAATATTATACATATAAAATTTAAGTTCCTTTTCAAATTCAAGAAGATTTTTATGATTTCTAAAATTTCACAACGCGGTCACAACCCTTTTCAGACTAGTGGTTATTTTCATTTTTTCTGGTTTTTTAAAGTATTCTTAACGGCTTCTTCCCCTGCAGAGGCGGTAAATTTCCAATATATATTATTGGAGATTCCCTGATCTAAAAGGCAACACGATACATGGCAACACTAAATACATTTATCTACATATACATTTATATTTTATGTGAATTCTCTAACTATAATTATAACAGTCTGTAAAATAAACTCAATGAAGTAAGACGTGTTTTAGTTGAAATACCTAACAAAGGTTATGGGCCCAGAGCGTGCTTAAATTTTTTTTATATATACGACTGTTTAATTTCGCGAAAATGAGTGCTTCCTCGCTGTATCAATTTGATAAGCTCGATGAAAATAATTATGATGCATGGAAAGTGCAGATGAAGAGCGTTTTAGTGCATAGTGAATTATGGACCTATGCTGGGGGAACAACCGTAAAAACGGAAGCAATGTCGGCTAGTGAGAAAGCAGCTTGGGAATCTAAAGACGAGAAATGTCTAGCTATGATTTTATTAAGTATAAAATCGTCCCAAATAAATCACGTTAAATATTGCAAAACATCAAGTGAGGCTTGGAAGAAATTGGAGCAAGTGCATCAACCGCGTGGCCCGGTACGTAAGGTAACGTTATTTAAGCAACTTTTGCATCTAAAAATGTCCGAAAATCAGCAAATAGCTAGCCACCTAAATACATTCTTCGATATTGTGGAAAAATTGTACGAAATTAACGTTACATTAGAAGATGAATTATTGGCAATAATACTGTTATCTAGTTTGCCTGACAGTTATGAAAATTTCGTTGTCGCCATTGAATCAAGGGATGACTTGCCAAGCACACAAACCTTGAAGGCGAAATTATTAGAAGAGGGACAGAGAAGAGGAGACACCGACTACGACAAAAAACATGAGCAAGCATTTTTTTCCAAAAGGAGGGACAAGCGCGGATCACACAATCGACAAGCATTACCACAACAAAATAGCCGACCAAAGGGTGGTAGCGGTAAATGCTACATATGTCATAAGAGAGGACACTACGCTTCCCAATGCAGTGACTCGAGAAAGATGAAAGAGACAACAAAAATTACAACGTCGTTTGCAATGTTACACAGTGCACACTCGTACGGCTTAGATTTAAACACATGGGTATTTGACAGCGGCTCTACTGCTCATATGTGTTGTAATAGGGATTTGTTCACAAGTTTCAGCGGCCATCGTGAAAAAATTGAATTGGCAGCAAATTACTTTATCGAGTCATCAGGAATAGGTGAAGTGATTATAGAGACACAGTTTGCAAGGATTAAATTGTACGATGTTCTATTTGCACCAGAGTTAAAAACAAATTTTTTGTCAATTGCTAAGGCAACATCTCGAAGGCTTAAGGTCGAATTCAGTGATGAGTGCGTAAAAATCAGAAATCAACATTCTGATGTAGTTCTAACGGGAAATGAAATTTTAGATTTGTTTGTATTCCAAAACAAACCGAAAATGACAGCTCAATCGTTTATATTAGAAAAGGTTGAAAGTGACTTTATGAAGTGGCATAAGCGTTATGGGCATTTAAATGCGAAAAGTTTAAGTACATTGTATAGCAACAACATGGTGCGTGGATTAAAACTTGATAAGGTCATGGATACGCTTGCATGTGAGGTATGTTTACAAGGTAAAATACACGTTCAACCCTTCCCAAAGGTTTTCTCAAGCCGAAGCAAGAACCCACTTGATTTGGTGCACAGCGATGTTTGCGGCCCCATGAGGACAACTTCACTTGGTGGCGCAAGATATTTTGTCACATTTATTGACGATTTTTCTAGGAAAATTTTCATATACTTTATAAAACAAAAGGATGAAGTTTTTCAGGTTTTTAAAAATTTCAAGAGCTTAGTGGAATGTGAAATGTCAAGAAAAATTAAAGCACTAAGAAGCGATAACGGTCGCGAGTATGTCAATAATAACTTTTCAAAGTTTTTGGAAGAAAGTGGAATCCGTCGACAATTGTCCGTAGTTTACACGCCACAACAAAATGGTGTTTCGGAGCGAGCGAACAGAACCATAGTGGAAATGGCAAGATGCATGATGTTGGATTTAGGTTTACCAGAATCACTATGGGCTGAAGCAGTCAACACTGCTGTTTATTTGCGGAATAGGTCACCAACTAAAATTTTAAACAATAAAACCCCCTACGAAACTTGGAGTGGGGTTAAACCGGCTGTCTCGCACTTAAAAATTTTTGGAAGTAAAGGATTTATGCTAGACAAACAACCTGGAAAATCTAAATTTAAACCAAAAGGAGTCGAATGTGTAATGGTTGGTTATTCGGAAGAATCAAAAGCATATCGTGTGTACGTGCCAAATGCTAGGAAGATATTTAAAAGCAGAGACGTCAAATTTTTAGAAGACTCAGGTAAAACAGTTATAAAAGATTTTACTAACGATTATGTCATTTTAGCCAACGAGATACAAAAGGATAAAAATAACGATCTCCAACCGATGCTAAATGAAGAAAACTATAAAAATAATGTAGAGAGTAATGGCAAGGAATATTATAGTGTAACTGGTTCTGAGGACGATGATATCTTTGTTGATGCAGCAACCCCAGATGATAATCAAGTGTCTTCAAATGTGAGCGACACAAATACTAATACAGAAGTAGGAGACGCTGAAAGTGAAATGGGCAATGGAAACACTGAGCCAATTCGCATCACGCGAAGCACAGCTAAACTTCTAAATGAAAAGGTTAAATTTAATTCTTTAAGTTTTTTAAACCCAGAAAGCGAAAACTTCGTGACAAATCCTCGTACACTTAGTGAAGCACTTGCAAGTAGTGACGCAGAAAAATGGATCACGGCTATGAAGAAGGAGTATAATACCCTGCTCTCAAATAAAACGTGGGATTTGATCGATCTGCCCAGAAATCGTCAAGCCATTAAGTGTAAATGGGTTTTCAATATCAAAAGAGGTAAAAAGGGCGAGATCATACAGTATAAAGCACGCCTTGTAGCTAAAGGTTGTTGTCAAAAGTTTGGCATCGATTATAAGGAAACATTTTCACCAGTCGCACGGTATTCCACTATCAGATTAATCTTAGCTTTAGCAGCAGAATATAACTTGTTTGTACATCAAATGGATGTGACAGCTGCTTATTTGAACGGTGAATTGGAAGAAACTATTTTTATGATACAACCAGAATACTTCGTCAACCCTGATTACCCAAATAAAGTATGCAAACTCAAAAAGACTTTATATGGTCTAAAACAATCTGGCCGGGAATGGAACGTGAAACTTGATAAAACTTTGAAAAACATTGGTTTCGTACAGAGCAGTACAGACACCTGTGCTTACATAATGAACAATGATAAGGAAATAAACATAATTGCAGTGTACGTGGATGACATTATTTTAGCCTCATCCAACGAAGAAACCCTGGCTCATATTAAGTTCAAAATTGGTTTAGAATTTGATGTTATTGATAAAGGACCGGCAGATTATTTTTTAGGAATGGAAATAGAACAAAGGAAAGAAGATGGTATAATAGAAATCTCACAAGGACAATTTATTAAATCTTTATTAAAAGATTTTGAAATGGAAACTTCGAGGAAATGTCACACTCCCTTAGATCCTGGTCAAAAGTTTAAAAAATGTTTTGACTGCACAAATTGTAAAAAGGTGGATCCAAAGATTTACCAATCATTGATGGGTTCGTTAATGTATATCGGCATCGTAACTAGACCCGATGTTATTCACTCAGTTAGTAAGCTATCACAATTTAATACTAATCCTCATCAAGAGCACCTGGAAGCGGCAAAACACTTGTTAAGATACTTAAACTCAACTATTAATTTTAAACTTACTTACAGAAGAACCGAGAAAAATTTACAAGGATATTCTGATGCTGATTGGGCTAGTAGTTGCGACAATAGAAGGTCATACACAGGTTTCGTGTTTATTCTGGGTGGTGCAGCGGTTTCTTGGCAGTCGCGGAAGCAACCTACAGTAGCTCTTTCAAGTACTGAGGCCGAGTACATGGCACTTTCCGATACGTCCAAAGAAGCGGTGTACCTAAGAAATCTTCTGGTGGATTTAGGGTTCAAAAGGGTTATAAAAGGCTCAACACTTATAAACTGTGACAGTTTAAGCGCACAGCAACTCGTTAAGAATCCTGTTTTACATGCCCGCAGCAAACATATCGACGTTCGTATCCACTTTGTCCGCGAAATTTATCAAAAACGTCTCATCGACATGAATTACATTCCAACGGACGAAATGGTAGCAGACGTCTTGACGAAGAATCTTAGTAAGGCGAAGCACTTAAAGTTGACTAGTATGTTAGGACTATTACTTGAGTCCGAACCCACATCATAGTTGTAGTATCGCGTTGAGGGGTAGTATTGGAGATTCCCTGATCTAAAAGGCAACACGATACATGGCAACACTAAATACATTTATCTACATATACATTTATATTTTATGTGAATTCTCTAACTATAATTATAACAGTCTGTAAAATAAACTCAATGAAGTAAGACGTGTTTTAGTTGAAATACCTAACATATATGACAAAGAATAGGTTTCGAGATAATTCTGCAGGGAAATAAGCTTGGCAATACCTTCATTATCTATTGGTGGGGTTAACGATCGTGCCTTTCTGAACTGGCTCGATGATATGTTTAAATTTCGAACATACACACACAAATGTAGTATGTAATGGGAAATGTCAAAATAAATTTGACATTTCTCATTGGAAGTAGGTAAGTAAGAAAATTATTATAATGTTTTAAAGGTAAGTTATTTGTTGTTTATTAATTTATATTTGTTATTAAGATTTGTTTTTTTTGTTGTTCAATATTTGTTTTCTTTGTTGTGACCGGTTTGTGTTTACATGTTTGGTAATTTGGTAATTTGGTATATTTCTATAAACTAATTTTTTATTTTAACTATTTTAGGTTTTCATTCAACTTTGAATTAATGATGATGGGACCATTACAGGTGATGATGCAACAGATAAGGCTCATGTCTTTAGGACGATAGAGGGTGAATTGTCAGTAGATTTGTTGACATCAAGCTGTTTGAGGTACCTATATACTCCGCGCGTCCTTAAGAAAAACACTATCCATTGTCTGAGAGGAACACTTGGGGGGCAGGGACAACACCTTATTATTTTTTTTGTCTGATTTTTATGTTTCACTAGAATTCTGTCCTGAAAATGTAGTTACTTTTCTGTAATTTCTAAATTTTCATACTTTTGATTTTGGGTAATTTAAAACTAAAAGTGGATATTAAAAATACATTTTGCAACTATTTGCTTAGAATAAATTTTTTATTTTTCGAAACTCCAGACAACTCGCGATTTTTCGTTGGACACCCGAGGCAGAGTTCAAGAAAATTTATTTTTCAGCTCTAAAATATAATATAAATTTAAAAAAAATAACGACATTGCTCAAATATTTCACAAATAGTTTAATAAAATATCTAACTAACAAGCGAAGTATTTTAAACTACCAAAAAATATAGCCTTGAATTATTATGAATTTCCTCATTCCAAAACCGGCTAATTTATACTATCAAAATACCTACACCTAAAAACCACCAAAAAATCACAAAACCTTTTCGCTTTTTCATCAAAATATTTTGCGAAACAAATCGCTATTGCGTTTCATTTCTCAATAAGAATAAAAAAAAGCCAAAAACCCTTTTAAAATAAAAAGGCAAATACAAACAACCAACTCCTACTCCTACTAACTAAAAAGAAACGTCGCTAGTGCAGAAATTCTTATGCAAAAAAAACAGAAATAATCGCTTTAAAATAAACGAAAACAAATTTAAAAATTCGAACTCTCGCATGAAAAATTCCAGTTGAATTGAGTTCATTAAATGTTTTGCGTTATGCAATATCAATTCCAATGATCTCTTAAGAAACACTTTATTTTTTTTCGTTTTCATTTCATTTTATTTTAACAACAAAATCTAAGAAATTCCGACAAAATGCGCGCAATGATATTGAAAGGAAAATTTGAAAAAACCAAAAAATAAAAGTGGGAAAAAATCACTGAACCACACACAAAATATACCTAACAAATGAAAAATCATTTTCCAATCCATCGATCGATCGTTGTTCAATGGCGTTGTTATTATAGCTCAATCTCGAACTTAAATAAGATTATTAAATAAAAATTTATAAAAAACTAGAAAATTAGAAAATAATAATCAGCATACATCAAACTAGATGAAATCCCAAATGATACATTTGTTAACCAGCAGTGAACCTAGGCGAGACCCCTGTGGTAATCCAAAACAGAGTTTTCAAGCGTTTTTTTTTTCTTCAAATTTTGTTGCTTTATCACAGAAATTGAGAACACGAAAGAATAATATATTTTGTTGTTGTAATTATTTCAGAAAATAATTTTAATTTTCTTAAGTTTTCACTTTCTTTTATAACGGAAACAATAATTATTAAAAAAATGCACTGTTTACAACAAAAAAACTCAAAAAATCCAAACAACTCGCAAAACTATCAAAGAAATTCGCAGTGCAATAAACTTTTTCGATTTTTATATTTTTTTTTCCTCAAAAACTTTCGACAAAATTATATTTTTTTAAAATAAATTTTCACCCGGTTTTTAAATATGTTTTTTTGGTCACTCTAAATTCCACGAATCGCACACTCCTCGAAGACGTCTAAAAGAGTACGTCCGTTTGCCGCCAGCTTCGAGTTCAAACTGTTACTAGATCACCTGGTCTTGTCTTCCGTTACCTGTTGCTACCTTTCTGATTGCACTTTTGGATCTATAATACGCTCCAACAGGCACTCCACAGCTGTGGAAAGAGAGGAAGGCCGTTTCTTGGGCGGCTGAGACCTTGTTTATTTTGTATCCGAAAAAAAATTACTTTTGCTGCGGGACTGCACTGCTTCCAGTGGATTTCCAGCGACTACGATGGTGAAGACTTCCATTGCAAGGTATTATCCACCTGGATGGAAGCCGGAGGTTGGATACATTCACTTAAGTCTGCTTGCCAGAATCACTGGTAGAGCATTCACTTTCGTGCCGAGATCAGATGGTGGCTTAAAGTTTTTGGTAAACTGAATAATTTTTTTTCTGGTGCTCTTTTTTTATGAAGGTCGTACTTTCGGCGACCTCCTGTCAGTGATTTTTAATGCTTCCGCTCAAAAAAAGTACAATTTATTTTACATCATATTCCATGGTCCATTCTACTTCGTCTCGCGTGCTGTCGCTTGCCTGAAAGTAACCATTGGGGTCGGGAAGAAAGATTAGAAGTACCACCATGCAGGCACACGTCTTATAGACAGTTCAGTCGACAATCCTTTCTACTGCCAGTCCATCTTATGGTTACGTAATGGGGCAAGCCTTAAGACTATGCCAGCATTTTAGTCGAGTGGCGAGTAATTTACTTACCACTAAACGTCATAAAACATATTAGTAGCTAAAAAGTGTCCGAACACAGTGCATTAGTAAGTAAAGTGTCAAAATGAACAGACGACAAGATAGCAAAGTAAAAATTAATAAATTAATCAATTTGCATGACAAAGTCATGGCATCCTGCCGCTATTCGACCGAAAAAATAGAATAGGAATGGATTGTCTCGACTAAATGATTTTAGTAAATTACTCGACTAAATTTGTTTAGTTATTCACTCGATTAAAATACTGGCCTAGTCTGTACCAGCCTTTAATCAAGGTGGTCAGTCGTCAACGTGATCGGAGCAGCACGAGCTTATGAAATAAGTATCCGCCGCAACTGTTCTGACAAGTGATAGTGTGATCGGTCGGTGTAGCACACCCTTGGAGGCCTCCAAACCAAGATGTAAATGTCATCGTGCCTAGGTCTGCATGACAGTGGCAATAGATTAGGGCTACCTCTAGTGCGACAGATTAGCGCCTTGGCGCAGCGTTTTGATGCCACAAACTCATGTATCTCAGGTTTGGTGGATGTCAACCCGACTGTGGTGGATGTTTAAAGTCATCCTGTGGAGTTTAAGCAGCTTATGAGGGCCCGACCTCATCTTCCAGAACGTAGCTGCGTGTTTTGGTTATTCCATGGTTTTGACTAGAGCTGGGCATTTACACAAGAACTAAAGTGTTTCACTTTCATTCGTCTCCCCGCAGCTACGGCAAGAGACATTGGGTGGTATTCTCGTTGGCGAGTGGACGTGACTACGAGGGATGCGCCGGAATGAAACTGTCGATACCTACAAAAGTGTCACTTCCCACGCTACCTTGCGCCAATTAGAATACGACGTTTGTCTTTGTAGTCCCCAGGAGTCTCTTAGACTAACAATGAGAATACCATTTTAAGGTCGAAGTGACATCTGTCACGTCAATCGACAACGAGAATAAAGCTGATTGTGTGGGATACCCAGCAGGGGCGTTTCCAGCCAACTGGCTTAAGGGGGGTAATTTAAAAAAAAAAAAAAACTTAAATATTTTTTTATTCCATAAATACAAAACAATCAACATCAAAAAAAAAATTAAAAGTGCGTGTCAGCTCCGACGATTGTCTTAAATTATATGCAACCAGCTGGAACCCATATAAATCCCACATTTCCGCTTCTCCTTACCATCTCACCAAAAAAACCTTGTTGATCCATTCTGAACCGATTGCTTAGAGAGCTTCAGGATACACTATGTTCAATGTTTTTCCATTTGTAGCTAGAATGTCAACATTTTCCGATTTTCCAACTCTTAAACAACCAACATACAGTTAAGCGGGAAAGACACTTAGTTGGCAAAATTCGTCCGATATATTGGTCCCACAATTTTGAATTTATAAGTTTTGATCATAAATTCGTTATTTGCAATCTTAAAAAACCCCAGTCACCGATTTTCATTGGGATCGGAACACAGTTTGAAAATTCGTCGGCCATTTTGAATTTATAAGTTTTGACCAAAACTTCGTTATTTGCGACGTTATAAACCCCTAGATATCCACTTTAATTGGAATCGGAACAAATTTAACAAAATTCGTCCGCCATATTGGCACGGCCATTTTGAATTTATAATTTCTGATCATAAATTCATTATTTGTTACCTTAAAAAATTTCAGATACCAATTTTCATTGGAATCGGAACACAATTTGCAAATTCGTCGACCATCTTGATTTTATAATTTTTGACTGCAAATTCGTTATTTGCGACCTTAAAAACCTCTAGACCTCTTTCATTGGAATCGGAATAAAATTGGCAAATTCAACCATATTTCTGCTTCCATTTTGGTCATATACGAGTATACTCCATGTTACTCGCTGATAATAGAGCTTTCTATTGGGCGACAGAATTTTTAAAGTCGTTTCGGTAGTTTTTGAGTTTATCCGGAATAAACAAATAATCAAATCTTTTCTCTTTATATAATAGTATAGATAGGCAAAGGAAGCAAATGAACCCATATATTTATTTATATTGATTTGATAAAACATATTACATAAATTTTCTTTCCTACTTTTTAGTCTATTATATGTTTTTCGAAATTTTGTGGTGGCCGCCATATTAGAATCAAAATGACGTCAGACAGATTACTGCATTACAATCGTCATACCCTTTCATTTGATACCCATTCTGAGGGGGTTGTGAGGAAAAAAGTAATCCGCCATTTTGAATTTGGAATGACGCGACACAACTAATTGTATTCTATCTGTCATGCCCTTCCATTTGATGCCCATGTCGGTGGGTCGGGGAACACAATTGCAAAAATCGGGCGCCATTTTGGAACCGCTTCTTGATTTTTTTACAAAATGGTCAGATATTCAAGCAAACACAGATCAAAAATCTGCTGAAAAGATCATTCAAATTTGTGTGCCCTCCCCATCGTCCTCTCTCACCCTCTTCTTCATAAACCACTTTGCAGCCGACTCTTGTCGTGTCGTGTGTACGCTCGTGTGGAATCAGCCATAGCGTGCCATATTAGCGGGAGTCTCGGGTATCGATCCCTTCCACGACTCTCCAGCAGTTTTGGAAAAATTCACCGTCATATATCGGCGACTAGATTCACCATAACTTATCTTGTTTGTTTGAAATTGTGGTAATTTTTAAGAATAAAAATAAATAAGCGAACGAAAATTCTTAAGGGGGGGGGGGGGGGTAATTACCCAATTACTCCCCTCTGAAACCGCCCCTGATACCCAGCTTGGCTGCGTGGTCAGAATTCTGGCCATAACTCTTCGAGGTCTGTTTAGGACCTTCCTTTGATGTAAGTAGACCAAGGCGTCCTGAAAATAATGTATGTCGCCAGCGCCCTCCACTTTTGGGTAGCTAGCACAAGGTGGAATTAAAAAATTGAGTTTTGACCACGCCTGTTGGGCTACAAATCATCTCGATCCCGAGTCCCAGAGAGAGTCCCTCTGCTTGGCTAGGTAGTCGGCTCTCTCGTTCTCATCGGGCGAATCAAGATGAAAATCCCGATACGCCTTCTAACGTGCCTATCTTAGCCCACCATAATTAAATACAGCGCTCTCATAGAGGCTTGACTATCTACGATAATTCCAATACTACTTTTTTAAAGAATAACTCAGGGAGTATGGAAATAATAATTGAAATAAAAACACCAGAATTAATTGAAAGTTATTATAAAAACGCATCTGTACTTGTCGCCGATTCATACAGAAGTAGTCTATGCGTCTGATAGTCATACTGCATCAGCGGATTTCGGGATATCGGGCCTTGTGATTTCGATGCAATTTTTTTACATCCTCCGGGCCCGGCGATGATGCAGCTTCAGATCGTTGTAGCTCCATCGGATTCAATAGCTGGATAGGCCTTCTTAAGCAAGAACTTTCGCTAAATCTTACTAGGCAGAATCTGACTCTTCCTTCACCTCCAATGAAGGCTCTTACTACAATGGCGAGTTTCCAAATTAAACGTGGAGTTCTTTGATTATGCACGTCTCCTTGAAATATCTTCCCTTAGAGTGGTGAAATCCTTGCAATTGGTGGACTTATCTATGCGCCAACGGTTTATAAGTTTAAAACGTTTTCTCCATAGGTCTCCAATGGTCTCTAGTTCCGGATGCTCCATCGTTGAGCATTGATGATGAAGCTAACAGCAGTGAGGACCGTAAAAAATGAGAAGTATATAGAGGGTTAGGTCCTTAGGGTCCTCACTTATATAGGTCAAAGGTCGATTGTTTATTAGGGATTCGACTTCAGTCAATATGGTTTTAACTTCTTCTGCCGTAAGAGTAGCTTTTCCTATGGTGACCTTTAAGGAATTCTACACGTTTCGGATTAATCGTTCCCAAAATCCATCCCACCATGGGCTCTCTCCACGATATATTCCTAAGTGATCCTTTCGTTAACAATATATCCTTGAAATTCTTCAGAGAAAATGGCACTACCTAGATCTCTTTCGCTGCTTGCTTAAACGCGTTATCAGAAACTATTTTCCTAGGATTAGGTACCTCTACGGGCAATGAAACGTCTTAGCGCCAACAAGCAGCTTTCCACCGCCAAGTTTGGAATAAGCTCCAAATGTATCGCACGGACTGTAGCGCACGTTAAAACCTTTATGGGCCGGTTTAGACGACCAGACACCGAACAGACACCGAACGGACAAAAGGAACCAACGAATTGGGTTTATGGGGAAGAGGGTGAGAGAGAACGATGGGGAGAGCGGGCAATTTTAATGGGTATTTTCAGCTGACAGCGGAACGAACATGTTGACAGTTCCTGCGTTGTTGTTGTTGCTAGGACAAGAGAGCAAAAGAAAATTTCAAAAGGCAACAACAAAAAGCCAAATCGGTTTTGACTAGTTCGTTGGTTCGTTAGAATTCGCTCGTTGAAATGCTCATGCGACATTCCATCGGACTTCAAAAGAGAATTAACGATTACAGCTGAATTTTGTCTGTTCAGTGTCCGGTCCAACCTATGCAGCCCTTGCTTGTTACGTTTGTTTTCAACGAAGATTTAAGATAAAGATGGTCAGCAAAATCAATGCCTACTGTTTCAAATGGCCTTGTTGGTACTAAACGACTCTTAGATATTGTAGCGAACAGCTTCGAATAATATCCTTGATTAACTGACGGGGTCGCCCTATAACTGCGTTTACTCCTCCGTGTGAAGTTTTTTCGTGAGAGCCTTGAACAATTAATTTAGTTAGATGGCTAGACCTCGATAAGTTTGCGGCAAACTTGGAGTCGTCACTACCGTCCATCTCCTGTAATTATTCACAGATTCTTAAGCAGTAACTTTAAACATAGCAAATAAACAAGAAATACCAACGTTTTCTTCCATAACTTCTACGAGCAATTCGGTGCTACTGCATGATAACCAAGATGGACCAGAGAGCCAATCTTTGAAGTTAGCGAGGGTTTTTCCAAAGATAACTCTCGTTACATTATCATCCAGATTCATCTCGCCAGGATAGTGCCTCCAATAAATAATTAATTGGGCTAAGTTTCCAAATCTCCCGGACTCGGTCTGCCACGAGTACGTTCCACCGTCCTCATCCTATACAGAGCATTTTTGGGTATGTCCACAGAAATATTCGCCTGCTGTCCACAGTCAAATTTCTTAGAATAAAATTCAAAAGGCGTGTAGCTATTAGAGCAGCAGTACGTTTCAATTTGCGTAGTGTCAACTGTTTCTCTTCATTATTCTTCAAGGGCGACACACGATTCTTAGCACAAGTAAATCGCGTTTCTAACTAACTAATTGCTCCTTTAATCCCTCATGGGACATAGGGCGGAAACAGTTGCCCTCCAGCGGACTCTGTTTTGCGCGACAGCTCTCAGCTCTGACCAGGATCTCCCGGTTGTTGCGGGCTCTGCTAAAAGGGTTCTCCTCCACGTTGTTCTAGGTCTTCCGACTCGACGGGTTCCTTGCGGATTCCAGTCGAGGGCCTGTTTGGCCGGCACGGCGCCATAGTTCTTCATTTGAAATTCTATCTTGCCAGCGGATTTTTAGGATACGACGTAGGCATCTGTTGATGAAAACTTGTAGGCGCCCTGTGATGAATTGGGTGACTTTCCATGTTTCGCAACCGTACAATAGAACTGCCTTAACGTTGGAGTTGAACAGCCGCAATTTGGTGTTAATTGAGATCTCCATCGATCTCCAAATGTGGAACAGGCATGCATATGCGCTTCTTGCTTTATTTATTCTGGAACTGACGTCTCCTTCTGTACCGCCGTTTTCGGTAATAATACTACCGAGGTAACAGAATTTATATACCAGTTCCACGTCACGGTTATTTAGCGCTGTCCGTTCAAGGGTGTTTGCATTTATCCGCATTTCTTTGTTTTTAGTCGGATTTAACCTTAAGCCCGCGAGCTACTTTCTGTTGCCAAATTGTTTATCATGTTTTTGAGGTCCTGGTGTCTGTGGGCCAGCAAACAGATATCATCCGCGTAGTCGAGGTCCTTAAGGCGGTCTAACAATCCCCATTGTATGCCACCTGCTCTAGTATCTAGAGCGCTGACAAGGATGTCGTTTATTACTACAAGAAATAGTAATGGTGAAAGTAGGCATCCTTGTCGTACTCCTGAGCACACTTCAAAGCTGTCGGATAGTTTTCCATTGTGAAGAACTCTGCATTTGGAATTGTTGTATAGAGCTTTTATCAATTCTATTATTTTATCCGGCAGTCCACGTTGCCGTAGAGCTCGCCATATAAAGCTCCTATTAACCGAGTCGAACGCTTTCTCATAGTCTACGAAAGCAAGGTAAAGGGGGGATCGGAATTCAGTAGACTGCTCCACTATGATTCTCAAGGTGTTAATGTGGTCTATGCAGGAGCGGCTTTTCTGAATCCAGCCTGTTGTCTTCTAAGCGTTCGATCTACTGCCTCTCTTATCCTTGATAGTAATATGTGGGACAAGATTTTTCCCACAGTAAATAATAGACAGATGCCACTCCAGTTGTCACATATTGTTAGGTCCCCCTTTTTTGGTATTTTTACTATGATACCTTCCGTCCAATCCTCCGGAAAGGTACAGGTGTTCCATGCTATTTCCAGGATTGGCTGTAGCGTAATCTGTATTTTTTCAGTCGGGTACAGTTTTAATTGTACTTATTCTCGTAACATTTTGTACCCCGGCTGCAAAAATACAGATTATACATATACGATAGTTGTGTGATACTTAACAAAATAAATAAAATATCTTCTACCTTGTTTCTGTCTTACATTAGTACTTAAAACTTGTTTTTGACTTTTTAGTTCATTTTTTAATTCGGCGTCGTGTTTTTTAATTTTTTAATTATTTTGTTTTTTATTTTATGATATTTTAGTGATTATAATTCGTAAACCAATGTAGTTTTTATTAAGTGATTTTATTTTACTTCTTATTATTATAGCACTTACAACTATTGAGATACAGTTTTAATGCAAAAGTAAAGTTATCGAAGTTTGATTTATTCTATCTAAATTTAGACACGCTGATAGATTAGGCAGAAATCGTCTCAATGAGACCTTTCATTTGATACCCATATTGACCCGATCAGAAGAAGAAAAAAATAAATCGGGTGTGACGTAAATTGGGTCTGACGGCCGCCATACTGTTTTTTTTTTAAATTAAAGCCTATGTTACTCGGGCTCACTAAACGATTCTAACGGTACTCCAGCGATCTAAATCCGTTCAGGCGTTTAGAAGTTATGGTGGAACAAAGAAACATACAAACATACATACATGAATCCTGAAAACATTACACTCCTTTTTGGGGCAGTCGTGTTACATAGCGTTTGTTTAGGGAATTTTAATTTCCCCTCAACAGCATACTAGGCTTAACTATTAAGTGTTCATTCATGGTGATGGGTTAATAAAAGACGTTTTGAGTAATTTAATTTTATTTAAGCTTAAAATTCGTAGCGCATCTGCTATGAGGCTTGAGTCGGCTTTCAACAACTCTGGCGGGATGCCATCTTTTCCAGCTGCTTTACCATTGGCCATTGCATGAATTGCGGTTACTATTTCAGTCTTCGATGGGGCACGAGTGGTGATTCTTATTGGCTGTGCATTGTTGTTGTTGTTTTCTTGAGGTTTCTGTGTAAATGAACCATTCAGGGCGGCGAAGAAGTAATCTCTCCATCTTTGGAGTTCCTCCTCGTCGCTGCACAGCAGCCTTCCATCCGCACTCTTTACGGCGTGATTTTTAGTAGAGTGCTTTCCCGAGAGCTGTTTAGTGATTTGGTACAGCACCTTACTGTTGCCTGTGTTTGCCGCGTTTTCCGCTTTCTCTGCTAGCTCATTTATCTGCCGCCTTTTATCACGCCGGACACTTCTCTTTACCTCCCGGTGTAATTCGGAGTATTCCCGTTCAAGTTGTTGTCGTTTTTCCGGGTCGCTTGTAGAGTTCACGTTATTTTTGAGGGCCCTTCTGCGTTCAATTTTTTGCCAGGTTGTGTCCGAGATCCAGTGTTGCTGGTTTCTTTGGACATAACCGATGCTTGTTTCCGCTGCTGTTATTATAGCGCCCTTTGTTGTGCTCCACAGCTCTTCAATATTTGTGTCTTCAGAAACGGTTTGCTGGTTTAAGATTTCTTGTAGTTTGCCAGCAAATTCTCGCTTTTTGGTGCTCTCACGCAGAAGGTCTACGTTAAACCGTCTACGGTTTATGGCATCGCGTTGGACGTTTCTGATTGCGGTGATTTTTAAGCGGATAGTTGCTACTACCAAATGGTGGTCACTTCCAGTGTCTGCTCCTCCAGAATAGCTCGCCATCTGCGACTGACGGCCACGTGATCTATCTGATTTCTCGTTCTACCATCGGGCGATCGCGTTTCAGCTGTAGCGAATTCTTTCCTTGTTACTCGACTATAAGAATACCACTTTAAAAGTGACATGACAAAAAATGTGAGGTGATAAAAAAAGTGAGGTGACTATGGAGATAGGGACCTGTTTGTTTTCCTCGTCCTATACAATTTCTTAAAGCTCCAATATTGCTCCCTTCAGAGCATTTTGGCAGGGCTCCAAATTCACCCGCCTTAATAACGCTCCAATTTTTTTTCGCTGGGTACAGAAAAACTGCTTCGCTTGTATAAGTAATGTCATAATGTGAATGTGCCATAATCTTTGCAAATGGTGCCAAATGTCATTGTGCTTTGATATTTATGTTGTAGATAGATAGAAAATCAGTTCACTACAAGCAATGGAGCGATACACACCTTTCGCGCAATTTTTTGTGTAACAACACAGTTTTATATGTGTTGGTAATATTTCAAAAGTAGACATTCGTGTTTTATTTATCAAAGATACGATACGATATAGTGTATTGTGATTTCTCTCAATTTTTATTTAAATACCTCAAAAAATAATTAAAAATTTAAAAAACACGACGCCGAATTAAAAAATGAACTAAAAAGTCAAAAACAAGTTTTAAGTACTAATGTAAGACAGAAACAAGGTAGAAGATATTTTATTTATTTTGTTAAGTATCAGACAACTATCGTATATGTATAATCTGTATTTTTTCAGTCGGGTACAGTTTTAATTGTACTTATTCTCGTAACATTTTGTACCCCGGCTGCAAAAATACAGATTATACATATACGATAGTTGTGTGATACTTAACAAAATAAATAAAATATCTTCTACCTTGTTTCTGTCTTACATTAGTACTTAAAACTTGTTTTTGACTTTTTAGTTCATTTTTTAATTCGGCGTCGTGTTTTTTAATTTTTTAATTATTTTGTTTTTTATTTTATGATATTTTAGTGATTATAATTCGTAAACCAATGTAGTTTTTATTAAGTGATTTTATTTTACTTCTTATTATTATAGCACTTACAACTATTGAGATACAGTTTTAATGCAAAAGTAAAGTTATCGAAGTTTGATTTATTCTATCTAAATTTAGACACGCTGATAGATTAGGCAGAAATCGTCTCAATGAGACCTTTCATTTGATACCCATATTGACCCGATCAGAAGAAGAAAAAAATAAATCGGGTGTGACGTAAATTGGGTCTGACGGCCGCCATACTGTTTTTTTTTTAAATTAAAGCCTATGTTACTCGGGCTCACTAAACGATTCTAACGGTACTCCAGCGATCTAAATCCGTTCAGGCGTTTAGAAGTTATGGTGGAACAAATAAACATACAAACATACATACATGAATCCTGAAAACATTACACTCCTTTTTGGGGCAGTCGTGTTACATAGCGTTTGTTTAGGGAATTTTAATTTCCCCTCAACAGCATACTAGGCTTAACTATTAAGTGTTCATTCATGGTGATGGGTTAATAAAAGACGTTTTGAGTAATTTAATTTTATTTAAGCTTAAAATTCGCGATCATTTAACACATATCTATTAAGTGTTATATATATTTGAAATCGTCTCAATTTTACCTTTCGTTTGATACCCATATTGACCCAATCAGAAAAAAAGATTAAATTGGGCGTTATGTAAATTGCGTCTGACGGCCGCCATATTGTTTTTTTAAAAATTAACCTAGCCTATGTTACTCAGACTCATTAAACGATTCTAACGGTACCCCAGTCATCTAAATCCGTTCAGGGGTTTAGAAGTTATGGTGGTAGAAAACAACGTACATACACACAACAAACCTAAACACATTACACTCCTTTTTTTGGGGCAGTCGTGTAAACACTCCTTTTTTTGGGGCAGTCGTGTAAAAAGTTAGGCATATGCCACACCGAACTAGTGATGTGATGATGTGCTGATATGCTGATCTACTGATTATCAGCAGCATTGGTTTTGTAATGTATCATGTCACACTATAAGTGATGTGATGTGGTGACATTTTAGTCACCAGTTGATAATCAGCAAATGATCTGGATGTCAGAAATAATTTTGAAAAAGTCACTTGATTTTTAAAATTTGTAATGGAAGAAACCAAAGATTTTATTTTAAAACAAGTAAAAAGTGTAGAAAGTCAAAGATGCTTGTGGGATTCTGCATTGGATGAATATAGTAAAAGGGATAAATTAGAAAAAGCATGGAAAATAGTTTCGCACGAGACAAGAAAAGATGGTATGTAGTCGTTTACATATTTTATTATGTTTTCTTTCATAATATATGTACGTACATACATAGTTTTAAATATTAATGATAAATAAAATATTTTAAAAACGTTTCTTGTTTTTAAAATATTCTTATGGCTTTACGCAATAATTCCACTGATATGGTAGTGCATTCTCTTCCTATAGAATATAATTCGCTAATTTATTTCGGAATTGCTTGAGCTTTGGTTAAGCCTCTCTCTGTCATTGATAAAGGAAGTGCTATATTGTTATAGTCGCCCGGAACACAGCTTGGTGGAATATTTCGTGCAGGTGTAAATCATCCTAATACCCCGGCCGAACTGCGCAAGTTCGAGCAAATTAGTCTACTGAGCTTCAATTTTTGCCTGATTTCCCATACATTTTCACATTTTGAAGTCAGGAAAAATAAAGTCTGATTTCGCCCAACAGAACATGAAATCAAGCTTGAAAGTAAAAGCTCGCTCAAAAGAGAGTAATCAACTGGAATAGTGGAATGCCATTCAAGGCAGCTTTTGCATTTCTGATTTCTGGCGAAAAAGCAACAACAATTTCAAGCACTGAACTCGACTTTAGCCGGTGAAGCCACTTATGCGGATTGAATTGAACTTATTTAAACCGAGGCCCATGCAGCTTTTGTTATAGAGTGTATAGAATTTTGAAGTTTGCATACCAAAGGCACACTCTATACCGCTTTGTATTTGTCAGATATCTTGGTGGAAATGGCCTTAAGAAATTTTCTTTTAATTTAATGCTTCAGCTGCACCAAAGTAGTAAGGGAAAGCTTTATTGTCATTTGGTAGTGGCGCTGGACACGAAATATGTAAACTTCCACGTTGCAAGCATGGATTTAAAGTTGAATTTTGGAATATACCTCCATGACTATTTTTCCCAACTTCACCTACGTCAATATTAATAAATATTCCCTTTGCGTCTGCTGATAAGCTAAAAGCACAATGGAATAAAAGCCCGTGAAAGGATGAACCAAAATTTTCTATTTTTTCTTTTAATTTTCCTTTTTAGTAATAACAACAACGAAAGTTCTTCTTCCTCATCAAATTCCATTTTCATTTTTGCAACACATTTTCATTTCATCGCCTTGTTAGATGTGGCACTAACTGGTGATGTGATTTTGTTGCAATATCAAAATCAGTACATCAACATCAACACATTACCATATCACTAGTTCGGTGTGGCATCTGCCTTACTTGAATAACGCCAACTGATGAAATTTATTTTTTTTCGTTGACGTTTCAAAATGTGATTGATACAGTCACACACACACATAAACAATTTCCATGCAATTGGCAGAAAAATAGAAACCGATTCCATTTTCGCTCAACCGCGCAAACTTCACCCCGATCCCTCCCTCGGCCTACTAATTGCCAGGTGACAGTTCGAATTGATTGGTTCATTGAGTCGTGTATCATGGGCCTTACAAAGTGCAAACCGTTCACCAGTTGCTGCCTGCTGACCGTCAAGTGAGATCAACTGTTTTTTTGCAGTGAGGTATTGGGCCTAAAAGTTCCTCAGCCACTCGCTTCGGCCTATTGTACTACACCCCTATACCTCATATTTGTAGGCCAGACCGCTAGAGCTCAGCAGCGTTCCTAGTGACTTGTCGCTTAAATTTGACTGTGAACGCTTCCCGGGTGACCATAGTGTTCGGAAAGAGTTCACGAAAGCGGGCGGGCTCGGATGGCTCCATGGGCTCCCGAATTCCACATCGATCCTCCTTCCCTTGGCCCTGTATTGGATCCAGAAACTTAGAGCAGAGCGGCGCACAGTGGGGCAAATAGCACATTTTTTGGACAAGCGATAATTCCCAAGCCTGGAATTAATGAAACTTAAAAATTTTTTTTAAACTCTTCGTGATAAAATTGCCTTTAATTCTATCGAGCCAGAATTTTGAAATTTCAAAATTAAAGATGGCTAATCCAATATGGCGGACATAAATTTTGTAAGAAAATTAAATTTTTTTCGTAAGAATCTTTAAAATTATTGAAAATAATTATTATTAATTAATTTTTGGTTTCTAAAAAAATCCCCAAAGTAACAATTTTTTATAATTTTAAAGAATCTTTTGACAAAAATTTAATTTTCTTAAAAAAATTTTAAGGCCGCCATATTGGATTAGCCATATTTAATTTTGAAATTTCAAAATTCTGGCTCGATAGAATTAAAGGCAATTTTATCAAGAAGAGTTTAAAAAAAATTTTTAAGTTTCATTAATCACAGGCTTGGGAATTATCGCTTGTTCAAAAAATGAGCTATTTGCCCCACTGTGCGGCGGCTTAGCCCCCCCCACGCGTTTTTCTCATACTTCATATATGTAGATTATTTTTTTAAACAATAACATTTAATAATTTTTTTAAAGTAATTGTACTTTGTAATTATTTAGTTCATCGAAAAGAACGGTGTTCAGATATAAAAAATTAATCTATCAGTAGAATTATTTAATCTATCAGTCGACATGTAGTAATACGTTGAAGCCGAATGATTCGTGTCAAGGCCGAACACGATGATTCGCATACTGCCGTTCCGGGCGGGAAAGTAGTACACGTTTTCCATTCCCTGGCGCACCTTATACAGCTCTGTCAGTACCACAGTCTTGAATTTGTTAACCTCTGGCCTTTTCAAATCGTTCAATTTCTCATTCTTTGGACGAATTTTCGTTTTTAGCTCAATTTCATTTAGCAATTCGATGCCCAACTCGGTCAAAGGCTGCAGCGTTTTCAAATCCATTTCATCTACTGTATCGATAGCTGTGAGATAGGTATCGTCTCTTACGAAACGTTTTGTCATTTCGATTAACACAATGATTCATTTCGTTCTTGCAGAGTTTCTTCGACAACAGAATCCTTTAGCATTGTTGATTGGGGTCGATTTCGAATTGGGCGAGGGCGCCTTGAAGCGAGGGCCGATTCTCTAGGGTGTAATTTCTTCAACCCTTTTGTTGCTTCAGAGTAGTATTTCTCGAAAATATCTTCTGTTCTTATTTTTTCGATCGTTGTATAAACGGCTCTAATGAGTGCCATTGCAATGCTTTTGTTACTGGTTCAATTGTTTGGGGCGACGGAAAAATTTTGCATTAGGCGCAGTAGACTAGGCATGTCGACTCATTCCAAAAAAAACCGTTCTTCGATTCGATTCGAATCGAACGCACTAAAATCGATTCTCCATTAAATCGAGCATTAAAGGATCCATTCTCGATTAATCAAATCGTAAGTCAATTTTTGTTGAGCCACGGACAACTAATTAGAAACAGTTTCATAAAAATCGCATTTATATATTTTTTATATGTTTGTGTAGCAATCCTGTTAGGAATTCATTATGAAATTGCTATTAGTCCGGGGAAATTATCATTTTAAGGAGACAAAATTCCAAAATGGCTGAAAATTGGTCCACAGCTTCCTTGGGACTTTTTATGAAAAAAATTTCGGAATCACAAAAAAACATGGCCGCCGGAGATATCACTTTTTGGTAAAAAAAATCACTCAAAAACTGGTTTTTTCGGAAAATTTTTTTGATCAGACAATACGAAATGTTATTCCCTACAAAGAAGCCCTCCTGTCATTTTTTCGGTAAATCGGATGGGCTTTCTCGCAAGCGAAGTTTAATAACCAACTGTACTCCCGAATGTTGTTGTTTTTTTGTCTAAACCACATAGGTGTCAAAAAGTTGGCTGAAAAATCCATTGAAAAAGTTGGAAAAATCCTCATGCGTTTAGAAGAGCCCAATGTGAATCGGGTCCGATTCGAGGGGTTTGTGAATCGATTCAGTGTTTGAGATCGATCTAAAAAATCGATTATTTCACTCGAAAAGATCGATTTTTCGATTAATCGATTTTAAATAGACATGCCTACAGTAGACATTCATAATCAAAGATGATTGACAGCTAAATATCAAACCTGGTCAAAAACTTACGTAATCTTTCGCTTCAAATCGTCTTGAATCAATCTTTGCACACCGCCATTACACAATCCTGGAATGCGCACTCTTTTTTCCCATATATTTTTGCCATTTTCTTAGAATGATGACGCAATTTTGATAGTACACTAGAAGGCGGCGCTTTAAAAAGGCCATAAAAAAGTGGAATTATTAATTATTAATAATAGAGTTTATCCTTCTAGCTCAGAAGGTACACTTCTCAGCTGGGCTGAGAAACGGGCCACGCCTATGTGCAGGAACCGAACCAGCCGAAAGCACCAAAAAAGGTATAAGAAGAGAAAACACCACATAACGAGCATGCGATCGAAAATGCAGGCTCCTTCTCGACCCTCCCCGGCACTCCGGTACCAAGCCGGTCCGGTCCCTGCACACAAACGCGGTCACATTTACCACTGCACAGTGGCTCAGCTAAGACATGCAAACAAAAAAAGTGTTAAAAACATATAACTTAAAACAATAAGAAATGCAATACACAAAGAAGCGTGCAAGAAAAGTCAGTCAAGTGAGATTGAAAAGGCTCCTTTTAAGGACGTCCTTACTAATGCTCACGCTAAAAACATCAATATTTTTATTCACATTAATGAACATGCGATTAACAGGCTCGAATCTGCCGTAATTCGTGTTAGAGGAGTTGGTGTGTAAGAGAGGTGGCCCTCTCAAATTGTATCCACTCTCTCTAAACGATGTACGGCGACTCAGAAAACCTGAGTCGACCTTTCCATTAAGGAGCTGATGAACAAATACAACATCGGCTACCTCACGACGCCTGCAAAGAGAGCTTAAGTTGAGTAACTTAAGCCGAGATTCATATGATGGAAGAACTATTGGGTTATCCCAAGGAAGATGATTCAGTGCGAATCGAACGAACCTCCTTTGAACTGACTCAATTCTTCCAACGTGCGAGGAGTAGTGAGGAGACCAAACCTGGGACCCATACTCGAGTAATGGTCTGACAAGAGAGATATAAAGGTGTTTAGTAATCAAGGGGTTATTGAACTCTTTGGACCACCTTTTTATAAAACCCAGGACTAAACTACCTTTGGAAGCAATATAGTTAATGTGGGCAGCAAAATCGAGTTTACTATCAAATCTTAGTAGTTAAAAATTATAGGACTACGACCTCTACCAAAAGTCATGGTTTCACATTTACTAATATTGAGAACCAGGTTGTTGTTCACCCTTTTTCCAAAGAATTTTTTTACAATTCTCTGAAATT
The DNA here is from genome assembly GCA_963855945.1 of Thereva nobilitata. NCBI lineage: Eukaryota > Metazoa > Arthropoda > Insecta > Diptera > Therevidae > Thereva > Thereva nobilitata. Next base: position 130,177,838 of record OY979696.1, read on the forward strand.
CTGAGAAAAAACTAAAATGAGTGCGTATCGAAGATTGTCTAGTGTGGATGGGGGGCCATTAGGAATACCGTACGCAAAGCAGATAATGTGTGAGTGTTTATATTGTTGAGAGCTTGTGCTTCATTCTATTCTAATAATTATCTGTACTACCGACTGTGCTGTCGAATGTCAAAATTTTTTAGATGTAACATTTAGTAAAATTTCTTTGCCCCCCCACGCGAAACAGGGTAGCTACGGCACTGTCTGCTTGGGCCTTATTACCGAATACGATTCGATGCAAACTAATCGTAAATCGTATATATGGTATTACTGAAAACGATTTGCCCTCAGATCGTAAAAAATTAATCGTAAATGTTAACGATTGACATTTGGTGGTCGTAAATAAAGGCGGGAATAATGCTCTAATTACAATCTTTATACAATAATTATGCTTCGGTAAAACCTTAAAACCAATTTAATTGTCAAATTAGAAGTTGACTGCGGTTAAATATTTTCGGAAAAATATTTGGTTACTATCGCAATGAGTAATGCTAAGTTCAAATCGAATCGTAAATCCAAATCGTAAATATTTTAGATCGAATCGTATTCAGTAATAGGGCCTCTTGTTGTCCCGGTAGAAGGGTAAATAATTGTGACTCCACCCACTTCTTTTTTTTTTTTAACAACTCAACACAATCATGCAAATAGAGTTAGTCCTTCTAATTCAGAAGGTACACTTCTTAGCTGGGCCAAGAATAATTTACCAGCTCAGCACAAGTAGCACTGAGACAGGCTCAACTAAAGCATGCAATATATAAATTTTAATATGCAATCCCGAAAAGGTCACACCTTGCACACTTTTATATGCGAGATGTGACCCCCCAGAGATTGCATATTCAATTAAAACAGAAAGAAATGCAATACACAGAGAAGCGTGCAGAAAAAGTCAGTCAAGTGAGACTGAAAAGACTCTTATTAAGGACGTCCTCACTAATGCTCACGCTGAAAACGTCACAGCACAGCACAGCACGAGACATCAAACAGAGAAGCGTGCAAAGCAAAGAAACAGTTGGACACGCAGGAAGTCACGCCACATTTAAAAGAGTCCTTTTAAGGACATCTTCACTAGTTTGCATGCTAAAAACACTACTATTACTGTTAACATTTATAAGCATGCGGTTAACTGGTTCATACAACCCATAGTTGGTGTTAGATGAATTAATGTACAAGAGAGGTTGACCTCTCAGGTTATAGTTATTCATTCTAAATGACGTACGGCCTCGTAAGAAGTCTGAGTCCACCTTGTCATTCAATAACCGATGAACGAATATAACGTCAGCGACCTCGCGACGCTTATGGAGAGAGTTTAAATTGAGCAATTTAAGTCTGCTCTCATATGGCGGAAGAATAAGTGGGTCATCCCACGGGAGGTGGCTGAGTGCAAATCGGACGAACTTCCTTTGAACCGATTCGATTCTACCAACCTGGGAGGAGTAGTAAGGAGACCATACCTGGGAGGCGTATTCAAGTAAAGGCCTAACTAAAGATATGTACAAGTGCTTTGTGATAAGGGGGTTGTTGAATTCCTTGGACCATCTTTTTATAAATCCTAGGACTGAATTGCCCTTGAAAGAAATATAATTGACGTGGGTGGAGAAATCCAATTTACTATCTAACCTAACCCCTAGATCAATAACAGAATTTGCGCGGGAGACCTTGTTGTCGAGAAAAGTATAGTCATAGGTAATAACGCTACGCTTCCTACAAAAAGTCATGACCTCACATTTACTAATATTAAGGACTAGGTTGTTGTTGGAACACCAAGAATAGAAGGTGTTTAGGTCTGCTTGCAGAAGTTTGCAGTCCTCGATACTCCTTATGTGGCGGTAAAGTTTAATGTCATCAGCGTAAATAAGGATTTTACAGTGCTTTAGTAGGGTAACAATATCATCGATTGATAAAATAAAAAGAAGAGGACCAAGATGACTTCCCTGCGGGACACCAGAGGATGCCTCGATGTTTTTAGATTTGTCTCCGCGGAATAGAACCTGGTAGGTTCTGTCGGCTAAGTACGACTGGAACCACATAACCAGGGCATGCGGAAAGCCTAATTTTTTTAGTTTTAGAACTATAATAGAGTGAGAGAGCATGTCGAAAGCTTTACTGAAGTCTGTATAAACACAGTCAGTTTGACAGCCAGTGACAAAGCCTCGAACAGTGTAAGAAGAGAACTCTAGTAAATTAGTAGTAGTGGAACTCTAGTAAATTAGTAGTAGTAGATTCGAAGAGTTTTGGTATACAGGATAACTTCGCAATTGGTCTGTAATTAGATATTTCGTTCTTACAACCCTTTTTATGAACGGGGATTATAAAAGAGTTCTTCCATAAGGTTGGGAAGCGCCCTGTATTTAGGGATTTCTGAAATAAACAAAGGAGAGGAGACAATAGGGCCCCTGCACAGGATTTTAGATCAGCAGGAGGGACACCATCAGGGCCGGACGAAAAATCTTGTGGAAGATCATTTATATGTTTCGAGATATCTTCCCTGGTTATGGACAGAGATAAGTTTTGAGCCGTTTGTATTGCGTTGATGTGTCGAAAATTGTCTTCATGAGATTGGAAGACAGGAGACGAGAAAGATTTGAGGAAGAACGATGCGAACCTATCGCAAATCTCGGATGAATTAGAACTAACAGAATTCTCGTATTGCATGGTGTTAGGGTTCCCTGCTACCCTGGATGATGGGAATGTTCTCCCTAGACTATATGGGATCTTGTGCTGCCAATTTTCTGGCGGGTTCAGAAACTTTAAGCAGAACGGTGCCTGTCTTTGTTTGCTTCTTGGCTTCGGCGTTCCTAACTGCCGTCCTGCCTTCGGGCTGTTAGGAAGGATTTTGCGAAAGCGAGGATCAGGTGTGCTCCGGCTCTCCTTGCCTTGTCCCTCTCCAGCTTAATTGCTCCACAAAAGTCCCACGAGAAAGGGAGGTCCATCCTGACAGAGCCTCCATATTAGGATAAGGCATTATACAACGTGCGCCTGGTGGATATCGTAAAATAAAAAACGGCCTTATAAAGGGCGAACACCGCCCGCTTGACTTTTTAAGGGGCATATAATGGCCGTAGAGTTTTTAACCATTTTTAATGGGAGCACATACGGCCTTACGACGGCCAAATTTGCCCAAAAGGTTTAAAAGGACAAGTACTGAGCTGTAGAAACGGGCATTCGACGGGAAATTTGAGCCAAAAAAGGAATCTGCACCAAATGTATTGTTGAATGTGTTTTATGGGATTTTCGTTATGTACAATGGTTCTTTCGATTTATCCTACTTAAAGATAACGATGCACAAGAGAAACGAGCTCGCCAGTCGTCGGTTTGTTGTACGTGAAGTGTGTGGTGCGTGTTGATTTATATTTTAGTCGGAAATTTTGTTATTTAACGGCTTGAAAAAAAACACAACCGAAAAAAAAATCAAACATTTAATTGCAGTGAAATATATTTTCTTATAGGAGGGCGAATATCCACGTTACTGCCACTGTACCACCGTCGTATACCCGTAATAGCAACCATACGGCCGCCGTACCACCGTCGAATGGCCGTTATTGAAACTGTAAGGCCGTTGTTTCACCGTCAATCGCCCCCTGTACGGCCGTACTGTCCTGCAACGAGCCTTCTGTTAACCGCCAGATGGCCGATGACTATGTTTCAATCACAGTGGGCATTTGCCCGTTCTAAGGCCATCATTTATTTTTACTCGGGCAGCGGAAAGAACTAGGATCTGATACCGACTGCAGCATGTTGCTCTGGTGCTGCTGCTGCACGCTGCATATTTTTAGGATCTGATACGGCCTATTCATTTGCCAACACGACACAGAGCGCCACGACACACCACAACACAATTGTGTAATTCCGGCTTAATTCCAGCTTAAGGGTCTCGAGCATTGTTGGTTCCAGGAGGACAGAGCAGCCGCTTACACAGTTCGTGCAACGATGGAGATTTTGAGACACCAATTTCTATGCCGTGTGATCTTGGCGAATGTCATCCAATTCACATTATGGCATTACCTTTCCTCACCTTGTACTTTCAACAAATAAGCTGTAGACCTTTTTTACAACCTCCTCTCTCAACTTTTATCAAGTACCTCCAGTGTAGAAGACAATAATTAAAAAATCAAAACAAATAGAAAATACTTTTTCTTAAAAGGAAATTTAAAAAGATAAATTATAAAATTTAAGCAGACATCAAAGGTATAAATTTAAATAAGCATGCATGGTTCTTAATTTGGCTTCTCTTTTAATACAATTGACTACTTTTAAAATTATAATTATTTCCATCTATTCCCAGCAGGCTTTAGTTTGTTTGCTTGATTCATATTTTGCGCTTCATCTTGCAGTGCCAATTCTTCATCCAAGAGCAGTTCAAAGTTTCCCATAGCCTCTGGAAGTGGAGTCTTATTCCATCGAACACTGGGCATTAAAAGAACATATGTTATAAAACGGTTTGAAAATATGTCAATATTCTTACTCTGGGACACCATCAGGTGGTAGAACAACAGATAAAATATTATCTATTAACTTATACTTCAATATTCTATCGTTAACAGTGGTGGACGTCAAGGATGGTGATGCGTTCACTTCCACCAGCCAAGGCTTCAAATTATTATCGATAATAATATCATATCCGTAACACTCAAAACAGTGCCTATCGCTGGCCATTACTGGAGCGACAGCTCTCAATGAGTGAACTATTAGCCATGATATTGAACCAAATAAGCGATCGGTAACATCCTTCCCCCTTGTGCCTTCTAAATAGAGTCTTAAATTTTGAACAGACCATTTGCCGCCATGAAGATTATTGTATTCGCCCTAGAAGAGATTTTATTTATTTATTTGATTTAGGGAAAATATTGTTTACACTGAAAGCGACTTACTCCATGTTTTTGGACGCTGACGTTCGTCAAATGGACATACATGTTGTCCAATTCTGCGCCGCTAGTATCGTACTTGACTGTACAAAATCTACAAAATCCTAATTTGAATAAATACGCTTTTAAGGGACGAAATGACGAAACTAAAACATATAGACGCAGGTCGAACTTCTTTCCACCAATCAGAAGGGGATTGTCGATATATCTGTAAAGAGAACAAGTGTTAAAATTTAAGTTGCCAATTGTAATAGTTTTACTATTTTGAATATGGAAGCGTTCAAGTATTACGTAAGCAGAATTTTGATGATAAAAATAAGAAAAACTTGATCCCCTCCAACCCGTACGTCTGCTTACGTAATACTTGAATGACCCCTTTCGAGTCGTTGATTATTTTTAATTGACAGTACCAAGATCAAAGATTACCAAAGCAGGAATACCATAGGATTGAATGCTCGTGAAGATTCGTAATCCAACCCTAGTCCCTGGTCAGGTCATCAGGTGCTCGAAAGCAATTAAAACAAGGACACCTTTCCAGGTGGGATTCGGACACAGTTTTTTGGTCCAGAACCAACTATTGGACACCAACCATTTTAGTGAAAAGGGCCCTGGACGATCGAACTCTGATGAAACATACCGAAGGCTAGAGATCCACGCCCATGATCGACTAGCGAATCTCATTGGATGGTATGAATGTAACGTATGATCTCTTACGATCTGCGATTAAATTATCACATTCTCCAAACCGCGAAACAAGAAACCCGGTGCCTAGGAGTTTTTAAGCGATGCAAGATCCTCCTTCAAGCCAGTTGCGTGGCGTGGTTGGAAGCAAGAGAAGCATTGCTTCCATTAGAGTTTCTTAAAAAATAAAAAAATGAAAATTTAAAAATGATCATAACATTTTTTTATTAGATTAACATTTATCTGATTGGGTGGCATTTTTTCTGGCCTATACTGTCATCGTCTCGAAATGAAAACTTAAATAGAAGCAATATTTAATATTATGTCCAACAGCAAAAGTTCTCTTCTCCGTCTCTCTTTATACGAATACGAAAACTACTCTTTATATCATGGCCCTCGATACCACAGTGTCCGACCCAGCAGAGCGAGACGTTATTTCTTCTGCTCAGGCTCTGGAGTACGTCAAAACAGCCTGCAACTATTTTAGAAGAAAATTTCGAGGTTGAGAGTGCCTTGATGGCATCTTGGCTGTCAGAAAAGATTTTAATAGCTGTGTTCCATTTCTTCTTTTGAGTACTCATGAGTCAAGGTGAAAAGGAACGCGAAATTTGTGCTTATGAGTAAAAGCTGGCCTCAAATTTTTGATGTTATTTTATTTGTATACAAATAAAAGGTTAGAATAATTTACAACATAATTTAAATTAATGCTGTAAATTTATTATTTCTATTTTTATTAATTTATAAATAAAAATTCATTATTTTTATTTTTATTTTTATTTATAGACGTTTTTATATGAAAAACGCTCAAAACAATCAAAAGCCTATCTATAGGCGCAAAATAATTCACAATAGATTCAAAAAATAACTGCGTAACTGTTGGTGCTTTTGCTCATATCTTATACCCCGTTTATGATTAGGTTGAAAAGTTGAGTCGAGGTTGAGTTGAAATTTCGACCACCGTATATGTTTCCGTATATGTTGTTTATTACATAAATAATTATAGAATTCTATATACGAATATACTTAATTTTAAAAAAAAACTATATACCTATTCACCTTATATAAATATTTACTACATTTTACATATAACCTTTATATAAATATTTACTAGATCTTACATATACATTGACATATTCACCTTATATAAATATTTACTACATTTTACATATAACCTTTATATAAATATTTACTAGATCTTACATATACATTGACATATTCACCTTATATAAATATTTACTACATTTTACATATAACCTTTATATAAATATTTACTAGATCTTACATATACATTGACATATTCACCTTATATAAATATTTACTACATTTTACATATAACCTTTATATAAATATTTACTAGATCTTACATATACATTGACATATTCACCTTTTATAAAATTATCTATACATTTTCGTAAGTATATATATATATATATATATTTACCTAAATATATAATATTTTATTATATACATATATTAATTTCGGGTTATTGTGTCATCCTCTATTCGGTTTTTCTTTTCTCTCAGTTTATCCCAATTCGTTTTATTTTGGTAAAAATTTTTTTGGGGTTTTTTTTTTTACAAAATGTCGAGAACGGAAGAAAACTTAATGGAACAAGACGTGCCACAAGGAGAGGAGCCAAAGCCCGGAACGTCGGGAGTCGACGGCGTCAAACTGACGAAACTGGACATCCCGAAGTTCTGGGTACACCAGCCCGCCTCCTGGTTTTACCAGGCGGAAATAATGTTCAGGATGGCGGGCTATAGGGCGGACAGTGGCAAAGTCTACAATGTTATGGTCGCACTACCGGAAGAGGCGGTAACGGCGATGCGGCTTAGCACTGTAGACCATGCCTCCTCCACTTACGACGAACTGAAACAGTACCTGCTCGAGAAATACGGCACTTCGGAGAAGCGCCGGCTCGAGCAGCTACTGTCAGTGCAAGAACCTGGAGACCGAAAACCTTCGGAGTTCCTCCAGGCTCTCAAGGCACTAGCCGGAGGATCAACGGCGGTCAATGAGGACCTAATCCGGACCCTGTGGGAGAGGAGACTTCCACAGGTCATCCAAGTAACATTGGCCACCACTGGCGACCAAACGCTAGCCGGGCTGGCTGCCGCAGCAGACAAAGTATGGGAGGTGCTTCCACACGGAGGCGCCACATACACGTCTGCCGTTCGCGCAACTACAGCCAATACAGAGCCACCGTGGATGTCGCTTGAAAGCGCCATCAACAAACTGACGGCACGGCTAGACGTTTTGGTCAAAAGCCCACAAAAAACAAAAGGCCGAACACCTGCCAATCGGCAGGGCGGCCCTTCACAGCCTTCGGCCAATCGGCCCCCAGGGGCCAACAAACTGAGAGGTAGCTTGTGCTACTTCCACTACCGTTACGGTAGTGAAGCACGCACCTGTAAAGCCCCCTGCAGTTTTAATGGTGGTGGCGCCAAATCGGCGAAGAAACGAGCCACCACCCCTAAAAAAACTAAAGGGGCAGGGGGTCGACATGAGCGAGCATATAACTGGCCGCTCATATCGTTTGTTCGTCCGTGACACCAACAATCGGATGGATTTTCTGATTGATTCGGGCTCGGACGTTTCAATTGTTCCCGCCAAGGCGTTCCCGGCCCATAACGGAAGCCCGAACGTCCTTCTGCACGCGGCCAACGGATCACTAATCCGAACTTTCGGCACAAAGTTGCTGGAACTTTATCTCGGCTTACGCCGACGATATGTCCACAACTTTATCATAGCCGACACCACTAAAGCCATTATCGGGGCGGACTTCTTAACGAAGTTCGAGTTGATCGTCGATTTCAAGTATCGACATTTAGTAGACCAGCGCACAAATTTTAAAATTAACGTGTGCGCTACAGTCGACTACAACCCCGAATCCCATCCATGCCTACTTACCGGCATTTACAAAGAGCTGTTAACGAAGTACTCTTCGTTAACAAAACCGCCCAATTTTAACCTTCCAGTTAAACACAATGTGCAACACCACATTGTGACTAAAGGGCAATTACCTTTCGTCACCGCTCGGCGACTCCATCCGGAGAAGCTGAAGGTGGCAAAATTAGAGTTTGACCATATGGTCCAATTGGGGATTTGTCGACCTTCGTCGTCCCCCGCAGCATCTCCACTTCATCTGGTCCCTAAACGGGACTCACATGATTGGAGGCCATGCGGCGACTACCGTCGCCTGAATGCTGTCACTGTGCCGGATAGATATCCGATCCCGCATATACAGAATTTTTCCGTGAATCTTCACGGTTGCACAATTTTTTCGAAGGTTGACTTGGTACGTGCATATCATCACATACCAATCGCCCCAGAAGACGTGCATAAGACTGCACTCATTACGCCATTCGGCCTATATGAGTTTACTCGTATGCCATTCGGCTTACGAAATGCAGCTCAAACCTTTCAAAGGTTTATTAACGAAGTTACGAGAGATCTCGACTTCGTTTATGTATACTTGGACGATATACTTATCGCCAGTAAAACCGAGGATGAGCATATCGTTCACCTCGAAGAGCTCTTTAAACGCCTCGATAGCTTCGGTTTAACCATTAAGCTAGAGAAATGCGTTTTTGGTGCCCAAGAGATTAAGTTTCTAAGCCACCGCATCACAAAGGATGGAATACTTCCATCCTCCGATCGGGTTCAGGCTATCGTTGATCTCGCACTTCCAACTTCTGTCAAATCGATCCAGAAGTTTTTGGGAATGGTGAATTTCTATCACCGATTTATACCAAAATTGGCTGAACAGTTGGTGCCGATAAACGAGCATTTGAGAGACCTTCTCAACCGCTCACGTGCCAATAAAGTATTTACCTGGCCAGCAGAATGTCAGGCGGCATTCCTCAAGGTGAAAACCTCGATGGCTGAAGCAACTCTGCTGAACCATCCAATCGAGGATGCAAAATACAGTCTAACGACTGACGCCTCTGATTATGCAATCGGAGGCGTATTGGAACAATTCAACGGTCATCGGTGGCAACCTCTAGCTTTTTATTCCAAAAAGCTGTCACCAACAGAACGGAAGTACTCTGCATTTGATCGCGAACTTCTCGCAATCTATGCAGCGATTAAACACTTCCGTTATTTCGTCGAAGGACGCAATTTCGTGGTCTATACTGATCACAAACCACTGGTTCGCGCCCTTCACACAAAGACCGAACGATCCCCTAGACAGACCAGACATTTGGGTCTAATCTCTCAGTTTACCACAGACATCAGACATGTGTCGGGTAAACAAAACATTGTCGCAGACTACTTGTCGCGCTCACTAGCAACCGACAACGTTGACTCGGCCACCTTCGACCTGCCTACACTAGCTCAGGCTCAACAAGGTGACACAGAGTTGAAGTCTCTACAAGAACACCCCAGCAACGGCTCACGGGTAAAACTAGTTCTCACACCAATACCATTTACCGCCCATCAGGTGTGGTGTGAAACTAGTATAGGCATTCCTAGGCCTTATATACCCACTTCCTTACGTAAACTAGCGTTCAATTCCGAACATAGTCTCTCTCATCCTGGTATTCGTGCTACAAGACGAGCCGTTACCAAGAAGTACTTCTGGCCATCGATCAATAAAGACTGCAATGAGTGGTCTCGATCATGCCTAGGTTGCCAAAAGTCCAAAGTTTCAAGACACACCAAATCTCCATTTGAAGCTTTCAAGCTTCCAAATAATAGATTTGACCATATACATATGGATATAGTGGGGCCCCTTCCCCCATCTCGTGGATACTCTTATATCTTAACGATAGTCGATAGATTCACGCGATGGCCCGAAGCATACCCAATTCGGGATATATCAGCTTCAACAGTGGCAAAAAGATTCGTCACTGAATTTGTCCCACGATTCGGTGTACCTCTTGAGATCACAACCGATCAAGGTACGCAGTTCGAATCGAAACTCTTCAATGAAGTTGCCAAATTACTCGGCACTCATCGAATACGTACAACCGCCTACCATCCGCAAGCAAACGGGATGGTCGAACGGTATCACAACCGATGAAAATCCAATTGAAGAATCAGAATTCCTCTCTCGCCTTCGTTCTCATATGCAGAACATTAAGGCAATACATCCTCGACAACCCGTCCAAAAGGATGCCTACGTGCCAGAAGCCCTGGAGAACGCCGACTACGTTTTCATACGAGTCGACCGAGTTCGAAAACCTTTTGAACCTCCATATGAGGGCCCATACGAAGTAATCAAACGATTACGAAAACACTTCGTCGTCAAATTGAACGGCACAACCAAGTCAATATCCATTGACAGGCTAAAACCAGCCTTCGGTTGTGACCGCGACAACGAAGCTAAGCCGTCTAAAGCGGTAACATTCCGTTAACGCTACGCTGGGGGGGGAGTATGTGGTGACCGCGTACAAACTTAATTACTAAGTTTTACGCAAAGTCACACAACATATTCCGAAATGGTAAACACGATCAATCGGAACATTTCAGCGATCACCGAACCCAAAGTTCAGTGATCTAGCCGCTTTCCGTTCCGTCCCTATCGTCCCTATCGATTGAGCCAATTTCCGGCATCTCCGTTTTTTTCTTACTACGTTCTCGTGACGCTACGGCTCTCTAAAAAAGTAAAGATACCTCGTGTAAATTATAATAGTGCAAATATAACATATATATATATATATATCAATCTTCATTAAGCTAGCATAATAAATTAAGTGATACCGTGTAATAGTTAGTAACTATATTACTCGAATTATAAACATAATTTATAACAAAGATCCTTCTTTTATTTAATGATAACGTGTTACAATCAGTATCCATATACCCACCCGGAATTTGAGCAAGGAGCGTTTGACATAATCTTTTTATATTAAAATTGTACACAGTTATTGAGTAGCTCACTTTAAGTTTCATTATACTCAATTTATATAAAATCCACAATTCCTAGAAGATATGCAAATAATGGCAATGATTCTTATTAAAAAAAATTTTGTATACACTATTGTGTATTTTTGTGCTCCGATTACTTTAACGCTTATTTTCTTAAACGCTAAAGTTAAAAGTACCCGGATAACATTTAAGGCAGGTTTACATCCCAAGAATAAAGTGGAAGAGCAAATCTGAGCTCCTTTATCGCGAAGATGGTTCTATCTCTGTTTCACCAACGTGGCAACAGAAAACGGCACCCTCAAAGTGGGGCTCTACTCTACTTAAAGCCAGAAATACATTGAAAAGCAGTGCAGTGCTGTGCAGTGCAGTGCGTCGCTGTGGAACGGAAGGTGAAACACATTGCAAGAGCAGTGTTTTGACATTTGATAAAGACATTTCGTCATCTTTTATAAGTATTTATTAATACAACGTTTTTACAATTGTATTGTATAAAAATTCTTTGCTTCGCACTAATTCTATGAGTTTCTCCTCATCCATTTTGAATGAAAACCTAACTTCATGTGTGAACAGAAGCAGTGCGAAGCAGTTTTTTAGAAATTAGCCTAAGCAAAGCAGTGCTGTGCAGTGCAGTGCAGTGCTGTGAAAATAATGTGAATTAACGCATTCAGTTACAAGAAGTCTAAACTTCACTGCACTGCACAGCACAGCACTGCTTTTCAATGTAGTTCAGGCTTAACGAATGCGTAGACCGAAAAAAAGCTTTTAATTTCGTTAAATTCCAATATTCTAATGCCTATAAATATGCCATTTTCCCTAGTTTTTGCATATTGACCTTGTTTTCGACAGTTTGAAAAATGCGTTAATTTTTTTAACTCAAAATCCCAAGCGGTCGCCCATCTGAGTACGAATCACGTCAAATGCTGCTTACCTCCGCAATCGAAAAGAGCCGGTCTAAGTATGCTAAAGACAGCCTTCAATCCCATCAACATAATTGTCTGAAATATGAACAGCAAAAACTAAAGCTTTATGAGTAAAATTGAGCTTTTAAAATGCTTTCCGAATACGTAAGGCGTAAGGGATTGTCCCATTTCATTTGTAATGAGGTTTGCCTTATGGCGCCCTCATGAGAAACTGATAGGGCATACCTCACTTCAGTATCGCAAATTTTTTCTTTCTGTGGTACACATGAGTAGTCTAAGGGGAAAGCCCTCTTTCGGCATGCTCCTTATTTGCTACGGGGGGTCTCATAGGGAACCAACCGGGAAATCCCTCTTTCGGCATGCCCCTCATTTGCCACATGAGGTTCACACGCTGCCTGAGGCATGCCCCTTTAAATGCTAGCCGGATATAAGTTTTTTTCGTGCTACACATTCTCCCCGCAAATCCAAATAAATTAGAAATAAAATAAAAAAATATACGCATGGGTGTCGGGAAGCTCTACAAAAGTGAAAGAAAATCCGAAGTTTTTCAATTAATTAAGATTCTTCGTGTGTTATGCGAATAAGTATTTTCTTCAAAGAAGTAATTATACAAATATAGTATTAACAACATACATGCGGAACACACTTACTGCCAAGTCTGGCCGAGCCCTGTCGAAGATCGCCCGAAGTGGCGACCGACAAATTTTCGTTACATCGGGGGCGTTCAGTTGTAGAATGTCACATGTTTTACCTGCGGTCTTTTTTTTAAATATTTTCTTTGTTGTAAAACTCCTTAAACGTAGGATCCACTGGACCTTTGAGAGATGTCCCTGTTGGGTCAGATAATAGTCAAAATCGTGAAAGTAAGTATACAATGTATACGAGTTACAGCAATAATTATGAAAATTTTGCGGACCCGAAGGCCTTTTCTCGTGCGATTCTTTTCCCGCTGATATACTAACACTATTTAATCCAATTATCTAGTTGGTGCTTTAAATAAGTCTTCAGTGCCGGTTATTTTTAAAAAATGGGTGAAAGACTACGCATGGCTTCAACTTAAAAACAACAAAGCGATTTGCACTATATGCACATCCAAGTAGGGTTGATGAGGGATTCAACAACTGGAATCATGGACAGGGGGGGGGGGTTAGAATTTCATGCCACTAGTTCTCTTCATATAGACTGCCTTGAAGCGTAAAAAATGTTGATACGGTCAGTGGGGGTCAGACAAGGTCTTTCCCTGAGAGCAGCCAACAACTATGAAAATTCAATTTTCATGACATTTTCAAAGGCTCGAGCTGAAGATGTGACTGAACTGGCATCATGGCTGCAAAGAGATGATCACAAGTGGCTACATGAAGACTGTCAGAATAAAATTCTAGATTTTATGGCTACTACAGTATTGTCGAAAATCATGGAAGAAATAAGAGCAGCTGAATTTTTTATATTACACTTGACTAAACTTCGGATATTTGAAATGTAATCTATGGGCTATTGAATCGTATGAGAAGATAAAAACAGCAACCGATGATTTGGGCTGTTCTCGAGATTCAAAATTCGAAGAAATTTCCAATCAAATAGCAACTTTGAAATTAATGAACCACAAATCCCATGTCAGCGAAAAATCCGAATCGAGAGCGAAAATCAACGATTTAAAACCCTTCAAAATTTTTTCTGACTACACACCCGGGCCCAACACGATCCGCCAGCACTGGGCATTAGTGACCACTGGTTTAACGATCTTATTGTACATCCAGTACATCATTTGCGGTGTAAGACCCATGTCTTACCCAAAAGCAGTTTGTAGGCCCATATGGCCCTAGCGGCTTTACTGATGGTGTAGTCCAGTTAAGCGTTCCAGTTCAGTCTCTTGTCTAACTTTATTCCCAAATATTTGACTGTGTCTGAGTACTCAATTGTGGTACCCTGGATGCAAATACGACCTATGTCCACTTTGTAGCGCTTGGAGAGAGGTACCAGGGCAGCCTTATTAAGGTTGATTGACAAACCCTCCGTGGTACAGCATCTTTGAACTTCTCGGAGTGTTCTTCTCATGATCTCTGTAATAGTCAAGCCAAACTATACGAAGAAAATAGATTGTCGGCAGTACAAAGGGTTTTCCCTGAGCTCTAGTCTTCCACATCGAAACCAGATTCAGATAGTTTGGTCAAAAGTTCATCTACAACTAGTGACCAGAGTAGCGGAGATAAGACTCCACCTTGAGGGCAGCCCTTAATAGCTTTTACACTAATGCTGGAGACACCTAGGGTTGAAGAAATGACACGATCTACAAGCATAGCATTGATCCACTCAATTCTGTGAGGAGTCAGGTTTCTGAGAGCCAATGCTCTAGAAACAGAATCATAGCCTGTTATCGAAAGCACCTTCGATGTCAAGGAACGCACATAAAGCAGTTTCCTTGGCGAGGAAGGCTTTTTCGATTTTGCTGACCAGGTAGTGTAAAGCAACCTCTGTTGATTTACCCTTAGAGTAAGCAAACTGGGAGCTATGTAGAGGAAGGGAGAGCTCCAGCTTGCAACTAGCAGCCTTTCCATCGTTTCCAAAAGAAAAGAGGTCAAGCTGATAGGTTTATACGAATTAGGCAGCTCCTATTGCCCTGTTTTCGGATAAAAACCACCACGACTTTCCTCCAGATAGTTGGAATGTATCCCCAGTTGAAGCTGGCTCAAAAGAGGCAGGTCAGGTTGTCGAGAATTAGATCGAGGCTCTTCTGAAGGAGTGCCGGAAAGATTTCATCCCCTGCCGGGGATTTGTAGGGTTGAAATCCCCATGCCCGTTTTACCTTGTTACGGTCGAAGATGTTCCCAGAAAGACTCCAGGAATAACGGTATGGGATGGTCCTATGACTACACCCAGCATCCAATGGATAAGCGGTCTGGGGGATTGACCCTGGAAAGAGCTCGCTGACCAGGTACCTCAAAGTTTCGTCATGGTTAGAGGTGTAGGAGCCATCCTCCTTTTTGAGAAGGCCCACTCCGTTGAAGAAGTCTTTGGAAAGTAGCTTTTGGAATCTAGGAGTCTAGTCTAGTCGTCGTAGAGTCTGAAGGCTCTTACAGTGTTTCGTCCAGGCAATCCTTTTGGAACTTCTCATAGCGAGTAGCGATAAAATGCTGTTAAATTCTTACCGTGGCTGAAGGGGTCGACGGTGGAGCAAACGGTGTCGTCATCGATTAATTTCAGGCCCCTTTTTGTGCTTTATCTAACCACGGCAAGGTGGTTATCCAAGCGCCGGCCGCCCCAAATTAGAGAGTTGTATTCGATGAGAGGCCCAATACAGGATTTATATATTACAGCACGAGCCGAAGGCTAGAGGAGGAGCTTGCACCTCTTAAGAAATCCCAAGCACTGTGTTCGGTGCAAACTGATATGCTATCAAAACTAGGTCATCCACCAAAACTAGGTCATGACCCAAGTCATGAGGGCCAATAGCAAGATTAGGAGAGTGATACTAAAAAAACCAATTAAAATATTTGGATGATATGAATACATAGCATATTAAATTTGTAACCAGAAACCTAATTCACCAAGTAATAAATAATTATAACTAATTCAACTTCACACGACTCTCAGAACAATTAAATGGCCACTGCAGGGTGACATCTTATAAAAAATTATACATCCCACAAAATAGAATCCACTTTTCGAAAACTAACAAAACACGCCTATTAGAGTGGGGAACCCGATCGGTTTTTGTGGGAGGTACTTCAGCCGAATTATTCAATATCAGATTCCCCTTATAGTCCAGTCAAATTAGTCGAAAAAAGAGGATGAAATTGCATTTTAAGAGGTACGGAATTTTTTTTTTGACAACTTTGGAAAATTATAATTATCGGAAATAATAGCTGAGAATCATCAGTTTTCACATTCTAAAAATAAAATTTTTGACGAGAAACAATAATTATCAATCAGTAAAACTTTCTGACGAAAGAAAGAATAACAATCGAAGGTTTAAGAGCCAAGGTACTTTTCCGAAATAGCGTGGGTTCAGTTTAGTTGAGTTTGGTTGAATTTAGTTGAGTTAGGTTGAGTTTAGTTGAGTTCAGTAGAGCTTGGTTAAGTTTAGTTGAGTTCAGTTGAGTTTAGTTGAGTTTAGTTGTGTAGCAGTCGCTACTTATCATGTATATACGTTTTTTTGTAGTAAGTTTTATTCAGGTAGTTACTCAGTTTCTGTACTCGTTAATTTTTAATAGAGTGTTTTTGAATACGTCATAGTTTGGATTATCACTACTACTAGGAAATACACTTGGAGAATTTAGCTTGACATATCACGTATGTATACACTGTACACAGAAACGAAATTTAAAAAACATAGACACACAAATATTGTTCAATAAAATAATTTTGAAATATTGTAATAGTGTTAGTTAGAAGTTCATTCGATTTGGAACTTCGACTATGTAAAGATTATAACGGTTATATAAAAAGATTATGTAATTTTAATTCTTTCGAATACGTAACTATTAAAGTTTGTATATTAAAATAAAATAACGATATAAAATAAAAACTTAAAGTTTATCTAAATATATATTAAATAAAATATTATTGGCAATACGCGCATAGCATATTGCAATGAGATGGAGTTTGGCCAACAAGATATTTAATTATACCAACACCCCATTTCAAGTTGAGTTTAGTTGCTAAGAGTTAGAATAAAAATTAAATTTAGTTGAGTTGGGTTGAGTTTAGTTCAGTTTAGTTTCTAAAAGCTGGGTTGAGTTTCAAGTAATGCTATGGCCATTATTGTTAATAGGTTTTTTTAGGCTTGCAACGAATAGTATATTCGGCCATGCGCCGAATACCGAATATTCTGTGTACTTTCTGGCCGAATAGCCGAGTATTAGGAAAAAGTATTCGGTCAGTGCGTGGCGGGAAAACTTGTATCGACGTGTATGTTTCTCGGTCCCCCCATCGAATCGCCCTGCACGCCTAAGGCTGAATCACAGGGCTTCGTTCTCTTTCGTTCGTTCTTTTCATTCTTTCAGTCTACGAGTTCAATGTTGTAACTTCATATGGAAGTGTTCACATCAGGAAGAACGGAGGAATGGAGTCGAACGAAATCGGGATCTTTTGGGAAATTTTTAAAAAGATGAACGAACGGAAAGGAAGGAACAGCATAACGACACGAAAGAAAAAAATTCAGTTGCAATAGAAATAGACCTTTATTTAAGTATTACCAACATATCGCGTCATGACGATCCATACACATGGTGGCAAGCAAGAAAAGATAAATTTCCGTGTTTGGTAAATCTTGCAGCAAAATATTTGTCGGCAGTAGTGTGTATTCAGAGCGTTTTTCTCAGAAGCTGGGATTGCCTACGAGAAGAAAAGGAGTAAACTACTGCATGACAATGCAGAAAAATTAGGGTTTCTGCATCATAATCTACCACTTCTAAATTTTAATTACGATAATTCAAGTGCATAGACATCCATTAGTTTTTTTTTGTTATTTTTTTGTAATGAAGTTGATTATAAGAAAAATTTATTGGCCTCGATTGGCGAATCCGCCGATTGGTGAATTCACGATTACATACACACGGCGGATTAGGGAATCGCAAAGTGTCAAATCCGCACTCACTTCCGGTCCACCGGATTCGGCAATCGAGGCCAATATTAAAATATAAATCAATATTTTCATTTTACCAATTAACTGATTATAACATAGCATATTACTTAAGTATTCGGCCGAATAGGACAAAAGTAGCCGAATAGGCCGAATACCGAATAATTGCCGAATATTCGTTGCAAGCCTAGTTTTTTTATAAACAAGTCACGTTCATAACATTCTCTTGTTCAGTGTTTTACTAAAAAAAAATTCAAGGTCAGAATGTGAAAACTGTTGATTCTCAGCTATTATTTCCCATAATTATAATTTTCCAAACTTGTTAAATAGCTAAAAATACGTAAACCTCTCGGTTGACCTTTGACCGACATGGAGTTTCGACCAATACCTCGTTGGAAAGGTATTTTCATTGCCCATATTCCTGGCATTTACTACTTTTTCATATGAGCAACCGTTAACGAAATACTCCAAAAAAATGGAGTTATAAGTTATTTCAGGCACGTCCAGTGCGAACTTTGGCGTAGGATTGCTCGCAAACTACATAAGCGATAAAGACGATTAAGGGCTCATTTTAAAGGTAATTACTAGGACTTTAAATTTGTTAATGGCCATTAAGCCAAAAAAATTAACATTTGGCGAGTTAATTGCAAAAAACTGCATTCAACCCTCACCACACGATCATGGTTGAACTTTGACCGGCCATTACTTTGAGCCAAATCAACTTACAGAGCTCGTTGAGGGCTCATTTTTTAGATAATTTTATTCTCCACAACTTTTCCATTGATCATTATCAGCTATCATTGCATGCAACGAGCTATTTAATATAAACCAAGTCTCCCTCTTGTTCAAGATGGCGGCTTTTCCCAAGCCACTGCAACCCCACAAACTTGGTTTTATCATTGTCAGATGTACCCGAACAAATACCAAAAAAAAATTCCGTACCTCTTAAAATGCAATTTTATTTACTAATTTGACTGGATTATTATTAGATTAAAAAGAAAGAAAAGAAAGTAAACTCTGGAAAAATCTAGAAGGGAGAATCGGGGGCATGAATATTCGGTGAAGCCGTGAAATTTCTCTTTTTCTCAGGCTGAGGTAGAAGCAACAACTTGGTGAGTTAGGGTTCTTGGACAAAATTTTTATTTTTTTAGAAGCATATTGTACTTAAAAATCTAATTTGTTTATGTTGGATTATTTGAAATCTATGCAAACCATTTTATATTTGAATAACATAATACAAAAGTTCTGAAATAAACCTTATTTATTGTGAGTGATTTCTTTCAATTGAAATATTGACCAGCTTTTTATTAAAGTACGGTGGTTCAAGCGACTGAGGCGTCATCCGCGAAAGGAAACATTGTCGCCGGTTCAAGGAACGGCCAAGGGACTCTTAATTTATTTTATTTTCCTTTATTTTTTCTTTTCTTGAGAAAATTTAGGAGATCCAGAGACGCTGGACGATCTGACCTGCCAAGTCCGAGGTAAGACAATAATACGGGCAGGAATGTGTTTGTTTATTCCTCGTTCTACCAAATCTATTAAGCCTAGGCCAAATAGATGGTTTAATAGGGAGTGCATGAACGCAATTAAAGCTAAGGAAGCCGCATATAGAGCGTACACCTGTTCCCCAAACGAGTCACTTCGGCGTGAATATATCAAATCGAGAAACTCCTGTAATTCCACCATCAGGAAGATCAAATCAGCACTTGATGAGAAGTTGAGAAGAAAAATCCTCAACACGCGCGTAGGCAGCAAAAACTTCTGGTCCTTGGTAGCCTCCATCAAGAAGAATTTTACCTCTTCCTCAACCCCTCCATTTATTAATGGGAGGGAGGTGATAACAGAAAGCAAACCCAAGGCCGATTTATTAGCATCTCTGTTCGCCTCAAATTCTTCTTTACCTGAAACTGATACGCCACCCCCGGTTCTCGAGCGCAACGCCCATTCAATGGATGGAATTTTTTTCAGAACTCGAGAGGTGTATAAATGTCTCAAAGAACTCGACGTCAATAAATCCACTGGCCCTGACAATATTCCCCCTATGGTACTCAAGAAATGTGCCTCACCTTTGGCTAAACCCCTGCGAAAACTTTTTGCCCTGTCTTACTTCTCCGGAGTGTATCCCGACTCTTGGAAACTAGCTCATGTTCAGCCCATTCCGAAAAAAGGTGAAGCCAGCGACCCTTTAAACTACCGCCCAATAGCAATTACTTCTGTTCTCTCCAAAATCATGGAGACAATAATCAACCGAAAGCTGATGAAATATCTAGAATCTAACCAAATTATACACGACAGGCAGTACGGCTTTAGACCTAAAAGATCTACTGGCGATCTTCTTGTGTGTCTGACTGAGGATCTCAACCAAAGCATCCATCGCTTTGGTGAGTCTGGTCTGGTTGCTCTGGATATTTCCAAGGCTTTCGACAGAGTATGGCATCCCGCTCTGCTGTCTAAACTCCAAGCTATTGGTATCGACTCAGTTCTAAGGAACTGGATTGAGAGCTTCCTTTCTGGCCGTTCCATCAAGGTAGTGTTGGATGGCGTAGAATCTGACCCTCATTCCATCTCGGCCGGCGTCCCCCAAGGCTCGATCCTCTCTCCTGCTCTCTTTCTTATATTCATTAATGACCTGCTCTCAATCCCCTCCAACCCACTTCATAGTTTTGCCGATGACGGTACTTTGCGTTACTCCTACGCCTTTGACAATATAAGACAAGCACGTGCCAGACCTTGTCTCCTAGACCGCGAACTCATGTCCAACTCCATTAACAGGGACATTGAATTCATTCTTGCTTGGGGCCTCAAGAATCGCGTCGAATTCAACGCAACCAAAACAAAGTACTGCCTTTTCTCTACAAAAACCTGTACCGACCGTCCCTCTATCTCAGTGGGCGAAAAGAATGTAATGGCTGACCCATCTCTTACTATCCTAGGCGTAACCTTATCTTCTAATCTGCGATGGAATAATCACATATTCCAAATCGCCAAACAAGCTTACCAATGCCTGGGATTCCTCAAGAGATGCAAGTTCCTCCTTCAGCCATCTGCTCTGGCTACAATCTACAAGTCCTACATTCGGCCCCGCCTTGAATACAACTCGTACATTTGGGCGGGCGCCCCAAAAACCATCTTGGCTTGGCTGGACAAGGTGCAAAACCGCGCCATTAAACTCATTGGCGATAGGACCATTTGCTCCTCTATCGACTCTTTAAGCCACCGTAGGAATGTAGCAGCCCTCAGCAAGTTTTACCGCTATTACTATAGCGACTGCTCCACTGAAGTCAGAAACCTCATGCCTACACGGCAACTTTTTTCCCGCAACACAAGACTAGCCAACTCGGCTCACCCCCACACCCTTCAGCCCCCCTCTTCGCGCACATTACGTTTTAGAAGTTCGTTTATAAATAGAACAACTCGATTGTGGAATTGTCTTCCGCAGTCGATATTTCCGAACTCATATAACACCTCAGAGTTCAAACGCAAGGTCCACCGACATCTACTCACGCACCCTCCAGACCTCTAACCTATCCTTTCTTTCTCTATCCTTCACATCAAGCTTACTACTAGACATTGCACCATGACTTGAACGACATGACGGACTAGTAGTACAAAGGGTGATTCCTGAGCTTGACGTTTTCACATAAAAAAAAAAAAAAAAAAAAAATCCGCTACAAAAATCGAAGTAAATACACACTGAGATGCTTTTTGGCGATTTGGAATATGTGGTCATTCTATCACCAGTCTTTGGCTTATGTTAGGCGTAAGATGTTTAGGTGGTCAGTCAGCAGCGAGATGGGGTGGTGGGGGAGCAACATGCAGTGTATTTAAATACGTGCATGCCGTAACTATCTCGGACTGGTGGAAGTGCGACCATAACCTCATCGTGGTGGCCACTGGAAGCTGTCCTCAAAGGGCTGCGCTAATACTCTCTCTTCAATTAATTTGCCTATTGCAAAAATCGCGGAAGTAGTATTAATATAAATAATTACTGTGAACACACTGATTGACAGATGCGGCTCAAATGTCTCATGGCAGTCCGATATAGCGTTACCAGCTAAAATTTAAGGCAAACTCTTTGTTATGAACTAGTTGATCCATTATCAAAATCGCGGAGCAGTTAAAGTAAGATTGACCTAAACAACTGACTCACATTACGGGCATAGTTCGGTATAAAATTTTTAGAAATATCTTACACGCGCGTCATATATGTATGCCTATTAAATATAGTATATCAAAGCAAACATACCTCGAAATAACATAGCTTTCTTTTCCAATCTGAGGATGGAAAGGTCCTCTAGCTTCTCTTGACCATTTCTTCAATTTTGAAAGCTTGTTAATAAGAAAAATGCCAGTGCCCTGAGATTTTCCACAAGGCTTCATGATCCACGTACTTTGCGGATTTTTTCTATATTCTTCAACAAACATGTTATAATCTAAAAACGAATAAATACTGTTTACACATTTCCCTGCCACAAAAACAATCACTTACCTGCCGGTAATACAAAAGTAACTGGTACAAAATCCAAGTACAAGTATCGTGCACCCCCGGGCTGCACAGCCTCAGTCTTTTCAGCTAAAGGACTTCCATCACGTTCCAAATCTTTTCTATATCGTTTGATATTCTTCACCAATAAATCTTTCCGTGATAGTTCGTAATGATTGGGAAAGTGATTAATGACTCTACACAAAGTAACAAGAAGGAAACGTATTTAAAAAGTTTGAAAGTAACACTTTGACACTATTTACTGATTATCGTGCATTCTATAACCGCTATCAACGCTAAATATGTTCCTGCAGGTTTGTACGCCTGCCCAATAAAAATTCCAATCATCATCAGCACTAACTTGATTCCATCCTCGTTTCTCAAAGTTATTAATTAGCACAGATTTATCCAAATCCGTGCAGAAACACACTTTAAGCCTTTCTGGGCCATTGGATGGGCCTATCCTGCAAGTACAAGTGACAAAAAATATATTAACAATTGGCGACAAAAATAACAAAACAATCAATAAGAAGAATTCCTCTTCGATTTCCTCCTTTACACCAATGGCACCAACCTGCCGTACATGTTGACCAGGTTAGTAGTCAAACGCTTCTGTTCGTACGTCATTTCAAAGGCTTAAAGGATATTTCCCTCTCACACCGGGGATTGATACCTCTGGACACGTGGACAGGTGGTAGTTAACCACTTTGAAAATTTAAGGAGTACACAAAAAGGGTTTCATCGATCAAATACGTCGTTGCTTAGCGAACGCTCTTTTTTCGGAACGGTGCTGGAGACTTGTTGATTTGTGAGTAAATTCAGTTTTTTTGAGGATTTCCTAAATCGAGTTTTTAATGATGTCGTTTTGTCTTTATTGAAGAGTTCAATTTGGCGATAAGTTTTTGACATCAATAACGAACAGAAAGGACTTTACTGGCAATAACTTCTCCAATTGTTGCCATATAGTTTTGGGGTCATTTGCATATCTTCTCTCGGTTCATTTATTACACAGCAAACTTTTTGTTGTTACACCCAACACAAGCCACGAGCGCCTTAGCATTATACACGGAAACTTTGTGTAGAAGCTCATACTAAGGAGTTTGTTCGCTCAAGGCTTGGTGGCGCCAATAGGGAGTTGGGCATAATTTGTAATCTTCGGTACCTATTACTATTGAAAATGTTGGAAGGAAGTTTATGTTGAAAACTCTAATAAAATGAAAACAAAGCGTGACTGTAAAAGCAGATTGAAAGTTGCCTTGAGAATTTTTCCAAGGTCCAGCGACGAATTATGCTAGAATCTTGATAGCTACCAGTGGAGCTGGTAGTGCGATCCCAACCTCCTCATGGTGGCCACTGGAAGCTGCTCTGAAAGCGATGGGCTAATATGATCGGGCATAGATGTAGTCGGTAGTTTTTACGATCTCCTGTGGCCAGCGACCTCACCCAGTTGTATAATACCTTATCCTGATGTGGAGGCTCTGTCAAGATGGACATTCCCCTTCCTACCATACTCATGGGACTTTTATGGACCAATTAAGCTGGAGAGGGCCAAACAAGGTGGGCCGGAGTGGAATTGGGAGCCGAACGGAAAAACACCTGAGCTCCGCTTTCGCCAAGTCTTTCCTAACAGACCGAAGGCAGGATGGCGGTTAGGAACCCGGGAAGCGTTCCAAGGGTAAGACAAGAAGTCTAGGACATTACTCTTGTTTCCCCAGACCTGCTCAATTGTGTAGAAAACTGGAGAATACCCAGTGAGCACTCCTTTTCTGACCACAGAGTCATGCTGTTTAATGTCAATACGTGCTCAACTGTGAAGAAGGCACCTGGTTACAGGAATGTCCGAAGCACAGATTGGGCCGTATACAGACCAGTGGTGGAAAGATCACTACCCGAGGATGTTCCCATCCATTTTTGGAGCGCTGAAGATCTCGAAGATTAGGTGAGGAATCTCAGCAACCTCCTAAAAAATGCATTGGAAGCAGCCTGTCCCATTAAGAAATACAGGGGTAAAACCAAACCTCCTTGGTGGAACCGTAAGCTTCTCAAACTAAGGTCTGAAAGCAGAAAGGCCTTCAATAAAGCCAAATGGTCTAACTTGGATTCAGACTGGGACAACTACAAAAGGCGTCTTAGAGAGTTCAAGTACGAACTGCGTAAGTCAAACAGGCAGTGCCGTGGCCCCCATATGTGCAGACTGTGCATTTGCACTGGGCGGCACTTGGGAAGGGCGAGCCTTTCTCGAGCGAAGCGAGCTAAAAATTTGTACAATATGTATTTTATAAATATGCCGTGCCGACGGCAAGGGCGGCATCTCAATTTAAATGGGCGACGACAGCCGCCAAAATACAAGGCATTTTAAAATTCATGCAATCATGCAATAGAGTTAGCCCTTCTATTTCAGAAAGTACACTTCTTAGCTGGGCCAAGAAAAATTTACCAGCTCAGCACAAGTAGCACTGAGATAGGCTCAACTAATGCATGCAAACATATAAATTGAATAAGCAATCCCGAAAAGGTCACACCTCGCACATTTTTATATGCGAGATGTAAGTAATTGTTCCTTTAATCCCTGGGCGGAAACAGTTGCCCTCCAGCGGACTCTGTTTTGCGCGACAGCTCTCAGCTCTGACCAGATCTCCCGGTTGTTGCGGCCTCTGCTAATATGGTTCTCCTCCAAGTTGTTCTAGGTCTTCCGACTCGACGGGTTCCTTGCGGAATCCAGTCGAGGGCCTGTTTGGCTAGATTCTCGTTTTCGCATCGCAAGGTGTGGCCAATCCAATTCCATTTCCTTCGCCTGATTTGGTCGTCTATCCTTTCTTGGCCGGCACGGCGCCATAGTTCTTCATTTGAAATTCTATCTTGCCAGCGGATTTTTAGGATACGACGTAGGCATCTGTTGATGAAAACTTGTAGGCGCCCTGTGATGAATTGGGTGACTTTCGATGTTTCGCAACCGTACAAAAGAACTGCCTTAACGTTGGAGTTGAACAGCCGCAATTTGGTGTTAATTGAGAACTTCGTCGATCTCCATATGTGGAACAGGCATGCATATGCACTTCTTGCTTTATTTATTCTGAAACTGACGTCTTCTTCTGTACCGCCGTTTTCGGTAATAATACTACCAAGGTAAGAGAACTTATCTACCAGTTCCACGTCACGATTATTCAGCGCTGTTCGTTCAATGGTGTTTGCATTTATCCCCATTTCTTTGGTATTAGACGGGTTTAACCTTAAGCCTGCCGAACTACTTTCCGTTGCCAAATTGTTTAACATGTTCTTGAGGTCCTGGTGTCTGTGGCCAGCAAACAGATATCATCCGCGTAGTCGAGATCCTTAAGGCGGTCTAACAATCCCCATTGTATGCCACCTGTTCTCCTATCTAGAGCGCTGACAAGAATGTCATTTATTACTATAAGAAATAGTAATGGTGAAAGTAGACATCCTTGTCGTACTCCTGAGCTCACCTCAAAGCTGTCGGATAATTTTCCATTGTGGAGAACTCTGCATTTGGAATTGTTGTATAGAGCTTTTATCAATTCTATTATTTTGTCCGGCAGTCCACGTTGCCGTAGAGCTCGCCATATAAAGCTCCTATTAACCGAGTCGCACGCTTTCTCATAGTCTACGAAAGCAACGTAAAGGGGGGATCGGAATTCAGTAGACTGATCCACTATCGTGTTAATATGGTCTATGCAGGAGCGGCCCTTTCTGAATCCAGCCTGCTGTCTTCTAAGCGTTCGATCTACTGCATCTCTTATCCTTGATAATAATATGCGGGACAAGATTTTGCCCACAGTAGATAGTAGACAGATGCCTCTCCAGTTGTCACATATTGTTAAGGGGGACCTAACGACCATATTGTTAAGGGTATTTTGACAATTATACCTTCCGTCCAATCCTCCGGAAAGGTACAGGTGTTCCATGCTATTTCCAGGATTGGATGTAGCGCATCTGCTATGAGGCTTGAGTCGGCTTTCAACAATTCTGGCGGGATGCCATCTTTTCCAGCTGCTTTACCATTGGCCATGGCATGAATTGCGGTTACAATATCAGTCTTGGATGGGGCACGAGTGGTGATTCTTATTGGCTATGCATTGTTGTTGTTGTTTTCCTGAGGTTCCTGTGTAAATGAACCATTCAGGGCGGCGAAGAAGTAATCTCTCCATCTTTGGAGTTGCTCCTCGTCGCTGCACAGCAGCCTTCCATCCGCACTCTTTACTGCATGTTTTTTAGTAGAGTGCTTTCCCGATAACTGTTTAGTGATTTGGTACAGCACCTTACTGTTGCCTGTGTTTGCCGCGTTTTTCGCTTACTATGCGACCTCGTTTATCTGCCGCCTTTTATCACGCGGGACACTTCTCTTTACCTCCCGGTGTAATTGGGAATATTCCCGTTCAAGTTGTTGTCGTTTTTCCGGGTCTCTTGTAGAGTTTACGTTATTTTTGAGGGCCCTTCTGCGTTCTATTTTTTGCCAGGTTGTGTCCGAGATCCAGTGTTGCTGGTTTCTTTGGACATAACCGATGCTTGTTTCCGCTGCTGTTATTATAGCGCCCTTTGTTGTGCTCCACAGCTCTTCAATATTTGTGTCGTCAGAAACGGTTTGCTAGTTTAAGATTTGTTGCAGACTCCCACCAAATTCTCTCCTTTTACCGCTCTCCCGCAGAAGGTCACGATTTACGGCATCTCTTTGGGCGTTTCTGATCGCGGCGATTTTTAGGCGGATAGTTCCTGCTACCAAATGGTGGTCACTTCCAGTGTCTGCTCCCCTAAAGCTCCTGACATCCTCCAGAATAGTTCTCCATCTGCGGCCGACGGCCACGTGATTTATCTGATTTTTCGTTCTACCATCGGGCGATACCCAGGTCTCCTTGTGTATCTTCTTGTGACAAAAGTAAGTTCCACCTACCATAAGTTGATGGGAACTGCAGAAGTCAACAAAAAGCTCACCATTGGTATTGGTAACTTGGCTTAGGCCTTGATTTCCAATTGTGTGTTCAAGGCCGGTGTTGTTGGGGCCGATCTGTGCGTTTAAGTCACCCATCAAAACAATGATGTCTCCTCTTGGAATAGAGCGAAAAACCTCATTCAGTCGCATGTAGAACTCGACTTTGATGTCATCTTCTGCGTCTTCAGTCGGAGCGTAGCATTGGACTATCGTAGTACTTCTTAGTCTGGTACTTAGGCGCACGGTAATAATCCTCTCAGAAACTGGTGACCAGCTAATGAGTCTGGACCTGGCTTCCTTGGTGAGTATTACGCCAACGTCGTTTCTCCCAGAATAAAGAAGGACTCACCGTTTGGGCAGATATATTCCCCCGCATCGGGCCATCCATCAGCAAACAGCGTTCTCACATTCCATGATCCGATTCGTGTCCTGGTTCGAAAAGCAAAGGTCGTCGTAGTGTTGTCCATCCGGTTCCGAGGCATTGTTTGCCGATTCGTAGCAATTATGTTTAATGGGAGCGGGTTCCTAACCCTCAGCCCAACCGACTTAGAACTCTGTTTTGTAGCGCAGATAACTCGCCATTCGACCGTCTCCCGTTAGCTCCTTCCGAAGAAGTACCCCAGGGGGCACCGCGGTGAGGTGGGATTAGGACTTGCTAACAGAGCTGCTAGGTGTTCGTCTGCAGTTACTCTTCTCGGGTTTTGGCAGAAGTGACAAATCGGGTGCCACCACCTTCCGAGGTCTTTGTTAGCCGTTCGCCCCGCAATGCGAGATGTGACCCCCGAAATTGCACATTCAATTAAAACAGAAAGAAATACAATACACAAAGAAGCGTGCAAGTCAGTCAAGTGAGATTGAACTCCTTTTAAGAACGTCCTTACTAATGCTCACGCTAAAAACATCAATATTTCTATTCACAATAACGAGCGACCCAGAAAACCTGAGTCGACCTTTCCATTAATAATAATAAAAATAGACAAACCCTTCCAACACAGAAGGCGCAATTCTCAGCTGGGCTGAGAAACTGCCCTGCGGCTCAACTGGAGCATGCAAACATAAAAACATATAGAAAAAACAGCAGAGAACAGCAGAGCGAGTCACGCCACAGTAACTAAAGATTTTTCAATAGCAACTTCACTTGCTGGGATGCTGAAAACACTAATATTTTTATTCACGTTAATAAGCATGCGAATAACAGGTTCATACTTGCCTTAATTCGTATTAGAGGAATTAGTGTGCAGGAGAGGTTCACCCCTCAGGTTGTAATTATTCGCTCTAAACGACGCACGGCTACGCAAGAAACCTGAGTCCACCTTACCATGCAGTAGTCGATGAACGAATATAACGTCAGCAACCTCGCGACTGTTATAGAGAGAGCTTAAGTTTATTAACTTAAGCCTGTTCTCGTAAGACGGAAGAATAAGTGGGTTATCCCAAGGGAGGCGGCTGAGTGCAAATCGGACAAACTTACGTTGAACCGATTCGATTATTCCAATTTGGGAGGAGTAGTGAGGAGACCACACCTGGAAGGCGTATTCGAGTAATGGCCTGACTAGAGATATGTACAAGTGCTTAGTGATGAGGGGGTTGTTGAATTCCTTAGACCATCTTTTTATAAATCCCAGGACTAAACTGCCGTTGGAAGAGATATAATTGATGTGAGTGGAAAAATCTAGCTTAAAATCAAACTGGAGACTATGTTGTCGAGAAAAGTATAGTCATAAATTATAGGACCACGTTTCCTACAAAAAGTCATGACCTCGAACTTGCTAATGTTCAGAACCAGGTTGTTGGCAAAAGTTTGCAATCCTCGGTACTCTTAATGAGACGGTACAGTTTGATGTCATCGGCGTAAATAAGGATATTAGAGTGCTTTAGTAAGGAGACAATGTCATCGATTGATAATATAAAATGCAGAGGGCCTAGATGACTGCCTTGCGGGACGCCAGAGGACGCTTCAATGTTTCTGGATTTGACTCCACGGAATAGGACTTGGTAGCTTCTGTCGGCTAAGTACGATTGGAACCATACCACAAGGGCATGCGGAAAGTCTAATTTTTTTAGTTTGAGGGCTATAATCGAGTGAGAGAGTTGGTCAAAGGCCTTACTGAAGTCAGTGTAAACACAATCGGTTTGGTAACCAGTGACAAAGCCCCGAACAGTGTGAGGAGAGAACTCAAGTAGATTAGTGGTAGTAGAACGAGCTGCAAGAAAACCGTGTTGATTTTTTGAGATAGGTCTCTTGCAGGTAGGAGCGATCGCGGAATAAATAATAGATTCAAGGAGTTTAGGTATACACGATAACTTCGCAATCGGTCGATAGTTTGATATCTTGTTCTTGGATCCCTTTTTATGGGGGATTATAAAAGAGTTCTTCCATAAAGTTGGGAAGCACCCTGTGTTAACGGATTCTTGAAATAAGTACATCAGAGGACACAGAAGGCCCCTGCACAGGATTTTAAAACAGCGGGGGGAATACCGTCAGGGCCAGATGAAAAATCCTGTGGGAGTTCGTTAATATGTTTCAAAATATCCCCGCTGGCAATAGAGAGAGATAAGTTATGAGCCACTTGTGATGAATTGATGTGCCTAAAATTGTTTACATCTGGTTCAAAGACAAGGGACGAAAAAGATTTGAGGAAGAATGATGCGAACATTTCGCAAATCTCGAATGGATTCGTACTGCAGGAGTTCTCGTGTTGCATGGTTTTTTTCTTAGAATTGATAAATTTAAAGAATGTGAGCGCAAAAATTTAAATGAGCGGCCACGATAAACAAAAAGAAGACAAACATCAACCACAACACTCAACAAATTACCAATAATTAATTAGCACACAAACAGAAACCTTCTGGAGTCGATTCCGTACATAATCCTTCGAATGCGTAATGTCTACTTTCTAGATCGAAACATCTCTTCGATTAACATTGAGAGGTCCGGGGGTCGAAGCCATAACGACAACCTTTTGCATTACAATTCAATCCAATATGTAGGCATGTGAGCTACCTTTTGCATTACCATGTATTTCAATACGAAGGTATAAGCACAGATGCCTAGTCGAATAGGCGAAACGTGTTCCATGTTGCCGAAAGCCATTTGCAGCCATGTAGCTGGCTCGAGCATGGCAGCTTTTGGTCGAGCTCCAGCAACACAACAGACTAGTTAGGTGATCTATCGACTACAACGTAAATCCCTAATTATGAAACGCGAAACGTCCTTTTCAGGACCTAAAACCGGATTAATCGATAAATGATAAACGAATGACGAAACGTTAAACAGAAACGGTCCTTTTCAGGACAAAATTAGTTTGCGGAGCAGAAGGCTAAGCAAGAAGTTTTGCCGAAATAAAAGGCAGTGGCACAGCAAAAAGTAGAAGAGAAGTCTTAAGTTTTCAGCTTGTCAGCGCGGGTCTTATCATCGAAAGCGAAGAAATGAAATTAAATGAATTGCTCATTTAAGCCGATTCTGAAGTAAGAGAGGAATTGTACTAATAAATGACTTGGTTGACTTTTAGTCCAGTAAAATAGTATTTTAATCAGGAAAGTTTTTGGGTAGTTTTGATTTCTTCGGTTTTTTATGTATTTTGCGGTGCTGAATCCTAATCTGAGGTTTTCTGACAAAATTACGTGACGGAACATTGAGAAAAATGCAAAAATATGAAAAAGTTCATTACTCTGGAAGTTGATAGGGTGGAACCTTGACTTTTACAGTTTTAGATAGGTGGGAGTATTCTCGCCATTCGACCGTCTGCGTACACTGATACCTTACTCATGAAAATAGACCATAGGGTTACAAAAATACAGGGTGATATGTAAAACTCTAAAGAAAAAACTTCAAAACGCCCTAGCGGCTAAACCGTTACGATATCCACCCCCCTCCCAAAAGATTTTCTGTTCGTCCAACCAAAACCTATCAACAGCCGGCCGCTTTGTAAACTTAACGGATACACCCTGTATAATAGCGTTGTCAATTGGAAAATCGGGTTTTTGCTGACTTAGAAAAATATGGAAATTTTCAACTAGCGCTAGAACCAAAACGGTGAGTCGGATAGAGATACTTGGGTGGTGAGATTTGTAGGAAATTTTGTGCTCTTTCATTTAGTATAGGAATGTTATGGACGAAAAGTTGATAGTTTCCGAGTTATAAGCGAAACCCCGCGAAAAAGTCCGAACTTATTCATATTTTTGCATTTTTCTCAATGTTCCGTCACGAAATTTTGTCAGCAAACCTCAGATTCGGATTCAGCATCCCAAAATATATAAAAAACCAAAGAAATCAAAACTACCCCAAAACTTTTATTCACAAATTCACTGGATTATTTGCCAAATAGAAAGAAAATTTATTTAATTAACAATTTCTTATATACCCCGTGTTCTTTTAATGAACTGGGTTTTGAGAGCTTTTGAGTTCCCATACAAAATCGAAAACCCAGGTTTTATCTGGGTCTTCTGGTTCTTCGATTTTGTATGGGAACTCAAAAGCTTCTCAAAAGCTCTCAAAACCCAGTTCATTAAAAGAACACGGGGGTAGTAATTCCTATAAAGAACAAAAAAGCCCGCGAGCAAAGCGAGCCAAAAAAATTTTTGCTCTTAAGGGCCGTGTTACAATTGAGGCTTTTTAATGTTGTTCGCAGTCTATAAAAAATACTCGGAATTCAAAACCGTTCCTTTCGCTTTAAAAAAGTTGTTTTCAGTTTTTTCAGATAAAGTGAAGTTGGCTGCAGGCGGACGAGACTTTGAATTTTCTTAAAGCCGGACTGCAGTCGAAATACAGTCGCAGACAAAGTTCAGTCGAAGCTTTTATTTAATCTGCTTTAATGACATTACATGTAATCAAAGCCCGAAGTTAAGTCAAAGTAAAGTCAAAGTCCCAATTGTAACATCGGCCTAAAGGGGGCGGCATCGGCGGATGTGCACTGGGCGGCAAAGTGCCTAGCCGCGGCCCTGCAAACAGGGAATACTGGAAGACTTTTTGTGAGACAATATAGGGTTTTTCGGACACCGCAAGACTTAGGAAGGTTCTCTCTAAAAGCCCAATATGCCAAGAATTGCTGCAACAAGCAGATGGTATATGGACTACAAGCAATCAGGAGTCATTGAAACTTCTGCTCGATACCCGCTTTCCTGGCTCGACATCTCTCGCGGCATCCGCAGGTTTTGGGAGCCGAAGTAGTGAATATAATTTAGGAACTATTGACAGACTGATGAATAGGGATTTACTCCTATGGGCCATAGAAGGCTTTAAGCCTTATAAAACACCTGGACCGGACGGAATTTATCCTATTGAAATTCAGAAAGTCAGTGACCTAATTCTGGACTGGCTTGCAACCATCTATAGGAGTTCCCTTCGCCTAAGCTGCATTCCAACATCCTGGAGGGTAGCGAAAGTGGCTTTCATTCCGAAAGCGTCTAAAATCTCCTACCACAATCCAAATAGCTTGAGACCTATATGGTTCACATCCTTTCTCCTCAAGATCCTCGAAAGACTTGTGGAGATTCATATTAAGCAAAGCATTGGGCGCATCCAGCGCACTCAGCAGCTGAGCAGCGGGTAAGGGCTGAGCTTGTTGGATGGCTAGCTGAACTAAGAAGCTTAGCTCAGCGGCTGGCAAATTTCTCAGCGTAAAAATTTTATGCTAAGCAACTTAGCGGTAGTGAATTGACGTAATATAAAATACAAAAAAAAATGTAGCTGTCAAAATAAATTCCAACCCAGTTATCCTATCCAGCCGACACCCACAGGTGAGTTACTTTTTACGCTGTGCTGTTCAGCTAAGCGGCTTTTTCGCTGAGTGCGCTGGATGCGCCCTGATAGAAAACTGCTTTCTCCCTCGCAGCATGCCTACACGAAAGGAAATCGATAGAGACTGCTCTCCTCTCCCTGCCCCGAGTAAAAATAAATGATGGCCTTAGAAGGGGCAAATGCCGACTGTGATTGAAACATAGTCCTCGGCCATCTGGCGGTTAACAGAAGGCTCGTTGCAGGACAGTACGGCCGTACAGGGGGCGATTGACGGTGAAACGACGGCCTTACCGTTCCAATAACGGCCATACGATGGTGGTACGGCGGCCGTATGGTTGCTATTACGGGTATACGACGGTGGTACAGTCGCAGCAACGTGGATATTCGCCCTCCTATAAGAAAATATATTTCACTGAAATTAAATGTTTGATTTTTTTCAGTTGTGTTTTTTTTCAACCCGTTAAATAACAAAATTTCCGACTAAAATATAAATCAACACGCACCACACACTTCACGTACAACAAACCGACGACTGGCGAGCTCGTTTCTCTTAACGAAAATGATGAAGTTCCCATAACACACATTCAATAATACATTTGGTGCAGATTATTTTTTTGGCTCAAATTTCCCGTCGAATGCCCGTTTCTACATCTCAGTACTTAACCTTTTAAATCTTTTGGTCAAATTTGGCCGTCGTAAGGCCGTATGTGCTCCCATTAAAAATGGTTAAAACCTCTACGGCCATCGTATGCCCCTTAAAAAGCCAAGCGGCCGGTGTTCGCCCTTTATAAGGCCGTTTTTTATTTTTACTTGGGGGGTAGCCGTCATTGAAAAATCCCTTGAATTCAAGGAGTTCGCTTTGGATGCTTTCTTAGATATTGAAGGTTCTTTAAACAAGGTTGAATATTCTGCGGTCACGGGGGCACTCCAGCGTCTGAGTGTCGACGGGTGCTCCAGGTCCTTTATTGATCAGCTGCTGAAGTGCAGGGTCATAAAGTCTGGTCTGGGCTCTCGAAAAAAGTCAGACGGGTTGGAAGAGGCACACCGCAGGGTGGGGTCCTATCGCCGCTCCTTTGGAATATAACAGTGCTGGTAAGCCTTAGGGAGTCTGGGTGCACCACTGTGGTCTAGGCTGATGTATTGTGCTAGTGGTGACCAGCAAGTACAGTTCAACAATAAGAGATATAATGCAACGAGCATTGGCCGCTCTTGTTCATTGGGCTATACAAAGGGTCTAGCCGTTAACCCAGCTAAGACTGAAGTAGTGCTCTTCACAAGGAAGCATAGACTTCCGATTTTCCTTCTTTAAGACTCTGCAATGAAAGACTGGTACTTAAGGAAGATGCGAAATTTCTGGGTCTGGGATAGGAAACTAACATGGAGGCTGAATAAGCCAATAAGGCCAAAACAGCTCTCTTCTTATGCCAAAGAACGATCGGAGTTAATTGGGGCCTTAAACCCCGCATCGTCCACTAGTTGTATACAGCCGTAATCAGACCTATACTTATGCATGGCAGATCGGTATGGTGGTCTGCATTACAGAATATTACGAATCGTAAGATACTGGAAAGAGTCCAAAGAACAGCTGAGCTGTGTATTAGTTGCGCAATGAGAAGCACCCCAACAGCTGCGCTGGATGTCTTTTTGCATCTAAACCCTTTGGACATACATGCCGAGCAAATGGCAGCCTGGACGGCTGCCAGGACAAAGGCTTCTCTTGGATGGACTCCATATTTATATGGTCACTCATCCATCCTTAGGAAGTTCGCCACCGCTGCGGACAACCTAGATTACACTACACCTAAGCGCACCTTGGAGAAAGGTTTCAATACCATCATTCCGGCCAGAGATGACTGGACAGATGGTGTTATCCCGACTGGGTCATTATGTATTTATACAGATGGCTCAAAAATTGGGAACAGCGTAGGTTGTGGTTGGTATATTTTCCGAGGCATTGAATATATGTAGATACCTCTTCGTTTACCCGACCATTGCAGCGACTTCCAGGCGGAAGTCACTGCTACCTGGGAGGCTCTCGAATGGCTGAAGGTAAATAATATATCTCATAAGAATATATGTATGTATTCTATCGGATAGCCAGGCGGACCTCAAGGCTCTTAATTCTATATTTACAACATCCACGACTGTTCTGAACTGCCGCAGGTCTCTTTGTGAGACTGCCACTCAGTTTTATATAACTCTGTGTAGGATTCCTGGTCACAGATGGATTAGGGGAAACTGCAGGGCAGATGAGATTGCTAGACAGGGAACCGAAGTGGAAAGGACACCCCACTTAACCCAGATGGGAATGCCCTTAGCCACCTATAAACTGGCTGTGAGAAAAATCAGCCTAGCTCGAGCCGGGCTGAGATGGACCACAGCAACAGTGTGCCGCACTCTTCACACAATATGGCCAACCGTGGACACACACCGACTAATGCTGAGGGTGTGGCAATAAGGATGAGGAAGAAACTGTCTCCCATCTTCTCTGTACATGCCCGGCCCTCGCGAGGGGAAGAGGGACCTTCCTTGGCTCACCTTTCCTTGATAGATTGAGTGAGCTGCAAAACACTGGTGTTTTTGACCTCTGTCGCTTTATTAAAAGCTCCAAATGGTTTGAAACGGCCTAAATTTTGTCCCAACACTAGAATGGCATCACAAGGGGCCCAATGGTGTGCCTAAGTGGGCTCCCTAGTGGGGGAGCAGCCATTTAAACCTTACCTTACCTAACCCGGGAAGCCAGGAAGCAGAACCAGTCTCCCGCCCAGCATTAACTCCCATATAATTTAGATGAAACAGTCCATGCCGGGCCCATCTGGTCTGCTTTTCTTTACGAGGGAGTGGTGCGAATCTTACATCGGTCCAGCAGCAGGGAATGTATGCGACCGCCTGTCTAAGGCCCATGCCCAAGACAGGAGACACTACTGACTAAACTCACCAACCCTTTTGCATGACGTTTGACTGCAGACCGGTACGAGCCGTAAAGGTATTACTTCGGCCTGACATCATCAACGTGACCCTTAAAGGCGATCCCTTGAGGGTGCTCATGCTCACCAGAGTCGGGGCGGGACAATGGGGCTTAGGGATCAGCGACCTACCGCCTATGTTTTCTTTGGGGTAAATGTAACTTCGACAAAGCTCGGTACCGAATTCACTCGCCTGTGGATGCACATGCATCGGTAGGTGGACATCACTTTACCGAAAAACTCCTGCCTCTCGGTTCTGGGAGTAAAAGAACCACCTTCTTCTTAACCCTTATTCTCCCCGCATGACAGGCTTTCGCCATTGCGTCAGCGGGGTTGGGGGCTATCTAGCTGCACTCTCTCCTGGCATTTGTAATGTTTGGGTGTTGTGGACCAAGCTAGTGAACCAGCTTTTGCTTGTGGCGTCTAGTGCCGCCTTATTTAGTGTGTGGAATAAATACAATTGCTTTTAAATAATGCAACATTTATTCATACCAAAATACCTATTCCCGCAGGGCAAGTTATTGCCACTCCTACTCGGACTGAGTTCTGGGAATCAATGATTATTCACAAAATCCTTACAACTATTTATACTACCTAATTCCCCTACTTATGTTACTTAGCTTAATAAATTTACTTTACATAATCTATTCCCCTATGGAATCCACTTGTAATACAGTAGTCGTTATATGTCTATTAGAACTGTCATAATTAACTTGTATTACAGTGTTTTCCATAGTGTGCTCTTATATACACTACATCCCTTCCCTTCAGGGAAAAAATTTTTCTTCCTATTGAAGGAAAATTTTTATATTAACATTTAACTAACCTATTATTATATATTTCTTTTATTTTATTATTTTCTAGTCTAATTTTCGAATTTACATTATTTGTTTCTACCACTACATATGGTCTTCACCTTATAAATGACCTTGGTGATTAATGTTTTTTCTATTACCTGTCTTAATCTTTACTTTATCATCTATATTTACATGCATACATATCTAGGGTATTTTGTCATAATTTTCTTCTCTTTTTAACTTTGATTACTCGATTATGGTTTTCGCAAACACTTGAGCTTGTTGTAATCTGAATTTCTAATTTTTTTGTATGTCCTATTATTTTATTTCTCTTGCATTTCTCATAGTCTTTCATATCATATTTAACCATCTTACTTAGATTCTTCCAACAGCATCTTTCTACAATTTTATTTATTATTCGTTTCACACTACTCTGTCCTCCTATATGCTGTATCCCATGGTATTCTTTTATTATCTTCTTTTGTTCTTCTTCACCTTCGATTCGTTGTGGTACGAATATTATTATTTTTATGGATTTTCTTTTTCCTTTATCTTCTTTTGTATCATGTTGAAAATCTTTTTAAATTCCTCTATTCCTATTTCTTTCAATAATTTCTCTTCTGATGATAGCGCTAGCTTCCTTATCCCATTTTCTATCATCATGATTGATAGCTTCTCCAATATCAAACCTAAATTCAGATCTAGATTATTACTATACTTAATCCTTACTTCTTTCTTTGCTATATCTACATTTTCATTATTATATTTTCTTCTTTGGATATCCTTATTTATAAATTTTAACACTTTCGTGTTCCTGATTTCAGATATGGATGTACATGTGTAGATGAATTGTTGATCAGACAAATCATTTCTCATATCGATGTTTTCAGGTGACTTTCTTTTTGTGCTTCTATTCTTCATTCCCTCTGTTTTAACCTTTACTATCTTTATATGCTTTACCTCTTTCTGTGGCATTACTGCATCAGTTATTTCTTCATTAAATATAACTCTATCTTCTTTTATACCTAATTTAACGGGCTGAATTATTTGTATTCTTGCAGGAACTGTGTTTGTTTGAGTATTGGTAGGAACTGTGTTTGT
This sequence comes from Thereva nobilitata, assembly GCA_963855945.1. NCBI lineage: Eukaryota > Metazoa > Arthropoda > Insecta > Diptera > Therevidae > Thereva > Thereva nobilitata. The sequence continues at coordinate 130,215,828 of OY979696.1, forward strand.
TTGGTCCATTGGTATTTCTATTTGCTCGAATTCAGTTGGTATTATTAATATGAATTTTTCATAATCCAGTTTGCACTTGTGTTTCACGAAGAAATCTTTACCTAATAATCCACCTGTTGCTATTGGGAAGTTCTCTTCTACAACATGTATTTTATGTGTTATGTCTTCGTTCTCTATCTTAAATCTTACTTCTATGGTTCCTATAGTTTCTAATTGCTCATCTTTAATTTCTTTTATTTTACTTATTTCCTTACATATTACCGTATCTTTTACGAATTTATCACATTTTATCAAGGAAATATCAGCTCCCGTGTCTATGAACCATGCTGTGTCTTTATTTGTTGCATCTGTTTCGATGTTTACATAATTTGTTAGTTTTTCATTACTTATCCTGTATATGTTTAAAGTTTTTATTACACTCTCCTCTTCGTCCATCTCTTCTTTTTCTGTGGGGATACCAAAGCATTTTTCTGAATCTATCTTATTTATCTTATGCGTGGGTCTATTCTGTATTTCTGCTCGTTTATCATCACTGTAAAACTGATTGTGTCTCTCTTGATAATTCAAACATTGTTTTTGCCCTTGCTGATTTTCATATTCTCTTCGTCCTCGATAGTCTGAATATTGCTGTTGCCCTTCTCCATTCTTATTTTGACTTGGATGTCTGTACTGCTGGTACCTCCAGTTATTATTTCTATGAGGGTCAAACGTGTCGTTCTGCCATCTTTCATAATTATTATTTCCGTAATTATTCACTGTTTCAAATCGCCATTTAGACCAATTTGCTTTTCTCATCTTTTCTGCTACCATTTCATATTTTGGTTGTTCGTTGTCGGCCTCTACCATGGTCGCTAGTTGTACAGCCTCATTCATCGTTTTAGGTTGTGCTGCAAATACTGTGCTTTTTATGTTACTGCGTAACGACAGAAAGAACAATGTTGGGAATCGATACGTTTTCGCGCGTTTTCAAAAGACAAACTGGTTGTGGCACTTCCTCGCTATAAAAGTAAGAGACATCATTGTCGACCAATATGCGGCGGGGAATCATATCGAAAGCTGCAAAGTCGGGTTCATCGCGATCTCCTTCAACATATATCCTCCCCATTACCCCAAATCCTCTTTTCATTACCCCAAATCCCCCTTTCATTTTACTAAGCTTACTACTAGACAAGGTTTGAAGAACCCTACGCTGAGTATGCCCAGTTCCGTAATCATCAATAAGTGAAGCTGAGATCTCCTCCCAGAACATTTTAGGAAAGTCCCTTTTCGATGTAGCGTGTCCTAATACGATTTTCCAAACTTGCTCAATAAAAGTAATAACCACCCACACAATTTTCATTCAAATAAACCCCCGACTCTCCAATTAGAGCTCCCGTAAATGCATGCATGCAAGAATTTAACACGCAAATCGTATGTGCTCCGTTGTTCCAGGTGACTTTATGGAAAACCTGTCTGTATGGCCCATTTTACACGATGAAACACGAAACAAAAAGTTTCATGCAACTTTGCTCGGTTTGAAGAGGAGAGGAGAGAGAGGGTTTGAGGGAACACGTGTTCCCTCCATCCCTCTCTCTCCTCTCCCCTTCAAACCGAGCCTGAAACTTTTTGTTTCGTGTTTCATCGTGTAAAATGGGCTTATGCATATGAAGGGGTTGATATGACTCTGTTTTTATAGGGTACAAATGTTTACACATAAAATTCAAACAGTAAAAGCTGAAAATAAAATCATTACGATATGTGAAAAGTGCAATAATAATAATAGTCCAGGCGCTGGAGCATTTCCAGTGGTTTTGGCGTGATGTAACGGACTTTTTTGGTGGAATTGGTCAGGAATGGCATCCCCAACGAAATCTAGGGGGTGCGCAAACATGAAAACGCCTTCTTGATAAATATTTCTTAAAGAAGCCTTCTAGGCGAAAAGTTTCTTGGACATGTTTTGTTCGTTATTGGATTTGCTAAAACTTAGCGTAAGTTTGATTTTTGAAATTTGAATTTTTGCATTGCAAAATACCGAAAACTGCGAAAAATGGTACTCTAACTTTAAAGTTATACCAACAAAAGAAAACACCTTTATTTTTCAATGTTATTCTGGAATTAGGTAGTTTAAGGTATGTTTAACTTATATCCAAAACATGATCACTGTCTGCCAAACAGTTTTTGCGTAATCGATTTTGCAATTAAGTGATTTTAAAAAATTAAATTTGTTGCAGCGCCAAAGAAAAAGCTCCCATGTTGGTCCTGATTTTTTTACGTATGCTTTAAGACTCACTTTATAATATCCAATCATAAAATTGCTGTTTTTTAATTTTTTTTTAGTTTTTATTTTTTTTCAAAAATTGCAAAATATCATTATTCCGGATATGCTCGGCGCGTTTCAAATTCGCTCGAAAAAGGACTCAGTTTCTATTGCACCAATTTAGCTGTTTTTCGAGCGAATTTGAAACGCGCCGAGCATTTCTGGCGCTATTTTGCAGCTAAGGGGTTTTTTTTCAAAAAATTAAAATACATTTAAAAAATTTAAAAAAAACAGCAGTTTTATGATTGGATATTGTGAGTGAGTCTTAAAGCATACGTAAAAAAATCAGGACCAACATGGGAGCTTTTTCTTTGGCGCTGCAACAAATTTAATTTTTTAAAATCACTTAATTGCAAAATCGATTACGCAAAAACTGTTTGGCAGACAGTGATCATGTTTTGGATATAAGTTAAACATACCTTAAACTACCTAATTCCAGAATAACATTGAAAAATAAAGGTATTTTCTTTTGTTGGTATAACTTTAAAGTTAGACTACCATTTTTCGCAGTTTTCGGTATTTTGCAATGCAAAAATTCAAATTTCAAAAATCAAACTTACGCTAAGGTTTAGCAAATCCAATAACGAACAAAACATGTCCAAGAAACTTTTCGCCTAGAAGGCTTCGTTAAGAAATATTTATCAAGAAAGGTCAAAAAACAGGGAATTTTTCGTGAATTTTTCAGTTTTTGGGCTCCCATAAATTTTCCAGGCGTTTTCATGTTTGCGCAACCCCTAGATTTTGTTGGGGATGCCATTCCTGACCAATTCCACCAAAAGAGTCCGTTAAATCACGCCAAAACCAAAATTTATATGTCTCACTTCTCCAGCGCCTGGACTATAACCACGAGGATTACAACCTCGTATTCTCACTTGTGTCCTATACTCTCCTGTGGTCATTTTACACAACTCTGCTCCACAACTCTACTTAATCAATAATTATTTCCATAGTCCACAAGGACAAGATGTATGTGCATCTGTTTCTTCCCAGCATTTTTAAAAAAATTGTTCTTTATGAGAATGTGTTCTGTTGTCTGTTACATATTTTTAAATCCTGCTTCGGATTCAGTGTAGTCCATGTTGTGGAAACTCTAGTGACCCCTAGCATCGTTATAATTTTATCAAATTTTCAAAACCCTCGAAGCTCTTTAACACATAATTGAGAGGTGATTTAAAAAACCATTGAAAATATGAATCGCGAAAAGTTACGCAAATAAATGGTTTCACTGTTATTTTTTTGTCAAGCTTTCGAATGTGCATTATTTATATTACGTGATAAAACTGAAAACAAAGATGACAACATCAAACTTCTTCTGCAGTAAGATATTCGTTAACAGCGAAGGAGTAGCAATTAAATAGTTCATCGAGCACACGAAATTGCTTGAGTAACATGCGACAATATTAAGATTATCCCAATGCTATCTTTTCTTTACATACGAGCATTTCTTTGTCACCGATTTGTTGTCATTTGCACGTAATTTGTTACGTGCTTAAAGGAGGTTATTACGTTATTATGACTATTCGGTAATGAAAGTTTCTTGTAATGAAAGAAAGAAAAGAAAAGGGTGCAGGTGCTCTTGATATCGCTTTGGTGGAAGAAGGTAACTTCCCTCAGACTCATGCGATCCAAGGCTACTTCCCCCAGAGAGTTATCCTAACAAACGAGAAAGTAACGACTATCGCTGCACAAAACTCGGTTCTCACAGACAAATGGAAAGTGGTCCAGAGGCGGCTGAATCAAAATATTCTTCACTTGGTCATGGTAGTGGGCAGGGCCTCCATAGCTTAGTTGATTAGTCTGAAGGAAAAAAATCTTATCAAGCTAATCCTCAAGTTAGGATCCTCTCAAGAAACAGCCACAAGGACATGGATCTTGGAGTGGCGATCAGTTCGACCAAGGGACCATCTGACGACGGAGCTGCGCTTGCACCAATGCCGGGACCATCTTGCGTTGTTCCAGAGTCGACCCTCGCAGACAAGGAACCAGTACCGCCCATGTACCATTATTTTTTTATTTTATTTTTTTTTTATACATTTTTAAAGCACTGCAATGTCGGTAGGTATAAAAATGATAGCTGCCACATTCGACATTGCAGTGCTTTAAAAATGTATAAAAAAACGGTATATAAGTGGAATTTTTTTTAAAAAAAATGTATTGTACAGACAAAAATATACAATATGTAAAGGAAAATGCCAAAAATTGTATGGGCTTGTGCCCCAGAATGTACAGATATGAAATCTATGTTACTAAATAGTACAGATCTTATATAAACCAATTTAAAAAGTTCACATTGCTCAGCAGTAACGGACAAAAGTTATGAAGGTTTAAAAAAGTTGATTTTACACTACGGCTAAGGTCATTTTATGTACATATGTATATAAATTTTAATGTGTGTATGGGATTTTTCACTTCACATTAGTTCCAATAGCTTCATGGCCTACCTATTGTTTGACAGCTGTGTAAATGTGAATCGGTCACTTCTCAAAAACTCCAAGGGTGGGTGCCAAGTTACAATTCCGAATTTGCTACTTTCACCGCGGACACTTGGAAATTACAAAGTGTGCCAAAATACAATTCACGCGTTTAATTTGACAACATGGATGACAACAAAATTTTGTAATTTATAAAATTTTTAATATTTTTTTTAAAGCAGTTCCGTTTTCGTTTCCGACTAGATCGGTCGCTTCCTCCAGCGGCTGGCCCCAGACCCGGATTTACCATACAGGCAGAGTAGGCACGTGCCTAGGGCGGCAAAAATTGGGCGGCGGCAAATTTTGGCGGAAACTTTGAAAACTTGTTTTATTCGTGGGAATTGAATTGCCCGCCTATTTCGTTGGCACGCGTACCAATATTATAAGTGGAAAATGCCCAAATCGAGAAAAGACTCGATTTATACAAGTCTCGATATTAGTCTGATATCGAATACTCGATAAGTTTTATTGTTGGGAAAATAAATAAATAATAATTGGAAATAAAATATTTGCTCTCAGAAAGGTGCATTTTATTGATTGAATAACTTTTCGTACCAAACTTATTCCACCATTGAAGAAGTTTGGGGGGAGGGGGCGGCAATTTCTGCAACTGCCTAGGGGCGGCAAATTTCTAAATCCGGGCCTGGCTGGCCCCCAAATCCTAGTTCTGTTTTCAAACAGTTATTACGGTATTTTAAACCCGTTGTTATCAAATCTGTATTCGTACAGTGAAAAGTGACCATTTATACTATCTTTAGTTTTCTGTTATCACATATTCTACATATGTGTTCAAGCGAAAGAATTAAATTTTTAAAAAAAAATTTCTGCTATCTAAACTTCTCATTAAGGAGATGTAACCGTGCTTTTTATATGTTTTATCCTTCATATGGAACCTATCAATGAAACCAGATAAATAATTTTTGAAGTTATACTTCTTTAGGCGCGTTTGGAAAATATTATGAGAGTGAATTTTTAGGAATCGAATTCGAGACGCGAGACACAACGCGAGACGGTGACGGAGAATATATAGGCTAGTGCCAAAGCGGATTTAAATGAGGAAAAAAAAATTAATAGCAGGGAGGGACCAGCAATGAAATGTCGTTAAGGTTATAACTAAAAGAAAAAACAAATTTTAAACTCGAAAAAACGAAAATGGTAAATTGGGGATGCTATTTAGGGGTTCAAAACGACTTTTTGCGATTTGCGGTGAAACATGACCTCCTACTGGAAAATGTTTAATACAAAATCTGTAGATAATAAAAAGATCTAAAACTTTTGTATTTAACATATTTTGACATAACCTCAAATTTTCAAGAATATGGCGGAAAATCGATTTTTCAGTTTTTAATTTTTTTTCTCCCGTAAAAATAATTCAATTTACATGAAAATTTGTAAGAGTACCTATACCTTGTGTTGCGTTAAATAAGCATGATTTGCTTTTTGTTTGGAAAACGGATAGTTTCCCAGAAATTAACATTTTTCGAAAAAAAATACCCTTATCTTGCATGGACAACTTTATTGATGTTTTTTTTCGAATTTTGATATTCAATAAGTGCTCATTTGACCATTGAAATGTCTAGCTTCAAATGGTCTATACATTTTGATACTTTATACCGCTTAAAATTAAGAAAAACCGAACACCTGATTTTTCGAATCACGTACATATTTCTCGATTTTTGCCATTTTTTTCAATTTTTTTAATTTTTTCTGTTAATGAGGGATTTAATTTTAATGACAGAACTTAGTGTCATATAATATTACTTACATTAAATAAATTTAATTACAGAAAGTGGGGAAAACCCATCCTGAAAATTTTAAATAAATAAAAAATAGATTCGTCGATTGAACTTTGTCTATTATAACTAGCTTGACATTTTCGATGAATGTGACCGGCTGTTAATTTTTCCATTATTTTGTATTTGTGGTCAAATCTTTGTTTGTAGTGCAGTAAAAAAAGGCCAAAAAATGAAAAGATAGGTATAGTCTGGTAACAGCAAAATTATGATTTTATCCTGTTTGGGATATCACCAGGAGTATATTGCTAAGTTTTGGACCTCGAAAAACTTGTGCTACTTTTGTTATAAACAATTATTAAAGTTTTTTTTACCACGTTTTTCGAGCTTAAAATGTGAATTACTCCGGTTCTATAAGTCGGATCGGGGCAAACTAAATACCAGTCTCTTCGTAATAAAATTTCCAATAAATCCTCGTTGGTTTCAAGTTTCTGAAGTACATACATAACCTACAAAACTAAAAAAACGAGAAAAATACAGTATTTTTTTCAATTTAATGCCCAAGACAGTCAACTACACCAATTTGCATCAAACTTTCAAAAAATATACTTTTTGATGTTACAAAACGACTTTGAAAAATTGGTGTCAAAGTTCTGAATCCGTTGGCCAAAATTGCATTTGTTATCTAAAATTTGAAATGCCCGCCATTTTATGCCATTAAGTCAAATGTACAAAATTTCTTTTTTCAAAATGTAGCACCTTTCGAATGCAATTAAAAAAAAAATTTTTTAGTGTAATTTTGGTTACTTTTTTTTCATTTGTTTATAACTCAAATAATTAACAATTGCATTTTTCGGCCATTTTGAAAAAAATTTAAAATTTTTTATCAGATCTGGTAGAGTATTTTGGGACAAAACTTACATTAAAAAATTTTTTTTTTAATTGCATTCGAAAGATGGCATGGAGAGCTACACTTTGAAAAAAGAAATTTATATTAATTAATTTATATGTATGTATATTATATGACACTAAGTTCTGTCATTAAAATTAAATCCCTCATTAACAGAAAAAATTAAAAAAAATGAAAAAAATTGAAAAAATCGAGAAATATGTACGTGATTCGAAAAATCAGGTGTTCGGTTTTTCTTAATTTTAAGCGGTTTAATGAGAATAAAGTATCAAAATGTATAGACCATTTGAAGCTAGACTTTTCGATGGTCAAATGAGCACTTATTGAATATCAAAATTCGAAAAAAAACATCAATAAAGTTGTCCATGCAAGATAAGGGTATTTTTCCCGAAAAATGTTAATTTCTGGGAAACTATCCGTTTTCCAAACAAAAAGCAAATCATGCTTATTTAACGCAACACAAGGTATAGGTACTCTTACAAATTTTCATGTAAATTGAATTATTTTTACGGGAGAAAAAAATTAAAAACTGAAAAATCGATTTTCCGCCATTTTCTTGAAAATTTGAGGTTATGTCAAAATATGTTAAATACAAAAGTTTTAGATCTTTTTATAGGTGGGTATCCACCAAGAGTTTTGTCTCCGCACCATCTCCATACATTATCCGCCGAAGTGTCTCCACCAAAATCAATGTGCCGAGATAAGAAATGTGCGGAGATGAGAAGTGCGGAGACTACACAAGCACACCGATATCAGCGAGCAATAATAACAAGAGTGATGAGGTGGTCTTCAAGGACAAGTAAAAGAGTTAAAGATATGAAAGAACAGATTAGCAATAACATTAAGCAAAAAGTCCAAAAAAATATAAACAAACGCGAGATGGATATATATTTTATGCAAAAAACACAAGAGTATGAAAGAAACAGAAGATGTTGCTTGATTTCTCGATTGGAATGTTTACATTCAAATGGAAGAAACACTGGAACAGAGCACGTGTAAATTGAGTTTGCTTTTTCTGTATGTATGCGTAAAATTTCATGTTGGTACACAATATTAGAAATGGATTTTCACTATGTATTGTTCGTTAAAAAAGGCGGGAATCTTGCAATTTTTTCCCTGTTGGGTTAATTTTGTCTTAACCGCAAAAAAAGTTGAAAGAATTAGAAGTTAATTACGAGGAAAATCGAGAATTTTAAAACGTCTTTATTAAGACGATTTATAAAAGTAAATGCAAAAGGCGATTTTTCAACAGGCTTAAGTTGTTTGGCTTAATGTAGAATCAAATTTAACTACAATGATGTAATAACCTGAAAATCTGAAAATTATAATATTTGGACTTACGTTCGTCTGGTTCTGAGGTACAGAAATGACAGTCAATTTTACTAAATTGGCATTTTAAAACATTTGACAATTGCAGCTCTTTTGTATCTATCTCACGAGCCAAATTTTTATAATCCCGCATTCGTTTTGTGTGAATATTTAAAATTTGATGACGACGACGAAATCACGATAATCCTTGTAGATTCAGTTAGGCTAGCGACATACGATTAGGTTTCCCCGGTACGGCTAACCGTCTCCGGCTTTGTTTGACTCGGGAAAAACCTAATCGTATGTCGCAAGCCTTAAACCAACTAAAACACTATTTGCTACGCTTGAATAAAATACACGGTTCACATCTCCTCTATGAGAAGTTTAGATAACAGAAAAAAAATGTATTAATTAAATTCTTTCGCCATGGTCACTTTTCACTGTACGAATTCAGATTTGATAACCGAACTGCAACACTATTTGCAAATAAAAACGTAAATATTCGATTTCCGAATTAAAAACGCGACTTTAATGCAAATAAAACGTAAATATTCGCTTTCCGAATTAAAAACGCGACTTTAATGCAAATAAAAACGTAAATATTCAACCGAGAACTGTCAAAATATTTCCAATGCACATTCCAGTCACTTCCCGCACATTTTTTATCTTTCTTTCACACACATTGCGTGTAGTGTGAAAGTAATTCTGCCTCTGTTTATCATAGATATTACTTCTTTGATATTTTGACTTTTTCGCTCCCATTGAATTTTTATCAGCTGATCTCAAGGTCCCTGAAACATTTTTAAAAATTTGTTCTAGCTCATCACTCTTATTATTATTGCTCGCTGCCGATATTCCAGTGGATACAAAACGTATCCATTAAAAAATGTTCTGTGTCGGTGCGGAGAATTTCGCGGGGACTCTGCGCGGATAAGTAAATGCAGTGGATACTTGCAAAAAGACTTCGAAAAGTCTTGAAGTTGCTTGTTGAGGCATATCTTTTGTTTTCCAGTGAATATGGAAAACACAAAACATCTTAGGACAGACAAGGGTATTAGTAGGGGAGCTAGCATTTGAAAAAATTGTGTCGTCCCAATCTTCTGCCGTTTGATTTTAAGTAATTTCAAGCATTTTTTATAATATGATATATTTGTGGGAAGTGGACCCTTCTCGAGTTGGGGGGGGGGGGGGTAAAAAGGGGTTAGAATTGAAAAAAAATTCTGCCACTGCTTAAGTAGGTTCTAATAGGGCTAAATACTAGTGGTAGAAATTTTTGACCACTTGTACCCTCCCCAAGCCACTTCTAGCTGAAGTTGCCATTTCACCCCCAACACCCCACCAAATGGTCAATTTTACGAACAGAATAAGTCGTTGTGGGATGCCGAATCAAACGATTATAAAAATAAAAAGAGCGTCTATATGTATATTTACACTAAAATCGTATAATCGTAATCATTAAATCATATTTATACTAAAACCGGAAAACATAAAACATTGCGCGCACACAAGAATTTTATCATTCAAGGTCGTATCCACCTAAAGTCTTGTCTCTGTAGAGTGCGCGCACAGTCCTTTAGAACATAGTTTGAGACTTTTCATATGCTTCCTGCAAGATTTTAGTGGATACTTAATGAAAGCTTTGTCTCCGCACAGTTTGAGATTTTTCGTTTTTTGCTCTATTTGTGTGGATTTTTGTGTGCGCGCACTGTCTGCAGACCGCAATGGAAACGCACCTTATTACCTACAACTTTTGTATTTTCCAGTAGGAGGTCATTTTTCACCGCAAATCGCAAAAATCGTTTTTAACCCCTAAATAGCAACCCCATTTTACCATTTCCCTTTTTTTCGAGTTTAAAATTTTTTTTTCTTTTAGTTATAACCTTAACGACATTTCATTGCTGGTCCCTCCTCCAACTAGCACAAATGCATCACCTTACAACTAAATTGTTTTATATGTATATGTTTTCTAATTGCATGTGTAAATACTTCTTGGCTGAATTAATGTTTTATTAATTGTATTTTGCACTCCAATGCCATTTAGCTAACAAATAAAATTGTGGGAATACTTATACGGCAAAATTATAAAACTAGTTTATTAAATATTGTATAATGTTTATATAAATGTTGCCTTGAAACCATTTATGAAACTTAAAGGTATTCGAATTCATTTTTACATTTATAATTATTTTATAAATACTTTAAGAACCAATCTATAAAGTAATTATAAAACAAGTGTTTTCTGTATTAGAGCTAAATATAATATCAATTTAAAGGTTTACACAACTACGTTATAAAACATTATTGCTTTTTGAGCTTAAAGGCTGGTATATAAGCTTATATAGAGCTACTTTATTAAAGCTCTATTAAATAAATAAAGTTAGCATTTAAACAACCCTCCTTCAACCAGCATCTATAACACTCTCTTACAACTATTTTGTGGTTAGACATTTTGGTACAAATAATAAATATGTTCATGGGTAGCTCTCGCTCTGCTTTTCAGTCAAGTGCACAGTACAGTATTTATAAGCGACTTATTCTTGCTTTTTTTGAGCTTGATTGGTATACAATTTAATGAATTACATGAGATTTTATAATGGATATTTTGAAATGGAATAATGTTAACCGAAGCGGCAATTTTCGAAAGAAAATGAAACAAAAACAGAACCGATTCATAATGAAGACGTGGACTTTAATTCTGCCATAACAAATTCTGTAACAGAAGCATGTACGATTTTACAACACTGCCCCGCAGATGATAAAACTTGCAGTGAGAACTCGTTGTTTTAAAGGATATATGGGCAACAATGGTTCCTACTGGCAACATGGCTTATCGATTTGCCTTAGGAAGTACTTGTTGAATGAAGAAATAAATCCACAAACCATTTCTCTAAATATTAATGTAGATGGACTACCAGAACACAAGAGTTTTAGCCCATCTTATGTAACATATGTTTTGTAGAATTCAAGAAATGGTTTCTAGAATTGGGTCTAGTCTATGGTAAAAATTATATTTGTTTCTCAATTATGCGCATGCGTATTAAAAATCTTGCAAGTCGCTCTTTAATAAAACCATTATATAGCAATAAAGAATAAAAACTGCTGTAATATGAGCAAAAATGTGTTATAAAGGTAATTGTAAGAGCTGGTTATACAGCTAATGAATAATCCTCGGAGCAAAAATATCACGCAAAATACTTTTACACAGCCCATTGTTCTATAATTCTATTATTGATCTTATTTTATCCCTAATTTACTTCTTATAAAATATTATTATCTTCCAAGTATCTAAATTACTTTTTAATAGTTTCAATAAAAGTAAAATAGCCTTACTGCAAGAGAAGACATTTTGGTTTTGAAAATGGTAAGCAAAGGGAAGCCGCCATATTAGAAAAACCGGTTATAAAGTTAAAAATTTTTTTTTTCTTTTTCACTTCTACAAATGATTTCAAAAATGTACGCAGAAGGTACCATATTTTCATAGATTCGAAAAAAAGTGGTACCATTTGATAATATCATAAAATAATTAATATTCAAAAATTAGTTTAATATTAACATTTGTTAAATTTTCATTATTTTTATGGCGCGTTGTACCTATTCGAATTATTACCAAGACTTTCAACAGTAAAGTGAACTTTGCAAGTAATTTTCACTCCGCCAAAGCCAATATTAGAATTTAAAATTGTCATATTATTATAAGATGACTATAATGATGTCATCATAATATGCAAAAAGTTAACATGGCGTAAAATATTAAAATTAAACGAATGCCAAGTGAGTAAGTAAATAGCAATTATGTTACCATAATGTTTTTTAATAATATCTAATGAAAATAGATATACAACAAAATGGTTACAATAATCCTCTAAAATTTACGGATATAAGGTTGTATAAAAATGTTTTTTAAAAGTCATATAGCTACTTTTACAGACAAATAGTTCTGTATAATATCTTATTATACAGTTTTAAAACAGCTTTATCAGTTACTGTGTAAAAGTGATATAATTTGCTGGACAAGCGATTAAACAACCTTTATGTACGACACGTACAAAGCAATTTTGCTGTATAAACCTGCGCCTATTTGGGGTATATAAATGTTGTTTTAATGTTGGCAAAACGTTTCCAACACTAAATTATAAAACTTCTACACTTATTAAAAGGTTGTGTAAAGATTCTTACAACATTTTTAAAACCTTTTGTGTTAGTTGGGTAATTTTTTTTCCCAAAAAACTATCGGCACTAGCCTAATTGGCGAAGGGTATAGAGGGCAAGCATTTCAATTCCCATTCTTTAGCTATGCACAGATTGGGATTATTATGGGTATATATGAAAATTCGTAGCCGATGTCTGTCGATTGGTGAGCGGGTTTTTATCCTGAGGCTATAGAGGGAAATAAATTTTATGTACGATTCATCAGCTAAGCGAAGGAAAGACGTTGCTATGTGAGGGGTTCTCTCGCGAGGCTATGGAGGGGCCTGTTTCACACGGGACGACCGCCAACCAACAGAAATCGCACGATATTCATTTTTTTAGAGAAGAGGGTGAGAGGTGTAAAGTAGAAAAGACTAAAAAGTAGAAAATAAAAAATATAGTTTAAAAAAACTAAAAAATACGCTTTTATTTTAAAATGAACTAAAGAGTAAAAAATAATTTTGAATGTAAAGTTTTTACTGCTCCAGTCAGTATATGGAAATTACCTAACTTTCGAAATGTAAAAAAGCGTGGGCGCTAAGAATATAGGTAAAGAGTCCCAGCTTTTTACATTTCGAAAGGTAGGTAGTTTCCATATACTGGCTGGAGCAATAAAAACTTTACATTCAAAATTATTTTTTACTTTTTAGTTCATTTTAAAATAAAAGCGTATTTTTTAGTTTTTTTAAACTATATTTTTTATTTTCTACTTTTTAGTCTATTATATGTCTTCCGCCATTTTGTAATGACAGCCATATTAGATTTAAAATGACGTCACACACCTTACTGTACTATACTCGTCATACACTTTCATTCAATACTCATCCCGAGGGCGCTGTAAGGAAAAAGATAAACCGCCATTTTGTGTTGGCCAAAATTTTAAATTTGGAATGACGCCACACAATTTATAGTATTCTAATTGTCACACCCTTTCATTCGATACCCATACCGAGTGGGTTGCACAGAAAAAGGTAATCCGCCATTTTGAATTTACAATGACACCACATAGCTAATAGTATTTTACTTGTCATACCCTTTCATTAGGTACCCATATCGAGTGGGTTGTAAAGAAAAACGGTAATCCGCCATTTTGCGTTGACCGCCATTTTGAATGACGCCACATAGCTAATTGTATTGAACTTGTCATACCCTTTCATTTCATACCCATGTTGGAGAACCCAATTTCAAAATTCACCCGCCATCTTGGTACCGCCATTTTGATTTTCTTACAAAATGGTCAGATTGCATTGTCACGCGAACTATACATATGTGCAAAATTTGAAGTTGATCGGATATATGGAAGTGAGTCAAAATCAAGTTGCAAGATTTGTTTACATAAATGCAACATACAGGTGAAGCTAATATAAAGCGTATAAAAAGGTGGTCCGCCATATTGTGTTGGCCGCCATTTTGAATTTGGAATTACGCCACAGAGCTAAAAGTATTCTACTTGTCATTGATGCAAGTTACACTATCCAACATTTCGTTTATTACCCCCATACACAAACCGATTTTTTAGGCAAGGGGTCGCAGCCATGGGTGCAAATTACATGCATGACATATACTTCCCTGCGACCCCTTGCCTTAAAACTCGGTTTGTGTATGGGGGTAATAAACGAAATGATGGAAAGTGTAACTTGCATCATTTGCTTTCATTTCATACGCATATCGAGTGGGAAAGAAAAAGGTAGTCGGCCATTTTGTGTTGGCCGCCATTTTGAATTTTGAATGACGCCACATAGGTAATTGTATTCTACTTGTCATACCCTTTCATTTGATACCCATGTCGGGGGTCAGCGAGCACAATTGCAAAATTCGGCCGCCATCTTGATTTTTTTACAAAATGGTCAGAATGCATTGTCACGTGAACTATACGTATGTGCAAAATTTCAATTTGATCCGTTACATGAAAGTGGGTCAAAAACAAGTTGCAAGATTTGTTTACATGAAACATACAACATACAACATACAGTGACTCACAATGAAAGTCGGGCAAGTAATTTTGACATTTTTGACTGTAGTTTTTAATATCAAAAAATAAATAAAAACAAAAGATTTTTTTAAAATAAATACTATATATTTTATACAACATAATTTAAAAAAAAATCAACAATTCCTTTGATAACAATTAAAATAAAAATATAAATCCAAATGGAGACCAAAAAAGAGCTCACACTGTAAGTCGGGCATTCCACAAAGTTTTGCTTTAGTATTTTGTACAATAACCTTTTTGCAATACCACCGCTTTTAACCTACGAGGCATTGACTCCACGAGGTTTTTACAAACTCTCTTCAATTCTTCCTTGTTTGAGCACCGTCGATCTTGCATTCTTCGGCCCAATTCGTCCCATAAGTGCTCTATTACGTTAAGATCTGGGGACTGCGCTGGTGTTCTAAGTACTTTCTTACATTTATAAAGTAACCACTCCTTCACTATTAGGGACGTGTGCTTGGGATCGTTATCCTGGTCAAATGTAATATTACCAGATATGCCCAGTTTCTGGGCACTCTCTTCGACATGTCTTTTTAATATGTCTAAATACATCCACTTGTCCATATTTCCTTCAATAAAATGAAGATTACCCACCCCGGCAGCAGACATACACCCCCATACCATCACGCAGCCCCCTCCGTGCTTCACAGTCTTTTTGACGTGCTTATTTAAAAATTCTTCCCCTGGTTTCCGCCACACATATCGTCTTTCATCGGAACCAAAAAGGTTAAATTTGCTCTCATCGGTGAATAAAACCTGTTAAAAACAATAGGGGAAATTTCTTAGCTTTTAGTCAATACCAATTACCTTGCTCCAGAAGTCAAAATCCTTATCAATAAATTCACGAGCAAATTTTAGCCTTGCTTTCCTATTTTTTTCTGATATGCAAGGTTTTTTTCTCGCTACTCGGCCGTTTAATTTTGCTCTTCGGAGCACGCGCCTGACATTTTCAGGATGGACATCCTTTCCGAATGACTCCTTCACAACTCCGGCTAATTTCACCGCTGATAAAAATGGATCTTTCTTGATTGTAAGGACGATAAATTTTTCTTCCCTTTCTGTTAATTTTTTGCTCGTACTGGTTCTTGCCTTATCTACAATTCTTCGTTCTTCTTTATATTTTTTAATAATATCATGGATTGTAGATTTGCTTTTATTTACTATCTCAACGATTTCCCGCTGCGTTTTTTCCTTTTTTAAAATTTTCTATTATAATTTCCCGTTCACTAAAAGTAGACCTTGGTTTTGTAGCCATTGCCTTATATCACACTTGTTTTCCCTTATAATTGGAAAGTAAAACTGATGTCTTTTGCTTATGGCAGTTGTACATCCTAAAAATGTTCGTTCTGGATAACGGTTTATTGTGTCTACTTGGAAGTAGAACAATGGATTGTTATAATTGCCCGACTTATGCCCCAGTTACACGAATGACATACTTGTCATTTTTTCTGTCATAATTTGTCATTATCATCATACACGGTCATAATTTGTGTCATTAGCTGCGTTCCATTGGGCAATATTTGCTACTCCGGAGTACTCCCGGGTATACTCAACTACCCCTGCTCTTGCTTTAGGGTATTTCACTCCTATTAGAAACGCATAAAATTTCCGCCAGGTTTGCAAGCTTTAGCTATTTAAAAATAGATGGCCTTTTGTTTTTTAAGGTTAAGTAAACTGTCGATTAATTATTTTAAAGTGTTTTTTTAAAGTAAATCTACAAAAACGGTAAATATAGTATACACTAAGATATAAAATTTCCTTTTATTTAAAGAAAAATAATTATTTCACATTTCTTTTAAGGGCAATAAATTAATTTGAGGTTATGTTTTACTCGTATTTTCTTCTGATATGAATAATCGTGTTCCATTGGCCATGTACTCCGGAGTACTCCGGATTAGAAAATTTCTCCCAATGGAACGCAGCTATTATTTCTGTCATAAAAAATAAACAACAACAATGCCATTAATTAGCTGTTTTCGATTTGCCCCATTTATCTGATATTCATCACATATTCCTCAAATGTCAAATCTCGTACTCACTTTTGCCTCACTTTTGTTCTGTCAAATTGTAACTGATTGCAAAAAGCAAATCGAACAGTCACTTATGTGATAAATAATAAAAATTTTATAAATTAATTTTCCATACACCGAGATCAAAGAAATTGTCTCTTCATAATACTTCCGCTGCTGAATATGAAATTATTACAAAATAAGATATTCAACCACAATAAATACATCAGTGCATAACATCAAAATCACATACTCAACTGATGTGATGAAAAAATATTTTTATCACATCACTTGGTTTTGTATCAGTTAGAAGCTGTCGCCATCTGTTGTAAAATAGGAACTGAACCGCCAAATCGAACAGCCATTTTCACTGAAACTGAGGAAAATGTGAGGCATATCAGATAAATGTGGCAAATCGAAAACAGCTATTATGACCAGAGATTATGACAATTGTCATTTTTTGTCATTCGTGTAACTGGGGCATTACAGTGTGAGCTCTTTTTTGGTGTCCATTTGGATTTATATTTTTTTATCATTGAAAATGATTATAGGGTCGGTAAGTATGAAAATTGGTAACGAAAAATGTAACGAAAAAGCGTTACGCAGAGATGCTGAGATGCATGTGTCTTTGTATCGTCGTGTATCGTGCTTGGAATACAGAACTACAGGAAGGGCCCTCGCACAACCTTCTATATTACAAGCCATGAACAAGAATCTCAATTGAGAGAATCGGACCACCAAATTCTCCCAAATTCTCCAAATTACACTAACAACATAACGTGATTTCACCGAGTTATGGTCCGATTGAGCGGAAATTCGCTCTCAATATTTTCCTTGTTCATGGCTTGTAATATAGAAGGTTGTGGCCCTCGCCGAATTTTAGCGTAGTGAAATTCTTTTTGTGTGAGTGCTCAGGTTTTTATAGTGTGTGTGCAAAGGAAGGCGAAAAAAGCGAGTGCATTTGAAGAGGCAGAAAACAAGAAATTCTATTTTGTTACATTTATAATTATTTCGCGTGTATATTTATATAGAGGTAAGTTTCAACATATCGCAAAATCATTTTCAATGATCCCGTCGTTTGCGTGTTTGCAAAGACTGTAGATTTTTTTAATTGTTATTCAAGGAATTGCTGATTTTTTTTTAAAATTATGTTTTGTAAAATATATAGAATTTATTTTAAAAAAATATTTTGTTTTTATTCATTTTTTGATACAAAAACCTACAGTCAAAAATGTCAGAAGTACTTGCCCGACTTTCACTGTGAGTCACTGTACATGTCAACCTAATATAAAGCGTATAAAAAGGTCTAATGGACGAATTCTATGTATAATATTACGGGAAATCAACCCCAACAATAGGCTGTTGGGCAAATAATGAGGAAGATAATCAAGTTGTAAGATTTTCGTAATGAAATTAAAAAAACTCCAGTGTCGGAATATAAGATTATTAAGAAACCACAAAAAGTAATGAAATGAAGACGTCGTAAATCACGAGAACGTCGACAAACTCACTGTGAATTGTTGTGACCTTGCAGCCTTGACTTTCGTCGATAAAATGCCTGAAAACTCAGAATTCAATATACATACTAGCTATCTATTTAAGTTAGCAAGCCATCTATAACAACCAAAACCTGTAGACAGAAACAACCCACCTACAATATAGTAGTTGCTTCAGACGGAAGATTTGCATTTGAGTTTAAAAGTTTGGACATCAAGAAAATGCACATAATATTCACAATTATTTTACCTTTTTCTCTTCCTTTTAGGACTTCTAGTTTTCTGCATGCTGTCATTAGAATTTTTCAATTAAATAAATAATATGAAAAACAGTAAACATCACTAGTAAATTTTAGACAATAAAAAAAATGAAATTCCCGAAAAAAACCGCAGACTGCTTGATTAAACAAGTATAGACTATTGTTACTGTTTTTTTGTTGTTCTTTTTGTATATTTATTCGACTACTACAAATCTAAATTATTAAGAAACTATATAGAAAACCAGCCAGGAGTTCCAGGCCTTTGCTTATTTCTATCCAAAAAATCTTCAAAACCTTTTTTCGAATCTTCTAAAGCTCGATCTTCACTATCCTTTTTCTCTTTATCCTTTTCGGGGAATAGATCTGGAAATGTGAACTTCGTATCTTTCGGCTGTAAAAGAATACAAAGAAATTGTTGTTAATATAAAATTTTAGTTAAGGTTTGGATAGATTTTGAAGTGGAGTTGGATATTTACATCTGTACCGGGAAAAAATAAAAATGCATCTACTAGTCTTATTTATAACATGGAAGTAACATTCTTACCAAAGTAACATAGGCAATTTTCATATCCTCATCCTTTAAGACATGGCCATAAACTTGATCTCGTCTAGTTGACCCCAAAGCTATTCTTGTTCGC
The DNA here is from genome assembly GCA_963855945.1 of Thereva nobilitata. Taxonomy (NCBI): domain Eukaryota; kingdom Metazoa; phylum Arthropoda; class Insecta; order Diptera; family Therevidae; genus Thereva; species Thereva nobilitata. The sequence continues at coordinate 130,235,130 of OY979696.1, forward strand.
ACTTCGATGATCGGAACTTCATAAATTTTCTCAAGGTAGTTTTTCACATCATATTTAGTCATTTGCATCGAACATGAAAACGTAACAATATTTTCTGGTTGTTCCTCTGGTGGTCTAATTAATTTTAGCCAGAAATTTGGCAGAAAAACTCTTAATTGTGGATTCCCACGCTGATACAGGGGATACCACCTAGTCGACATCTTTTATTTAAAAATTGTGAAGTGACAATCAGCTGACAAATTCCCTTTTTTTGATGAGCATGGTTTTATGCATGGAGGCTATACAAGGAGATAAAACTACGTGTTGTCAATTTTCGTTTGATTATTGGTGGCGCTGCAGTCAAATGTACCCCAAAAAACATGGCCGATTGTATTTATCCGGTTCATTGCAAAGTTCGTTTATTACTAATATATTTTACGTTTACCAGCTTACAGCTGTTTAGCAGCTTCTAAATTCAATTTATAACAATGCGATTATTCGTAATTAATCAATTTTTAATGTTTCCAATGAGTTTTTATTAATTTCATTTGGGGTACATCGGACAAAGGTGACATCTGTGGCCGAAAATGAACTAGAAGTTTAGTTTCTTCTACCCATCCATTTCCTGTCATTTTCCCCATAAGAGTTTTGTCTCCTTGTATATTCTCCATGGTTTTATGTAAGGATTTTATACGCGGGAGTAGACAATTTTTGGGATATTGGGTGCCTTCCATTTAAACAGAGCGAGACACAAGTGTGTCTAACAGGGTGTTCTATCAACGACAAAAATGTGCACCGCCGGGTGAAATATATTTAAACACGGCGGCGAGGCGCCCATTATGTTCTTTGATAAATTTATTTGTTTATTCGTTTTAATTTAATGAATACAAGATGTATGATATATTTAAAAAGTAATTAGTTTATTTTTAACTGAAATTATTTAATAAATTATTATATTTTAATTAATTCATTTTAGCTTATATGAAGTAATAGTTTGCGGGTAACGCTACTAACATCTAGGTGGCTACGCATTTTCAATAATATGACATTTCTATATCAATCTGACTTTTGTGTGTGTTGTTCTTTAAAATTTCGAGACAAGCAGCTGCAAGGTAAAATATTTTTTTCTCTTTTTTGATACAATAAATGCTAATAATACTCGAATAATATTAATTGTATTCATTCGTTTCAAATTCTAAAAATAATCTTATTAATAACCCCGAGATTTTGCCAATATAAAAAATATATTTTCAACATTACAAAGTTCTGAGCCAAGTGAGGTTATCACAAATTACATAATTTTCATCATTTTTTCTGCCTTTATTATTTATTTTAATTAAACATCCTTAAAATGTTTATCTTCACAATTTGTTTATTTGCGCAAATAATGTTTCAATTATTTTAGTAAGCAGTTCGATTGTAATAGAAGCGGATACCGTAACTAACCGAAATGCGTTTAACACCAAAATTGCTGGGCCAACATTTTGGCGAATTGGCTAAAGTGCATGGAATTGTCGTCTATAAACTCTCACCATTCGAGCAGAAGGCATTTGCTGGTGCCTTAAGTAAAGGAATCCCAAATACTTTGAGGCGTATCCGTGAAAGTCTTTTCCGTGTTTTACCACGTAAGTTTGAAATTATGGAAGATATCTTTAATAATCCCATTAAAATCTGCTATCCTCTTTTAGCCTTCGTCTTCGGATACTTAGTCTATGACCTAGCAGAAAGGAAACATCATCATCTTTCGCGCAAGAATCCAGCTGAATTCGCAAATGATGAGTAGATGTGAATATATTGTAAAAATTATTAATTTAGATGTACACAAAGGAGGAAAACAATTAAAAAAACAGTAAAAAAAAATAATTCGCTTTTGATCTTTATAGGCTACAAATTGCACGAGTGAATTTCTTGGATACTATACATATACATAATACTCTGCTTTGCGCGACAGCTCTCAGCTCTGACCAGATCTCCCGGTTGTTGCGGCCTCTGATAATATGCTTCTCCTCCAAGTCGTTCTAGGTCTTCCGACTCGACGGGTTCCTTGCGGATTCCAGTCGAGGACCTCTTTGGCTAGATTCTCGTTTTCGCATCGCAAGGTATGGCCAATCCAATTCCATTTCCTTCGCCTGATTTGGTCGTCTATCCTTTCTTGACCTGCACGGCGCCATAGTTCATTTGAAATTCTATCTTGCCAGCGGATTTTTAGGATACGACGTAGGCATCTGTTGATGAAAACTTGTAGGCGCCCCGTGATGAATTGGGTGACTTTCCATGTTTCGCAACCGTACAAAAGAACTGCCTTAACGTTGGAGTTGAACAGCCGCAATTTCGTGTTAATTGGGATCTCCGTTGACCTCCATATGTGAGACAGGCATGCATATGCGCTTCGAGCTTTATTTATTCTGGAACTGAAGTCTTTTTCTGCATCGCCATATTCGGTAATGATACTAGCGAGGTAGCAGAATTTATCTACCAGTTCCACGTGACGGTTATTCAGCGCTGTCCGTTCAATGGTGTTTGCATTTTTCCTCATCTCTTTGGTTTTAGTCGGATTTAGCCTTAAGCCTGCTGAACTACTTTCTGTTGCCAAATTGTTGAACGTGTTTTTACAGATATCATCCTACGCGACTACGCGATATCCTTGAAGCGGTCTAGCAATCCCCATTGTATGTCACCTGTTCTTCTATCTAGAGCGCTGACAAGGATATCATTTATTACTATAAGAAATAGTAATGGCGAAAGTAGGCATCCTTGTCTCACTCCTGAGCTCACTTCAAAGCTGTCGAAAAATTTTCCATTGTGAAGAACTCTGCATTTGGAATTGTTGTAAAGAGCTTTTATTAATTCTATTATTTTATCAGGCAATACCCGTTGCCGTAGTGCCTGCCATATAAAGCTCCTATTGACCGAGTCGAACGCTTTGTCATAGTTTATGAAAGCAAGGTAAAGGGGGGATCGGAATTCAGTAGACTGCTCCACTATGATTCTCAAGGTGATAATATGGTATATGCAGGAGCTTGCTGTCTTCTAAGCGTTCGATCTACTGCCACTTATCCTTGATAATAATATGTGGGACAAGATTTTGCCCACAGATAATAGACATGCCTCTCCAGTTTTCACATATTGTTAGGTCCCCCTTTTTGGATATTTTGACTTTTCCTGAGGTTCCTGTGTAAATGAACCATTCAGGGCGGCGAAGAAATAATCTCTCCATCTTTGAAGTTGCTCCTCGTCGCTGCACAGCAGCCTTCCATCCGCACTCTTTGCGGCATGCTTTTTAGTAGAGTGCTTTCCCGAGAGTTGTTTAGTGATTTGGTACAGCATCTTACTGTTGCCTCTGTTTGCCGCGTTTTCCGCTTTCTCTGCGAGCTCGTTTATCTGCCGCCTTTTATCACGCAGGACACTTCTCTTTACCTGCCGGTGTAATTGGGAGTATTCCGTTGACGTTTTTCCGAGTCGTTGTAGAGTTCACGTTATTCTTGAGGGCCCTTCTGCGTTCTATTTTTTGTTAGGTTGTGTCCGAGATCCAGTGTTGCTGGTTTCTTCGGACATAACCGAGCTTGTTTCCGCTGCTGTTATTATAGTGCCCCTGGTTGTACTCCACAGCTCTTCAATATTATTTTCATCAGAAACGCTTTGCTGGTTTAAAGTTTGTTGTAGTTTTCCAGCAAATTCTCGCCTTTTAATGCTGTCACGTAGAAGGTCTACGTTAAACCGTCTACGGTTCATGGCATCGCGTTGATCGTTTCTGATTGCGGCGATTTTTAGGCGGATAGTTGCTACAACCAAATGGTGGTAACTTCCAGTGTCTGTACCCCTAAAGCTCCTAACATCCTCCAAAATAGTTCGCCATCTGCGACTGACGGCCACGTGATCTATCTGATTTCTCGTTCTACCATCCGGCGATACCCAAGTCTCCTTGTGTATCTTTTTATGACAAAAGTAAGTTCCACCTACCAAGAGTTGGTGAGAACTACAGAAGTCAACGAAAAGTTGGCCATTGTTATTAGTAACTTGGCTTAGGCCTTGATTTCCAATTGTGTGTTCAAGGCCGACGTTGTTGGGGCCGATCTGTGCGTTTAAGTCACCCATTAAAACAATGATGTCTCCTCTTGGAATAGAGCGAAAAACCTCATTCAGTCGCATATAGAACTCGTCTTTGATGTCATCGTCGGCGTCTTCAGTTGGAGCGTAACATTGGACAACCATAGTACTTTTTAGTCTGGTACGCAGGCGCAAGGTAATAATCCTCTCAGAAACTGGGTGACCAGCTAATGAGGCTGGACCTGGCTTCTTTGGTGAGTATTACGCCAACGCCACTCCTACGGCTTTCAGTTTCGTTTCTGCCAGAATAAAAGAAGGACTCACCGTTTGGGAAGATATGTTCCCCCGCATCCTGCCATCTGGTCTCACTAAGTCCCATGATCTTGATTTTATATATATTCATCTCGTTGAGGTCTTCATCCAGCAGAAAGCAGAGTTCTTACATTCCATACATACATTTTGTTGGTGGCGGCGAAATACTGCCCTTAAGCTGGAAGCTTTTTAACAACTAGTTGGCACAATAGACCAAATAAAATAGAAAGAATGAATGAACCCAAAAGCAAAGATTATCTATTGCAATAGCCTAGTACTAAGTTCGGCGCTAAACTAAATTTTATCGCGTCTCCAAACTTGTACCCTTTTTAGCAAGATAAAATTTGACAATGTAGAATTGTAGAGAAAGTTCATATTAACGTTTTTTTTGGGTTAAATTTCAAAGTCTTCTTCGAAATAAAACTCCTCAAAATCCACTGGAAATATAAAATTATTAAAAATTGTTTCAAAATATTTTAAACACATAGAATTATTTATTATTTTTACTATTTTTTCATGCACAAACTTTTATTTTAGTTTTATTTCCGCACTTGAAACTTCTACAACCCTAAATTAACTTATTTTTCCGTTTGTTTTATATAACTGGTTTTTTTCAACAAAATTTAGCGTGAAATAAGGTGCCTGCACGATAAAAATGCAGCTAAAAATGTGGAGACTAACATTGCTGCCATCTGTTTTAAAGAAATAGAAACGTGGATTTATCGAGCATTTTAGCGGCGAACTTAGTACTGCATGCGCTAAAGATGTTGCTAAAATTTATCTTGATAAATTTTCGCGCTAAATTTTGTATGGAAATTTCATTTAGCGGGGAACTTAGTACTAGGCTAATAAGATGTGACACTCTCGATTTTTTCGCTTATCAATTTTTGACCTTGGTACCGTTATTTGAATGGTTTTGCGGAAATTGTAAGAAATACACAGCAATAGAAAACCCATTTATAAGAAAGGGATAAATTTAATGAAACGACATGGAAATTGAAACAGGTTGTAGTGTTGCTGTTATGACTGCCAACACTAAGCTAATTGTCCTATGCCGCATTCAAAACTACGTTATGAAAAAATTTAAAATTTGTAATCTGTGTATGATGCCTTCCATGTGGGCGAAACTTGTTTCAGTTCCGAATTTCCCTCTACTTTACATTGGACTGGTGGAAAATGAAAATTGCGTTTTTTGCTCTATTTTCACTAATTCCTTGGCGTGCGATCCAGCTCGCATAGAAAAAAAACCTTGTAAAAAGGGGTGATTTTATATTATTGTACACAATTTATGGATGAGTGAGTTACTTTTGTAATGTATTTCGTACTGTCTTTTACAAGGGGATTTTCATAAGAGAGCTACTTTAATAAAAAGCACTACACCTATTCTTTTTCAACTAATAGGGTATTGTAGGTGTATTTGTAAATCGAGAGTGTCACATCTTATTGTAATAGATAATCTTTGCCCTAAAGTCTGGTAATTACGTGTTAAAGCAAGCCCTCGTAAGTACAGGCCTGGAAGCAGAGTTTGTGTTTGTGTTGGTAATAGACCCATTATCTGTCAAATCGGAAGATATTATATGGAGGAGGTAAAAGTTCGGGATATTTTGCCGTAAAAAGTCATAAAATAATATATTTAACCAGTTTTTATTGCAATAGGATTACCAGTGAATAGTGCTTCAGTGATTTAATTAAGAAAATTTAAAAAAATCGAGTGATTAAGTGTGTTTTAAGTGAATTAATTGTGAAGGTGCCAATTTTGTTTACATTCGCGGTGGTTTTTTCTTGTTTATTTAGGGGAAAAATGTTGAATTTGTGTAGTAATATAATAAAAAGTGCTTTTTGAGTGATTAAAGATTATTATAGAATAGTTATTAAACACATTAAGTGCAAGTACCACCACACAACATACATAACAATAACTTTTTCACTTTTCCTTCACATTTTTCTGCACTTATGTTTTTAATAACTATTCTATAATAATCTTTAATCACTCAAAAAGCACTTTTTATTATATTACTACACAAATTCAACATTTTTCCCCTAAATAAACAAGAAAATACCACCGCGAATGTAAACAAAATTGGCCACCTTCACAATTAACTCACTTAAAACACACTTAATCACTCGATTTTTTTAAATTTTCTTAATTAAATCACTGAAGCACTATTCACTGGTAATCCTATTGCAATAAAAACTGGTTAAATATATTATTTTATGACTTTTTACGGCAAACTAATGCAAAAATATTCCGAACTTTACATCACGGCCACAACCTTCTATATTACAAGCCATGAACAAGAATCTCAATTGAGAGAATCGGACCACCAAATTCTCCCAAATTCTCCAAATTACACTAACAACATAACGTGATTTCACCGAGTTGTGGTCCGATTGAGCGGAAATTCGCTCTCAATATTTTCCTTGTTCATGGCTTGTAATATAGAAGGTTGTGTCACGGCGTATAAATCCAACAAAAGTGACAGATACTGGGACTACGAGCAGCTGCGTTAGTGTTAGTGAGGTAGGCAACTTCCAGGCCTGTACTTGAGAAGGGCTTGGTCACAACCTTCTATATTACAAGCCATGAACAAGGAAAATATTGAGAGCGAATTTCCGCTCAATCGGACCACAACTCGGTGAAATCACGTTATGTTGTTAGTGTAATTTGGAGAATTTGGGAGAATTTGGTGGTCCGATTCTCTCAATTGAGATTCTTGTTCATGGCTTGTAATATAGAAGGTTGTGGCTTGGTTAAAGCCAAAGCCTTCTGTATTTACAAGCCATGCACTAGAAAAATATTGAGAGCCAATTTCCCCTGAATAGGACTTCAAATCTCCAAATTACACTAACAACATAACGTGACTTCAGAGAATTGAAGTCCTATTGAGAGGAAATTTTGAGAGCCAAATTTTCTAGTGCATGGCTTGTAAATACAGAAGGCTTTGGTTAAAGCACAACCTTCTATATTACAAGCCATGAACAAGGAAAATATTGAGAGCGAATTTCCGCTCAATCGGACCACAACTCGGTGAAATCACGTTATGTTGTTAGTGTAATTTGGAGAATTTGGGAGAATTTGGTGGTCCGATTCTCTCAATTGAGATTCTTGTTCATGGCTTGTAATATAGAAGGTTGTGGTTAAAGCCCTATTTTTCACAATACACAAGTTGTTGCTTTTTTAACATCTACTAGCATGAAGCTAGTGTACCAAAGAGGGTCCCTTATTGATCTGAGCCTCACAGATATATTGACCAAGAATCTTTGATGTGAACACAATACACAAGACTTTTGCATGAAATTTCTCCAAACTTGTAGGGAAATAACTTTGGAGAAATATCCAGAAACATCCATTAAATAGTAAATAAGTGGCAAAAAAAAATAAACGGACAATAATCAAAGTTGCCTTCTAAATATTAAATATAAATCCCAATAACTAATTAAACTTTTAAATTATTTTACACTGCAACATTTTTAAAATATTCCACTTAATCCTACAGTTGGCAGCTCTTTTATAAAAAATTCCTTGGTAAAAACTCATACCATCATATTTTCCTTCTGGAAACTTCCCGATTGCCCGCAAACAAACTCAATACATACAAGACATTTCCCGCCACTGTTACCCTCCTCAGCATGTAAAAACACAAATCGGTACAATACGTATAAAAAATTTGTACTATCGTTCGTGTGTTGCATCATATTTTGGACTGAGCTGGTAAATTTTTCAGTGTTTTTTCGTTCAGTTGTAACAAAGTCGCGATCTAAAGAAGACGATAGAAGGCGAGAAGTTTATCAAAACTATATTATTGTTCATTAAACAATTGATTGGAAGTTTTTTAATCAATTAAAAAATAAACAAACAAAGTTAAGGAGAGTTAGTTAAATGTAACTTAAAAGAAATAAGTTTTATTTTATTTTTTAAAAAATAATTTATTGTGAATTTTCAACGAAAAGAATCGGAGTTTCGTTAGGTTTTTGACATATTTTGTGCACGAAGTTCGAGAAGAAATAGAACTTTCCTAGTGTGTGATTTTTCTCAGTAACTTAATTGAAATAGAAAAAAACGTTCTTCTTTTGAGTAAAAGTTAGAAAAATTGACTTAAAAAAAATCATTTGTGAAATCGTAAATAAAACGAATTATTAAAAAAAGAGGAAAAGACTATAAACGAACAGATTTTTCCTCGGTTTATAGTGTTGAATCATTTCTCATAAGTTTCGGACTAAAAAAAAATTTATTTAATTATTTATTAACACAAATAATAATAATAATATATATTCTAAAATCAAAGAGAGGATTAAATAAAACACGGATAATATTAAAAGAAATAATCATTTTACAAAATGTCTGTGATCGGTATCGATTTTGGTAATGAGTCGTGTTATGTTGCCGCCGCAAAGGCTGGAGGCATTGAAACTTTAGCTAATGATTATAGTTTAAGGGCTACACCGTAAGTATATTCGTATATAAATATATTTTTAGTAATTATTTCCGTTTTATTGCATGTTTTCATATAATTTTCGGGGGTGGAAAATCGATAATTATCCTGGTACTATGAAAATGATTTCAATACTTTTTTAAGTCACACAAAACATTTGAGGTGCATTTTTCGTGCTGTTGTCAAGTCACATGTTTATAGCCGTAAAATAACTGATTTACGAATTAGAATTACTAATCGCTATCAGAAATGCTTAATGGCCAAGTAATCCACTATAATTTTTAATTCAATTCAAAGAAATTATTCCATAAATTCGCGAGTATTCCTGCATAATTCACCTAACCTCAAATTTAAGTGGAAATTTCTCCTCAACATTTTCTTGTTCAGGCGCTGAGTAGTCTGCCCACATTTTTTTCTTACCAAATCACATAAGGCCACGGAGAATGACATAGAAAAATTATTTTGAGGTTAAGATTATGTACAATTTTTTTTTTTATAAATGATATATCATATTCCTAAGGTTGAATTATTCTAGAATTTTCTAAGTGCTTCAATTTTTTCTGATTTAATCAATTTCCAGATATTTTCCTAGAAACTCCGCCCTTTGAGTACTACAATTGCTGCACATTTTGTTTTGTCGGTGTCAGCATGTACTGCTGCACCGTCTGCGCTAAATTGAAAGGTCTCTTATTGTACATAAATGTACATAGTACATTATATGCACTTTTAATCGGGTGAGCTTTGAAACATTTTTTATATCACTGGGCATTAATCTTGCAATGTACATATGTGGAGAAGTACGTTATACTAGTTGAGCTTAATTAGCTAAAAGACTAGGAAGCAAATCAATAAAGTAAACTTTTTGATTGGAGATTTATCGCTGTCTTATTGGCTAATAAGATTTCGTGTCTGCTGTAGAACCGAAGTCTCATATGAGAGCCATGTGTCAAAAATTCTATGGTATTATCTGGAACGAATTTCAATGTCATAGCACGGTTTTTATCTACTTTTAAACACAGTGCGAATCAAAAGCTTGTATAAAATTAATACTTACTATTTCTATTGTAAAATGGTCCTAAATAACTAATAAAAACAAAATTTTGAGGCAAAAGTAAATAATATACTCCAGCATTTTATCCTTCTTCTTAAATGGTACTACAGTGGAGGTACCTGCTCAGCGAGCACTTTCCAAGGTCAATCCTCCAGACCGTTTATCCCCTGGATGCTGGGTACAGTCACAGGACCATCCCAGATCGTTATTCCCGGAGTTTTCTGGGAATATCTTCTACTGGGACAAGGTTAAATGGGGAGTGGCATCTTTTCAACCCTACAAATCCCCGGGAGGAGATGGAATTTTCCCGACACTCCTTCAGAAGTGCCTCGATTTGATTCTCGACAATCTCGTCTGTCTCTTTAAAGCCAGTTCAATTAGGGATACATTCCAATTATCTGGAGGGTAGTCGTGGTGGTGTTTTTCCCTAAATAGGGCAGCAGGACCCTGGAGCTCCCTAAATTGTATAGACCTATCAGTTTAGCCTATTTTCTTTTGAAAACGATGGAAAGGCTGCTACAGCTTTATATTAGGTGCAAGCTGGAGCTCTACATAGCTCTTAGTTCGCTCATTCAAAGGATAAATCAACAGGCGTTGCTTTACACCACCTGGTTAGCAAAATCGAGAAATCCTTCCTCCCGAAAAAAGCTGACATCTAGGGTGCTTTCGATAACACTAGCTATGATTCTCAGCCTTATTTTTGTTGCCACTTTCGGTGACAAATGGCGAAGTGAGACTCCTCCTCGTCGTAGGTCTTCCGACTGGAAACCCCCCCCAGTCATCGCTGAGCTTCAAAATTTTGCACGAAGGTCCGTGGGGGTCTCCCTTGATGCACGTTGAAGCCCGATTTTAAAAATTCAAAATGGCTGTCGAAATATGACCGAAATTCAAAATGGCCACCCAAATATCGTCAGTTTCGTTTCGTTTCTCCCAGAATATAAGAAGGACTCACCGTTTGGGCAGATATGTTCCCCGCATGGGGCCATCTGGTCGCGCTGAGTCCCATGACCTTGATTTTATAGCGGTTCATCTCGTTGAGGACTTTCATTCTCACATTCCATAATCCGATTCGTGCCCTGGTTCGAAAAGAAGAAAGTGGAAGTGATGTTTCAATTGAATTACAACTTTCAGCACAGGGGCCAGAGAGTAGAAGTGCTAAGTTGAGTTTATGGCCCCTGTGCTGAAAGTCGTAATTCACTTAGCTGATGAGTGTCCTAAAAGCCGGTTCCGGACCAATTGGGAAGACTTCTACCAATCCAGGACTCCACCTTTTGACTTCCTTCGAAGCCTAAAAACTGGTGGGTGGTCTAAAGTTTGTAATCTTTGCAGATAGGATTTCCGCTTCCGCACCTGCAATACTGCCAATTGTATAATGTCTCCCTTGAAGACCAGGTGACTAGTCGGTCTCAGCCTCAGTGCAGAGCTCTCTACCTAAAAATGAAGCAGAACCAAATAAAATAGAGTCGAGTCCTTTGATGACGAAACGATGAATAAACTATGAGATCTTCGTGACCTTGTAATCTGATAGCTTTCTCGCTTCTGGGACCTGTTCCGTAACGCTATCAATTGTAAAATGACCTCACTGACTTAGGGATGTTACGAATGTTCGCATTGCCTTATCTGAATGATTCGCATCATTTTAAACATTCGCATCAAGTAATGCGAATGTTTTGCGAATGCTAATGTGTGTATGTCGTATCATGTCTCGTAGAAAACAAAATTAAAATACGACAAAGCGACAAATCTGGCTCGCAAATTTCTGAGCGCTCCACCGGTCAGCGTTCCGAATGACCAATTGTTCAATGCAGCAGGCCTTATATATGAGCTCCTTAAGGCCCCCATTCACAAGAGGCCGTAGCCTTTTAAGCCGTGACGACTGTTGAGCGTAGCAGGGTTGTTAATTCAAGTGCAAAAATGTTCATGCCCTCAACGAAAATTTTAGACTGAATAGAAGAAGTTCAGATCTTCAGGCATGATAAATACCCATACACATTAAGATTTTTTTGTTTTCTTGAACTGCAGGCCCAGCAGGTCCATAACCTTCTATATTTACAAGCCATGAACAAGGAAAATATTGAGAGCGAATTTCCGCTCAATCGGACTACAACTCGGGGAATTCACGTTATGTTGTTAGTGTAATTTGGAGAATTTGGTAGTCCGATTCTCTCAATATCTATTCTTGTTCATGGCTTGTAAATATAGAAGGTTATGGCAGGCCCCATCCAGTTGACGGTATGGGTGAGTGAGTGTTATACTTGGCCTCAAGGCGAGAAACCTTCAGGCCATGGTGTCGGCGGCCTGTATAGAAATGGGGACCTTTAGAAATCGCCTCATTGAAATACATATAATATTCCTCTTTTGAACTTTAACTATTAAATACGAGAAGAAAGAATACCATTACTGTACATAACACTAGTCGATTGTTCTAATATTTTTTCATATCCGATTGTAAGTAATAAAAAAATGAGGCCTTAATTTAATTAAATTTTTTTAATGCTATTCCTAAACATTCGTATTCGCATTCCGAACATTCGCATGAAAAATATCACATTCCTAACATCCCTACCCTGAATATCATTGCCCAGTCGACCATTCTATGTTAGCGCCAGTGCCGGATTATAGCGGATTTTTATTCTTCTAGATGGAGCTGTATCTAATTGAATCTTGTGGAGATTTTGAGCCAGTTATTTCGTTTTTACGTAACCCACAGAACTATAACCCCGAAACAATCTGGACGCACATATCACGATCCACTGATCGTTGTCGTGAAACATATTTCACTTTCTCGATGGAGGCAATCTTTGGATTGACTCCATTGCACATCTCCTTATAGAAATCCGCCACGATGAGTGCCTTGAGACTTCAGATCTTATTGAACTGGCCCTATACAGTCAAAGGACATATGGATACATTTAACAGTATCCCAAACATTTCAGTTTGCCTCGTATACGACCATATGGTTGGTGAACTGAGGTTTCCGAGAAAATTCAAACTATTTCGGATCGCTCTGAGTGGGAGGAACTTATCATTCCTGGGGGTCCGAGAAAGGGCCTCAAAACTTTATGGACATAGCAACCTGCTACCCGACAGTATAGTCGCTACTACCTTTCCTCAAAGATTAACCTTCAGCAAGGACTTCTCCGTCGAAATATCCTCAAGAAGAAAGTGGAGAAACCGATCCGTCCTGAGGTAATTCGATATACGAATATTCATCGACAGCTCCCAGACGTCAGAGGGCGTCGGGGCAGTGGTTTATTTAGAGACCACTAAGGCCGGCCGTATAACAAAGCTTCACATGCTTATTAGCGAATTTTTTTATATGGAAAAAATCGTTACATGCTGCTTTGCTACATTTATCTCCATATAAAAAAATGCAATATGTCGCTAATAAGCATGTGAAGCTTTGGTATACGGCCGGCCTAACAGTTCACTGTCCTGGCACCTCCCGATGTATGCTGGTATCTTTCAAGAGGAACTGTGGGCGATCCTGAAGGCCTGCCAAACAATGAACTTTGAATCTACAAAAGGAGGTAGCATTGGAATTTTTATAGATAGCCAAGCCTCTACAAAATCTCTGGATTCAGTAATAATGCGCTCCAAATTAGTGGAGCGATGCAGAACTGCAGTGGGATTCCGTAACGATTTAGAATTTAGAGCTTTCCTAAATCACACAAGTTTTCTAATTTAGAGTGGGTTGGTATTCCGTAAACGATTTAGAGTGATGTACTAGATTTTTAGAAAAGATAGTACGTTTTCAGATCAAAAATGTAAATAAGAATGAAGAAATGAAGTATTTGAAATTTATAATCCCCTTTATCTACCATTTGATTTAAACTACATATTTACATTAAAAAAATTTAACCCGAAATAAGGCATTTTTCTTTAGAATTTAAACAAACATTAAATTATGTACATTATATGTATTTTCACTTACAATATAGAGTTACCCTTCTAGCTCAGAAGGTACACTTCTCAGCTGGGCTGAGAAACAGGCCGCGCTTATGTGCAGGGACCGAACCGATCTCAATAATAATTATAAATACTTATTATTTGTTTCTAATAGTTGTAGTTTTTCGGTTTTATAATTTTTATTAAATTCACAGATGTCGGTATATAGATTATTTAAATTTTTTAACGTTGTTAATATTTCTTCTGTGCTTCTTTTTGCTGAAGACAAATACTCCTTCGACGGGCTTTTCTTTCGCTTGTATTTAAACGATTTTTGGTTAATTCCGGGGGATTTTCCATAAAATCAATAAAAATTTCAACTTTAAAAATTGCTTAAACTTACATTTTTGCAAATTCCCAACCTTGCTCACAAGACACCTTATATGTGAATGAAATCGAACTCTAAGTTAGACAAGAAAAGTGTTACAGAACTCCAAGTTAAGTCGAAATTTAGAGACCTTTGTACAAAAGTGAGTGCCATCTAGTACAAATATTAATAACCGAAATTTGCGGTAGGTGGCACTTACTTCGCTCTTAGAACGCTTAATGTACTCTAAATTTTAGAATCCTCAGGCTTACAGAATACCAAACTGCTCTAAATTTAGAATTTTGGCTCTAAAATCTAACTCTAACTCGTTACGGAATCCCAGTGCTGAGCTAGATAGACATAGATGGGAACGACAAAACCGATTACCTAGCCAAGCAGCGAGTTTGTCCGCGGCTCGGAGACCGAGACGCCCTGCAGCCCAATAGGCAGGTTCAATAACCTGCTGCTAGCCAACAAAAAGTAGAGAGCACTGGAGACCTTCCCTATCTCGAGGGCGACATGGCCCACTTCCAACAAGAAGAAAAAACAATGGGTCTCCTAAGGCGGCTCTCACACTGAGGCAACAAACAATAAGCAATATCAGTTGCTTTTCAACATGCATTCCGTACCGCCAGAAATAATGTTGCCGCAACCAGCAATATTTTTTCGCTCTTATGTGAGACCTCTAATTTATTTCAATGTAAAATAAGCGCTACCGATAATATTGCGTGTTGCCTATTACCAGTTGCTTATAGCTTGTTGCCTCAGTGTAAGAGCCGCCTAAACAAATCCCGGCGAGATATTACCAGAATAACTGCAATCATCGCGGAACATTCGCCCATATGAGACCACGCGGCCAAGCTATGCATCCCTAGCTAAGGCCAGGTGGAGCACACCAGGCAGTGCACACCAGACGTTCTGGAAGATTTAAAAGAGATCGCAGATCACTGATAAACTTTTGAAATTCCACCCGATGCCTTTAGACATCCGTCACAGCCGACCAAAAAACCACTGAACCTTAGCTACATGAGTTGGACCTCCCCCGGTCGCATTTGACCCAGCCCTACATTTACATGAGATATTTGCTTCCTGCAGACAGACTTTTTATAGAGTGTCCTCCAGAGACCTCTCAAAATGAGCGATAATTAACCTAAGAGTTCTTAATATAGAGTAACATAAAGTGACGCCTAGATCACGTCTTTTATAGCTCTTGATATAATATCAAAGGATATGTTGTCGAAGGTTTCTTGGATTTTCCTCCGCACGCTGAGAGAGGTTGGCGCATAAGATACTGGGCCTTATTATTGAATCCGCCGGGAGGGAAGTGAATGCGAATTTGACAGGTTCTGATTGTTGAATCCCCCGGCGGGAAAGTGAATGACAATTTCACAGTCGAAAGTGGAAGTTAAGGGGCACCACTAGTGTGACCGCCTAAAAAAAGGTGATTTTTGGAAATGTTTTAAAAAAAAACTAATGCATGGAATGTTTTAACGTTTTAAGGATATATTTGTGGATAACTACATAATAAAATTTTTAGATCAAAAAATTTAAAATTCAGCGAGTCATTCGTAATTTCCTAAGGCTCCAAGAAAAAAAATCCCCCACTGCTGCAGTGATATCGACCTTCACAGTGCCGGAAATCAAAAAAACCAAAAATTTTATGAAACTAGAAGGTATTGCCCGTACCATGACCCTCGATCAAGAAAAAAAATTTAAATTTAACAAAATGGAGGAGTCTTTAAAAAAATTTCAATTTTCGTGCAAAAATTGGATGATTTTTGTCCTGCCAAAATTACATTTTTTATGCAATCGGAAAACTGGAGGTTGATGGTACGGAGAAACTTATATGAAAGAAGCTGGAAAAAGAATTAAACCGATCGGATGATTTGCTCTCGAGTTATAACTGCAGCAAATTTGAAAAATATAGTTACGAGAAAAACGCGTAGTTTAAGTTACATGGTTATAAATCAAGAAATATCGTACTTTCGGCTAATCTGCTATTCCAGCCCCATAAAATGTACCTTCTTCTTCTTCGAAAGACACCTGTTGGGCTGCTAAAACCTTTCTTTCTTCGAGATGAGTCGTTTAAATGTGCCAGGGTCTAGCAACTCTAAAACATGACTACTCGAAATTTTCTTTTCCTAAACTAACGCAACTTTCGGACCGATGAGCAACTGCTCTTCAGATGGCTGTAACTCAAAAACGATTGGAGATATGCACTTGAAATTTTATTATGTTATTTTTAAAAGTATAGGCTATCTAAAAATGAAAAAAAATTTTCAATTTTTTGAAAATTTCACACTAGTGGTGCCCTTAAACTAAAAAACCACTTGTTTGGAGTTGTGTATCCAATGAGAACTGTCCATTCGATTGTCATTTGAATTTCAAGAATGAAATATGTCACTTCATATGGCAGTTGCGCCCGGCTGATTGAACAATCGCAGCGACAAGTGAAAGTGAACCTCTTTAGCGGCGGGAATCCCAAATCCGCCGGATTCAACAATCAGGCCCGCTATGTATGTCTCTATACCTCTTAACTCCTTGTCGACAAATTTTTTCATTGTTTTCGAGGTGAAAGATGAGAGGCTTTATTGGTCTCAAGCATTTAGTATGGGTGTGCTCAAAATTGCGTAGAAAGTCATCAATATCGCAGTCCCTTTGAACGAACTAATCATCCTCCTGAAAGGATCATGGGTGAACGCAGCACTTAAAATTATTATAAAGGAGCAAAATCTGAAATTGTTAAGTGCATAAATGTAATTCCATGAATTTAATATTAGTTCGGTATTTTGGGAAATTTTTAAATAAAATATCTCATTTTTGTTGTCATCGAAAATCGCTTGTGGTCACACGTTTGAGTCTTATATAAATCAGCAGCAGCAAATTCCCCCGGCGTTTCTAATAAAATATTACTTGAATTTACGTTAAATTCATATATTAAATTTAATCACCAAGTGTGCTAGTGAAATAGCACAAGAAAGAATTCTTTAATTAATTTAATACATATGTATCTGAATTTCCATCAATTTTGTTACATCATTCACGAGCAAGTCCAAAGCATAAAACTGTTCAAGGTTATCGCCGCACACTTGAAAGCTCATGCTCTCTATAAATCCCAATGATTCCCAACAGAACAGCACCAACCTAAACCGGCAAAAGTAAGCAATTAAATGCAGCAAATTAAGCCCGAGACAAACGTGGCTGCATGGCCAGATTAAATATACCTATAGCATAACATGTTGGATATATGTACACACCTATGTATGCCCCGTAGGTAATCGTGTATAGATAATATGGATTTTCTTTACCACCTTTTGTTATCTTCCCAATAGTTCAAATTGTGCTCCTATAACAGATCCCAGAAGGTGATATATAAAAAGGATAAATAAATTTGTGGGTATATATAATTTCTGTTAATTTTTTTCGTTTTAATATGCACGTTGATTCTTTTATGAAGATAAATCAGCTGTAGCCTAAATTATATCAAAACAGTCGAGAAAAAGCAAATATGGAAATCAGAAATATGTCCAGTGGTGGCTAAGCCATAAATGGAGACCGGGGAGCGGACTCGTTGTATTTTAAAGGTGAGTCACACAGGTAGCAAGAAACTACTGGTTTTTGCAGACAGCAACGTCCTCTTTGGATATTTTTTTTGCTCATCTTCAGAACGTGAACAGAAGAGCAAAAACGTAAAAAACAATGTTCAAATGTGAAATATACATTGTTTTTTTAGATTGTATTTTGAAATCAGACGAATGAAAAGAAGTCTAGAGGAAGAGGGGGTATGTGGGTAACAGAAAAAGAGGATTATAATAATACTCGCAATGTCCATTTGAAAAATTATAAAACAACAACAATTATTTATTGATAGACCATGTACACAAGATAGAATCTTATAACTAGTACATTTTTTTTTATGTGGAAGACTAGAGCTCAGGGAAAGCCCTTTGTACTGTCGACAACCTATTTTTCTTCGTATAGAGTGCAATGTCAAACAGCAAGCATCGTTAGATAAGAGGATATGATAAGAGTAATAGAGAAAAAGAAAAATTGGAAAAGTATAATAGAGAGAAAGTTTAAGTGAAAGAAAATTTATAAAAGAAAACTTGTATTTGCGATTTATACGACCCTGTTAGAAATGCTCGCCGAATCAATGCGCTGGAGATTAACTGGAAGGGAATTCCAAAGCAAAGTCACGAAGACAAAGAAAGAATGTTGTCCAATCAAGGAGAGATTGTGAGGGTACTACAAACTGGTTAAGGTAAGCTGGTTTGCGCTGGTGCAGGTTATCATAGAGCAGGCGCATAAGTCTGTACTCTCGGTAGTCTTTAAAAGAACAACCCAGGACCGAAGGCAACATTAAGCTTACGGGCGCAGGAAGAGTCGAGAGAGGGGAAAATAAACAGGCCATGCATCATGTGAGGTAGTAGTAAAGCCTTCATTAAGTTCATACGCAAGGACCTACTGAGCAAGCTGCAGTGAAGCCTAAGTTTCGACAGCTGACCATAGGTTTTCTGAACAATGAAGCTTATGTGATCACAACATGTTAAATCGCTATTCAAAACTACACAAAGATTTCTTACTTTATCAACGCATGCGAGGGGAACCCCATTTAAAGCAATATCAGAGACATTAGGACGGTCAAAGGCGGAACGGAATGAGAGAGAAACATGTCTTGGGATTTCCGAGGATTAAGTAGTAGATGGTTCAATGTCGCCTAAGAGGAGTACGTTGCAGATCTGCGCTAAGTTTCACTAAACTACTGAGGATTTGTTCTTTGGGGGAAGAGATCTAAATTTGCACATCATCTACGTACATGTGAATCTTGGAGTCTTTGACTACAAAAGGAAGATCATTAATGAAAATTCCGAGTAGAAGCGGACCAAGGATAGAGCCTTGGGGTACGCCAGCGTGAAGAGCAGCAACTGAGGAACAATTGTCACCGAGCAGAAATTTCTGAGAACGATTGGTTAAGAAACTATGTATCAGTTTAAGGACAGGAAGAGAAAAAATAGCTTGGGAGGCGAGCTTGTTCAGAAGCAAACCGTGATTAACGCTATCAAATGCTTTGGAGAAATCGAGCAATAATAAGCAGCAAATGTGATGTTCGTCAATAGACTTTCGGATATCAGACGTCACTTTTTAAGGAGGGCAGTGAGTTCAGCATTAAAATTGCCTTCATGGTCCGGGTCCCCCTTACGTTTTGGTAGTAGAGGGAGAGCGTCTCGAGTTTTTTGGCATCTGTGGAGCGCTCGAACTGGAAGCGTTTGCATGATGGGCTCGAGTACGGGTATGCGGGACAAAAAGCTTGGTAAGGGCACCAGCGAGCCAGAAACCATGGTCTAAGAGTCTCGGCAATATCAGGTGGCGCAGACAAAACAGAAAAGCCTTGGAAGCCGTGCTGATTCTTCTGCAATGAACAGTTCCGGGGTCTATAGATTTATTCCTTAGATAATTACAGATAGTCTCTGTCTTAATTTCGAAGAGAATCTCGAGATGAAGATGTTTAAAGGTTTTGGTACCGTAATCAGAGGGGTGCAATACTCAAGAGGATCGCTGGCCGGTGGACCATCAACTATTAATGGCAGAGAGGTTGATTCCAAGACTGGTAAAGAGGACGATTCAGTCACTGGAACTTCCATTGCCAAAGGTGGGGCGGCGATTTCGGCCATTCTTACGAGTTCTGCAATGCGCCTTACGACCTGGCACGATTGGTTTGTTGGCAATCTGTTCGGGGATGACATTCTCCGAAGGAGAAGCAGCCGTG
The DNA here is from genome assembly GCA_963855945.1 of Thereva nobilitata. Taxonomy (NCBI): domain Eukaryota; kingdom Metazoa; phylum Arthropoda; class Insecta; order Diptera; family Therevidae; genus Thereva; species Thereva nobilitata. The sequence continues at coordinate 130,254,974 of OY979696.1, forward strand.
GGGCAGGGTGAAGAAACAGGTTGCTCTCCTGCCTGCAGGGCGCCATCAGATACTACCCCCCCCCCTTTTTTAAAGACGCTTTCGAATTTTGATGACAGACCGCTCAGGGCATTATGATTTTGAACCACTGCTGTTGACAGCGATTCAATATCACCCCTAACCCCGCCTCGTATTCCTTTTGAAGTGGGGAAATAATACGCTCTAGCGGCTAACTGTTACGATTTCCCGCCCCACCCATACGATTTTTTATTCGTCTGTCCAAAACCTATCCACAGCCGGCCGCTGTGTAACTTTATGCAATATGTGTACAAATATTAAAAATACCTAATGTTTAAACAATATAAAAAATAATTTCCCGACTTCAAAAGGTTTCTGATTTTAAATAATATAAAAAAACCAAAATTTTAAAAAAAAGTCATCAAAATCGGAGCGGTAGGAAAACAGTATAATGAAAACAACAAAAAATCTGGAAAAAATGATTTTGGACACGATACAGTGTTCTCGGATTCGTTTCAAATTTTAAAACAAAACTGTGTTTTTCCTTCCTCTTCTTGGCGGTTCAGTTAGAACAACCGTACTAAATTGAGATGTCACACTGCGTTATGTATGTATTCAAGCAGGTGCCTCTGAACATGAAACTTCTCGGTGAATTGGAATTGCCCCCTTCTTACTTAGTGTTTGTCCCGAACACAGCTTCCTACAGGTCCCGTTCTTACCGATCGAACTTTTTTGGATGCGATATATGACATCGTTTAACCTCGTGATGACCATGGAGCGCCGTTCAATTTCTTTTGTGGTTTTGGCGATTTACCTTTTATTCGTAGAGGATTTTACAGCTAAACTTGATCGCCTTCCTTAAATCTAGATCCGTTCGACCTTAGGTCGTAGTGGGTCTTCATCCTGTTGGGCTATTCCCAAATTTAAATTACTTGAAAACCCATTTCTACCGTTTTTACTGGTTAGGGGAATTTTAGGAAATTTCCTACATTTAAAAGTGTAGCAAACTTCACGACAATATGGGAAATGACCAGGATACACTATGGTCAATGTTCTTCAATTTGGAGGTGGGATATAAAGATATTTCGATTTCCCAACTCTTGAGCAACCTACATACAGCTGACCGGGAAATGACACTTATTTGGCAAAATTCGCCCCGCGGATTGACCCCGAAATTTAAAATTTATAAGTTTTGATCATAAATTCTTTATTTGTTACCTTAAAATCGCCCAGATACTGATTTTCATTGGAATCGGAACACAATTGGCAAATTCGTCGGCCATATTGGCGCGGCCATTTTGAATTTATAAGTTTTGACCACAAATTCATAGCCTATATATTATTGTAAAGTTTCATTAAAATCCGTTCAGTAGTTTTTGCGTGAAAGAGTAACAAACATCCATACAAACTTTCGCGTTTATAATGTTAGTAGGATTGACTCGACTATTGGAAGCAATACGCAAAAATCTTGTACAGTGAAATCGCATACAATTAAAAACAATTACTTTTCTTGATATCAAAAAAATACACGCAGAAACTTAAATTTTATTTTGCTATCGACTGTTTCTAATTACACTAAAGAAAATCTCTTAAGTAAATAAAAAAAAGTTATTTTCTGAAGAATGATGAAATAATATCGAATTCGTAAGATAAAAGTTGCGTAAAAGATAAAAAAGAGTTTTGTATAAGCATGCATGTATAGCAAGCAACCAGCAGAGGCGAGTATTGAACGAGAAAAGCGGGTGAACTTAAAATTGTCGTTAATGAATCAGAAATAGAAATTACAAGTCATCAACCCACATACATTATTTTTTTCGTTTTTGGATCCACTTGCAAGTTTTTCTCACCTCACATTTAAAATTGATTTATTTTTCTCAATTTTTGTTGACCACACTTTAATGCGGTTTTTAAAGAGTATAATTTTAATTTTTGGTCTATATTTATAATTACATATTTTTTATTGAGAGAATATTTCACAGTGTTGTTGAATGCTTCCTTTTTTTTTCGTAAAATGTGTTCTTAGAAGATAGATTGCAAACATATAAAAAAGATGATTTTGTTACTAATTAAACATTTTATGTTTTTATGTTATTACTTAATTTTTTTGGGAGTTGTAACATGATTTGCATTTTTTAATCCATTAATTAAGTTTCACAGATTTGTTCATACTGAACATGAATTTTTCAACATGGTTGCGTGTCTTGTGAACGTTGAAAAAAACTTATGTTTAGTTTTAAACAAATGGGCATTAAATTGCCTTAGTTCTACAGCGTTATGTAGCTTTCTAAGCCAAAACTCCCAAAAAACTGATATTAAATTATGTACAATTGGACGATACCATACACTGTTTCGATGGTAATGTTGCTATACAGAATTGTCAGGTTTATATTCGGTGATTCATTTAAAGGTACTTTTTCAAAAATAAAAACTAGTTGGGATGTGGTTTGGACCCTTTCGGTTCACAAGATCAACTTCCCAATATTATGAATGTGGAATATTATCAATGGATATTTTAATACTTTTAATACTTACTTACTTTCGCTAGGTTGTCAAATGATATGGATGACGAAGTTTTAAACAAAATTAATATATTATTTGAACACTGACACTTGGATGAAAAATGAAGAATATGTTGTTATTCCAAAACTTATTTAACAAGTATATTGTTAAATTTAAGCGACCTGAAGTTGCAGCTATTGGAATTACGACCTACCATTAATAATGACCACTCTGCTAATCTTTAACAACTCATGCGGATTTTACGTTGCAAAATACTTAGTCACGATAAATCACATAATCACCAATGTACAAATGATTGAAAATTTCATGCGAAGCTATTGCTCGGCTGAATCCATAAAAGTTAACCTCATTTGGAACGGGTTTCATTCCAACGAGTATATTAAACAGTACCAAAACTAATTAATTTAAGTTCCTTGTCACACTTGTTGAAGTCTCTTCATTTAAACACAAAAAACGCCTTGACCGAATGTTATAATAATTTTTCAGATCATATCTTCGTTAATATACTTCGACAGGCACCTCAATGAAGTCGGTATCATATTTGGTTCGCGCGATATTGGGCAGGTACAAAAATCTCGAACTTCGTTGAACAAAAAAACGACTCGACCGATTTTTATGAAAATCTTTTCAGATAATATGCCCTTTAATCGGCTTCGAACGGCACCTCAACGAAGTCGATATCTTTTTTGGTTCGCGCGAAATCGTGCAGGGAAAAATGACCATATTACGTACGCACAAACACACACATATTTCTTCTCAAATTTTTGCTTAAAATCAAAGCCTTCTCTGTATTTACAAGCCATGCACTAGAAAATTTGGCTCTCAAAATTTCCTCTCAAGGACTTCAATTCTCTGAAGTCACGTTATGTTGTTAGTGTAATTTGGGGATTTGAAGTCCTATTCAGGGGAAATTGGCTCTCAATATTTTTCTAGTGCATGGCTTGTAAATACAGAAGGCTTTGCTTAAAATGCTATTGGGACCTTGAAACGTGTAAATACATTGAAAATTTCTAATTCGATTTTCGGACCGATTACAATAACTTCCTACTGGGAAGTTAAAAATTTAATTGTATAGGGTTATCAAGTCTCCTTCCGACTACCCGTTCACTGCAGTGTATACCAAGCGGAGGTTCTAGCCATACACGAAGCTGTTAACTAATCAACCAGCAAGGCGACAGGAATCGGACTGTCTACATCTTCTCAGACAGTCAGCAGTTCAGGACCCTCCTCGTATGGGTGCCCGGTCACCAAAACATAGAGGGAAATTGTAAAGCTGACGGGCTGGCTAGGAAAGGCACGACCGCCACTCTTCTTCCAGGAAAGCAAAGGGGTGGTATGCCAGTGGCGGATCTTAAAACTATTGGGGAAGGCGAGTAGGGCTCGACAAATATAAATAAAAACTCAAAGCTTTTATTTTGGGTAAACTTTTATTCATTTAAATAATAAAGTTAAGCCTTCACAAAGGTGCTTAGCCAAGTTTTAATCCTACGTAGTGTTGAAAAGGACCGCTAAGCTGTCGCAACACTTACCGGAAGTTTATGCAATATCTGAATCATTTTGTTTATAATATGATACTGATGCTTGTTGAAATAACTGAAGGTCCCAATTGCCATTTCAAGTAACGATGTTCCTTTTTCCTTCTCTCGGTTCCACTTTTGTCTCCACGCTTCATATGCTTTTCATTTTAAACGTTTCGGAATGAATATGACCATATGATACCATATCATATCGTTTCTTTAGGTTAGCGATTTGAAATAATCTGCAATAATGTAGTCTAAGATCGCAATATAAATTGGCCTTGGTTATTTGCGGGTGGATTTGATCGATGTTTTTGTCGAGCTTCTGAGTAATTGTGTGAAGTGGTAATTTGAATACCTCTATCATCTGCAACCATTTTTGTCTCCCCGAAAAGATTTTCAAAGCATTCAGATGCCTTTTTTCAATATGATTGTAGAATAGCCAGCACGTTTGAAGAGCATCATTTGCACAAACCAACTCTAACGATTCAGACCGCAGAAGAGTGCTAAGTTATTGTGTAGTTCCCAGAACATCGCAAAGAACAATTGCTGATACTAAGAAGTCGCTGTTCTTGAGGACAAAAAGCTTCTGAATGTTGGCTTGTCCTGCTTTAGCAAACTGAATCGCCTTTTTCATAGTCCCCATAGCATTTCTGCAGGGCACCATACTACAAGTTCTGGCAATAGAATTATTCAAAGAATGATTGTAGCATGGACATCTTTTGGCATTCGTTGCTTCAAGCTGGACCGTTTCAACAGATCGAAGATTCTTTTGGTTTGTAGGACTTATTACACTGTAGTTGTCCGTTCCGACCCCGACACATTTCGAGATATCCAAAGCAAAAGACTTAACAATATCCGGCACTATGTGACCTAGAACTTCGCCAGAAAGCCTGAGCCCCAGGTTCGAAAAACTCCAAAAAAACATATTTGATTATTTTACCGATAAACGAATCGATTATTGTTATTAACAGTAAAAAGGACTGAATTTTGCCTTCCAACATAATATTTTTCAAGCACGGTTACTCGTTTGAGGTGATTCATATTGAGTTTGGCGGGAGGGGGGCATGGCCCTACCTGGATCCGCCACTGTAGTATGCCTTGGGCCACTTTTAAACTCCGATGCAAACAGTACATAATGCAACAAGCAAAGAAGCATTGGAGGGATCTTAATAAATGCACCTTGGCCAAAATAACCTGGCTCTCATATGATCTCAGGGGGACCACTTCACTACTGAGCCTCGGGAGACAAGACCTTTCAGTTATAGTGGGAGTACGGCCGGACACTGTCTGATAGGGACGCATACCATCCGCTTAGGTCTTGAGCCCTACGATTTTTGCAGAAGCTATAAAAATCCGGACGAAGAAGAAAGTGTACTACATCTCCTCTGTCAATGCCCAGCCCTAATCAGAAGAGAATTAACCACATTTGGTGAACCCTTTCTAAACACGCTTGCGGAAATCTCGAAGATTCGGATCCCGCAACTTGGAAGATTCATTACTTCCTCGAAATGGTTGAGCGAAGAAACGACACTTTAACATCCGGTTTAAAGTGGGATCACTATGGCATCACAATGGGCCTATACTTTTGGCCTAAGTGCATGAGCTAAAACCAACAGGTCAGCTATATCTAATCTAACCTAGGGTTATCTTGATTATCAATAACGCGAGTAATGTTGGCTTCCAATTCCTCAATGGTAGTCCTCTTATCCATGAAGACTTTGGACTTTACCTAGCCCCAAAGGAAAAAGTCGAGAGATTTGATATCGCAAGATGTAAGCGGACCCAATTTACCGGTTCGAAGCATGAAATTAACTGCTAACCAAATTGTTCTCGCAAAAAGTCATGGACTCACGGGCTGTATGCGTTTGGGCCCAAAAAACCTATTGGCGACCTTCTCGTATGTTTTACAGAATATCTCAATCAAACCATTCATGGCTTTGGCCAGTCTGGTCTTAGGTGGGTAGGTAGAAGCGGCAGTCCCATCCAAGTCGTAGGCTGGGACACAATTGGCGCTGAGGTGTGCCGTTTTGTAGCACTCGTGAAAAACTTTTGCGTGAAAGAAGTAGTGAGCTAGGGATTTAGATCCATCCCGTCAAATTTAGGTACCGGATCAAATCTCCGATTTTGAGTTTCGAAACATCCCCCAAATCGTTTAAGAAGAGGCTTCCAAATACACGGTGTCTGCTATTGGCCAGAGCTGGGCATTCGCAAAGAAAATGTTCAGTTGTCTCATTGGCCTGTTCTTCTCTGCAGCTGCGGCAGTGGGTGTTATGCGGAATTCTCAATCTGGCTGCATGTTGCCAAATTGGCCAGTGTCCCGTTATTATTGACACGATTCTGGCAATATCCTTGCGTTGCATCACCAAAGGGTCTCGCGATCTTTGTTTGTTATAAAAAGGCCAAGTCTTCCTAGACTTGACACATGATGATAGGCTTCTCCATCTGGAGCCAGCTACTGAGAGAAAGTACATGGAGATCTCTCTTTAGAACGCACAGAGGCTTGTGTACATTCTCCACCGGTGTGCCTGCGAGAGTGGTCCCCAGTGGGGCCAATTCATCTGCCTTTTCGTTGCCCTCGATGTTCCTGTGACCCGGTACCCACTGAAGAGTGACCCTGTACCTCCCGGCCAGGGAACAGAGTTCCCTCTGGCAGTTGTCGACAAGCTTGGAAGTTATACGGGCCAAGCCCAATGCCTTGATGGCCGCTTGGCTATCTGATAACTGAATTACCCTGGCTCCCGGCCTTGGATTTGAGTGCATTGCTAGGCAGGCATGAAAAATTGTCAGAAGTTTTGCTTGGAAAACGCTGGCGAAGTTAGGCAAGCGGGAGCTATTTTGAAAATTAATTGATGGGGAAAGCACTCCAGCCCCTACACCCGACTCCGATTTGGATCCGTCTGTGTACAGGACAATGTCATGGTCCTTGTCGGGTTGGAAATCTTCCCATTCCTTTCTGGTAGGGATTCGGATATTAAGGTCACTCCCGAAATTTAATTTTGCTACCATGTAGTCGGTAGGTCCTGATATCATTTCCTGTGGTAGAGAGCGCAGTATATTATTGTGCCCATAGGTCTTCTCGACCCAGCAACCCGCTTCACGTAGTCGGAGGGCGGTACAGGCCGCCTGCTCCCTGATGTATAAATCAGGTGGCAGCAGATCGAGAATTACGTTGAGCGCATCCGTTAGAGTTGTGCACATCGCGCCCGTTATTCCGAGACAGGCCCTTCTTTGGACTTGACCCAGTCTGCATCTGTTATATTCTTTTGCAAGAGCGGGCCACCATACGGCGGAGCCATATGTCAGCACTGGTCTAATCACTGCCGTGTATTTTAGTTTTAGTTTTAAAAAAGCATTTATTTATTTCCTTACCATCTATTTTAATATAAATTTAACTAATGCTTAAAGTTAATTATTTTAGCCTATTCTAATCTAACTAACTTACTGGCCCTCAGCAGGCACTCTAAATTAATCTATATTTTAAATTAACCTATGTCTTTCGGCTAAATCTTCTCTATTTTTTCATTTTATTTTAACATAAAAAAATCATTATAGTGTTACCTCTAAGAAAAATTTGAAAAAAACTTAGAAACTATGTTCATTTTATATAAAAAAAAATCTTAAAGCTATCTTATTCTACTTAATCTCCTAACTTACCCCTAAAAAGACTAGCTGGGCGGGGGCAGCGGAGAAAGACAGAGTCTCGTGTAAAGCCAGCGCACCATGTGCATCTTCAAACCCGATCTCTTGCCGAAAGTCTGCTTACAGGCATAAAAAGCTATACTGGCCTTCCTTGCTCTTTCTCAGTCTGGTCTTATTGCTCTAAATATTTCCAAGGCTATTGGTATTGACTCAGTTCTAAGAAACTGGATTGAGAGCTTTCTTTGTGGCCGTTCAATCAAGGTAGTGGGCCTGATTGTTGAATCCGGCGGATTTGGGATTCCTGCCGCTAAAGAGTTTCACTTTCACTTGCCGCTGCGATTGTTCAATCCGGCGGGCGCAACTGCCATATAAATTGACATATTTCATTTTCGAAATTCAAATGACAATCGAATGACAGTTCGTATTGGATAGACAACATCAAACAAGTAGTTTTTTAGTTTAACTTCCACTTTCAAATTTTCATTCAGTTTCCCGCCGGGGGATTCAACAATCAGAACTTGTCAAATCCGCATTCACTTCCCTGCCGGCGGATTCAACAATAAGGCCCAGTATTGAATGGCGTCAATAATCCCCACTCCATCTCGGCCGGCGTTCCCCAAGGGTCGATTTTCTCACCTGCTCTCTTTCTAATATTCATAAATGATCTGCTTTCAATCCCCTCCAACTTATTTCACAGTTTCGCCGATTACGGTGCTCACGGTACTTACTCCTACAACTTCGACGACATAAGACAAGCATGTGCCAGACCTTGTCTCTTAAGCGCCCATTAGACGATAGGATTTGTTGATATGACTGACGAAAGCCTACCGTCTAAAGTTGACTGATGTAATTCTCTGTAAAATTTTGATTTCCATCAATCATAACTGAGAGAGTTCATTGACGCTTGCATGGACGTGTAATGGGCGCCTTAGATCATGAACTCATGTTCAACTCTATTAACAGGGACATCAAACTCATTCTTGATTGGGGCCGCAAGAATCGTGTTGAATTCAACGCATCGAAAACAAAGTACTGTATTATTGTATATCTACTTAAACCTGCACAGTCCTTCCTTCTATCTCGGTTGGCAAATAGAATCTAACAGCTGACCCATCTCTTAACATCCTAGGCGTAATTTTATCCGCAGGTCTGCGATTGAATAATCACATATTCCAAATCGCCCTACAAGCATATAAATTCCTCGGATTCCTGAAGAGATGCAAGTTCCTTCTCCATCCAGCTGCCCGTGCTTCAAGCTACAAGTCCTACATTCAAACCTGCTTTGAATACAACTCGAATATCTTGGCAGGCGTCCCAAAAACCCCCTTGGCGTGGCTGGACAAGGTGCAAAACCGCACCAATAAACTCATTAGTGATAGCCCTTTTTGCGCCTCCATAGATTCTTTGTGCCACCGTAGGGTTGTAGCAGCCCCTCCCAATTTTATCCATATTACCATAGCGACTGCTCCACTAAAATTAAGAACCTCCTGTCTACACGGCAACTTTTTTCCCGCAACACAAGACTACCCAACTCGACTCATGCCCACTCCTGCAGGCCTCCTTTTCGCGCACATAACGGTTTGAAGGTTCGTTTTTAAATAGAACAACTAGATTGTGCAACTGTCTTCCGCAGTCGGTGTTACCGAACTTCTATAACATCTCACATTATTACCGAACTCATACAACAGTTCAAACGTAAGTTTCATCGATATCTACTCACGCACCTTCCAGACCCCTGACCTAGCCTTTCTCTTCTCTCCTTCAGATCAAGCATACCACTAGACATGGCACCAAGTCTTTTACGACATGACTAACTATGTAGTAGTAAAAAGGGTGACTCCTAAGCCTGATCGTATCATAAAAAAATGTCGTCGAGATGTCAATTTCAGGCAGCAAAAAGTCCGTTATCATGGCGCGATACAGACGCCATTTTCTGTTACGTTCCGGCCAGCCTCATTTTTGAAGAAATGTGAGCCTATAATTCTACGAGCCCACAAACCACTCCAAACCGTTGTTGTGTCTGAATACTGGATGTAATGGCATGGAATTTTTCTTATTGACGTAGCCATTTGGCCAGAAATGGGCCTCATTGCCATTTGGCTAGAAATGGGCCTCATCGTCCAAAACAAACATTTCAAGAGCCCAAACGCTGAAACGGTGACGAGTTGAATTTTGTGTGGTTTAAAAGACCCCTTGCGTAAAATACGCCAAGTTGTTCCATACGACAAGCCAAGCTGTTGAGAACGGCGCCGAATCGATTAATCGCGCTCATCGCGTACACTCTCAGCTACCGCCGCTATATTTTCTTCACTAGGTGCTGAATGTGGTCTATTTGGTCGCGTATTATCCAATTTCCAATTTTTCAATGATAAGGCCGGCTCCATACGATGACACCAAGGTTGGCCCCAATGCTACTTGTCCAACGTGTGGATCGAGAAATTTGTAGTTGGCATGAACATTAGGGATTGGCCGTCGTGTGTCGGACTCTACGCCCACGTTCGCTGGTACCAGATTTGGGACCAACGTGTGGAGCCGGTGTTAAGCAAATCGTGCGTTTGGTATTGGTTCCTCTACACGTTGGCCAATATCCCAGTAGGACTTGTAAGCTTACAGAAGTCCTGAAATGAGCCCTTACTAGTAAGGGGTAGGCCTTACCATACCCCTTACAGAAGTACTTATTTTTACACACGATGTCATAGCAGGTAAGGCCTTACTTTTTACTACATCGATGAGCCCTTATATAAGGCATTACAAGAGAAGGCAGATGTTAGAAGAGCCCTTATATAACGCATTCCAAGAGAAGGCAGATGGTAAGGGGTAATCCAGAATTCGACCCAACGAAGTTAGAAATTTACCCGATGACTCATTTGTTTTCGTATTTTTGGAATGGTATTTGAGTCATCGGGCAAATTTCTAACTTACCTGGGTCTAATTCTGGATTACCCCTTACCATCTGCCTTCTCTTGGAATGCGTTATATAAGGGCTCTTCTAACACCTAAGAAAATAGGAGTACCCCTTACCAGATGACTGCTTATATCAGTGCTCCATCGGTAAGTGCTACCTAGAATTCCTACTGGAACCCAGTAGGAAAATTGGTCAGCCCTTCCATGGTAATTGACTACTTCTTGTCTGAAAAGCTTAAAATTGTAAGGCCTTACCTCATGTAATGTTGAGTAATCGAAAGTGTAATAACGTGGATGGTCTCATTGTAAGTATTTCAATTTGATTTAAATTTTACATCGGTCTCATTACCCTCTCATTTACTGCTCATTAGTTAAGGTAAGGCCTCAAGTATTTTTTCAGCTCAACTTTTCTCAATAAGGCCAAGGCAGTAAGTAGTTACATCCTCAGGACATTGTAATTGCTGTTTTCAGCGATTACTTTTCCTACATGAAGTAAGTTCTTACCTGTAAGGGAGACAGTAAGCTCTTACCAGCCTAGGACATGCCCATGTAAAAGTAATCGGTTCTGTAATAAGGAAAGTAATCGATTGACCTTACTAGTAACATCTTACAGAATCGATCCGGTAACCACTACATTTCCTGCTGGGGATGTTTGCTGCCAATACCTTGGCCATCGTGTAGAGCGAGGGCTTTGGCGCACATTGGTATGTATTGGAATGATGGGGAGTGATGGCCAACACTTGGCGCGAGATCCGTGTGGTGTGAAGAAAGGCTTGTGCCATAGTTATGGCCGCTGCCGCGTCCACACGTTGGGCCATTTTGCCACAACCATTGGCACACATATTAGCCAACATTTGCTCAGCCAATGCGATATTAATGCGTTCATTTCAGTCAGCATTGTCAAAAGATGACGCATAATGTGCCACCCATTATCATCCATTATTTATTCTTTACAAATTATTAATAAACTGCATCTTTTTTGTTTGTTAATTTTTATTCGAAACTCAAGTCAAGAACATGTCAAATTTCCTGTATAGGTCAGAGTATTCTTAACTTTTACGATTCCTAAGTGTACGTTCACATCAATAAGTGCCACGCTAAGCGCCTAGTGGCTAGCTAGGTAGCAGGATGAATTATCCAAGCGAACGAACGTTCGTGTTAGCACTGCGTTGTTCATACCGACTGCGCTTCGCTGTGGCTGGCTAGTCGCCAGGTTGCTATTCAAGCGAACAGGCGTGTTTGTTTTTTCCTAGGATACATTCAGGCAACGACAACCAACTGCAACATTTTCTAATATCCTTGTCAAGCAGGTATCCTCGGGTGTGAACAGTAGTATGTCTTAACGAGCCACGTATCCTGCCACCATTGGTGCGAGCGTACACTTAAAGTTCAATATCTATAGGAAATATTTGCGTTTTTGTTCAGTGCTTCATGAGAACAAAATTCAGCGCGTATAATTCATGACCATTGATAAAAACGGGGAAACTACATACATTATCACTTGAGTATATGTATATTTAAAAAAGCTCTTAGTTACAAATAATTTTTTCTAATACATATTCTGTTATCGTTTTATTGTAATAAAATCCTTATCTAAAAATATAAGTAAATACCTTCTCTACAAATTTGTCATCGAACACATGTAGTACGGACTTGGCACATTTTTCTCTTTTTGATAAGATTATTTTGTTTATACAAATTAAAAAATACGGAATTTATTTAATAATTACAATTTTTTATTTATTTTTAGATCATGTGTAGCATTTGCTGGAAAGAAACGTGTTCTCGGTGTGGCGGCCAAAAATCAGATGGTCACAAATATGAAGAACACAATAAGCGGATTTAAGCGATTATTAGGTCGTAAATACAATGATCCATATGTTCAACATGAACTCGCCACCATTCCATATAGGGTAGAACAGAAACCAGATGGCGGCATAGGTATTAGAGTTCACTATTTGGATGAAGAACATATTTTTTCGCCCGAGCAAATTACAGCGATGTTATTTACAAAATTGAAAGAGACATCAGCACATGCATTACAAGCACAGGTAGGTGATGGCTTAATGAAGCTTAATGAAACTGAATTTCAGAAACGGAACGGAAATATATAATTTATGGCGTATTGTATGCTAATTGTTTATCTGAATTTGGATTTTTGTTAATGGATTGTTTACTTTGAGAAGATGCATCTTAGTATATTTAACAAAATGTTGTCACGATAGCGTGAAATTTTGTGCGTGTTGGCACGAATCGATAACGTGAATATTTTATTTCCAATATTGCCCTTCTTTATGTGAACAAATTCTGCCGTGCAAAGGTCGAATGACCTATATGCATTATAGGGCAAAATGGCTTTGTATGCATTTTTTGATATAAAATATTGATATTTATCCTTAAAAAAAATTTCAGAGTGATTGTACTTTTTAATTAAAAGTTATCGCTTTGAACAGTCACTTTATTCGCTTCGGTTTCATGTATTTTGAAAACTTTGATCGCGTTTTTCTCGAAAGGAGCCTTTTGCAGATAGGTCTTTTCCCCCTTTGCACGGCAGAATTGGAGATATAAAAAATGAATATAAAAATCTCGGGGTGAGGCCTAATTGCAAAAAAATGAATCACATTGCGTCTATCAAAAAATACTATCAGTACTATTTAATATGTATTAATTATAATAATATTATACTTTGTAGGGACCGTAGGTTCTTTCAGTGCATCGTTCAAATAGTCGTTTTTGGTGAAAATTTGGCCCCTATTCCGAAAGTTTTATTTCTGTCATGTGAAGTGAAGCTCATAAAGGCTTTAGGAGATTCACGGGGTTATTTTATTTCAGACTTGGACCTTGCTTATTTTGGAAAAACCATTGCATTACTCCTTTTTATATTTATCGGTGCTACCACCGATTAGTTTGATGATGCGGGGTTGCATCTTTTCGAGCCACACTAAGACGATTTTCAAGGCTTACTAAGCTTACTGCTAGACATTGCACCATGACGTGACAAACGACATAACGGACTGGTAGTAATAATATTAATAATTTATTGTTATAGTTGTACACAAGATTTACATCTTTTATAGTACCTACATATGTACATATTTTTTTTGTGAATCTTAACTTATGATAAACTAGTTTCTTAATATTCTAAACTTAGTACAATAAAGAGGAAAGAAGAAAAAAAAACCAAGAACTTAGTGTAGTATTCTAGGGAAACAGAAAGCGAAAGGACAAAGATAAAGGAAGTAAATGTGGGAATAATGGCAGAGAGAGAGAGAGAGTGATTAGAAAAACTAAATAGAGGAAGAGGAGGAAGATAGAAAGAGAGAAGCTTGCCTTCTGAAAGCCCTGGCTGTGCCTATTCTTTGAATATAGTTAGGAAGATTATTCCAAAGTCTGAGCGAGTGCACAAAGAAGAAACGACTACCAATTAGGAAGTAATGTGCAGGAATGAGAAATTTTATTGAACGCTGGGATTGGAGGGGCATTAGGAAGTCAGAAAGATAGGGAGGGCTCTTAAGTGTAGAAATCTTCATGCAGGAGTACTAAAGCCATGATATCAATAAATCGAAAGAGGCCACAACCTAACAAGGAATTTTGGACACCAGACACATGATCAGTAGTGGGATTCCGTATCGATTTAGAGTTTAGATTTTAGAGTAAAATCTCTAAATTTAGAGTAAATGGTATTCTCTAACCGAAAATACTCTAAATTTAGAGTAGATTTGCGCACTCTAAGTGGACTTTATGCGCCATCTAGTAGAAATCAAAAAAACGCATCTTTGTAATAGACTGTTTTAAATGTTTGTACCAGAGTTCCTTAAATTTAGAGTAAATAAGCCATTCTGTAACGCTTTTTTAGGATTAAGTTTAAGGAAATTTACGGAGCACCATTCATTAATTCGGGATAATGTGCTGATATGGGATCGTCAGCATAGAGATGGTAGGAACCATGGAGAATATACAAGGAGACAAAACTTATGGGGAAAATGACAGGAAATGGATGGGTAGAAGAAACTAAACTAGAAGTTCATTTTTGGCCACAGATGTCACCTTTGTCCGATGTACCCCACATGAATTTTATAAAAATTCATTGGAAACATCAAAAATTGATTAATTACGAAGAATCGCATTGATATAAAATCGAATTTAGAAGCTGGTAAACAGCTGTAAGCTGCTAAACGTAAAATATATTAGTAATAAACGAACTTTACCATGAACCGGATAAATACAATCGGCCATGTTTTTCGGGATACATTTGACTGCAGCGCCACCAATAATCAAACGAAAATTGACAACACGGAGTTTTATCTCCTTGTATAGCCTCCATGGTAGGAACAATTATGGATGAAAGCGGGAAGGTAATTAACATACAGCGAAAAGAGAAGAGGCCCAAGTATTGAGCCTTGTGGAACTCCAAGAGACACAGGTAGGAAGGAGGATACTGCATTGTGAAGGCGAATATATTGAAGCCTATTAGAGAGAAGAGAAGCAAAGAGTCGAATGGCAGAAGAAGAAAAGTGATAGGCTAAGTTTGGAGAGCAGAAAAGAGTGAACAACAGAATCAAATGCCTTAGAGAAATCTAAAAGAACCAGTAATGCAATGTCACCATTGTCGAGCGCAGAACGCAAATCAGTCGTTACCTTTAATACTGCCGTTTCACAACTAAGGGATCTACGGAAGACTGGTATTTAGAGAGGAGGTTGTTAGACTCAAGTTATCGTAGTACTTGTATACAGGGTGTATACCCTTAAGTTTACAAAGCGACCGGCTGTGGATAGCTTTTGGATATACGAACAAAAAATCGTCTGGGAGGGGGGGGGGGTCAAATCGTAACGGTTTAGCAGCTAGGGCGTTTTGAAGTTTTTTTGGTAGAGTTTTACATATCACCCGGTATTTTTGTAACCCTATGACCTATTTTCATGAATAAGGTATCAGTGTACGTAGAATACTCCCACCTATCTAAAACTGTAAAAGTCAAGGCTCTACCCTAGCAACTACCAGAGCAATGAGTCTTAACTAAAAGTTCAACTAAAACCACATTTTTCTCCATAAAATACCTAGTTAACTAATATTTTTTTTGCAAAATTGGAAAGCTTGGATAATTTCCTATGAATAATGTCTGGACAATTTTTATCCTAGGGCTTTTATTTTTGGAGTTATAAGCAATTTTAATGCTAAAATTGGCTCTTTTTTAGTACTTTTTTACCTAAGCTTTGCCAAAAATTACCAAATGAGCACCAAATAAGGCAAATTTTAACATCACACTTGCTAATAACTTCAAAAGTAAAGGTAAAGTAAAGAATTTTGCAAAAAAAATATCAGTTAATTACGTATTTTTTGGAGAAAAAGGTGGTTTTAATTGAAATTTTAGTGAAAAAAAAACCAAAGTTTTGACTTTGACGACTCATTGCTCTGGAAGTTGATAGGGTAGAACCTTCATTTTGACAGTTTTAGATAGGTGGGAGTATTCTGCGTGCACTGATGTCGTATTCATGAAAACAGCTGAAAGGGTTACAAAAATACAGGGTGATATGTAAAACTCTACCAAAAAAACTTCAAAACGCCCTAGTTGCTAAACCGCTACGATTTGACCCCCATCCCATACGATTTTTTGTTCGTCTATCCACAGCCGACCGCTTTGTAAATTAAAGAGTATACACCCTGTATAAAGGATTTTTTCAAAGGCTTTGGCAAGAAAAGGAAGAATACTGATGGAACGAAAATCTGTGATGTCAACTGGAGGGGATTTTTTAGGTAAAAGAATCACTATGGCTTTTTTCCAAAGCAGCGGAACTTGAGAAGTTGTCCGACAGTAATTTAAGCTATGCGTGAGAGTTTCAGCGATTAGCGGCGAGAGAAGCTTTAGAAAACGGGGAGATAGATTATCCCAGCCAATGCTGTTGGAAGAGATGGAAGGCAGTATCTCAAGAACTTCAATTGTGTCAACACAACGCAAATTAAAACCATCAGAACTAAGTGTGTCGGGGAGAGGAAGAACAGAAAAGGAGGCAGGTTCAGGAGGAGATTGAATAATAGATGCATTGAGGAGGTTTACATCAGCATCAAACGGGATGGCCACAGGAGCATGGACGCCCAGGGAACGAAGATTAGACCAGAGTTTTTTATAATTTAAAGTGGGATCAAGCTTGCGGGAATAATACTCACGTTTTGCAGACTTAACCTTACTGTTGATAAGGTTGCGCAGCCGTTTGTAGTCATTACGGTACCTAAGTAACTTAGTCCTACGGTAACGCCTGTACATGAACTCACGCTGAATTATCAAGACGCGGATTTCACGCGAAAACCAAGGACAAGGTAAGGAGGGGCTGCGTCTTCTTGTGACAAGGGATACATAAGCTGATTGAATGAATGAGGTCAGGATATCGACTTTTGTGCCAACAGAAGTTGTGTTATAGATATCATTCCACGGTATAGAGGAGGCGACTTCAGAAAGCCGGGCTAAATTGATGTTATTATAGTCGCGATATGAGAATGAAGAAGGCGCAGAAGAAGGAAGGAAAGTAAAGCGAAGGGAGAGGAATAATATATCGTGATAAAGAAAGCTAGGAGAGGAAATTTGATTGTATTTTAGTACAGAATTAGTGGAGGTAACACTTAGAACATCAAGTAGGGACGGGTTTTGGCAGTTCAGAAATGTTGGAAGATGATTTAAAATATGCAAATCCAGAGATTCAAGAAAGTATCTAAAGGAATTCGCACGTATGTTATCCTTCAACAGATTGACATTAAATCACCAGCAGCAATTATAATCTCATAGTGGCGAGAGAGGCTTGAAACAAGGTTAAAGAACTCAACAGCAATGTCAGGGTTAAACACATTTGGAGGACAGTATATATTGATCGCAACACATTTGTCATAAGCGGACTTTATTTCAACGGCAATCAATTCAAATTGCGATCCGTTGGACTTGCCAACTACTCTAGATGAAAGCGCAGAGTTAATATAAATTGCAACACCACCACCAGTGCGACTAATACGATCATTGCGATGCAACGAGAAATGAGGAAGTGATACAAAAGATGAAGGAATTTCTGGTTTCAACCAAGTTTCAGTAACAAGAAGAACATGCATTTTAGTATGCTGAAACTTATACCTTAATTCTTCCATTTTATTTTTCAGACTCCTAGCATTCAAAACGGACATGTTTAGCCCAGAGGAGGAGGAACAAATGACATTAAGCAGCGTTCCCTCAGTGTGCACTCTATTCGCAGAATGAATGGTACGAGTAACTAGTACGGCACATAACCACGAAATTTTAAAGAGAGAGAAAAATAAATTAAGGTGGAGAAGAGAGAAAATGAAGGATAAAGGGGAGCTGAAAACGATTAGTAGTACCAGTGAGCAATAATAACAAGAGTGATTAGGCAGAGCTCAAGGACAAGTAAAAGAGTTAAAGATATGAAAGAAGAGATTAGCAATAACATTAAACAAAAAGTCCAAAAAAATATTAACAAACGCGCGATGGATATACATTTTATGCAAAAAAAACAAGAATATGAAAGAAACAGAAGATGTTCCTTGTTTCCCCTATTCGAATGTTTACATTCAAATGAAGGCAACAATGGAACAGAGCACGTGTAAATTGGGTTTGCACTGATTGTATGTATGCGTAAAATTTCGTGTTGGTATACAATATTAGGAATGGATTTCCACTTGTATTGTCCGTTAAAAAAGGCGGGAATCTTGCAAGGCGAGGAAGTCACTTCCGCTTCATTTTTTATCTTTCTTTCACATGCATTGCGTGTAGTATGGAAGTAATTCTGCCTTCTTTTATCATAGATATTACTTCTTTTTTATTTTGACTTTTTCACTCCCATTGCAATTTTTATCAGTTGGTCTCAAGGGCATTAAAACATTTTTAAAAATTTGTTCTAGCTCATCACTCTTATTATTATTGCTCGCTGGTAGTACAAAGGGTTACGATTAGTAGTGCACAGGAATCACAGGTAGTACAAAGGGTGATTCCTGTGCTTAGCACTGTTACATAAAAAAGGCACCAGCCGATATGGAATATGTAATCATTCGTCGCAGATCCTCGGTTAATGTTACGCTTAGGATGTTTACAGATCAGATTAACTGTTAGATCCTGGTCGTGCATTAAAATGTGGGGAACAAAAAGACACGTTTTATTGGAGACTAGAAAAGCTTCGTTTTGGATGCCTTGACTCCAAACGATTCTTGCAATTCTTGCAAGAACGAATTCGATGCCCGTGTTAATTGAGTTGAACTTAGTTGTCTTGCATTAGCATCAGGTAAAATCGAGTATGCGGAGCTAAGAAACGGGACGAGTGATAGAATTGAGTGCTGGGGGACATCGGCCGAGATCTACAAACAATACTACCTTGATTAAACGGCCAGAAAAGAGACTCAATTCAATTCTTTAGGTCCTTGTCTGCAGAGCAGGGTGCTATACTCTATCAAAAGTCTGGAACATAACAACTAGCTGAAACTCATCGAAGCAATGCATGCTTTTGTTGAGGTGCTCGGTTAGACTCATGAGATATTCGCTGGTATATCGTTTAGAAGCAGTAAGGGAAATCTAAGTGAATATTATGTAGCTTCGAAGAAATATTTTAATCCGGAAGATGTGCAAATTCTAGAAAGCTAATTTTTGATGTATAAAGAACGATCAGGTTGTATCAGTTTTTTAGCATTTAATTGGCTTCTTCTTCTTAAATAGCGCTACAGTCCTTGCAGGACTCGGGTCTCTTGAAGTCTCTTCTTCCAGTCGTCTGTTCGTCTTGCTAGCTCTCCCCAAGTTGTTATACGAAGTTTTCGTATATCTTTTAGCTTCAGAAGCTCGTATAACGTGTCCGAGGGGTCGTAGCCTAGTCAATTTTATGTATGCAACTATATTTAAATCGTCATACAGTAGAAGCCCGCTAATCCGGCACGTTCCGGACTTTGTCAGTTCCGGATTACCGAAAATACCGGATTATTGAGCGGAGTCTAAAAATAGCCGTTATGGCGAAAATGACGGATATGCCGCTAAAATTAGACAGTCGAAAGGTAATCGTTGGTGTAGCGGGCCATTATTCCGTGTTTTAGTGTGTTTTCTCTGATTTAGGTAGCACTGTACTAGAACAACAATGTACGTTCATGACAGAGGTACAACTGACAAGTGAGCACGACTATCCCGACCTCTGCCGATTGCCCGCGAACTCTGCGGATCGCACACGAACTGTGCCGGACGCACCCAAAAGGCTTTTACAATGTCCAAAACAATTTTTTTGGAACCCTTAAACCGATGCCGGATTATTGAAAGTCCGGACTATCGGATGCCGGATTAACGGGCTTTTACTGTACATATCTTCAAGCTCTTCGTTTGTTCTAATGCGCCATTCATTCTGGTTAGCCCTTACACTTACAGGACCAAATATACTTCTTAGGATTTTCCTTTCGAAGATTTTGAGCTGATTTTCTGTTTATGGGCGGTTTAATGTTTTATATATTGCATTGTCTTAAAATTTCTTGGTATTTTAAGGCCAGCATTAGTGCGAAATAGGTTTTATTTGCGGCTACGATGAAGGATTGTAATGATTCTTAGCATTCGTCTTCCAAGAATTCATCTCTAGTAGACTACGTACAAAAAGGTTAAAAATTGGGCGACTGTCAAACCACCGGTAAACATATTACATTTTTATATTTCTGAAAAATCCTTCGGCTAAAAATCAACTTTTATTTTGTCCTCTTAAAAATACGTTTCATTGGAAGTTAAACGCCTCCTTGAAATCGTTTTTTAACACCTTCGTTGATGTCGCTTTTATTTTTCTCTGCGGTTTTTTTATTACCGCAGCCAATTCGAAACGGCTTCTTCGAAATATTTAATTGATATGAAAACTCATTCGGAGGAAAAAGGGGTTTGGAGTAGATCTTAAGAATTCCATGATTGTTCTATAAAATTTTGGGTTGAAAATTCAACAAATGATTTTTCACAAATTGAGCCCTTTTCTCTTGAAAAACTTTCTATTAAGTTGCTTCATAGCGTGGAAATAAAGTTTCTTTTTACAATTTAGAAAAATGTTATTTTTAATACAATGCACGGTAAACGAAAGGGGAAAGACAGGATTACTTTCGTCGTTTCGAAGATTGTTGATTGCTCTGGTTCGTATGGTTGCATATGATCATTCCACTCTACCTTTTTGTATATACTTTTGGCCAAAACTACCCGAAATTATATTATTAAATAAAACACACAAAAAATATTCATCAACATTTATTTTTTCGCCGACATAGTAGAGTGCAATACAAATTTACCAGCTCGTGTCCTATTCCTCCATACATTTTTCGTATTCTAATTCAGGTATGGCATTCTGCTCTTTCAGTAATATTGCTTTAGTAGCCTTCATTTACTCGAAATACCTTCTTTCCAAGTAGTAATTCTAGCGGAACTGGGATAATCATATCAGGGAAGTAAAGTGAGTTCTTGTTCGATGGCATTCGTGCGGTTTTTGGTCAAAAGCTCTTTTACAACGATGGCTTTGTGCAATGTCGAATTATGATTATAAAGTCATAAATAATCCTTCAACGAATCTGACAATTTTCGAGGGATATTCTCCCACCAGCGCTTCATGATGCCCAAATAGTATTGTATATTCACTATTTGTTCCTTTGGACGGACTTGGTAGTACACAATATCACGTTAATAAAAAAACGAGGCGGTTTCTTTCTTATCTCCAAGATTGTTGGCTTTTTGCTTGTCGTACTAGTACACACATGTCTGGTCGCCAGTTACAATGATGAAACGCAGGTAGCTTTTGACCTTTCGAGGCTCATTTTGTAAAAAACTGAGATCTTCCGGAACTACCTAAAAGATATGTTCACCTTTTCAGTGAATTCTTTAAAACTCTTTCATAATACCTGGGCTTTTCACATTCAAGATTCACCGTTGATCTTCAACGCAACATAATCAGCGATTCCAACGGCGCAATAGCCGAAAACGAACCTTGGCCTCCTCCAGGGCATTTGTCCAAGTTTGACGGTCAATTGCAGCATGTCTCCAGTTCCAGATGTTGAGCACTGCGCCTCTGCATTGGCCGTGATAGTCTACTCATCTCCTCCTGAGTCTGCCTACTGGCATATTTCTCGAAATTTTTGCTACAACGAGTCGTTTTGGGAGACGGTTGCCTTCCATCTATTTGTCTAGGTTCTAGGTCTAGTTCCAGCAGGAAATGGAGTGCTGCGAATGCCATCTTTGAGCACTCCTTAAAAAGCTTAGAGCGGGGTTCCCATTAGTGATGAGCAAGACTAGTCTTGCAGTGGTCTTGCATTCTTGTCTATTGTTACACATTTAGTAAGACCAAAGCAAAACCAAGACAACACTGCAAGATGAAGATAGCAAAACTTTTTGCTCATCACTAAGTGCCAAAAGTCTTGCAGTGATGAGCAATAAGCCTGCAAAAAGTCTTGCACTCTTGTTCTTGGAAAATTTCTTGCAGGCTTAGCACATTTAGCGAGACCAAGACATTTCAAGACTTTTTGCTCATCACTGCAAGACTTTTGGCACTCAGTGATGAGTAAAAAGTCTTGCTATCTTGCAGTCTTGTCTTGTCCTGTCCTTTCTTGGTTTGCTTTGGTCTTGCTAATCGTGCAAGACCAGGCAAGACTGCAAGACTAGTTTTGCTCATCAGTAGTTCCCATACCAGTTCTATATATTTTTTAACATTGCATGTCATCAGAGGAGAACTCCGGTGTCGAGAAGCTTTTATTTCTGTTCATCTTTTTCAATTGCATTTCCCTTTCCAAACGCGAGTGAATACTAACCACGTCCAATGCTGCTTCACCTCCGTATCGAACTATCATCGATTAAGTAAGCTAATGTCACCCTTTATGGTCACCAAGATAATCGGCCGTTTTCTTCGTTCTATAAAATTTCTGAAAACTCCAAGAATGCAATCTTGGGAGCATATTTGACAGCGCGCAAAATTAGGTCCCCTGAGCAGCGCTCCGAATTTTTCCCGCTGAGTTTGTTTTCTTCGTTTCTTTTTGTAATTGCAGACCAAAGGTAGACTATTTTATCGACTACTTCTGGGTTGTGTTCGTCGATAGTTATATTTCTTCTAAATCTTTCTGCTGTGGACTCTGGTTGCATCACCATTGTTTTCTCTTCGTTGATTTGCAGGCCTTGTTCCGCCTCTTTTAGATAAGCTTCTTTTGCTGCCAAAAAGGACCTTCACACGATGTTCACGTCATCTGCATATCCAAGTTATTGTACAGAATGTGTTGCTATTGACGCACTTCTCTGGACTGACGTTTTCCCTATTATCACCCATTCTGAAAAGTATTGGAGCCAGTCCATCCCCTTGTCGTACTTGGAACTCTTCTGCTATACTGCATATTGTGGATGTACTTTCGCCAGTGAGTTATTCGTTGCGCATTTTTTTATGTGACAGTCTAAGCTCAGGTGTCACCCTTTGCACTACCAGTTTGGTATGTCACACCCTTCATGGTGCAATGTCTGATAGTAAACTTAGCTCGAAGGATAGAGAGAAAGATAGGAAAGATTGGGAGGATATCACCATGAACCTTGCGCTTGAACTCTTGGGTGTTGTATCAGTTCGGGAATACGAGTTGTTTTTGTTATAATCGAATTTCTAAACCGGTCTGTGTGCCGAAATAAGGGCTGTAAACTGTGAAAGTCAGCCGAGTGGGGTCAAGTCTTGTATTGCGGATAGGGATATTCGAAATACATCAAAAAACATCGAATCTATTCCAAACTAAAATAAACCTTGTTTTAAAAGTTAAACCCGTTAGACTCGAAGATACTCTTGCCAAAGGAGTACAGTCGGTTCTCCTTAAAGAGGTTGAAAAGAGAATGGGTGTGAGAGAGAGTGACTCTCTTCACTATAGCCACGATATTGGATCCGAGGTTAAAAAAATGCATTTTGCAGACCCAATAGCTTGCTACCCGGCTATCCAAAAGTCAAAGAATTGATGAAGAAAACTAGAGCAAAAAATCTTGATTCTTCAAATCATTCTGTCAAACCAGAAGAGCACTTTTCCTTGTGGGAAGATCATCATAAATTAGTCCACAGGAGCTGGAAAACGGCGAAGTCTGATGTTATTTCTGACGAACTGTCTATTTACTTGCGTAGTCCAATAGGAAGACTCCATAAGAACCAATTGTAAGTTGGAATGATCTTAAAATTCAGCTTCCCAAATTTCATACAATTGCTTACAAATACTTGACCAAGGTGGGAACTTCAGTTCCATCTGAACGCTTATTCGCTAAAGCAGCTCAAATCGTCGAGAGGCTGAATACAGCTTAGTGATGAAATTGTTAGGAAAAGTACTCGATTTTGGGAAACATCGATGTTTTTGACCGATGCATCGGAAAACATCGATGCACCATCTGGATTATTGCATCGAAATAAAACATCGATGTATTTCCTAAGTGGACACTCCTACTTGCGGTAGAAATGTTGCCGTGGAGGCTTAAAGGTTACTTATTTCAGTGGAGCAGTGAAATTTTGCCAGAGCTGCTAGATTCAGCTGTACCAGCTTTGAGGAGACTTCCGATAAGATCTTATGTAACCTCTTTCTTGTTATAGAGTATAGCTATGCTTGTTGATAGTCGACAAATATCTGGTATACATATATCTACATTCCATTCCAGGTTTTCTCTCCAAAATTTGCTTTAAGGATAGCAGCTGGTACGATGTTGACCTGTTACATTGCACCATGACTTGACTACATTGCACCATGACTTGCAGTCGCCTGGTATAACTTCTTCCTCGCAGAAGTTGCATATGAATTCGTGTAACGTTCTTAAGACTTGCGGTCTTGCATCTTTTAGCAACTCAGCCTCGATTCCATCGATGCATGGCGATTTCCTGATTTTTTACCTTTTTACAGCTTCACGTAGGTACCTTATCCAGTGTTGATGGTTCTATTGAAATATTATCTTGAGGAATTACAAATTCCTTCGTCTGTGGATCCTCGTTCACTATGGAGATTGGTTTCAATAAATTTTGAAAATAATCTCCCACCTTTCTTTTATCCTATAAGAGTCTGCTAATAGGTTCCCATTTATGTCTCTGCAGATGTCCGTTCTTGGCTGAAAATTATTGCTGATCTGTTGTGTTTCTTTGTACGCTTGTGTAATTCTCTCTTCATCGAAGTTTTCCTGTATCTATAGGATCTCCCAGTTTAGATATTCTTTCTTCCTAGTTCTGCACAGCTTTTCTGCAGCTCTTCTTTTTAGCTTAACGACTTCCATCCTTGCTCTTGTGTGTCTTGCGATGTACTCGCGGTGGCTCTGGTTTCCGTCTACAGTCCTTATCGAACCACTCAATTCTAGTCTGCCTAGTATCCCAGCCTAGTGTCTATTATGCTGCTCCCTTTATGTTGATTTTAATTTTTTCTCATTTTTCGTTGCTGTCTGGCTGTACTCTCAAGTGTTGTACGACATCATTCTGGCAAGTATGTCTTTCTTCAAGTTTTTTCAGCGATTCAGAAATTTCGTTTTAAACACAAATTCTAAGGTAAACTCTTTCTTAAATTAACAACCAGCTTAACTTTTATGCCTTCTTCACAATGAGAAAGTGAAATTATTTGATATTTCGTCTCTCTCGTTCCATTGCCTAAATCTGTATTTACATTTCATATTCAAATTAGAGCACATAACTGAAAGTTTGACCAGCTTCAACTTTTAGGCTTAGAAAATTCGGAATTAATTAGTGTCATCTGCTTATCGCGCTGATGAACAAGTAAACAAACCCACGTATTATATTTATCTATCTGTTTCGAAAAATCTCGAGAATTGTAAGGTTCTTAGCTGAAAGCTTGTAGTTTTATGGTAATAATGTGGAGGGTTTGCCCATTGTGCCCTGCATTGCTCAGAATTAGATAATAAATAATCGATGTTCTATTAACTTATTTGTGGAAATAATAAACATCATTTACCATAAACATATTAAAAATATTTCCTTCACCAATATATACATACATATTTACAAAAAAAAATACAAACATAAATATTTAACAAAACTCGAAACTTTTCTAGGTAAATGATTGTGTAATCACAGTACCTGTGTATTTCACAAATGCAGAACGTAAAGCTCTGCTTGATGCAGCAGCAATAGCTGGCTTAAATGTCTTACGATTAATGAATGAAACAACCGCCACAGCTTTGTCTTATGGATTTTATAAACAAGATTTACCAGAAGATAAACCTCGCAACGTTATATTTGTTGATTGCGGGCATGCATCATTGCAGGTCAGTGCATGCGCCTTCACCAAAGGTAAACTTAAAATGTTAGCAAGCTCCTGGGATCAAATTGGCGGGAGAGACATTGATTTTGTATTAGCTGATTATTTTGCAAAAGAATTTCAAGAAAAATATAAAATAAATGCAAAATCTAATGCAAGGTAAGTTCTGCTTATACTTTTTTATAACATGGAATTTTGTATTCAATATAATTATATTTTTAGAGCATATCTACGATTATTGACAGAAGTTGAAAAAGTTAAAAAGCAAATGTCAGCCAACAGCACTAAGCTTCCCTTGAATATTGAATGTTTTATGGAAGAAATTGATGTTCATTCGAGTATGCAAAGATGTACAATGGAGGATTTATGTAGCCACTTATTAACAAGAGTTGATCAAACGTTAAGGAGATGCTTAAAGGAATCGAAATTGTCGCTGGATGAAATTCATTCAGTTGAAATTGTTGGTGGATCAAGCCGGGTACCCTCTATTAAAATGTTGATTGAACAGGTAAGTCTAAGGTAATTACAATGAGGTGAAAAATCTTTGGCTAGAAATACAGAAATTGCAGATGAGTTTATAAATGATTCTAATTCGAGAGAAGGAATGAAGCAATGTTATAAAGAAAGACACTTATGTGTTCTCAACATTTCATAAGGAAACATCGCGGTTAAAAGTAAACCTTTTCTGAGAAACTGATCAACGCATTAAAAAAATTAAGTTGATTGTCTATTCACATTTCTTAAAACTAAAGTGTGGACAGGTGTTTCTCATAAAATACAATATACCAGTGGCGGATTTGTGCCCAAAATTTTATTTTATGTCTTACAGAAATTAAAAAGATTCATATTATATTTTGATTGATGACCAACTCGACAATTTTCTGCATGTCCTGATTGATGAAGAAATTACTTATTGAAGAAGAGGTTTGTTCTGAAGAGAGTTGCTGCCATAGTGAAGCCACTGTGTTCAAGAAGCCGCAGTTCGGTGATCCTTTTTTAGCCAGTGGTATTGAACGATTTGGGAATCAAGGATCTGGAAGTACCAGTTACTTATCAAAGATCGTTTGCGATGAGTTTATTCTCTTGAAGTCTTAAAACAGATTGGAGACGAGATAAGAAGGCGAAATATTGTTCCTTAATCATTGATTCAATACCAGGTATAGCACATGTGGAACAACTTACCCTCGTTTTTAGATACGTTTTGGAAACAGGCGAAACATGTAGAAGATTTCTCAAGTTTTTGCCATTAGTGGGACATCAATGCCCCCATACACGGTCAAATTGGATGTACATTCATGATTTTCATCAAACCTATGCACGCATCGAGTTTTGATCGGCCGACCGGCTCACAATCGATAGTTTTGGTTGTACATCCACACTTGGATGTACATCCCTTTTGACCGTGTACGTGTGCCATAAGCCTAAAGAAATGTTTTCTGCCATTTTTTCTGCTCTTTTCGTTCCTTGCTCTACCCACTCTTTAAATTTAGTGGCAACAGCGGCTGCTGAATCTTGTACAGAAGCTTCACGCTTCTTCACGTTGCTTGAGGAAATCGGCGTTTTTTTGTAAGTTCGACATAACGCTGGCAGAAATCGGAAAAGGAAAAACGCTAAAAAGAGTAAATCTGACACGTTGGTCAGCTAGAGAGGACGCATGTAGATGTTTAAGAGATTCTTGGCACGAAGTCCATCAATCAAGGATAATTGTACTGAAAAGCTTGTAACGCGAAATGAAGCACTTTTTAATTTAGAAGAACTGGAAAAGGTGGTAATTCTTGTTGTGTGGAATGTTTTTTGGAAAGAATAAACAAAGTGAATGTTGTAATTCAGGCCTTTACCGTAGATTTGATCACTGTTGCCGAACGTTACGAATCTCTTTGCAAGTTTTTCGTAGCCGAACGAGAAAATTTTAAGTATTTAGAATAAAAAGCGATGGAATTTAGCGGGTCGAAGCAGTATGCAAACGACATGGGAAAAAGAAAACCGAACAGGAAAAAAATTTATGATGAAAGACCGATGAAGAAATAAGAATGACTGCGAGTGACACTTTCAGGGTTAACACATTTCTTGTCCTCATTGATAGACTCATATCCGACCTTTACGAAAAAGCCCTTTTCTTGAAAGAAATGTATCCTAATGATTTAGAGACTGATTTAGTTCAAGAAGGCCATCTTCTTCTGAAAGAATTTCGGTAAATCCAGATTCTGGATCATTGAAAGGTCTATCTTCGTTCCTGCGAAAGCAGAATTTGCAAAACGTTTATTCAAACTTATATATAGTACTTATATATAGTACTTATATATAACTATACATATAGCAGTTCTCATGGCTCTCTGTACACCAGCGACAAATTGTTCGCGTGAGAGAAGCTTTTCTTGCTTAAAACGGGTGAAAAATTGATATAAAATCTACCAAGTCAAGAAAAGATAAACGCCTTAACTCTTTTTCGCATTGAGTCAGAACTAATGAAAAAGGTTTCATACGACAATATAATTGATGATTTCGCGAATATAAAATCGGCAAAAGGGTATTGTAAAGCTTTCATAACTTAATTAATTGAATTTCATCATTGTTACCAGATAATTGAATAATATTGTTTTTAAACTGTAAGTAAGCGCAATAAAAATTATCTAATTACGTTTACCGAATGTACATTATTGTGTAAGTAGTATTAAGGCATACCTTACCCCGTCTTATTAGTAGTACATGATAGATTTTTTATTAGCTCAGAAATATGAACTGTCCTTCCAGTGGTCTTGCAGACTTGCCTGGTTTTGCATATTTAGCAAGACCAAAGCAAAACCAAGACAAAACTGCAAGATCAAAAGAGCAAGACTTTTTGCTCATCACTAAGTGCCTAAAGTCTGGCAGTGACGAGCAAAAAGTCTTGCAGGCTTAGCACATTTAGCAAGACCAAGGCAAGACCTTTGGCACTTAGTGATGAGCAAAAAGTCTTGCTATCTTGATCTTGCAGTCTTGTCTTGTCCTGTCTTTTCTTGGTTTGCTTTGGTCTTGCTAAATAGGCAAGACCAGGCAAGACTGCAAGACCAGCTTGCTCATCACTAGTCGGTAGTGGCGGCAAATTTTGAATAGCCTACTGGCGGCAAATGTGTAAATCCGCCACTGCAATATACGTAATTGTGCAAGGACTACAAAGTTCTTTAAGCCCGGGTCACACCGAACGCGGCGCGGCGCGGTACGGTGATTTTTGTATGAAAAATAATTTTAGGCGCGCCGCGGTAATATTATTTTTCATACAAAAATCGCCGTACCGCGCCGCGCCGCGTTCGGTGTGACCCGGGCTTTACTCTGTGATGAGCCGACACGATAGAGGCTTTTGGTCGCAGAGACTTCGGCCTATCGAATGTTATCTGTGAAACAAAGGAAAGTCGCTGGAAAAAGTCCGCAGAGAGATTTCGTCGACATGTCCGCACAGACATTCAGATTCAATGGTAAAACTAAATTATTCAAAAGAGCTAGGGAAACTATATAATAGCATTATCGATAGCAAATCTTGGTTAATCTTGGGGACTTACTTTTTCCACATTCATAGTTGTACGTGTCATTTTTTATGTCCACGCCTTCTATTTGTAATTTCCACATATCAAAATTGGGGTTTCCCATCCGTTCGATCCGCTTGGTAAAATCACTTATTTTATTCGTGAAGTGTTGTCAACATGTAGAATTTCGTAACAACACTGGTAGTGAATATGCTAAACTAATATTTTTCTCTTAAAAAAATTGTATTATGATTGTAGACCAAAGATTTTTCAACCCAAGTATTAAGTTATTAAGAAATTGATCTAAACAAAAAATTATTTTTTTACTAGACTTTTGGTAAACCGGTTAGTACCACACTTAACCAAGATGAATCTGTATCTCGTGGCGCCGCACTACAATGCGCTATTATGTCACCAGCTGTACGCGTTCGGGAGTTTGGTGTAACTGATATTCAGAATTATGCGGTTAAAGTTAGCTGGGACGGTGAAACTGGCTCACATGGCGAAATGGAAGTTTTCCCAGCATTCCATTCTGCTCCATTTAGCCGCCTATTAACGCTATGCCGTCGGGAACCGTTCAGTATGCAAATATCATATGCCCAACAGATCCCGTATCCGGATCCAGTAATTGGAAGATGGTATATTAAGGATGTTAGACCAAACGATAAGGGAGAGCCGCAGGAAGTTAAAGTTAAGGTTCGCATTAATCATCATGGCATAGTGTTAATATCGAGCGCATCATTAGTTGAAAAGAAGGAGGCATCTGAGAATGATACAACTATTGAGGAAGTTCAAGATCAACAGCAACAGCCGCAACAGGGTACTGAGCCGATGGAGGTCGTGCAAGAGGTAAATATTAGTTGTTTTAAGATTTCTGGTTTTGTATTGATAGTTTATTTTATTTATATATTATATATTATGATTTTGGATAATTGTATATTTAATGTTTGTATAAATGATAAACAAATTAAGTTAGTTGCTTTTATGAACAAAAACCAACAAACTGAAGAAATACGCTGAAATTATCGTTATTTTTTACTTTATTTTAATTTACATTGCAAGTTTCTATTAGTAGAACGACATTTAAAAAAAAAACTACAAATAGATTTTTATTATTTCTCAAAAAAGGCATTCATGTTTTGATAAACTCTCAAATATGCTTTTATATATTTTTATTTTGCATAAAAATGAATATAATTTGTTAATTCATCAGCGGAACTTAATTTCCCTATCAATACAAAACCATCTTCTTTTAGTATTTAAAACAAAATTCCTTAGTAAAAACAAATTGCTATAACAATATGTAAAAATAGGCCTGTAATGATTATGAATATGGTGACGGCACAAATGCAGAAACGCCAACAGCCTCTTCACCGGAAGGACAAGGGTGGGCCCAACGGGTCAAGGGATGGTTTACTTCGGTACGTGTTAGATTTGAAAAAAAAAGTTGGATACAGATTGAGAAAATATTATTTAAAAAAAAACAATCAATCATCCCGAATATGTTTAATCTATTTTTTTTTATAATTATATACTAACTTATGTGTAGCAATGTTTTCTTTGGTTGGCATTTTATTTTATTATTTCCAATTTTTATAATAATCGCGCCGTTTCTAAAAATTTTGCCATCACCGATAATAGAGACCGTGCTGGTGCCTACCCTGTGTTATTCCTTCTATAAAAATGCCAACTTTTGTTCTTAATTTTAGATTTAATTATTGTTATACTTAGAATACTTTTTTTTGGTTTGAAGAAAGTGCATTTTTATATTTTTTTGTATATTAATTATTGTTAGACAAAATGCTACTACATATTTTTATACATATACTTTAAACTAATTTTAACAAAATATTTTTATAGACATAATAATAGAATATTTTAGTGCGGGGTGAAGGCTGTTTGGCATTTTTTAGATTGGGACCTTACAGGGGTGGACTTTGTACGGAATTTGTTGTATTATTTTTAATTTGATTGTCATTCCAAACATTTGTGCTGTTTACATTGCTTTTTGTTTTTTTGAGTTTTCTGAAAAAAATATATTGAAATATTAACTTATTTTATAAGAGCAAGGATATATATTGTAGTTTATTATCATCACATAATTAAGGGCACTACTAGCTTTTAATATCATTTATCATAATTTTTTTTTAAATATTCTAGATATTAGCTTTTAGTGCTTTTTATGCTTATATTTTTTGCGTACCCTACATGAAGATATATCATTAAAATTGAATGAGTGGATGAAATTACGGCTTAAATTTGAGAATGTTCTTAGAATATAATTTGTTTATTATTTTTATAAAGCTAAAACAAAATTTTGCTTATGAATATTTTAGACAAGGTTTTAAAATATGAAAGGTACAATTTGACACAAACATAAAATCATAAAAAGAAAAACTGCTATGTAGTAAGGTTCCTCTTATCTTCTTCTCTAATATTCATTTTAATATGGGGTATATCAATAATTCAAAAGAATAAAACTCAACATGTAATTACAATTTTTAATTGATCATGAGTACAAATGAAATTGGTCTGTAGCTTCGCGATATACATATGACGTTTTTCCTTTTATCTCATGCCATAATCAATCTGTCATAAAGCAGATTAACTATTGGGGTTGTCGAGCGTATTTATCTTCTTAAATGACGCTATTCTCTTTGTAGGATTCAAGCCTCTTGAAATCTCTTCTTCCAGTCGTCTCTACATTTTACGTGTTCTCCACTTTGTTATTGTATATCTTCTTAAAAGTCATCCATTCACCTATTTCTTATCGTCCTACGTTTAATTTCCTCTTGGGTTTCATCATTATCATTCATTCACAATTCTTCCCTCTTTACCGAAACTGATTGCAATATTTCTTTCTTCTACCTGGAAAACTGGCTCCTAAAGAAATAGGCAGCTAACAGAGCCCGATTACCAGTCGCAAATAAGTTTAAACATAGAAATCTAACAGATTATCTTAGTATACTGACAGCCGTATACATCAACGAAGGTAACCCTTAATTGTAAGGTTAACAGGAGCATCAACCTAGTTCACTCCTCATAAAATCCAAAATTAATATTGGGGGTAATTTGACAACTTTACATCGCATTGGCTATGTTTAAAATCTCGAAACCCGTGTTTTGAGATCTGAGGAAATGGTTTCGAACGGGTCTTCTGCAAGCTCTAATTTTCCACATCCACAAGTGTTAACATTGTTGTAGGGAGCTTTATACTGAGATTGAGCTTTACATTGAAATAGAAGTAGGAGCCACAGATCCATATGCCAAAACGTGGGCAAAAGTCGCGATACAAAATCACAGTGTTTCTCGAAAATATTAGAAAAGAATTGCCAAACGTAAAAATTCTCATATTTTACATACTGGGCCTTATTGTTGAATCCGCCGGTAGGGAAGTGAATGCGAATTTGACAGGTTCTGATTATTCAATCCCTTGGCGGGAAAGCGAATGAGAATTTCACAGTCGAAAGTGGAAGTTAAACTAAAAAACCACTTGTTTGGAGTTGTGTATCCAATGCAAACTGTCCATTCGACTGTCATTTGAATTTCGAAAATGAAATATGTCATTTCATATGGCAGTTGCGCCCGGCGGATTGAACAATCGCAGCGACAAGTGAAAGTGAAACTCTTTAGCGGCGGGAATCCCAAATCCGCCGGATTCAACAATCGGGCCCACTGTATTTGAGTTTAAGCATTTTAAATATAGACCAGGGGCCCGATTCCGCAACGGTGAGTTTTACGATGTTCACCGATTTCAGTGTACACTGCTTATTTTCGCGTCCGCAAGAGTGAGAATGAGTTTTTTTAACATTTGCGGTGAACACCGCCGTGAAAAATTTCTCACTGAGAAAAAGGCTGTGAATTTACGGTGAGTTTTAATTTTGAGGAGTAAAGTTGTTTTTGTAATTTCGTGCGATTATTTTTGAATAAGTTTTTTAATTTTTTTTAAAAATATTTTTTTTGAGATATTTTTTTGGTATGTAAAAATAAAATGTTGTTTTAGTTTATTGTTCTAAAAGATTTTTTTAATTAGAATTTTTAAAATGGAAAGGTCAAGACAGTGACAACTCAGCGCATCATTCAGCTACTTTAAAAATCTTTCAGCACAATAAAACTCACGGGCACTTACGGAATCGCATTTTAAATAAAAGTGAACACCGAGGTTGTCAGGGAGTTTTTCCTTCGGTGTTAACTGGCGAAAAAATCACCGTTGCGGAATCGGGCCCCAGGCGCCATAAAATAAGGGAATCCAAAATCGCTGTTTCGATGCGCAGTGAGACTCAAGTCGCCAAACCGAGCAACGTCACTCTGTTTAAAAACGCAAATATATCGGCTCATTTTTATTCTTAACATGCGTGTTCAGTTTTTTTGTTTTATGGCGAGACCCATACCATTGATTGTGGGTAAAATTAATCCTTGACTCACGGTTAAAGGTATTCCTCGTTGATGTTTACAGCCCTTAATTTGTTTCAAGATGATCCCCTATTTAAAATAGCAGACTTAATGTCGGTTTTATACAACTTCCATTGCTAATTCAGTCTCGATCGATGCCCCTTAGTCCCAATATTCCAATCATTTTCAATTATACCAATATTTAGCTCATCGTTTCGAAGGTATCGCTTGTATTAAAATTATTTTACCGCAAAAGTGTCTGAACTATTTACGGCAAATGGATTTACAAACCCCACATACCTTCTTTCATTGCTATGGTGCATCTGATTAGTATTACAATACCGTCAGCGTTGTGCCAATATGGCATCGACTTGATGAACATACTGCCTGCAGTATAAGTTCCTGCGTCAGTATTTTGTAATCTATTAAAAAAAAGGTTAAGAAATTCAGATATCAACTAGAAAAGGCCAACGGCAAAACAGTCGAACAAATGGCCAAATTTTTCACTAAATTAATATTTAGGCTATCCAGTGCAAAACCCCGGACATTCCTGCCGAGCAATCAGGCGATGACCTATAAAGAAGATCGAAGATTAATAACTTATACGCCGAGGACGTTGAAGACAAGCCCGGGGCTAAATCCACACTAGCTTGAAAGACCAGGGGTGGCAGCACAGAAGTCGTTTTAACTCATTTGTTACGAGTTTTAAATGGAAAAATTCAATGGAATACTCGAGACAACGACAACTTCTGTGCTGCCACCACAGGCCATAGTACTGTTAATCCGAGAGTCAGCGTTGCATTTTGGATGGTTATTTCAGGACGCTTGATTTTTTTTGTAATTGATAGTTTAGATAAGGCTAATAAGAGAAACAAGAGTCAGCCACCAGAATCGCCGTGGGAGAAAATGTATACATAGCCACGACTAGCCCCACCACTACTCACGCAGCTGGCGCTTACATCATCAACTTACTACTCAAAAGGAACCAATTGGCATGAAATGCCCAGGTCACTTGGAAGGCTGTAACCGAACTAATACAAAAGTGGTCCCGGAGTGGCGAAAAACTAAAAAGTAGCATAACTTACGAATGCATAAGCGCGTACATAGATGGCGACGTTAAAGAACTTCAATTGACCAATGAGAAAAAAAAATTGTTAGTCGAATAGAAGTTGAGTCAGGACAGCAAGAATGGACGTCCACACAAGTCTTTGCCCCGGCTTCACCGGCCTGAGTTCAATAATATTCAATTCAATCCACAAAAGTGGCTTCACCGGTTAAAGTCGAGTTCAGTGCTTGAAATTGTTGCTTTTTCCCAAGAGGTCAAAAGTCTTTTGAGCGAGCTTCTACTTTCAAGCTTGATTTCATGTTCTGTAGGGCGAAATCAGGCTTTATTTTTCCTGATTTTAAAATGTGAAAATATATGAGAACTCAGGCAAAAATTGAAGCTCAGTAGACTAATTTGCTCGAACTTGCGCATATCGAGAGAATAAAATCACGAGGCTCAAATCGAACCAACAGAGCACAAAAAATGGCTCGGCTCTTGTACAGTGGCAGTTAGCATATTATAGCGTTCTTTTTCGCATTAAAAGGGGGCGCAACATGGAAGCTAGTTGTGGCACACTGTCTTAAACAGGAATGGTATTAAACATCCAAAATTCTTCATGTGGTAGCATTATTCATACCTAGATTAAAAGCTGATGACACAGTTCAGATTTTAGATAACACCCTTGACCTAGTGGAATTATACGCGAACGTCAAACCTTCTCCCGAGATAAAGGATAATGAAGGGGGCCCTACAAAAACAGCAGTAACGGGGCACATGGAAACAAAAAGGGAATTTAGGGAAGACGAAGTAAACTCTGTAGCTGAAGTTCAGGCTTTTACACGCATAATCACATCACCCTTTCAGGATGCCCTGGCTCAGAACAAAGTCTGCGTCTTGTGTCAACCGTAAGATTGGCATGGGCAACTGTTGCTGCTTATGAGCAATGACCCAGTGACATAACAACAAAATTCATGCTCTAAATGGAAACATGGCGTTGCAGAACATAAAAAACAAGGGAATATATATACATATACATTAAGACCTACTTCGCTGATACAAACACCCAATTCAAGCACTTGTTGACGCTGGAAGCTTAACTATATCAACTACACTAATATGTCTTATACATATTTTGATATTAGCGGTACACTATTCCAGGAAGTTGGAACTATTACAGGATTTGGAACTATGAACTTTCAAAGAACGCTTGAAAGTGGGCCTGCTTTTTACTAATCGTTAAAAATATTGTATTGCAGTAGTAGAGATAAAGTCTACCATAGCTCACAAAAGAGTAACTGCGCCGTCTCAGCGGAGCTGTCAGTGGTGCCGACTCCAGTAACCTTCTAGAGCCTGATCCAAATCAGTTGAGGTCTTCCTACCGCATGTGGGGAAATGAAAATTGCACACAAATAAACATTGCGCACATCGGGATAAGACATGCGCTTATGTATTTCTGGGAAACAAAACGTTGTCGCAGACTACTTATCGCGCTCATTAGTGGCCGACAATGTTGACACAGTGACCTTCGATTTGCCACATCTAACGAAAGCACAGGAAGGTGACAAGGAGTTACAACTACTCCAAGAGCATCCCAGCCGTAGCTCAAAGGTAAAACTAATGCTCAGACCAATTTCTTTCACAACTCATGAAGTTTGGTGTGAGATTAGCACGGGTCAATCAATTTTAATCTTTGAAGAGATTTAATTCATTATATTCCTGGTTTTATTTTTACACATTTATTTATAACTGATTTTTATACAATTACCATGTATATTGTTTATTTAACAGTTTCTATATTTAAGATTCTTTTTGACAAGTAAGTCATTTTTATTATTATTATTTTCTTACTTAGCCTTGGCCGACTTGGTTTTAAAGGCAAGTCTCCTTGGCTAAGTAAGACCGGAAGTAGTAGGACGATGTCCCTACATATTTTCACATTTCCTCTTCGAAATCTGTAGTTATTCTCATTCTTCTTTTGTTATTCTCGCTGCGCATGGAAAATGCGACTTTTGAGAAACCTCATCTCTTTTGGGTCGGATCGGACTCTAATAAACGACGCTGGGGTGCACAACGTCTGGACATATGTAAGCGTTAGTGAAGGAGGCGAGAATCATGTTTGGCGATCGCTCGGATTAAAAACCAGCGTATACGACCTACCGAGCTGAACCGATTCAACTGGCTCTGGCTATGCATTCGCTGATGGTGGACAGAGCAACTCCATCAGGATGAAGAGGGCGAGTAACTCTGCCTGCAGATACATCACATTAAATACTACTGCCTTCGCCTGCCACATAAGTCATAACGGTGTTTTAGCTGTAGATATCGAATACTAGCACTCTACAGACCATGAAGATAAGATCATTGTACTGGACGATAGGCTAAGTTCACTTCCAGCGGCTCTTGCCTTATGGGTTATCACCCACCTACAGTATCCGCTTAGTTGCTTGGATATCGTAATGCGTCACCCTGGGCCATTGAAAGTACTTCCGAATGGCTATATAAGGCAAAGAATGGGCCTTATCATGGTTGGCGCGGCGAAAAAATGACAGCGCCGTTTGTCGTTGTCATTTTTCGTATCATAGTTGGCGAATGCAGCGACATGACAATTTTCGATAAAAACCTTATGGTTGTCGCTTGAAAATGTTTGAACATTTCTTATTATTAAAAAAATTTAAAATCAGTCGTGAAAAACGTAACTTTGTCTCTTAAAAAGGCCAACTGTGATACACCTGAAGGCTTTTTTCCCGACAAATGTCAGTTTTTTCGAGAACTATGATTCCGTTTTACAGTCGCCGCGCCATTTCTCACTTCAAGCGCCAACCATGATCAGGCCCATAGAGTGAGGGTATGAACTGAGAATAAATAGAACAAATTGCTGCAATACTCACAGTATGATACTCAGTATGCCGAATGCATTCCTGAAGAATATCATGACAAACGATATGCTAACAGGTCAACTATACTTGCAAGATCCCTAATGATGCAATTGTCACAGCCTCCTTCGATCAGATACTAAACTGATGATTCTCAGCTACTATTTCCCATAATTATAATTTTCCAAAGTTGTTAAATAGCTAAAAATTCGTAAACCTCTCGGTTGACCTTTGACCCGCTGTATCGCGGACATAAAGCGACATGGAGTTTCGACCAATACCTCGTTGGAAAGATATTTTCATTGCCCGTATTCCTGTCATTTATTACTTTTTCATATGAGCAACCGTTAACGAAATATTCAAAAATAATGGCATTATCAGTTATTTCAGGCACGTTCAGTGCGAACTTTGGCGTTGGATTGCTCGCAAACTACATAAGCGATAACGACGATTAATGGCTCATTCTAAAGCTAATTACTATGACTTTAAATTTGTTAATGGGCATTAGGCCAAAAAAATTTACATTTGGCGAGTTAATTGCAAAAAAACTGTCTTCAACCCTCACCACACGATCATGGTTGAACTTTGACCGGCCATTACTTTGAGCCAAATCAACTTACAGAGCTCGTTGAGGGCTCATTTTTTAGATAATTTCATTCTCCACAACTTTGCCACAAACTTGGTTTTATCATTTATCGGTGAAACACCCGAGACAGTCAAGGGCATGCTAGGTACCTGCGCTAGGGACAAGATTCTAAGGGCGAGAACGATGCGGGCGGCTGTTGAGGAATGTAAGAAGTCGACCGGTATAACTGACGAAATAGTTAACATAAACAACATCCCACAAGCACATCGCTGTTTTGCGAGAATAACGACGCAATTCAAAATTCTGAAAAATTAAACTAAATAATTTATAGTAAACATACACGCAACGCCGATTTCGCGTCAACTATCGTTAGAAAGATATATCGTCATTATTCATTTGAGACAAAATATTCTCGAGTAATTTATAAAAATATTTAAAAACGTCATTCTCTAAAATCAATCATTTTTAGTTGCGTCACTATTCTCGCAAACCAGCGACATGTTTGGCACGGTATTATCCATGGAACGGAAGAAGCAGTAGGGCTT
Source organism: Thereva nobilitata (assembly GCA_963855945.1). NCBI lineage: Eukaryota > Metazoa > Arthropoda > Insecta > Diptera > Therevidae > Thereva > Thereva nobilitata. The sequence continues at coordinate 130,293,724 of OY979696.1, forward strand.
GATCGCCTGTTCAGATAACTAGTGGGCAGGAAGTAATTGAACTGGTCTTGGGACATACTGCTTACTGAATCCGTTCGTTGTACTGCTACAGGATTCAGGCTACCTCCAACACACAAGCGGACCGAATTCTCAGATGGAAAATCTAAAGCCGGCTTAAGCTAATGAGGTCTACTAGTTATACAGCCCGGTATAAGAACTCAAATGAAACGGGAATAAGTATGATAGTCTAAGATACGTAGAAGAGCGACCTTCATCAATCGAGTAACCGAATGAAATCTACTTTTTATGATAAAAAATTTGCTAACAAAAGTAACGGTGAGGGGTTGCCTAACGAAATATGTTCAAGGCATTTTTTCGCCATTTTCCGCCTTTTTATCTATTTTGATGAGAAACTATGCATTTTGGTGAAAATATCAAAAGAGCAAAGTTGTAGAGCATAAAATTTCCTACAAATTTTGTCTTCACTCACTATTTTTTTCGAATTCCGCATAGTTTCGCCGCTAGCGGCCGTTTTATGTTTTATGCGAACATATTTTCATCGCTGTCCATTTAATCTTACAGTATCAGCTGTTGGGGGTAACTGCGATAGCGTAAACCTTACATTCTTAGGTAATCGTTTAAACTATCGTAAGCGACATTCCATGGATTCACTTGCCAAACGTATTTCTTCCTGTTGAGCATTGTCTGTTAAAAAAACCATGGCATCCGTTTCTAACTTTGCAAAAAATTTTATAAAAAAAGTCAGGATTTTTTTTTCAGCTTTAAGAAACGATGATGTGGTATCGCAACCACTAAATGCATGTATAAAGCCAATGAAACTCGGATATGTTGATATTGGAAGCTGTTTCAGCTGTACAATTTTGCATCTACTTTACCAATACCTGGTTTCAATAAATATACATTATTGTATTTTTCAGGCAATAATGAAAGTAAGATCAGAAGATCCACGTCTTGGGTGAATAGAATGTTAATGCCATAGGACTCAGACTATTTAATGCTGGGGATTTTCGATTTTACCACGTTATAAAAATTATTTTAACCGATTTCATCAAAAACGAGACAATTGCAAAAAACAGAAGTAGTTTTTTATACCACAAATTTCTTAGCTTACCTTTATATAAATTCATTATATGTTTTGCCTAATGTTGTGTATATTTAGAATATAGAGATAGAAAACATAGGCTTCAATAAAGAAAAAATGTTTAAGAGCAAATAATTTAAAAAATGGCTCAAAATGGTCAACTTTGAATGGCTATCTCTCGGTCACGTTGGTCGTACGGAGATTTTAAAAATATGCAATTTCTTCAGTTTTTTATAACCTTTCTTTTCTGTGAACATTTATGTATACCCAGGATGCCGTAAAAAAAAGTTACCACCAAATTAATAAAAAAAAAGACAAAACGTGATTTTTCGATAAAATTTAGTTTAGTTTTTCGATTATTCTTTGAATTACAAAATGGTGAAAAAAAATTTAAAAAACCCATTTCGATGGAAATTTAATTTTCTGTATTTCTCGAATTTCGCTTTGTTTTCGAGATATTTTGAAAAAAACTGAAAAAGGGGTACCCTAAAAAAGGGGGACACTTTGTGGTTTTAACATATTTAGGTGTCAAGCTAACATATTAAACCATAAAAATGCTTGAACGCAGTTGTTCCTTTCTTAAAGACAATTTCAATAGGGAAAAGACGGAGGTAATAGAGGATGCGAAGAAGGAAAAGGCTTTCGTTGATCCCACTGTCATAACTAATGCTGAAAATGATTTTTCAATGTAGGTAGTATTTAAAAAACTATACTTAAATTAAACTTTTACAATGAATTATTCAAACGTTAATTTTTTTCTTTCATAATAAACGGGTACGAAACGATTTTTTAATGTAATATTTAAACACTTATTCCTTTATACATACAGTGGCTCTCAAAATTATTGGCACAATCAAGAAATTTTACAACGATGGAAGTTATTAAAAAACTGGGCCGGAAGATGTTATCAAATTTTATTGATTAAAATTTCTTTGTTTAAATTATTAATTTACAGACTCCTTATCAAATTTAAATTAATTTACAGATAGGCACCTTATAAATTTCCCGTCCAAAAAGTCTAGTTTAGAAATTTTGGAAAACACCACAATTTCATGGGTGTGCCAATAATTTTGAGAGCCACTGTATGTATGTAATAAACTGATTTTTAAACAATCTCGATTCTCGTACGTTCGCCACGACTTTAGGAACCCAACTGCCACCTTTTTTCGAATACCTTCGTCCGTAGTTTTACAAATTTTGCTGACTCAGAAATTCTCTTTCTTTTTTATTTAAACTCTGGTCGAGCTGTCTTGGTTCTAATCTTTCTAGCCAAGAAAATTGTCAAGTATGCAATTTTAGGTGTGCACTTTAGATAATAACACTTTGATTATTCTTTCTTGCACATGTGTGACTGAAATTGGATAGGATTTTAGGGATTTGTATTTTATGCGCATTATGTAATTGGGTACAGCCAACTTGCAATTATTGGAAACATATTCTTTTGGAGACAAAGAAGTTTGAGGAAACTAAGTATCGGTTGTTATGGATTATGGGAACATCATAACAATAGCACTATTGCAGACTGTCGACAACGTAAAAAAATACATCTTTGCAAGCCTTGGCTAAATATAAGAAAATATTTTGAAAAATTCTGATAGCACAAGGCATACTACAAAATTTGTATATTCTATGTAATAAATGTCTACTCTTTACACAATAAAGGATTTATTGTGATATTATTAATATAATTAAGCACCAACGAACTACAGTTACCTAAAAGTACTAGCAAATGATAATTACTCTAAAATTCTATCAGCCGTAATGGTAATATGCTCCGATGGGAAAAACCGTTGATTGAATTCGATACTATTTGTTTTTCAATGTTTTCGAAATTAAATAAACAAAACGGAGCCTTCCGCACCGAATTGTACTTAATTTTTTTTTCTTGTACTTTCTCTATGATACTTACTTACTTACGGCTCTACAACCGGGATTCGTTCCTGGCCTCTTCGAACGGTTCTTTCCATGAGTTTGAATTCTTTAAGCTCTGGACGTCCGGTCTACGCCATCATTCCAGGGGAGCTGGGTCGGTCTCCCTCGCTGCCGCACTCCATTGATCCTACAGCAACAAACTTTCCGACCTGGGAACTAGATGCCCTGCCCACCGGAACCCGCCGACCTTTATTTTCTTCACTACATCTATGTATGTCGCGATAGCGCTGGTAGATCTCGGCGTTGTAGAGTCTCCAAAATCGTCCTTCTTCACATAAGGTAAGATCTCTCCGAAGGTCGTTAGTCGAACACGGGTAAGATGTTAGAACGCTTTTCGTTAAGTAGCCAAGTTTCGGATGCATATGTGAGTACCGGTAAGACAATCGTCTGGTGCAGCAACACTAGATGCTATAGTTATATGTCTGGGAACATCTGTGGCTCTTAATTACAAGATATGTTATATTAGAGTCACAGGAAAATAAATAAAGAAAACACTTGGTCTTAATCGTTACAAAGAAACTTTATTGACGAAGTTCTTAAACCGAACGGGTGGAGATTGGGTACCGGGTTGCCGCTTTGAATTTCATATTTAATTTTATTGATGTTGTGGTGCTGTAATTCGTTTGATGTTGTGGCGTTGTCGCTTGCTGCTACACATCTTTGGTTTTTGGCAGTCGGACGTGTATTTCTGGTTCCATGGTATTTTCGGCTCCTACTATTTACTCAAGCTAGTTAAACTACTTCAAATTCCTTAACTCTTCTACTTTGATTGTTAGACCAATGTTAGGTGTTCTTGCAGACGGGTCACCATGTCCTCTGTTTTACTTTTTACCGATGATGTCAATGTAGACTGCTTAAGGCAGTGATTGGGTGGATTTGTGGAGGATTGTGCTCCTTACTGTCACTTCGACGCTCGGATCACTTTCTCCAACGCCAAGTTGAAAAGGATGCATTTCTTTACGATACTGAGCTTTATTTCAAATAGTGCAATATCATGTGCCTAGGTCAACCTATCCTACTATCAGGCCTAAAAGGAAACATGATAATTTAATAATCATGGCAACTTGCGTAAAAATTAATAAGCTACAAACTTTTTCGGATGCGGAATTTCGTAATGTTTCTCGATAGCTCGATTTCCACATCTATCGATTGGTAGCTAGAGTCATCCGTGAAACCTTTTGTCATTACAGCTATTGAACACGCGGGCTCTTGGTCTGTTAATTTCTAAAATAAAAATGCATTTATTTGCAGTAAAAACGCAGTGCTAATAGTAGCAAATTGTACGAATCAAACCGCCTATGGAATGATTATTTTCTTTAAAAAAATAGATAATAGAGAAAGGCTTGGGGTACTGTTATTGCATAAATCCAAGCTCTGTTTTAGTGCATCGGGAAAGCCATACTTAAACTCTGCCTATGCAAAGTAGCCGGTCGTTAACGTTATTTAATGAGAACCTCATCCCTGGTTTGTTGAAAAATAAAACATATGCTTTTTTTTCTATCACGTGTTCTGTACGCAACGCCATGAAAGCATTGAAAGTAGCAAACAATTCGTCAATATCGCATGACTTGATCCATGAGAGATATTCAAATTTTTGTTTACCTCCGTTATGTAAATTAGATGAGCATCGACCAGCATTTCTTAACTTTGAGTATACATGCCTTTATTAGGTGAAGTAGAGTGTCTTTATGAACGTTGATCATATTTAAGCTGCGCCCTGCCTTCTGTGAACCGTTTTATTTATTTAAAAACTTGCGTACGGCAAACAATCTACTTGAAAGAAAATTCAAATTAGCCACAAACTAAGTATTTTTAAATAAAAAATGAAGCGCCAAATATGATCAGGCCTAGTTTCCGTAAATGTTTCTTTAGGAGATATGAAGATTTTTACTTAGGCTGTTAGACGAAATAATAGTCGATAGCCAATATTCTGAGCCAACGCTGATAGTTGTTGACTTTCCTCATGTTCCATACCTTGATCGATTCGACGACGATGTTTCCTGCACGATTAACGTCGACCTTGAGGATATTTGCGCGAACCTATCGGTAAATCCAGGTTTTGGATTAGCCTTCTTCATTAAGGAAGATAACATTCAGCATACTATTGTTCAACATACTTCAGCTTATTCTTCAATTCTTTATTTATGTATACCAGGGGTGGCCAACCCCGCGCCCGCGGAAACAAGTGCGCCCATAAGCTATTTATTATGCGCCCATGACACGATTCCCGATAAATTAAAAATTTTTTTTTTATTTACAAAATGACACAAGACATAGAACGAACAATAAAAATTAGATGAAGTGGCACATTAAAAAATCCAGGAGTTGGAGGATATAACAAGAGACCAAGAATTGGAAACTGATTTGAATCAAATTCAGAACACGATAAAAGAAAAATTACAGGGAACCAAGGACGTAGATATAATTAGCGCTGAACAAGCAAAGTTTTGTAACCGTACTCGTAAAAAGCCTTTACATAAGCACATGTCAGTATACTTGGAATCATATTCAGATATCGGACCCTATCTCTCACTTTAAGCTTCGAAATCTCTCCCAACCTAAAAGGTTTCCAAATGCACGGTGTTTGATCCTAGCAAGAGCCAGACCACTGCAAAGAAAATGTTGGTTTGACCTTCTGGAGTATTTTTGGAGGTTTATCAAGAAGGAGAAAACAACAGTTCCTACAGTAGTCTCTGATTTAGAGCCATTTGTGGGATTAATTTTAATAAAAAGCTCAGATCTTGAAATAACTTGAGTATAGTTGTAAAATTCAATTGAGTTTATAATAATTCAGATTCAATATTTCTACTTCCACCGATTTATGACTCTACTCGACGGCTACTGGATACAAAGTGTTTTAATTCAAGCAAATAAAAGTAAAAAGAACCACTAGGATTATTTAACTACTGCTACAACTACAACTACTATTCATTTCGTGCCCACATGTATAGAACGACGTCATAGCTCTTGTTTGGCTGGAAGAATTTCCATGCTTTACTGGGGGACATTGAAACCTGAGTTGAAATTAATTTTCGATGTCATGTAATCAAAAGGCCTCCTACCATTCCCAATATATTGCTTTGTCCATATGTTTTCTCCACTCAGCTGCCCGCTTTTCGTAGCCTGCTGCCTGATATATGGGTTACGTGGCAACATTAGGTGGTTGTACACAGAGCCCCCATAACCCCGCGACATGACACCCTTTGAAGTGTGCCTAGTCTGGATTTGTTATATTCTTTTGCAAGCGCGGAACAAGAGAGTTTGTTAGCATTGGCCTAATCACTGCCATGTAGGGCCAGCGACCCATGTTGTGGCTTCAAGTCTCATCTCTTGCCGAAGGTCTGCTTACTAACATAGAAAGTTATACAGGCGCTCTTTGCCCTGTAATACAGCTTTGGGTTCAAAATAAAGCTCGGTGATCCGAATAAGCTAAGTACACGCCCATAATTGAAGGTAGACTTAAATCAGGGATTTTTTTCTATATGTGGAAATAACAGGGGCGTGTACTGCCACTCTGATGTTGCCTAAGCTGGATGATTAGCCTTGATGGTGACTTTGTTGAAAGCGCCTTCTATGTCCAGGAAGATTGTCAAGGTAAATTGGTTGTATTCTATGGAGTATTCTACGGTACGCACTACTTCATGCAGTGCGGTGTCAATCGATTTTCGAAAATAACTTTAACAATAAACATATATGATGTCATTACATATTGTTGCGCCCTCACGTTCATGAAAATTTTTAATTGCGCCCTTGCTTCCAAAAAGGTTGGCCAACCCTGATCTATAGCAATAACAGTTTATTATTATATCTACCTCAACCATGGGTGTTAATTAAAAAAAGGGCAAAAAGTATTGCAGTGAGATTGTCGGTTAGAATAATAAGGGTTGATTTGGGTTGAGCTTTTATTTTGATGAAATTTTTTCGCAGAGTCGCTAGTTGCATGAGCATGAGGGATGCTTGTTTAGATTTCTGAAAAACGTTTTTCTTCCATCGCAGATCCTCAGTCAAAATTACGCCAAAAAAGTTAAGAGAACCAACCACTGAAAAGGATGGAAGATTTCGTTTGGACAGGTTTTGTTGGAGTTTAAGATAAAATTGCGTTTTGAATGCATTGAATTCGACATGAATCCTGCTGCCTCAATCAATAATGAGTGCAATGTCTCTCTTTACATTCATTGATTCAGATCATATCTTCTGTAAGATATACTAGAAGGTCGCCATTGGAGAGATTTTGTTTAAAGCCATACAATTTAGGATTAGGTTGGATGCAAGATACCCCATAAGCTTTTTATTGATTACTGTCTCCACGACTTTGAAGAGAGTAGATGTTATTGCTATTAGGCGCTAGGTAGAAGAGTTTTTGAATTCACCTTTTATTAATATGGGATGAACATTAGTCTGGTCCATGATTATATGGCGAAAAAAAATTTCAAGTGGAAGTCACACCACCCTTTTGTTTTTGTTACACCTACAATTTCTATTGTGTGTTCAAAATTTCGGGCCCCTCTATCTTATATACGGGGGGGTGCTCATCGACTTTGAAATATCGGATTTTATGAAAAAGCCCTTAAATAGAGCTAGTCGAGATATTTTTTATTTTTGTCACTTTTTTAATGTGCACTCATGTGTTTGAGAAGTTTTTACTTTGCCTTTTACACTAGTTCGAACGTTTTGATTCGTTTTAATTTTCTGATTAAGTCATCATTATCCACGAGTTGGAGGGACTCGGCATTGATATGCTGATGTAGCCGTTGTTCATGGCTTTGAGCATATTTTTGGCTGACGCTTTCGATCCTATTTACATCCAAATCCTTATGTAGGTTGTCATTACGAATGTACCAGCGAGCATCGACAATATTACGAGGAACTTTGTTTTGGAAACCTTGAATTCTGTTTTTGTTATTTTGGCTAGTACAACCCCAGTACCATAACTTCAAACTGGCTTGACAACTTGTTTATACAGCAATAGCTTGTTGTACGTTGACAGAGCAGAGTAACGGCCCTTTAACCAGTACATCTTCCTGTACTTCGTCTTTAGTTCTTCCTGTTTCTTCTTGACATGTGGCTTCCACCTGAGTTTTGCATCTAACGTCATGCCTAGATATTTTGCTGTATTCTCGTACCGAACTACTTGCTGGTTGATGTATACTGGCTTCTGATTGATACGTTGATTGGTGAAATCAATGTGCACATATTTAGTCGCATTAAGTTTAATTCGCTTTTTTTAGTCCAGCGTTGTATCTCGGCAATCGCAGATTGTAGTTTTTCAGTATCGTTGTTACCAAGGGCCAAGACTGCAGTGTCATCACGTTTTGACTGAACGTAGGTAGATCATTGGTGTATAGGAGATAGAGGGTTGGTCCCAGTACTCAGTACACTGCCTTGTGGCACACCTGCTTAAATTTTCTTTAGATTAGAATACGCGTCCTCTTGCTTAATTCTGAAGTATCTTTTTGAAATATGCGATTGGAGTATTTGCGAATATGTATTCTGCAGGAAGGAGCATTTTGAGTTAATAATTCAATACCTCCTGCCAGACCTTATCAAAAGCCAGCGCAACATCTAAAAATATTGCTGAGCAAACCTTTTTTTCTTCCAGCGTTTGTTCAATAAAATTAGGGATTCGAAGGACCTGGTGGGTCGGGGAATGTTGACTTCAACAACCAAACTGGTGATCCGGGATGAGATGTTTCTCTTGGAAGATAGCTTTTAGTCTTTTCAGTAGAAGTTTTTCAATTAATCTACATTAATAAAAGAAAGTTTCTGTATGTATGCGTGTATGTGTGCGCTATAGCGGGCATGAAGGTCCGTGGAGGTCTTCCCTAAAATACCTCGAAGCCCGATTTTCTAAATTCAAAATGGCCGCCGAAAAATGACCGAAATTCAAAATCCGAAAAAACCCTAGGGGTTTTTAAGGTCGCTAATAACGAATTTGTGGTCAACATTTATGAATTCAAAATGGCCGCGCCAATATGGCCGACGAATTTGTCAATTGTGTTCCAATTCCAATGAAAATCGTTATCTGGGGTTTTTTGAGGTAGTAAATAACGAATGTTTGATCAGAACTTATAAATTATATAAATGGCCACCCAAATTTGCCAATTGTGTTCCGATTTCCATGAAAATCAGAACTTATAAATTCAAAATAGCTGCGTCAATATGGCGGACGAATTTGCCAATGGCGTTCCTATTACAATGAAAATCGGTATCTAGGGGTTTTTTTAAGGTAGCAAATAACGAATTTATGATCAGAACTTATAAATTCAGAATGGCCGCGCCAATATGGCGGACGAAATTTTCCAATGGTATTCCGATTCTAGTGGATATCTAGGGGTTTTTAAGGTTGCAAATATCGAATTTATGCTTAAAACTTATAAATTCAAAATGGCCGCTCTCATATGGCAGACGAATTTGCCAATTGTGGTCCGATCGCAATGAAAGTGGGTATCTAAGGGGTTTGAAGGTTACAAATAACAAATTTATGATCAAAACTTATAAATTCAAAATGGCCGCACCAATATGGCCGATGAGTTTGCCAATTGTATTCCGATTCAAATGGAAATCGGTATCTAAGGGTTTTTTTTAACGAATTTATAGCCTAGTACTAAGTTCCCCGCTAAATGAAATTTCCATACAAAATTTAGCGCGAAAATTTATCAAGCTAAATTTTAGCAACATCTTTAGCGCATGCAGTACTAAGTTCGCCGCTAAAATGCTCGCTAAATCCACGTTTCTATTTCTTTAAAACAGATGGCAGCAACGTTAGTCTCCACATTTTTAGCTGCATTTTTTATCGTGTAGGCACCTTATTTCACGCTAAATTTTGTTGAAAAAAACCAGTGATATAAAAAAAACAGAAAAATAAGTTAATTTACGGTTTAGATATTTCAAGTGCGGAAATAAAACTAAAATAACAGTTTGTGCATGAAAAAATAGTAAAAATAATAAATAATTCTGTGCGTTTAGAATATTTTGAAACACGGTATAATAATTTTATATTTCCAGTGGATTTTGACGAGTTTTATTTCGAAGAAGACTTTGAAATTTAACCCAAAAAAAACGTTAATATGAACTTTCTCTAAAAACATTGTCAAATTTTATCTTGCTAAAAAAGGGTACAAGTTTGGAGACGCGCTAAAATTTAGTTTAGCGCCGAACTTAGTACTAGGCTTATGATCAAAACTTATAAATTTAAAATTTCGGGACGAATATGGCGGACGAATTTTACCAAATAAGTGTCATTTTCCTGCCAGCTGTAGGTTGTTCAAGAGTTGGGAACTTGGGATCTTGACATCCTAATAGAAGAACATTCAAAATAGTGTATTTTGGTCATTTCCCCTATTGTCGTGAAATTTGCCACGCAATTAAGTGTACCTATAAAATCCTCGACGAATAAAAGGTAAATCGCCAAAATTACAAAGAAGAGGGAAGGGCCCTCCACTGCCATCACGAGGTTAAACAATGCCATCTATCGCATCCAAAAAGTTCGATCGGTAAGAACGGAACGGAAGCTGTGTTCGGGACAAACACTACGTAAGAAGGGGGCAGTGTAACGGCTAGCCGAAAAGAGAAAGACAAAATTATAAACCGTCCCCCACGCAGGTTGAATTTTAAATGGGATTTAACATGGGTTTTTGTTTTTTTAGCTTCAACCAAGCGTTGTGCCATGGAGAATATACAAGGAGGAAAAACTCTAATGGGGAAAATGACAGGAAATGGAATGGTAGAAGAAACTAAACTTCTAGTTCATTTTTGGCCACAGATGTCATCTTTGTCCGATGTACCCCACATGAAATTAATAAAAATTCATTGAAAACATCAAAAATTGATTAATTACGAATAATCGCATTGATGTAAATTGAATTTAGAAGCTGGTAAACAGCTGTAAGCTGGTAAACGTAAAATATATTAGTATTAAACGAACTTTGCCATGAACCGGATAAATACAATCGGCCATGTTTTTTGGGGTACATTTGACTGCAGCGCCACCAATAATCAAACGAAAATTGACAACACGGAGTTTTATCTCCTTGTATAGCCTCCATGCGTTGTGCACTTGATTTCCATCGGTTCAAGGCGAAATTTGGAATCCTTAGGTTTTTGATACCGCTGAATACGAATATCATGTCAAAAACCGATTTTGACTAATGACAGCTGTCAAAAAAGCTGCCAATAGAAATTAACCAGATTTGTTGTTTCTTTCACTTTTTCCTACCGCGGACAGTGCACACATAAGCACTCGGGTTTTTTGTTAGTTTTGAATAATCGGTAATAAATATATTGGCCGATATCAAGTTGCTTCGTGAAACCACCTCGCCAAGTTTGGGAATCATAATGACTTCAGCTACCTTACACTTTGTGGTACGTATTTTAACCGAAACGATGCATTTAATAAGTTTGTGATTTTAACCAGAGGTTTTCTAGGAAGTTCTCTCCATATTTGTCCAGTAATAAGATCATAACCAGGAGTCTGTTTTGGATTAATGTTCATTTTGAACTTCAGCTGGAGTGGTAAATGGAATATTTGCTTTTCCTTGTTCCAAGATTTCAGGTAGTATTTCATTGCTGTCCCTGGAATTTGGTTCAAATATGTTTCCTAAATGTTCTGCAAATTTTAATACTTTTTGCTCATTACTTCTTGCCCAACTATCATCTAAGTTCTTAATGGGCGTAAATAAGTAACAAAGTTTTTTACGTACGTCTTTTAAACTCTTGAACAGTTGTATTTTAAAGTAGATTCGATTAATTTACCACACGAAACTGACAGGTTAGAAAAAATCAAGTTCAAGCTTTTTTCACAAAAAATTAAAAAACAGAACTCGATCGAACACCCTCTTCCGCTAAAACTAGCCTACTGAAATTGTACAATGTTATTGCTATAGTAACATGTTACAAATTTACGGGGTGAAAAACAAAAAACAATTTTTCTGTCTCGGTTACACAAGGGCTAAGTTGCCGAATTGACATTTTAGAATTTGAGTCCCATTAGAGACATTCTTTTGCGCGTTTCCGTGCTATCCGTTTATTTATAACGCCTTTACAAGCCTTCTCTTCAAGAAATCACTATATTTTAGTATAACAAACCGACTGTTGTTTAATCACACCAAAATCGGCGTCTGCCATTATAATATTTATTGTATTAGAACCGCTTTCGGGATTTATTTTTTCATTAAAAGAATCCAAATCTGGCTGTCCAATTACTACTACAACAATTAAATACATTTTAATTTCGAGATTTATCTAATGCTAATAGTCTTATTGTGCAATTTCCTATTTTGAAGCATTTTCATTCATTTTAGTAGTTCCATTTCAAATTTTATTTTAAACACAATTGCACGAAGCAGCACAAGTGCTTTATTTCGATCTTAGTCATCTTTCCCTAACGTAAAAATATTAAAATATAAGACTATTTTTTTAAATAAGGAAATATAAATGCATTTTTTAAACGGTTACTGTGCGATGATACTAAAAATTACGTTAAAGTTTAAAAAAAAATTTTTTTTGTCAAAATCGATTCAGTTTGTCTACAATATTTCAGGATCCAAACGAACCAAAGGATAAAAAGAAGAAGACATTATCAAAACTAATTGAACTTCCTTTAGAAGCTAAAACTCATGGCTATACACAGCCAGATTTGCAAAACTATCACGATCAGGAGGCTAAGATGATCGCTAATGATGAACAAGAAAAGGAACGTGTCGATGCCCGCAATGCCTTAGAGGAATACGTTTATGATATGAGGGAAAAATTACAAGTAAGAATTTTTTTATATTATGTTTTATTTAGTAAAAACTTAATTTGGTAAAATTACAGGAAGATGGACCTTTATCTCCTTATATAAATGAAAATGATCGTGTGAGTATTTGTAATCAGCTGAATGATTTAGAGAATTGGTTGTATGAAGAAGGTGAAGATTGTGACCGTGATACTTACAAGAATAAATTAAGTGGTTTACACTCTCAAACGGATTCAATTAAGGCACGCTGTCAAGAATTTGAAACACATCCGGGAGCTTTAGATGAACTAGGGCATTCAATTCAATTAGCTCGTAAAATTGTAGATGAATATCGTTCTGGAAGCTCTAAATATGATCATCTAACAGAAACAGAAATAATTAATGTAACTGAAGCAACTGATAAGGCACAGAAATGGCTAGATGATGCTCGTGTTAAGCTAGCCCGCGCATCAAAAACATCAGATCCACCAGTTAAAATTGCTGATATCCGTCAGACATGGCAAACATTATCAAACTGTGTTAATACAGTTATAAACCGACCAAAACCTAAGCCACCAACTCCACCAGCAACAAATCAAAAACAAAATCCAGCTAGTGATGGTCAACAGCAGCAGCAGCACGGTCAAAATGGTGAAGTAAACAATGATAATGCAGATAAGGCACATAAACCAGATCAACCAACCAGTAATCATTATACTGAAGATACCATGGATGTTGAATAAATTAACACCGTACCTTTATTTTTTCTCCTCTCCCCCAGTTACAATGGTAAAAACTAACTTATAAAATGAAGCCTTCATGGTTTATATTAAGAACAAATAGTAAAATTTGTCGTTAAAATTTTTTTTTAATTTTAAAAAAAGCAAAGGTTCATGGGATTATAAAAAAAACAAACAAACAACCATCAAAACATTTAGTGGACGCTGATGTGTGTATCAAATTTTACTATAGCTGTAAAATCATCAATAATATTATTGCTGCAATAGACAGTTGCGAAAATTACCTTTCTTTTATTTAGTTTTGAGGAGTTTCCAATTAATTTGAAAAAAGAAAAGAAAAGAAAATATTCAATAAAAATGTTTAACTTTAAACAAAAACGTTCGCAAGCCTAGAATTCATTATTTTTTTGTTGTGTTACATAGAAATGCACTTTAATTAATTAAATTGTGTTTTTTCTTTACATTACCTATGTATAATCTCGATCAGTTAACATTTTTGTTGTTGTTCTTATTTCCCTTTATCTTTACAAGCGTTTTATATTGTACATTTCTTTATTTTACAAAAAAAAAAGGTATAAATCCCCCAAAATTTGAAAAAAATATTTTTATAAACTGAAAGTTATTTGCAATAACAACAGACGTGTATATTAAGTTTTTTTTTCTTAATTTTTTGATTAGGACATTTAATAATATTGTATTCATTTATATATATATATATCAGAAAATTGTCAATAACATCCAGGATTTTTTCCTTATTTCCCCCCCCCCCCCCCCCCACTTTATTTTAATGGAATATCGTGTATATCTGTTAACTTTTTTTGTTTTGCAGAATATTTTATTGCGCGAGCCGTCTCTGTAATAATTAAATGAAGTAATTTTTTTTCAAATAAAAATATAAGAATTTAGCCCGTTCGTATTTTTACTCGTTGTGGCTTAATCAATTTGCAGAATTTTATATGTCATCGGCTCATTCTAGGTGAGGGTGCAAAAGCTTAAGCCCGGTATGCAAGGCTCAAGAAATTTCTTTGCCTATCTTAAACCTGTGTAAAAAAAATGGTCAAGATATGGTTCAGAAATATTTCCTGGAGCGATTTCTATAACCGGTATGCTAGAGTCAAGAAATTTACACCAGAAATATCGTGTTTTTTAGTGACACGCAGATGTCGCTTATGATAAAATTTTAGTTTTGCCTCCAGAAATAAGTGTCGATTCATTTATTTCCTTAAGAAATGTTAACGGTTTATGAGGTCGACGTCTCAGGTGGTTTTTGAAATTGAAAGTAACTATCAGCAATGGAAAAAATTACATATTGTTGTTTTTTATTCAGATTTTTTAAATTCTTATTTAATTCTTTACTAATTAAAACAATTTCAATAATTCTAAGCTACTATCATAAAACAATTTATTTAATGTCTGCAATGAAAATAAGTAACTGTCAAAATTTCTGAACTGCTGTCATTTTTTCTTAAGGAAATAAATGCAGAATTTTCTTGAGCAAATTTCTTGAGCCTTGCATACCGGGCTTTAATTGAAAATTCAGACTAGCTAAACGGTGGCTGAACGTTCGAGCTACTGACTGAATGCCGAGTATTGAAGGATTTTTGCAGCGGTTTCATGCCATATTTTGCAGTCAGCTGCGTGACTTGAACGCAGCTGGTGTAATCTTGACAACTATTTCTTAAATATGCCCCCTTCATTAGGCCGCCATCCACGGTCAAACAAATCGTCAAATTTGTGGCCAACATCGAAAAAATTCTAAGTGTGCGTGTATAAAATACAAGTTTTCGAAGTTGGCCGCTGTTTGAAGAAAATATTCGTCTGGTTTAATATTTCCTTCAAACAGCTGAAATGTGTTTGTGCATTTTTTATGTGTGCCATGTAAAGCATATGAAATTTCGTTTTGTTTACAGTAGATTATGTGAATTGTCGCTCGAGATGTTTGAAGAAAGTTTCCCTCGTTGATGGCCAACAAATGTCAAAGCATAAATGTGTGCGTTGTTTGTCGAAAATTGGTTTGATGATTTGTTTGATCGTGGATGGGGGCCTATTCATTTATTAGCTGTATTCCAAAATTCGAGCAAAGTGCTCGCAAGAAGTTGGCTTTCTCTCTCTACTCATGCCTTTGTTGAGAAGTAGGAACGAGTAGGCCAGTTGCTTGCGAGCACTTTGCTCGAATTTTGGAACACAGCTAATTTGTTCAACCAGCATCAAAGGTAAAAAATTCTCAATAGACGCACGGAACTCCACTTTGCCCACCTCAGATCGCCACCTTGTATTGCGAGAGCTCGCTGCAAAAAACGACCTATCGAGAAACAGTTTCAAACTATTACTAGTTGCGGTTAGACGGGTTGTTTGCATAATTTGCGTTTTTTATCTTTTTCATTTTCCTGTTCCCGTTAATACGCACTGCCAGGGAAAGTATACGACCTAGACCATTCTTGTGTATGGAACTATTTTAGAGAATGGTTTAGTGCATCAGAAACTTACAAAAAAAAGTAATTTTCTAAGAAAACTGCTAAAAAACGAAAATTTTTGGAAGGTTCAGATGGAAAATATCAAAGAGGCTCCTAAATGGAGTCACTAAACTTTCCGTTCTTTATAGCAAATAAAAGAAGACCCAATTACCTAAAAAACAAGCCCAATTATGTTCTACGATAAGCGGTATAGGACCAATTAATGTTTTAAGTAGTAATTAAACACTAACATAAAAGGTGGTGTTCCAGGCACTTGGCACCGGCCCAGACCCTGGCACACCTGTGTTTTCTAATATAAAAATGTCACTTTAATTTGGTTATAGTTTGAAACTTTTTCTCGATAGGTCAAGGAGGGCCCCAAAAATTTTCCGGAAAACGCATCTTCCAAACTTGTGCACCACTTCCGCCCAGGCACACCAATATTTTTTTATGGTTGGTATGAGGACTAACTTTTCAAAAACAATTGCCCAAAAGAACTTCGCGGTTAGATGAAAACGTTCCTATCTATGTATGAGTCCAGTCCGTCGTTAAAAACCTTTCCATTTAGCATATAATTGATTTGGGATTCATATCCCAAATCTCCCTAAGAGCAGTGAAGTCACGATGGAGGAGACTTAAGGGTGGTTATTCTCGTTGGCGAGTGACGGGGCTATGGCAATGGTAAAAACTAATGAAACTGTCGATATCAAATGAAACTGTCGATACCTACAAACGTATCCATGGAAATATCACTTCACACACCACCTTGCGACAATTAGAATTCGACCCTTTGTAGATCTAGTCGCCAGGAGTCTCTTAGATTGACAATGAGAATATCAATTTAAGGTCGAAGTGACTTCTGTCACGTCACTCGACAACGAGAATAAGGTTGGGGTGGTAGCACGTAAGTTGTTTCAATCGACCTCTTCATACAAAAACTCAGAATTTTTGTATGAAGAGGTCGATTGAAACAACTTATGTACGTGCTACCACCCTTGATTGCTGCTCCCATACCCTGCAGTAAGACGTAGAAACTTGCAGTAGCTACGAATTGCTGTAACTTGATGCAGCTTAGCTATTCGAAATATGGAAATGTCAAAACTGTCACTCCCGTGTTAAAACTGCAGAAACATGTTCCTGTACTTTCTGTACTTCATCCCCACCACAACTTGCAGTAAGTGAGAATGCAGAAAGTACGTTTAATCTGCTCCTCATTGCAGCAGCCTCAGGGCCGAAACACTTCCAGGCTGGTTTTAAAGCTAATCTCTCAAAGCTTTCCTTGAGGCGAGCTACAGAGCCGTCCGCGGAATACTTAAAACACAATCAGCCCAGCTGATGACAGTTGTCAAATTTGCTAGCGATTCGTAAAACTTGCAAATCATTTAAATAAAATAAAATTAGTTGGCCTGGTTTCATTGTTATTTTTATCAATACAAACTCGCAAACAAAATCCCAACCTCAAAGTTCAAATGTTAAAAGCAAACTAGAGCCTCGGCCGAATTCAAATTCCAACATTGCCGGAATTCCGACAGAGGCGAGCCTTGCGGCCATCTTTGCCGAGGCCTGAATTTGCGAGGCAAGTTTTAATGTGTTCAATCCCATTTAAACGTATAGGTTGGATATTCTTGCAGCCAGCTTCAGGCTTGAATGTGTTCAAACCACGCCTGGATGTGTTTCGGCCCTCACAGTCGCAAAGCTGGTTGGGACTTATTCCCTTTTTTCAAGCCACTGACTGGACTTGGTGTTTCCGCGGTGCCAGCAGGCCCGCCACATAACCTTACGGGGCCTGGGGCTAAAATATGATTGCCCCCTCCCTTGAAGGATTGATTGAAATTCCAAAAATCTTTTACATAAAAATACTTTCCAAAATCTGTGGTAAGAGTAAATTCAGTCAGAGTATTAAATATGCCGAATGGTCGGTTCTTGATTTCTGAATGAACCTAAAATTACATAGTGTTGCCCAAAACGGAACAGCTGTTTTGCAGATAGGCCCCTGTGTTTAGCTCTGATACTTAGTACTTGTCTTTCTTTTGGTAGAAGGAATCCAAAAGCTATCTAACAACTGTTGTACGGATATAATAACGAGCTTATAACTTTTCTCTTTTTCCTAAACACCCAATTCAAGCTTATACTTTAGAGGTAGTAAAGAGACTACGTATGGGCAAGCCAATTAAAGTTAAAGTATGGGTATGCTTTGTGTCGAATTTTATTGTTAGCAATGATCTTCTCCTCCTGAAACAAAGCACCCGTACGTAAGTGTTAGTTGATTGTGATCATATGAGGGTTTTTACTTTTTGGGTTTCAATCTTTTTGGGGCCCCCTCTGACCTGGGGTCCGGGGCAATTCGTCCCAGTTGCCCCACATTGTGGCGGGCCTGGGGGCCAGTGCGAACTATGCTGCCCTCTGTATTTTTAAAATAATACGGGCAGGAATATGTTGGTTTATTCCTCATTCTGCAAAATCTATCAAGCCTAGGTCAAATAGATGGTTTAATCGGGAGTGTATGAACGCAATTCAAGCTAAAGAAGCCGCCTATAGAGCGTACAGACGTTCCCCAAACGAGTCGCTTCGGCGTGAGTATATCAAGTCCAGAAACTCCTGAAATTTCATCATAGTCAAATCAACATTTGACGAAAAGTTGAGAAGTAAGGTCTTCAGCACACGCGTAGGCAGCAAAAACTTCTGGTCCTTGGTAACTTCCATCCAGAAGAATTTTACCTCTTCTTCAACCGCTCCATTCATTAATGGGAAGGAGGTGATAACAGAAAACAAATCCAATATTCCTCCTATGGTACTCAAGATATGTGCCTCACCCTTGAGTCAAAGGCTTTGATTAAACCTCTGCGCAAAATTTTTGAGTTGTCATATTTCTCTGGGTTTATCCTCTCTTGGAAAAATGGAAACTAGTTCATGTTCAGTCCATTCCGAAAAGACGTGAAGCCAACTACTACCTTTAAACTATCGCCCAATAGGAATTACTTCTGTTCTTTCCAAATTCGTGGAGGAAAAGATACATACAACTCTGAGTTATGAAATTAGTAAAATTCCAAACATTGTCAAAGTGATCAAAATAAACAGATGATAGATTGGTCATGTCGAACGAGATGCGGAACGGAACCCGGAAAAGATAGTTTTGGCAAAAGTACCGTTAGGAAACGGAAACCAGGTCGCCCTAAAAAGCATAATACTAAAGGCTCAAACAGAACCAATCCGTTGCGTCCGTTTTTAAAGTTGGAAGTTTGACATTTCCATAAGCTTGCCATGAGACGAACGGAGCGGTATCCACAACCAAGCGGACGAAAGAACTTGGTCAATTTTTAACTTTTTAGGCAATGTTGCTGGCATTCAGTTTGACACCATCACGAACACAGGTTTTATTGAAATGTCACAAGGAATTGTATGACAAAAAGAATAATTCCTACCACAAAAGTTACAAAAAAGATAAGATTTGCGAAGACATAAGCAACTTTCAACTACTTTCACATGAAAAATTGTAAAATATTTTATTTGTCAACTTATCAGCTGATTTAAAATGGACGGACGGAACGGATTGGTTGTGTCCAGCCTTAAGGCCGTATCAGAACCTAAAAATATGCAGCGTGCAGCAGCAGCACCAGAGCAACATGCTGCAGTGGGTATCAGATACTAGTCTTTTCCGCTGTGCAGCGCACTTTTTATTTGATAGCTAAACCTCAAATCAGAGTACGGAAACGCACACTCGTGTGCGATAAATTTTGTGTGCGCCAAAACGCACATACTCATGAGTTGTGTGCGCTTTTCTTGTGCTTATTACTCACGCACGTGAGCTGTGAGTAATTGAATAATTTCGTGTGCGCACATGAGTCGAAAAATGAGTTTTGAGTCGTTCGTGTGCGCACATGAGTAATTGGAAATATCATATTTTTGTAATTTCATTTTCTTTAGTCATCCCATGGATGTTCGTTTGAAATATAATTAATTTGTTTTTATTTGTTTGCATGGTAGGTACTTGCCAAATGGTGTTATAAGGTTTGATTTTAGAATTGTTTCTTGTATTCGGTGTTGTTGAAAAAATTTATTGATAACTTTTGTTAACGAAAGGGATTCCTAAGTGTACAATGAAAAGTCGAGCTGGTACCAGGACGCTTTTTTTTGTTAATTATCCCTTCTTTCTATTTTTGTGTACGTTTTTTTATGTATGTTATGTGAAGTTGGTTTATTAATGGTTTTATTTAGCTTCACCTCGTATATTTGTTTGTTTGGTTTAAATCTTGCGACAGCTTTTTCAACTACTTCTACTGAACCGATTCTTATGAAATTTTGGGCACACATTGAGTTCGAATTCGAATTTTGCAATTGTGTTCCGATTCCATTGAAAATCGGTATCGGGGGGTTTGTAGGGCCGCAAATGACGATTCTGTGGTCAAAATTTGAAAATTCAAAATGGCGGCGCCAATATGGCGGACGAATTTTGCAATTGTGTTCCGATTCCATTGAAAATCGGTTCCGGGGGTTTGTAAGGCCACAAATGACGATTCTGTGGTCAAAATTTGAAAACTCAAAATGGCGGCGCCAATATGGCGGATGAATTTTGGAAATGTGTTCTGAATCCATTGAAAATCGGTATCGGGGGGTTTTTAGGACCACAAATGACGATTCTGTGATCAAAATTTGAAAATTCAAAATGGCGGATGAATTTTGCAAATGTGTTCTGAATCCATTGAAAATCGGTATTGGGGAGTTTTTAAGGTGAAAAATGACGAATCTGTGGTCAAAATTCGACAATTCAAAATGGCGGCGCCAATATGGCGGTACGATTTTGGCAATTTCGATTTGGTTTTACTGAAAATCGCTATTTGGGGGTGTTTAAGGTCGGAAATAATGAATTTGTTGTCAAAATTAGGAAATTCAAAATGCTACTTCATCAGAATTTTGTAAAAAGTGAAATCCAAAAATGGCTGAATTAGGACTAAAAAGAATACTATAACAATAGGTAAAAAAACTTTTAAGTTAAATGGTTTTATTTTAAATCATAAGCTGTACCAACAACTAGAAAATAATTAGAACACAAACATGGACCTTCTTGAGATTCTGACGTCTAGTAAGAAATCGTGCAATAGTACCAGTGCTGTCCTCTCATGTCGTATGCCAAGGGGCACTTTGTGTCGCTGCGTCAGCCGATTAAGTAATATTATGGGACTTTTAACAGGCTAAAATAAAAACATGGGGCGCATAAAAACCTGTATAACGACTGTATAATTAAATAAGAACGACCTGCCTAGAAAAATGTGTTTCCAAGTCCACAAAAAAAAATATTTCAAATGCGCCCCGTGTGTTTATTTTAGTGTTTGTGTTCTAATTATTTTCTAGTTTTTGGTACAGCTTATGATTTAAAATAAAACCATTTAACTTAAAAGTTTTTTTACCTATTTTTATTTATCTTTTGGAGAATACCATGTGAAGTACAGTTTAATGGTTTTTAGTATAAGTCTTTACAAGGAGTATATGCTGTTTTAGAGATCGATGAATTAAATAAATTATCACGTATGTTGATTGAACATTTGTCGCGTTACTAGTGTATAGCGATTTGCTTTTCTGCAGGATGGCTTAGCGGCGGGCGATGCTTCTCGCGCCGGAAGTTGTATTCAGGTACTCTACTCTCTTCAAATAAGCACTCGGCGTCCGCCCTGATGGGAGGCGCTCCCTTCAGGTAAGAGGTGGTGCATGCATTACGGTGGTACCACCACTCCACTCCACGACCCCCAGGGGTACCGCCTTGATGATTGTCAGTTGGTTTTTTGGGAATTTTTTTTGTCCAAATTTTTTTTTGTTTTTGTGCGGGAATCCGAGGTTGACCTCTTCGGGCAACCAAGCCTGGGTTCACATTACGCTACCAAAAAAAAAAAATTGAGAATTTTATGTTTTCTTATTTATTTACATATTTATTATTTTAGTTTACATCGACATCAGCTACATTTTCAATGAAATCTAAACTAGTTGAGCGAAGAAGATTGAAATTTAATTTTGTTAACAAAATATTTGAAAGATTTTTTTTAGATAATTTGGTTCGTAGTTTCGTAAATACTGTTGACAAAGCACTAAATGCACGTTCTACAGACACTTGCGAAGCGGGAACAGCAAGTGCAACTTCTACAAGTTTTGATAATTGCGCATCATTGCGATAAATTTTTTTGCAATATTCCAAAACGTTTGTCTCTAGTGGCTCCCTGGTCTGATCACATAACATTGCTAACTTTTGCTTTAAGGATCTTTGCGCTGATATCTGTGATTGTGAATTTATTGTTGTTTGGTTGATAAGAAGCGTTAATTTGGAGTATTTATTTGTTGATGTATCAGCAACATCGACTGGATCCGTTGTATTTTCAGTGGACAAATTTATACTGTCATTTACAGATTCCGCTGCCGTAGTTTCTTCTAAATTGGCGATCACATCATACGTTTTTAACAGATGATTCTGCACAAAAATCAAAATTACAATAACATTTAAAGTCGTTTGATAATAATAATAAACAAATTACCAGTGCAATTGTTTTCTGTTCTTCAGTTAGCATTGCAGAACCAGCAAAGTTAAAACGGGGGTCCAAGTATAAGGCTGAAACAAATGCATCGTGCTCAAATAATTTCCGTTTTCTGGTCACCATTGCTTGATGTAGTAAGTCTGCATAACTATTTGTGTGTGCTATATGTGCCAATTCTAATTCACATGACAACCAGTCCCGATAGAAATCTCCTAAAATGTATTGCTCGCGTTGGAATTTCAACGAACAGTCTGCTAAATGATGAAATGCATCCACAAAATTTTGCACGAAAGTCCAGTTAAAATCTATGTTGATGATGTCGTCCAGATTTTCAATGTATTCTTTGTGCGGCAATATGGAATTGACCATGTTGAAGGTGGAATTCCACCTTGTCGCATTATCAAGAGTTGGCATAGTAATACTAATATCACCTGATCTAATAGACGTTCGTAATTTTTTAACGAGTTTTCTACATTGGTTTAACTCTGTCTCTAGTTCTTTAAGTACGTCATGTGCTGCTAATTGTATTGTGTGCGCAGCACACCGCACTACCGAGAATACCGAAGCGATTTGTGACTGTATGTCCTCTTCTTCTCGATCATTTTCCTCATAAATATTATTATTATCCTCCTGAATCTCTTGAAGTATTTTCGAGGCTTTTATCACATTTGCACCGTTATCCGTTGTGTTGGAATAAATTTGACTTATATCAATTTTAAATTCCTGCAGACATCTAAGGATTTCTTCCTTTAGGAATTGTGCAGTATGTCTTCTGCTTATTTCAATCATACCTGCGAGATATGAAATAGATTTCTATAATATGCTTTAATCAAACTCGAAAAATATCATAGTATGTTAAGATAAATGTCGAAGTAAACAAAAACAATTATACAATGGTTCTGTAACAAAATTGTTTAATCCATTCGCTGCCGCGTCAAAGTATGTGAGCTAATTCGCATTGCCAACTCTGTTTTGAGTGTTTGCGTCTATCTAATGGCTCCTCTACATGTTTGCCAATGGTTGTGCGCGGCGGCCATAACTCTACCACAACCCTTTGATCTTGTGGTGAAGAACCGACACCACACGGATCTCGCGCCAACAACGTGTTGGCCATCACTCCCCGTCATTCCAATACATACCAACGTGAGCCCAAACCCCGCTCTACACGATGGCCAACGTGTAGAGCAGCCCTAAGTTTTATTTTTTTTTTGTGAGTATGTATACAGCCCCTGACCAAAAAATTACAAACACTTGTAAATTTCATTATTACCTGCATCCTTTCTTCCTGGAAAAGGCTTGAGCGTATCAATGTTTATTGGTTGGATTTTCCTAATTAGTTTACAATAATAAAACAACATTCCTGTTTTTCCATGAAAAAACATCTCTTTTTTCCATGGCCAGATTCACCGGATTTAAACCCAATAGAAAATGTGTGGCATGAACAAAAAACACTAGTTTATAAAGATAATAGTACAATTTTAATAGAAAATATTAAACAAATATGGTATCGAGCACGTGAAATAAAAAAATTAAATCTTGCGTAGAGTATGCCAAGACGAATCGAAGCAGTTAAGTTAGTGAAAGGTGGCAACACTAAATATTAAGTATTTATTTTAAAATTTTTATCTCTTTCCTAATTGATTCCACTTTAGTGTTATAAATAAATATTTGATAATAAAGTAAGATTTCCTATTGAAAAATATAATTTCAATACAGAGTTTAGAAAATATTAATATTATTTTTTGGCCAGGGGCTGTATTTTGTCATAGATAATTGTAAATAAAATCAAACACGAGAATACTCGTAGTTGGCAGTGAGAATGCCACAGAATGCGACAGGACTCAAAATATTTTTTAGTATTTGCGCACTTTCAACTATAAAAACAAATCCAGAATGACGTATATTTACGTCTGCGGCCACAAAACATTTGGAAATTCAAAATGCGAACACATTTCAAATACAACGAGTATATTCGTGCTGGCAATCCATAACACCCTACCAACCGCGAATACTCGTGGTTGACAGCGAATGGGTTAAACATGAAAAGAATTCAACAAATAGGTAGCTACATATTAAAACCAGTTAAATAATAATATTTATAATAACACATTATAACTTCTCTTACCTATTGTATTCACACATATTTGGTAATCTTTTATATATTGAAGGTTTATTCCCAATATACTTTTCTCCATCCTTGTTGCAATATCCACCTTAAGTGAAATCATTTTTTTCTCTACCCGTTTAATTATTATTTCCTTAATTCTTTGGGTTGTTTTTTCCACAATTAATCCTATATTTTTAGAGTTTACATTGATATCGAAATTTTTCTCGTACGGTGCAATAAGTTTTTTAAAAAATTCATCATCATCAAATATACGAAACGGAATGTTTTTAACTGTCACCATGCCCACACAGCATTTTAAAAATTCTTTTTTGTCCATGTTTATATTGATGCTAACTTTTGTGTTAGTTTTCCTTATTCTAGAAGTAGAAGCATACTCATTAGCACTGTTTTCACTTTCATCATCACTTCCTATATTTTTTTTATGCACTAATTTATAATGTCTTTTAATATTTGCAGGTCTACTTCCACTTAAGTTTTTTCCACAATGTTCTACTAAACACGTAGATTTATTTGTCTCTTTATTATAAGTCACATATTTATGTATATCAAAAAGTTTTCGTTTTCCCATATTTTATGTTATAATGAAAAATAATATAAAATAAATTTAAATAAACACACTGTAACTAGTCTATATTATATCTTCACTTCGTACGCACGTCACGTTTTCTATTCAACAAATGCATCGAGCAATTTTGTGTGCGATTCATTCATGTCCTTACTCACTTCTTGAGTTATTAGGAAATGATGTTATTACTCATGAGTAATAAGGAAAGGGATAATTTGTACGCACTCATGAGTGTGCGTTTTCTCAATTCGAATTACTCACTCAAGTGCGTATGCGTATATAAGCATGGCAACAACTCACGCACACCCTCATGAGTTTTTAAGAACCGCACATGCACTTGAGTCGAAAAGTTTTGAGTCAATCGTCTGCGCACGCGAGTGTGCGTTTCCGTACTCTGCTTCTCTTGTCCTTATTACTCACGCACGTGGGTGATTGTAGAGTTTAACCCCCACCCTCCGATTTTCTTTAAATTTTAGTATCCTGAGCAAGAATATATGTATGTTGGGGGCGGAAACCAAATCTAAGGATGGTTTTTTAATGTTGAAAATGGCAATAATTAGCCTAAATTCTTGAAAATTGATAAATTGTGGGCAGGAAAGCGTTGGGGGTTGTTAAAAAATTATTCAAGTTTAAAAATCATTTTTCATCCCCTCCCCTTCCATCCGCGAGTTGATATATGTAATTCCCAACTTGCAATGAGGAATGTGGGAATAAAACCACGTTTAAGTTAAAAATCTATGTATTCTGTTTTTATCCTCCGCCCGTGCCCCGCAGCCCGCCGTACCCTATTTCCTGCCCCCATTTCCCGTCCACAATTTATCAACCTACACAAAAGGTAAAAACAGACTAAATAGATTTTTAACTTAAACCTGTTTTTTTCCCACATTCCCCATTACAAGTTGGAAATTACATATAGAAACTCGCGGACGGGGAGGGGGGGGGGGTGTTGAAAAATGATTTTTAACAGTTTTTTAAACTTGGATAATATTTTAACAACCCCCCCCCCCCAACCACTTTTCAGGCCCTAAATTCATAAATTTTCAAGAAATCTTCGATTAAAAATAAAAGTAATTAATTATTGCCAATTTCAACATTACAAAACCATCCTTAGATTTGGTTTCGCGCCCAAGATATACATATATTCTTGCTCACGATGACGATAACTACAACATACTAAAGTTTCAAGAAAATCGGAGGGGTGGGGGTTTTACTCTACAATCAATAATCACCCGCACGTGAGCTGCGAGCACTTGAATAAGTTCGTGTGCGCACATGAATCGAAAAATGAGTTTTGAGTCGTTCGTGTGCGCACGCGAGTATTTCCAATTACTCATGTGCGGACACGAACGTGAGTAATATCAATTGCCCTTATTACTCACGGACGTGAGCTGTATGCGCTTGAATTATTTCGTGTGCGCACATGAGTTTTGAGTCATTCGTGCGCGCACGCGAGTATTTCCAATTACTTATGTGCGCACACGAACGTGAGTAATATCGGGCGCTTTCAAAAATTCAGCCGACTGCAGCAGTCGGCGCAGTCAACCGTTCAAATATTCAACTGAAGTTAAAATTTGTAAGCAATCAGAGCAAGCATTTGGATTCGTTTGCATTTGACTGCTCCGACTGCTACAATCGGTTGAATTTTTGAAAGCGCCCATCAATTGCCCTTATTACTCACGCACGTGAGCTGTGTGCGCTTGAATTATTTCGTGTGCGCACATGAGTCGAAAAATGAGTTTTGAGTCGTTCGTGTGCGCACGCGAATGTGTGTTTCCGAACTCTGGTACTACCCTGCATTTTATGGACAGTGGAGGCCCATGACAAAATTGTTGGCAACATCCTTCAATTATTGGCAACATTTAACTTAAAAGTTTTTTTTACCTATTTTTTTTTCTTTCATATTGTTCCCACGAGTATTGGACAAATAACAGTCGACCCCACCAGAGGTCCATGTAGAGCGGCAAGGCTCTTATACAACAAGGTGTGCCCAACCTTGAGGCTGAAACGCTAACGACATATAATTTTTATCCACCCTAATGCCACACAGTCCTCGGCACGTTTCTAACGTTGACTTGGGTGGTGTATCGCTAACGACGTATCATTTTGAACCACCCTAACGCCACACAGTTCTCGGCACAATACAGAAACCTTAACTTGGGTGCATTCAAAACATCAAAAATTATTCCAATGAAATAACCTTATTGTATTCCTTTTAGTATTAATTCAGTCATTTTTTGATTTTACTTTTTACAAAATTCTGGTGAATTTTAAATTTTATAATTTTGACAACAGATTCACTATTTCCCATTTTGATTTTTTTTAAATTTTGACCACAGATTCGTCATTTGTGACCTTAAAAACTCCCCGATACCGATTTTCAATGGATTCAGAGCACATTTGCAAAATTCATCCGCCATTTTGAATTTTCAAAATTTTACCACAGAATCGTCCTTTGTGGGCCTAAAAACCGCCCGATATCGATTTTCAATGAATTCAGAACACATTTCCAGAATTCATCCGCCATATTGGCGCCGCCATTTTGAATTTTCAAATTTTGACCACAGAATCGTCATTTGTGGTCCTAAAAACCCCCCGATACCGATTTTCAATGGATGCAGGACACATTTCCAAAATTCATCTTCCATATTGGCGCCGCCATTTTGAATTTTAATTATGACCACAGAATCGTCATTTGTGGCCCTAAAACCCCCCGATAACGATTTTCAATGGATTCAAAACACATTTCCAAAATTCATCCGCCATATTGGCGCCGCCATTTTGTATTTTCAAATTTTGACCACAGAATCGTCATTTGTGGCCCTACAAACCCCCCGATACCGATTTTCAATGGATTCAGAACACATTTCCAAAATTCATCCGCCATATTGGCGCCGCCATTTTGAATTTTAATTTTGACCACAGAATCGTCATTTGTGGCCCTAAAACCCCCCGATACCGATTTTCAATGGAATCGGAACACAATTTCAGAATTTGTCCGCCATCTTGGAACCGCCATCTTGATTTTTGCACAAAATTGTCAGATTGCATTGTCACGGGAACTCAATGTGTGGGCAAAATTTCATAAGAATCGGTTTAGTAGAAGTAGTTGAAAAAGCTGTCGCAAGATTTGAACCAAACAAACAAACAAACAAATATACGAGGTGAAGCTAAATAAAACCATTAAAAAACAGAAGAAATAGATTTTTAACTTAAACCTGTTTTTTCCCACATTCCCCGTTACAAGTTGGGAATTACATATATAAACTCGCGCACGGAAAGAGGTCTTTGGGGGGGGGGGGGGGGGGTTGTTGAAAAATGATTTGTAACAGTTTTTTAAACTTGAATAATATTTTAACAACCCCCCCACCCAAACTCCTTTTCCAGCCCTCAATTCATCAATTTACAAGAAATCATCGATTAAAAATTAAGGTAATTAATTATTGCCATTTTCAACATTACAAAAGCATCCTTAGATTTGCTTTCCGCGCCCAATATATACATATGTATATTCTTCCTCACGATGACGAAAACTACAACATACTAAAATTTAAAAAAAATCGGAGGGGTGGGGGTTTTACTCTACAATCACCCGCACGTGAGCTGCGAGCACTTGAATAAGTTCGTGTGCGCACATGAATCGAAAAATGAGTTTTGAGTCGTTCGTGTGCGCACTCGAGTATTTCCAATTACTCATGTGCGGACACGAACGTGAGTAATATCAATTGCCCTTATTACTCACGCACGTGAGCTGTATGCGCTTGAATTATTTCGTGTGCGCACAGACTTTTGAGTCGTTCGTGTGCGCACGCGAGTATTTCCAATTACTCATGTGCGCACACGAACGTGAGTAATATCAATTGCCCTTATTACTCACGCACGTGAGCTGTGTGCGCTTGAATTATTTCGTGTGCGCACATGAGTCGAAAAATGAGTTTTGAGTCGTTCGTGTGCGCACGCGAATGTGCGTTTCCGAACTCTGCCTCAAATTAAAAATTTAAAAATTGCACTAGTTCTACCAATTATTACTCCATGTCCTTTTAAATAATTTAAAACAAAAAAATTCCGCGTCTCCTTGTTTAAAATCACTTGCCACATTACGAAGTGTCAAAAGTGCTGCATGTATATGCAGCAAAATTAGGATTTGAGATTAAAATGCAGCACGCTGGTGTGGTGCTGCTTTGCTTGTCATTTTACCACCCTCAGCCAATAGAAACACTTGTCGTTGCAGCGCTGCATAGGTTCTGATACGGCCTTTAGAATATAGAACTACAGGAAGGGCCCTCGCCAAGACCCTCCTAAGTACAGGCCTGGAAGCAGCCAGGCCAACTAATACTAACATAGCTGAAAACAGGCCAAAAATATTCTGACAGTTGTGGAATTAACATGGCCGAAGCCATACGAAGCAATTTTTTTAGTTTGTTTTTGCACTAAAAAGTGGTAAAATATTGTATATTATCACTTTTTGGTGCACATGGATTATCAGTGATTAGTGCTTTAGTGATTTAATAAAAAAAATTAAAATGTAGTGAG
Source organism: Thereva nobilitata (assembly GCA_963855945.1). NCBI lineage: Eukaryota > Metazoa > Arthropoda > Insecta > Diptera > Therevidae > Thereva > Thereva nobilitata. The sequence goes on from OY979696.1 coordinate 130,323,386, forward strand.
TGGTTAAGTGTATTTTAAGAGTGTTAATTGATTAGGTGACCATTTTTGTTTATATTCGCGGTGGTTTTTTCGTGTTAATTTAGGGAAAAAATGTTGAATTTGTGTAGTAATATAATAAAAAGTGCTTTTTAAGTGATTAAAGATTATTATAGAATAGTTATTAAAAACATAAGTGTAGAAAAATGTGAAGGAAAAGTGAAAAAGTTATTGTTATTCATGTTGTGTGGTAGTACTTGCACTTATGTTTTTAATAACTCTTCTATAATAATTTATAACTACTTTAAATTCACTTTTAATTCCATTACTACACAAATTCAACACTTTTTCCCTAAATTAACACGAAAAAACCACCGCGATTGTAAAAAAAATGGTCACCTAATCAATTAACACTCTTAAAATACACTTAACCACTAATTTTTTTTTAATTTATGGACTCAGATCACTAAATAACATCACTGATAATCCGTGTGCACTAAAAAGTGATAAAATACAATATTTTACCACTTTTTATTCCAAAACCAAAGTTAAAAAATTGCTTCGTACGGCTTCGGCCATGTTAATTTCACAACTGTCAGACGATTTTGGCCTCGCACAGACACAACCAAAAAGTCTGCTTCCAGGCCTTGCCCTCGCCCAAGGCCCTCGTAAGTACAGGCCTGGAAGCAGACTTTTTGGTAGTGTCTGTGCGAGGCCAAAATCGTCTGACAGTTGTGGAATTAACATGGCCGAAGCCGTACGAAGCAATTTTTTAACTTTGCTTTTGGAATAAAAAGTGGTAAAATAATGTATTTTATCACTTTTTAGTGCACACGGATTATCAGTGATAAGTTATTTAGTGATCTGAGTCCATAAATTAAAAAAAAATTAGTGGTTAAGTGTATTTTAAGAGTGTTAATTGATTAGGTGACCATTTTTGTTTACAATCGCGGTGGTTTTTTCGTGTTAATTTAGGGAAAAGGTGTTGAATTTGTGTAGTAATGGAATTAAAAGTGAATTTAAAGTAGTTAACAATTATTATAGAAGAGTTATTAAAAACATAAGTGCAAGTACTACTACACAACATGAATAACAATAACTTTTTCACTTTTCTTTCACATTTTTCTGCACTTATGTTTTTAATAACTATCCTATAATAATCTTTAATCACTTAAAAAGCACTTTTTATTATGTTACTACACAAATTCAACATTTTTTCCCTAAATTAACACGAAAAAACCACCGCGAATGTAAACAAAAATGGTCACCTAATCAATTAACATTCTTAAAATACACTTAATCACTCACTTCATTTTAATTTTTTTTATTAAATCACTAAAGCACTAATCACTGATAATCCATGTGCACCAAAAAGTGAAAATATACAATATTTTACCACTTTTTAGTGCAAAACAAACTTAAAAAATTGCTTTTTATGGCTTCGGCCATGTTAATTCCACAACTGTCAGAAATTTTTGGCCACTTTTCAGCTATGTTAGTATTAGTTGGCCTGTCTGCTTCCAGGCCTGTACTTACGAGGGTCTTGCCTCGCCGAATTTTAGCGTAGTGAAATTCTTTTTGTGTGAGTACTCACGTTTTAGTAGTTGTTTGTCCATTACAAGCGAATAAATCGAATGGAATAGAGGAGGGGCAAGAGCGAGTTGAAATAATCAGTTAACTAAAATAAAATCTTGCCCCTACAAATGAACTTTTTACACGCCGTCACTACGCATTCTAATCAGCTGATCCCCTTGAATTTTGCGTGGCATTAGTTAATGACCTGATTTACACGACACGTTTTTTGCTCTGCCTTGTCAAGAATTCTCTTTTGTGTTACGTGCGTGCCCACCGCTGTAGGTTTATACGATGAAGTTTTTAACGTGCGTCAAAACTGACACATTGTTGTGTTTTAACAGCGTGTTGTTTGTGTGGCTGTGCGTTTGTGTGTTTGTATGACGAAAAAGGGAGAAAATAAAATTAAGAAAACGTCTGCTGTGAGTGGTCTACCCGTGATGGCAGTCCCTCTCGGTCCCTCAGCTTCCCTCTCCAAAAACTCGTGCTTTATGCAGCAAAAAACGTGTATAGATCAGGTCAATGTAAACAAAGGGTGCCTTCCATTTAGACACAGAAAGACACAGTTGTGTCTAACAGGGTGCTCCATCACCGTCGCCTTTAAATATATTTCACCCGGAGGTGCACATTTTTGCCGTTGATGGTTGTGTTTCTCTGTGTCTAAATGATGCAAGTTACACTATCCATCACTTCGTTAATTACCCCCATACACAAACCGACTTTTTAGGCAAGGGGTCGCAGCGAAGTATGCAAATTACACGCATGGCATATACTTCCCTGCGACCCCTTGCCTAAAATATCGGTTTGTGTAAGGGGGTAATAAACGAAATGATTGATAGTGTGACTTGCATCAATGGAAGGCACCCAAAGAAATCCAAGAACACAAAATTTACATTACCCAGGGTCTCCACGGGAAATTTTTGGCATTGATGCAAGTTACACTTTCCATCATTTCGTTTATTACCCCCATACACAAACCGATTTTTTAGGCAAGAGGTCGCAGGGAAGTATATGTCGGGCGCTTTCGAAAACGCAGAACTGCAGTCATTTGCAAGTATTCAGCTACAGACTTCTAATGGCTGAATACTTGCAAATGACTGCAGTCCTGCGTTTTCAAAAGCGCCCGTCATGCATGTAATTTGCACCCATCGCTGCGACCCCTTGCCTAAAAAATCGGTTTGTGTATGGGGGTAATAAACGAAATGATGGAAAGTGTAACTTGCATCATGGATGCAAGTTACACTATCCATCATTTCGTTTATTACCCCCATACACAAACCGATTTTTTAGGCAAGGGGTCGCAGGGAAGTATATGTCATGCGTGTAATTTGCACCCATCGCTGCGACCCCTTGCCTAAAAAATCAGTTTGTGTATGGGGGTAATAAACGAAATGATGGATAGTGTAACTTGCATCATTGGCAATCGGAAATTATTGTCATTGCCGGAAAAAATTGGCCGTGGAGACGCAGCAGCATGTTCGGCAATATTCCTCTAAAATAGTACCAAAGCAATAATTGCCTATGTAATAAGTTCAAGAATTTCTGAAATCAAGATGGCGGAAAATGAAAATAAACAAAAAGAACTTTTTTTCTCGGTAAAGCTAAGTATGCTGTTCTTAAGTACGGCGGTCAAGAAAAATGCTCTTATTATTTCTCGACCCCGGTACAGAAAATTTTGACAAGTGAATGAATGCGAAGACTTTTTTGTTGACTAAAATTGGCAATTGTGTAGGAAAATAATATCTGGCTGCGGGAAATGTTTTTTAGAGTCCTTCCGCATAATAAAAAAAATGAATTTTCTCAGAAACGTATTTTAAAACAACACTAAAATAATGAATAATCACTTAAATTGTCCTTTAATTATATTAAGCTCTATAAAAACTATTAAAAAAATAACGAAAACACTTCCCGCGGCCAAATCTATTTTCCGCCACAAACGAAATGCCAATTTCGGTCAAGAAAAAATTGTCTTCCCAATTTTTTCTTTACCGCATCAGGAAAAGGCTCCATCTACGTGTCAGAATAGTACTAGCACTTTTCTTGAGCGAACAGCGTACTAGGTACAGAAATTTCTTGACCAAAAATTCTTAGAGCATTTCTTGACCGATTACTTAAGCGTTTTTTTACATAAAGTTTATATGGGGAAATTTTTCTTGACCGCCGTACTTAGGAACAGCATACTTACCTTTAAAGCCGATACATAAAGTGGATGATATTTTTTATATACTCTTCCATTTTAAAAACAATTAAAATTAGTTTGTTTTTTACATTTGGTACTTCGCGTATTTTAAATACCCCGTTTATGATTAGGTTGAAAAGTTGAGTCGAGGTTGAGTTGAAATTTCGACAACCGCATATGATTCCGAGTTGAGTTCACTTTGGTTTGAAATAGGGTTGATCTGACATCAAAACATTACCTCGTTTTGTTAATTCTTTTTCTATATTTCTGACTTCCTATACAGTTTTCCATTAAAATGGTGAAGGGAATTTTGCCCCCGCATTATTGCTAACATAGTTTTTGTTTCCTGATGCTCCCAAATATTTCTTTTAGCCATTGGCAAAATTAAATTTCTACTGTTTTTACATAAATAGTTAATACAAAATAATTAACCCGCTACAAAAACACCGAACAAAAAACTAACGTTCAAGCATAGAAATATAAACTAACATGGAACGGCTGTGTCGTGTGAAAATCCTGTACGTGAGCGACCACACTGAAGGTAGCTTGTTTAAAAGGACAGCAATAGTGTGCACAAGTGAGAAACAAATTGCCGAACTGTCAAGGGTAGCTTCAATGGTGGCGTACCAAGTCAATATCCGTGGGGCATAGATTTTATGCCAGGAATTTTAATCGTGCCGCTTCTAAAACGTCCCTCTTATTATTTCTGCATATTTTGGCCTGCACTGCCTGACCACTACTACCGAGTGAGCTCAAACACATCAGGAATAGTGGTACGCTTAATCTGGCTTACAGCCATTCCGTGTTTAGTTTATATTTCTATACGTCCAAGGCAGACTTCACGGATGGTAAACAAACAAAACAAATGTCACCTCAACCCAATTTCAACTCAACACGCGTTGATGAGGCGAAATATCAACTCGACCCAGGTAGGAGAGCTGAGTTGGGTTGAGTGGACCCAGTTTCAACTCGATCCCCGTTTATGACTGGGTTCAACCTGGGTTGAACCTAGTCATAAACGGGGTAAAAAATAGTATTGTTGCGCAATGAAATTCCGGCTTAGATACGTGACAAGCAATATTGTCAGTTACCATTGCTGGAAAAAAATGGCGTTAGTTTTGTGTTCGGTGTTTTTGTAGCGCGTTAATTATTTTATATTAACTATATATGTAAAAACAGAGGAAATTTAATTTTGACAATGGCTAAAAGAAATGTTTGGGAGCATCAGGAAACAAAAAATATGTTAGAAATAATGCGGGAACAAAATTTACTTCACCATTTTGATGGAAAACTGTATAGGAAGTCAGAAATATAGAAAAAGAATTAACAAAAAGAGGTTATGTTTTGATGGCAGTTCAACCCGATTTCAACCCAAAGTGAACTCAACTCGGAATCATATGCGGTGGTCGAAATTTCAACTCAACCTCGACTCAACTTCTCAACCTAATCATAAACGGGGTAATTTCTAGCATATTTTTTGTTTCCTGATGACTCCAAACATTTCTTTTAGCCATTGCCAAAATTAAATTTCCACTGCTTTTACATATATAGTTAATATAAAATAATTAACTCGCTACAAAAACACCGAACACAAAACTAACGCCGAAGGCAGACTTCGCGGATGGTAAACAAACAAAAAAAATGTCACTTCAACCCAATTTCAACTCAACACCCGTTTATGAGGCGAAATATCAACTCGACCCAGGTAGGAGAGCTGAGTTGGGTTGAGTGGACCCACTTTCCACTCGATCCCCGTTTATGACTGGGTTCAACCTGAAACTAGTCATAAACGGGGTATATGCAGCACTTTTGACACTTCGTAATGCGGCAAGTGATTTTAAACAAGGAGACTCTTGATTTTTTTTAAATTATTTAAAAGGACATGGAGGAATAATTGATAGAACTAGTGAGATTTTTAAATTTTTCATTTGAGGTTTAGCTGTAAAATATAAAGTGCGCTGCACAGCGGAAACAACTAGTATCTGATACCGACTGCAGCATGTTGCTCTGGTGCTGCTGCTGCACGCTGCATATTTTTAGGTTCTAATACGCATACGGCCTTACTAGTTGTTTCCGCTGTGCAGCGCACATTTTATTTGACAGCTAAACCACAAATTAAAAATTTAAAAATCGCAATAGTTCTAACAATTTTTCCTCCATGTCCTTTTCAATAATTTAAAAAAAAATCTCGCGTCTCCTTGTTTAAAATCACTTACCGCATTACGAAGTGTCAAAAGTGCAGGGGCCCTATTCTCTATTACAATATTGTTAAATCCGATTCGAAAACGAAACAGCTTTCGAGTAAAAATTTGACAATATTGTTACATTTTCATATAAAATTAATGCCAATATTGTAATAGAGAATACGATTTCGTCAGTTTCATTCAAAAATATAACAATATTGTAATAGAGAATAAGGCCGCTGCATATATATGCAGCAAAATTAGAATTTGAGATGAAAATGCAGCACGCTGGACTGGTGCTGCTTTGCTTGTCATTTTACCAGCCTCAGCCAATAGAATCACTTGTGATTGCAGCGCTGCATAGATGCTGATACGGCCTTATGTAATAAGTTCAGGAATTTCTGAAATCAAGATGGCGGAAAATGAAAATGAACAAAAAGAACTTATGTTTTTCTTGGTTAAAGCCGATACATAAAATGGATGATATTTTTTTATATATTCTTCCATTTTAAAAACAGTTGTTTTTTAACTTTTGGTACTTTTCTCGAGTAAACGCATATTTTAAAAATAAAAATGCCGAGCAATGACATTCCGGGTTAGATACGTTGACAAGTTATAATGGGTGCTTCCATTTAGACACAGAGGGACACAGTGTGTCTAACAGGGTGTTCCATCAACGGCAAAAATGTGCACCGACGGGTGAAATATATTTAAACACGACGGTGATGGAACAACCCTGTTAGACACAACTGTGTCTTTCTGTGTCTAAATGATGCAAGTCACACTATCCATCATTTCGTTTATTACCCCCATACACAAACCGATTTTTTAGGCAAAGGGTCGCAGGGAAGTATATGCCATGCGTGTAATTTGCATACTTCGCTGCGACCCCTTGCCTAAAAAATCGGTTTGTGTATAGGGGTAATAAACGAAATGATGGATAGTGTAACTTGCATCAATGGAAGGCACCCATTGTCAGTTGCCATTGCTTGAAAAAAATTGCCCGTGGAGACCCGGGGCTGTATGGGGGGTGCTACACACGAGACTAAAGGCCGTATCAGAACCTAAAAATATGCAGCGTGCAGCAGCAGCACCAGAGCAACATGCTGCAGTCGGTATTAGATTCTAGTCTTTTCCGCTGTGCAGCGCACTTTTTATTTGATAGCTAAACCTCAAATTAAAAATTTAAAAATTGCACTAGTTCTACCAATTATTACTCCATGTCCTTTTAAATAATTTAAAACAAAAAATCCCGCGTCTCCTTGTTTAAAATCACTTGCCGCATTACGAAGTGTCAAAAGTGCTGCATATTAATGCAGCAAAATTAGGATTTGAGATGAAAATGCAGCACGCTGGTCTGGTGCTGCTTTGCTTGTCATTTTACCAGTCTCAGCCAATAGAAACACTTGTCGTTGCAGCGCTGTAGAGGTTCTGATACGGCCTTAATTCGAACGGGTGGAACCGATTTTATGGGAGAGAAACGAAGTGAAGAAAGGGGAAATCCTATTTTCCCCTTTCTTCACTTCGTTTCTCTCCCAAAAAATCGGTTCCACCCGTCCGAATTAGTCTCGTGTGTAGCACCGCCCAATCCGATGCAACGTTTTGAGCAGCGTCAGAAGCATAATCCTGCCTGCTAAATCAGATTCAAGTAAAGCAGCAGCAGCGGCAGATTTTTTATTCGACAGTAAATTCTTTGTAAATAATTCTTTAATAATAATAAATTTTTTGTAAAATATCACACAACAATAAATTCTCAATTTTCCGCGTCCATTAGTCATTTAAAAACAACTTGCCAAGTGGAACATGTTTGAAATGTCAAAAAATTCTGCTTTACAAAGCAGCAAAATTAGGATTTGAGATAAAAAAAGCAGCGACAGAACTCTCTTCTGCTTTTCTTGTCACTTTACCAGCCAGCGTAAGCCAATAGAAACAATTTTCTGCCGACGGTTCTGCTTTGCTGCTTTGAATCTGATAGAGCCTTTACCCTGTGTCTCCACTGGAAATAAATGATTAGGCCCCCATCCACGGTCAAACATATCATCAAAAAAATTTTCGACAAACAACGCACACATTTATGCTTTGACATTTGTTGGCCATCAACGAGGGAAACTTTCTTCAAACATCCCGAGCGACAATTCACATAATCTACTGTAAACAAAACGAAATTTCATATGCTTTACATGCACACATAAAAAATGCACACGCACACTTAGAATTTTTTCGATATTGGCCACAAATTTTGATGGTTTGTTTGACCGTGGATGGGGGCCTATTAGGGGTATTCATGAACTGTGTTATTTGTGTTATTTATGTTAAATCGAGAAAAAAGTTTAACAAATCGAGAAACTTTCCTTAGTAAATGACATTTGATTCGATTTTAACAAATAACATCTGAAAAGGCGTGCTAATTCAACAACTCGAGATCGAGATCGAAAATGGCACGTAATTTTTTTTCTTTTACTGTCAACAGCTATTTAGAATTTATTTTGATTGATAGCTTTATTTGAAAAGTGCAAATTAATATAAAAAATAACATTTTCACATGGAAATTTAAAGGGGTCGCTCACGATCTTGTCGAAGGTAACATTTTACGATTTTTCGACGTTTAACACAAATCATGAATACCCCTATTGCTTCGAAAATCGCAGAAAGCCACCAAGGGTGGTTCTACACGAGCGTACAACGAACACATTTTTGTGTTTTCGAAACGTCGTTTGTGGAGAAGAGGGTGATGGAATTCCACCTCCTCTCTCACCTTCTTCCCCATAAACTTACGTTTGTGTGTTCGAATTGTTCGTCCGCTGTACGCTCGTGTAGAACCACCCCAAGTTGTTTTCGAAATTTTACGTACTGGGCCGATTATTGCATGAAATTTCATTTGTCTAAATGCACGTAATGAGTGAAGAGGCATTTAGGGTCAGGAAGTTTAGGCGTGTTTCTTTTTCCTGGAGTAGCTACACCAGTGTACTCTGGTGTAGATGGAAAATGAAACGCATTTTTTTATTTCAGTGTAGTTTATAACCTCAAAGTCATAATGAATTGCTTATAAATGTGCCTGTTCACACAGGTCGCTTTGAGGCGCGACAAAGCGAACGAAAAAGCGAATATTTGTTTACACGTTTCGCTTTGTGTCCAGTCGTTTTTATGACAGGTGGAACATACGGTACGGGAACAAAGTTTGTGATTTTCATAAAAGTGACATAAATTTTTATAAACTGTGATTACCTGAATATAATTAATTTTAGTAAAAAATCTGTGCAACAAAACTGAAGCTTGAAAATTGTCCTATCGCACGTTTGCTCCCAATACGAGTGAAACGAAAATAAAATGGAACAGTAAGATGATACAAAATGAAATTGAAACAGTCAGCTGGTCAGAAAAGCGAACGTGAGTCGCTTTCAAATCGAGACGCACTTCCTTCCCAACCGAACGCTCCCCGCACCTGTAAATTTCGTGTTGAAAGGTCGCGGTGACCACCCGTGTGAACAGGCACACTGGGAGTTTCCATATTTTTTTTAACACCATTTCATTGGACATATTTAATTTATTTAAACTTCTTCTATTCCTTTAGAATAATTTCGGTTTTATCAATGGTATCATTAAATGACAACTTCAAAATGTGCCGGGCGAAAATCGTCTGACAGGTGTTGAATTATCATGGCCTAAGCCGTACGAAGCAATATTTAACTTTGTTTTTGCAATAAAAAGTGGCAAAATATTGTATTTTATCACTTTTTACTGCACACGGATTATCAGTGATAAGTTATTTAGTGATCTGAGTCCATAAATTAAAAAAAATGAGCGGTTAAGTGTATTTTAAGAGTGTTAATAGATTAGGTGACCATTTTTGTTTACATTCGCGGTGGTTTTTTCGTGTTAATTTAGGGAAAAAATGTTGAATTTGTGTAGTAATGGAATTAAAAGTGAATTTAAAGTAGTTATCCTGCGGCACGATTGGTTGGGGGGAAGGAATTTATAAGGGGGGGGGGTAGGTGAACAACCCTTTGAAGTGTGTAAGTGCGGAAATGTCCCGTTATTGCAAAAAATTAATTAAATTTTTGTTGGAGAATTAATAGGCGCTGCTTTTTATAGTCATAGCAGGCATGTAAGATGTACTTGCATCATTAAACAAGAAGAAGATTATTTATGTAATTTAATAAAATACCCCGTTTATGACTAGGTTCAACCTAGGTTCAACCCAGGTTGAACCCAGTCATAAACGGGGATCGAGTTGAAACTGGGTCCACTCAACCCAACTCAGCTCTCCTACCTGGGTCGAGTTGATATTTCGCCTCATAAACGCGTGTTGAGTTGAAATTGGGTTGAAGTGACATTTGTTTTGTTTGTTTAACATCCGTGAAGTCTGCCTTCGGCGCTAGTTTTGTGTTCGGTGTTTTTGTAGCGCGTTAATTATTTTATATTAACTATATATGTAAAAACAGAGGAAATTTAATTTTGACAAATGGCTAAAAGAAATGTTTGGGAGCATCAGGAAACAAAAACTATGTTAGAAAAAATGTGGAAATAAAATTCCCTTCACCATTTTGATGGAAAACTGTATAAAAAGTCAGAAATATAGAAAAAGAATTAACAAAAAGAGGTTATGTTTTGATGGCAGTTCAACCCGATTTCAACCCAAAGTGAACTCAACTCGGAATCATATACGGTGGTCGAAATTTCAACTCAACCTCGACTCAACTTTTCAACCTAATCATAAACGGGGTAAAAGTTAGTTCCGTTTTAAATTTTCTTTCAATAGGTTATGGGCTTTTGCATGTTAAGAAAAAAAATGGATTTAACGAGAGACAATCTTTGCGTACCGCAATTCGTCGGTAGCGATTATTCAATATGGAAATTTCGTTTAATGTCCTTATTAAGAGAAAAGGATTTGAAGGAACATATTATGAAAAGTCCAAAGGAAGATGAGGTTAAGAAAAATGACTGGCTTATTAAAGACCCAAAGGCGATGAACCTTATAATTAAAAGCATTGCCGATTCTCATGTCGAATATGTCCGGGAAAAAAATACTGCTTTCGAGATGATTACTGCTCTAGATGCAGGAAAGGAGAGGAAATCAATCGCAACAAAAATTTATTTGAAAAAGAAATTAATGTCACTTAAGTGTGAGGAAGGTACAACCTTAAATCTATTTTTCAAAGAGTTTGAAGCTGCAGTGCGTGCCTATAAGTCGGCGGGAGGCAAAATTGACGACATAGAAATTATCGTCGATTTGTTAATGGCCATGCCTGACTCCTATGTGCATGTTGTTACTGCTCTAGAAACTCTCGAGGAGAATGATTTAACCCTTGAACGTGTTAAGAGTCGTCTGTTAGAAGAAGAATTGAAGCAAGAAACGAAAAATATGAATACGTCTAGTTCAGAAACTAATATTCCTGTATCGTTTTATACGAAAAATAAAACAAAGAAAAATATTGTGTGCTTCAAATGCGGAAAAAGTGGACATAAATCCAATAGGTGCCGCACTAATCAAAATAAAGAATCTAACGTCATCAATTGCAACAAAAACAAGAAAGCTTTTGCTTTAATGAGCGCAAATTCTAAAATTCACCATAAGTCCGATGAAATGATATACATCATAGATTCTGGTTGCACAGATCATATAGTTAACGACCCACGCCTGATATCAAAAGCAACTTCTTTAAAAAATATCTTCCCGATAAACATTGCCAAAGAAGGTGAATCAATGGAAGCTATGAAAGCAGGTCATATGAATATATCCTCTGTTGTCAATGGGCGGGAGAAGGACGGAACGATTAAAAATGTCCTTGTTGTTCCATCATCTCGTCAAAACTTATTATCAGTAAGTCAAATTGATAAAAAAGGAGGAAAAGTTCTCTTTGAAAATGGTAAAGCAACGATTTGGATGGAAAACGAAGTTATTGCTGAAGGTGAACTGAAGAATGGGCTGTACTGGATGAGGTGCAATATTGTTAATACTACGATCAACACAGCAACAAACCAAGTTAACAACAATGTCTTATGGCATAAAAGATTGGGACACTTGGGAATGCAAAATGTTTGCAAATTAATTAATAAAAACATGGTTACCGGCATAAAAGAAAAGTTAAACAACAACATTGTTTTTTGTGAGAGTTGTGTGATGGCAAAGCAGGCTAGGCTTCCCTTCAAAAGAACACGTACTAGAGCTAAACGTCCTTTAGAATTAGTTCACTCAGACGTCTGTGGACCGTCTAATGTAGTCACCTACGATGGTAAAAGATTCTTTGTGACGTTCGTTGACGATTACACTCATTTGGTGGTTACATATTTAATCGCACAAAAGTCGGAAGTTTTTGAATGTTTCAAGGAATACAAAGCAATGGCTGAAGCTCATCACGGCTTGAAATTGGATCGTATAAGATGTGATCAGGGTGGCGAATACTGTGCAAAAGACCTGAAGCGATTCTGTAAGTTAGAAGGAGTAACTATTGAGTATACGACTGCTTATTCTCCCGAATTAAATGGCGTGTCCGAAAGGATGAACAGGACGTTATTAGAAAAAGGTAAAGCAATGCTGATAGAAGCTAATCTACGAAAAGATATGTGGGGTGAATCCATTCTTACTGCGACTTTCTTAACAAATCGTAGTTGTACAAATGCACTTCAAAGTACAACACCATATGAATTATGGTTTGGCCATAAACCGGATCTGTCGAAATTACGTATTTTTGGATGTAGAGCATTCACCTTAATTCCTAAAGAAAAACCATATAAATTTGATAACAAGTGTGTAGAATGCATTTTGGTTGGTTACGGTGCAAATGGGTACCGCTGTTTGAATGATAAGACTCGTAGTATTATATATTCTCGGGATGTTAGATTTGATGAAAGGAAGTTTGCTACATTGTCAATGAATATGATTGAATCATTCGATGAAGAACTTGAGCCTATAATTAATAAAACCCAAGTCAAGGAAGATGACACTTACGCTACTTCGAGTAATGATGATCAAAATTTGTCTGCTGTAACTCCTAAGAAATGGATATCGGACGATATAATAACAAGCACTCCAAATAACATCGTAACAGAAAACAGATCAGAAAATGAAAGCGAATACGAAACTCCCAAAGAACGACCAAAACGTAAAATAACTAAACCAAATCATTTTAAAGATTTTTATACTGATTTTGATGAGCTCGATTTTGAAAATGGTGGTGATCATGCAGCATACAACTTATATCAAGATGTCCCTAATGATTATAAGGATGTAGTTGGCAGAAAAGATGAATCTAAATGGAAAGATGCTATCAAAGAAGAAATTCAGTCGCTTGAAGATAATAATACTTGGACTGTTGTAAAGAAACCCAGTAGTGTAAAATTGCTTGATACCCGCTGGGTCTTTAAGGTAAAAACCGGGGATGATGCACGCTATAAAGCTCGCTTAGTGGCGAGAGGCTATATGCAAAGAGCCGGTGTAGATTATTCCGAAACATATTCTCCAGTTGCCCGTCTTCAAAGTATACGAATATTACTTGCTATTGCTGTACAGTACGGATTCAACGTTTACCACATGGATGTCAAAACTGCCTTTCTACATGGATTCATCCAGGAAGAAATTTATTTAAAAGAGCCGGACGGTATTAATGTTCCTAATAATCATGTTTTAAAGTTGAACAAATCGTTATATGGATTAAAACAAAGTCCTAAATGCTGGAATGAGAGATTTAATCAGTACATTACATCACTTGATTTCTAAAGATCATATGCGGATTATTGTCTCTATGTGAAAATTTTTGATGAAAGTCGCATTTACCTGATTTTATATGTGGATGACATTCTGATATGCGGAAACAACGAATTGATAATTAACGACATCAAGATAAAATTAGCATCAGAATTTCGTATGAAAGATTTAGGAGCTGTGAAAACCTTCATGGGCATGAATATAAGGTATAATCAAACTAAAAGAATAATGACAATTGATCAGGAGGATTACATACAGCGTATTCTCGAGCGTTTCGATATGCAAGATTGTAATGCAACTAATACACCAATGGAGGTAAACTGCAAGTTAACAAGAGATAATAATTGTGAAAAAACTTTGAATCCATATCGTGAGATGTTAGGAAGCATAATGTATCTTATGCTAGCCACGCGTCCTGACTTGTGCTTCGCAGTGGGTTACCTGAGCAGATTTCAAGAATGTGCTACGAATGAACACTGGGCTCATCTAAAAAGAATATTGAGGTACTTGAAGGGAACTTCGGATTTGAAACTGGTCTTCAAACATTCAGAACAAGATCCTATAAAAGGATTTGTTGATGCAGACTGGGCAAACGACACAGATGACAGAAAGTCGACCTCAGGTTTCCTGTTTCAAATATATGGTAATCCAGTGATGTGGTGTAGTAAAAAAACAGGGTCTTGTTTCAACATCTACAACAGAAGCCGAATATGTTGCGGCCTCAGCCGCTTCAACGGAAGCAATTTGGTTAACGAAAATGTTGAATGATATGAATCTCGAGCCAAAACTGCCTATAAAGATATATGAGGATAACATGGGGTGCATATATGTAGCAAAGAATCCTGAAATTAAGCGTTCCAAACACATAGATGTTAAGTATCATCATTTAAGAGACTGTATCTGGAAGAAGCACATTGAGTTGGTAAAAATCTCATCAGAACATCAACTTGCAGACTGTTTAACAAAAAGTCTACCGAAGCCGCAATTCTGGAAATTTGTTAACTTAATGAGCTTACAGCGAGGGGAAGTGTTGGAGAATTAATAGGCGCTGCTTTTTATAGTCATAGCAGGCATGTAAGATGTACTTGCATCATTAAACAAGAAGAAGATTATTTATGTAATTTAAAATAAAAGTTAGTTCCGTTTTAAATTTTCTTTCAATAATTTTTGCTCTGGTTTAGTTTCCTGCGGCATGATTTGTGGCTCGGGAAGGGGTGAAGCTGGGTGGGAGGAGTTGTGCGAACATTCTCTTGAAGTGGGCAACTGCGGAAATGTCCGGTTATTGCGTAAATGTCCCGTTATAATATAATTTTGGCGTAAAAACGTAAAAAATGGGCACAAGGAGTATGAATTTCGACAAAATATCCCTAATAAGCCAACTATTAAAAACTATTATTTGCTTTTTATACTTTTACAACTATAAATCATGCTTTACATTCTTCTAAAATTAGGAACTCCCCAGGCGAATCTTAGCATTGGGATACATGCGCAAGGATCCAACAAAATCGTCAAATTACCACTAATGTTGGAACTAAAACTGCAAATTATCCTATATATTCTGCTGAAACAAAAGGTGTAATAGAAAAATTAAGTACTCCTTGTATGGAATGGGGGATCTGCCCCCATCCCCCCCGTTTTAAGGTTATATTTTCCCATTTTGAGGGGCTACAGGCCCCCCTACCCCGGTTTTAAGATTACCTTTTTGGATTTTGGGTCACCCCGCACCTTTTAAATAAGTGTTTTCAATATGGCGGTTAACACTTTTCAGCTAACCGAATTTTCCCAACTTTAAAAATTCATTACTCGAAAACGGTAAGTGAGCGACAATTTATTTTTTGAAAAATGGATTCTACAGCCCAAAATACATTAATAAAAAAAATTTCAAAAAATTCGGAGGTGGGTCATACTATACTGTAAATTTACCTTGCCGCAGGAAACTAAAGTAGTGCAAAAATGTTTTAATTTCTTCTGCAATAACGGCACATTTCCGCACTTGGATACTTCACACAAATGCTCGCATAACCCCTCCCACCCGAACCCACCCCTTCCCCAACCTAAAATCGTGCCGCAGGAAACTAAACCAGAGCCAACAGATTAGTAAATATATAAGCGGAAGTGCCCTTAAAATCACTTTCCGCGTTATCGAAATATGAATTTTGTTACATTATTATGCACATAAGCACTCCCTTATATACCTGAAGTATATAAGTAATGTATATAAAGGAAATAGGGGTCGAAAAAGCTAATTAAATTAACATTAGTAAATATATAAGCGGAAGTGCCCTTAAAATCACTTTTCGGGTAGTCGAAAATGGAGTTTTTTACATATCTATGTACAAGAGCACTACCTTATATACCTGAAGTATATAAGTAATGTATATAAAGTAAATAGGGGTCAATAAAGATATTTAAACACAGATTTGTAAATATATAAGCGGAAGTGCCCTTAAAATCATACATATGACCCCTATTTACTTTATATACATTACTTATATACTTCTAGGTATATAGGGTAGTCCTTTTTATATAGAAATGTACAAGAGTCGGAAAAAATACGTATTACGCATACATATTCCGAGCTCCGTTTCTCCGTCTTTCCGATATTTATTTTTATGTGAGCCACAAGCGTCTTTTTCCATGGCATCCATGATTTGATTGAAAAGTGAGTGCTTTTGCGATTTCTATTTACTCAATCTACAAAAAGTGAGGTGACGTTTCCGTGAATCCGTTCAAAAGTTGAAATTTGTTTATCTTCTCCGTTTCCGAGTTTTTATCGTTCCGTTCTTTTTTTGTTTATCTGGTCAAACAGTACTAAAACATTATAATCAACTTTGACAGGAAACGGAACATGGAGAACGGACGACGTATGCTATTTGGCTCCCGCTTAATTCCTCTAGTTTAAATTGAATATTAAAGTCACAAACATTGTCAAATTGATTAAAATAAATAGACTACGATGGATTGGTCATGTCGAACGATGTGTGGAACGCAACCCGGCAAAGATAGTGCTGAGGAAAGTACCATCAGGAAAACGGAGACCAGGGGGCCTAAAAAGGCCACATTGGGTGAAACGTCTGTAATATTTCAAACGATTGTAATGTTTCATTTGGTGAAGTCTAGCAGATCATTAGCAGTTCTGCTACAAATCGTAAAAAGGCCACTTTGATAAATGATTCATATGTGCCTGTTCACACAGGTCGCTTTGAGGCGCGACAAAGCGAACATTTGTTTACACGTTTCGCTTTGTGCCCAGTCGTTTTTATGACAGGTGGAACATACGGTACGGGAACAAAGTTTGTGATTTTCATAAAAGTGACATAAATTTTTATAAACTGTGATTACCTGAATATAATTAATATTAGTAAAAAATCTGTGCAACAAAACTGAAGCCTGAAAATTGTCCTATCGCACGTTTGCTCCCAATACGGGTGAAACGAAAATAAAATGGAACAGTAAGGTGATACAAAATGAAATTGAAACAGTCAGCTGGTCAGAAAAGCGAACGTGAGTCGCTTTCAAATCGAGACGCACTTCCTTCCCAACCGAACGCTCCCCGCACCTGTAAATTTCGTGTTGAAAGGTCGCGGTGACCACCCGTGTGAACAGGCACTATACAATTTATTTCATCAGCAGAATCATATTTGGCATAGATTGCCAGACTAAAAAAATTAGTGGAGAGTTTTAAATATATTCAAATAAAATAATTAAGAATTCATGTCAACAAACAAAGTAACCTTTGCAATTACAGAGAAAATTAGAAATTTTAAGTGCTTTTTTTTAAAAAACGAAACGCGATTTTTCGGAAAAACTTGAGTGATTATCGAGTGGCAGTATGTGACAATACTTTCTTCGAAAATGGTCACTATTTAGGGCCAATGTCACTGCTCGTAAGCAGTTTGATACACTGGCTTCGTGCATCATGCGGTGACCTTTTGCTCCTACATAGCATTGGTAGGATCCCGACTCGTAAAACGATAGTGCGCTTAGGACCTAAAAATAACAAAAAGTTAGTAGGTACGTAGGTGTACCTACCTGTTGTAGGTATACTAACAATAAAAACATTGTATACATAATACCCAGGTATTAATGACGGTTAAAATATTATTTCCTTACTTTGCAAAATGTCGTTCCCACCCTTCCTAGGTAAATAAGGTTCTAACTTTTGTACGAGTTCAAGAGTCAAACTCATATTTGTGTAAGGGAGAACCATAGTGATCGAAGCGACATTTTTGTCAATACTTTTTGAATTGAATGCACAGAAAAAAATGAAATTTTTCGTGCCATACTAATCCAAGCACATAAATAACATCCCATTAATAAATTTTATGTGCTTGAATTAGAATGGCACGAAAGATTATATTTTTTTCTGTGCATTCAATTCAAAAAATAAGCATTTCTAAAAATGTCGCTTGGATCACTATGGTTCTCCCTTACACGTTTAATCTATATAGTGCAGTGGAAAGTGCTTATCTCTTGATTTACTTTGCGCGTCCTAAACGATAACGTTAAGGTACAGTTCCTGTCCGATAGAATCAAGTTCAATGCCGAAATTCGACCCAATAGGCATACAAAAATCCCTAAAGAATACCCTCATCGGACAGAATACGCGAAGAACGAACCCGTCAACAGATGTATGACTTTTAACATCCATAGTGTATGCTTCTCACCCAACATAAAAAAATCATCCTTTAATGGTGGATCCACACTACGCGAACTTATCTCAAACGCGCTTTTGTTTTCTTTTCTTAAAGAGAGGGAGAAAAGGCTGTGTTTAAAAAGGTACATTGTACTTCCACACAATACGGGATTTCTCAATGTAGATTAATCAATATTCATTAAATAATTATTTTCTTTCAGATTAGTTCTTATTTTAGGATCCAAAACTCACGATTCAGAAAATTAAAAGCCCCTCCCGCCAAAAACGCGTGGGATCGAAGTCCGCGGGCCTTAAACAACAAATTATATCCCTCTTGACATCACAATTACCATGAATTAACCATAGACTTAAGCTGACAAAGTATAAATTAACTATACAGCCCTTTTGTTCCTTAGTCATAATATGGTATTTCATTGTATTTTCTGCTTTTTATTTGATTTTCTGTAGTAAGTTTAAGTATGCTTTGTTTGACAAATAAATAAAATAAAATAAAATAAAATTTTAACACTGAATAACTAACAAAAATCAAATAAAACACAAATATGAACTAAAAATGTTGCTCTCTGAGTAACTTTTAAAATTTCATCTAGTTTGTCAGAAATGCAATTTATATTATTAGGCCATTTTACGCTTTCCTATAGGAAAACGACATACCTAATATGAATCATATTAGGTCTGTTCCCGTACCTGCAGAAAGTACAGAATCTGTCAGTTGCTTCGAATTACTTTACAGAATTCTGTTCCAGTACTTTTACTGCAGCCGCCATACTCATTTCCCCACCCTGCAGTAAGAAGCAGAAACTTGTAGTAGCTACGAGTTGCTGTAACCTGCTGCAGCTTAGATATTTGAAATATTATCAAAACTGCAGAAACCTGCAGAAACATGTTCCTGTACTTTCTGTACTTCATCCGCACCTCAGCATGCAACTTGCAGTAAGTGACAGTTTATAGCTACTCTAAAAATAATTCGAATTATGGATCATCCAAAATTGTTTGTCGTATAAACGGGATAATTCGAATTATGGCTTAAACCGAAATATGTCGGCTTAAGCCAAAGTTATAAGAATGGGCCCTTTTACACGACCGGACACCGAACAGACAAAACGAACGAACAAACTTAGGTTTATAGGAAAGAGGGTGAAAGAGGGCCCGGTTTTCCATCGTCCTCTCTCACCCTCTTCCCCATAAACCGCAGTTTGTTCGTTCGTTTTGTCTGTTTGGTGTCCGGTCGTGTATAACCGGCCAATGTATTTATAAGAATCTTCGATATTAAGGCTGTGTGCGAAACGTGCTAATGAGCCAAACTACACGGCCTATCACTTTCGGAGACTCACTTTCCAATATTTCCAATAAACCGGTTTTTTAGAGAAGGGGGCGCAGGAAGGGTATGTGTTGAGCCTCACTTGTAATTCCAAAAATGTTTTCGGTCTCACAGCAAATTACACTAACCCAAGCATAATTTTGTTCGCAGGGGCTGCGAAAAATATGAGAATTTTTGTTGCTTTGTACACAACCACATAGACAATAGAATCGTTACACGAAAAAGAGGCAGAAAATTAAGTGCATCGTGTAATACTCAAATCATACACAGACAGGTTTGACGTGAGTCCTAAGTGGATGGCCGTATAATTTCACTCAATGGGCATATTCACACAGTGCACATTCATGGCGCCTAAAACCGGTTTTATAGATGAGAGAGGGAAGGGAGCGGAAGAACTTAACGAAACATTTTTCACGCAAAACCAAACGCGTGAAAACTACCACACATATAAAAAGTTACTTCTATCTCTTGCATTCTTTAGCTCTGTTTTTCTCTAACAAGTAAATTTCATCTGCAATACATTTAAAGGTTCCTGTATAGCATTCAAATTTACTACACTCATTTACGCCCCGTCTGAGTTGCTAGGAGTTGAATAAAACCGGTTTTACTCACCACAATTATGGCAGCGTGTGAATATGCCCAATTGCTTGCTAAACTTCCAGATTTTTTGGAAGCTTCTCAGTCTAATTCCAGTGCTGTGCGAAACCAAAACTGGAATTGCTTGATAAAATTTTACCGGTTGACATGTACTTGACGTTTAATTGTAAAAGTAGTATTTGAAATATTATTTATTTAAGATTTTTTAAAAGGGGGAAAGCGGTGGACAATGAAATAATGATGAAATTATCGCAATAATATTTTTTGCAAAATTGTTGTTCATGTATGGCAAAATGTTACGTTATTATTAAAACCGTTACCAGTAGCAACCAATGTAAATATTTCAAATATTAAGCAAGAGAAGAAGAAGAATTAGCAAGCTCGAAAATTTACTAAATGAAAAAGTACTAGAATTAGCAAGCAATTAGCCTAAATAACCCTTTATACATTTACTGTGTTTCCATGCAGAGTTTATCCTGAGTTTACTCAGATTAAGCGCCCATGGAAACGGGGATTGAGTAAAGTGTCGTTAAATCCAAGTAAACTAAACGAAGCCAGTCCGATTAAGCCGGGTTTTGTATATGTGTGTGTTTCAGTATCCTTTACTGAACATATACCAACGGCGACGCAATGTAAAATTAATTATCTGTCACTATAACCCAGAACCGTCATGGAAACAGCATCGAGTGATCTTGAGGAAAAAGTTTTCTGTTTACTTAACGAAAACCCTACCCTGGCTCATGGGCACAGTAATTAATTCGAAATTTTGGCGTAATCTTGAGTTAAATCGATTTAATTTTGCTGCTTTAAACTTGGTAATATTATGAAAGGGCCTATTCACACAGTGTATATTCATGGCGGTTTTATAGATGAGAGAGGGAAGGGAGCGGAAGAACTTAATGAAACATTTTTCACGCAAAACCAAACGCGGGAAAACTAGCACACATATAAAAAGTTACTTCTATCTCTTGCATTCTTTAGCTCTGTTTTTCTCTAAGTGCCTGTTCACACGGGTGGTCACCGCGACCTTTCAACATGAAATTTACAGGTGCGGGGAGCGTTCGGTTGGGAAGGAAGTGCGTCTCGATTTGAAAGCGACTCACGTTCGCTTTTCTGACCAGCTGACTGTTTCAATTTCATTTTGTATCACCTTACTGTTCCATTTTATTTTCGTTTCACCCGTATTGGGAGCAAACGTGCGAAAGGACAATTTTCAGGCTTCAGTTTTGTTGCACAGATTTTTTACTAAAATTAATTATATTCAGGTAATCACAGTTTATAAAAATTTATGTCACTTTTATGAAAATCACAAACTTTGTTCCCGTACCGTATGTTCCACCTGTCATAAAAACGACTGGACACAAAGCGAAACGTGTAAACAAATGTTCGCTTTGTCGCGCCTCAAAGCGACCTGTGTGAACAGGCACTAACAAATAAATTTCACCTGCAATACATTTAAATGTTCCTGTATAGCATTCAAATTTACTATGCATAATTTACGCCTCGTGTGAGTTGCTAGGAGTTGAATAAAACCGGTTTTACTCACCATACTTATGGCAACGTGTGAAAAAGCCCAAACATATTGTGTGGCCTTTTTGTGATATATTTCATGTGATGATTGCCGTGATTCGGAAATAACACGTTTGCTAAGTGCTCCGTACTCTATCCGAATCTACTCGGTTGCAATTTCCATTGGGCATATTCACACGCTGCCATAATTGTGGTGAGTAAAACCGGTTTTATTCAACTCCTAGCAACTCATACGGGGCGTAAATGAGTGTAGTAAATTTGAATGCTATACAGGAACCTTTAAATGTATTGCAGATGAAATTTACTTGTTAGAGAAAAACAGAGCTAAAGAATGCAAGAGATAGAAGTAACTTTTTATATGTGTGGTAGTTTTCACGCGTTTGGTTTTGCGTGAAAAATGTTTCGTTAAGTTCTTCCGCTCCCTTCCCTCTCTCATCTATAAAACCGGTTTTAGGCGCCATGAATGTGCACTGTGTGAATAGGCCCATTCGCCATAATACCACAAAAAAAAGAGAAAAAATGTCCGAAAAAAGCAAAAACGCGAGTGGAAAACCGAAAAAGTTGCTAGTGGCAAATCCGTTACCCATTTTAACAATAAGTACTCGGTCTCCCTCAGAGAGTGACATCAACAATGCCGTTCATAGCTCTCTTGCGGAGCTGCTTGCGGCATTGAAATCTCGCTTCACTGCTAAACTGGACGATCTTGCCAGCAAAATCGAGCAAATGGAGCTGCGTATCTCTGAGCACGGATTTAGTGCTCTCCAACTACGCCTCGATTCTTTGGAGCAGCGATTTACTGATGGGCTGCATGCCGCGTCAGCACAACACCAAGCAGAGACAAGTAAGATGCTCTGATGTCGAAGAGTTGCAGTTGACTGTTACTGCTGTTGGGAATAAGTCTTCTCAATTAATTGATTGCGTGGAGGACCATCGGAAACTGTTGGGTACTATGAAACTGCGCCTAGCGATGTTATCATCCGAGGAGTACCCGTTAAACCTCAGGAGAATCTCTTGAAAACCGTCGAAAATCTTGCTAATATAGTTAACCACCAGCTCTCTGCCTTCGTCGATGCTTTCCGACTACGAACTGGCGCTTCCAGCCCGATCATAGTAAAATTTTCTGGCCTGCGTGAAGCGAAGGCTTTCATGCGCGCTCTGAAAGTGCATAGGAAACTGAAATTTCTGCTATGCGAGCTGGATGGCTACATTGCAGACTCTCCAGTTTATGTGAACGAGAGTCTTACACTGCGTCTACACATTCCATATTTTTCGCCATCGACTTTGCCATATTTTATGGCTTGAGCTGTCAAATGTTATGGTGGTGGGGAATTCATGGCATGAATTTTCATGGAAAAAATGGCACATTTTCACAAATGTTATCGAGACAAAAATATTTTCAGAATTATAAACATGCGTACATGTATTCACACCGAATCAAACTAAATTTTAAACTTTCCGCCATAGTTGTGTGTACAAACGTCAAATTATGGCCAAATTCATGGCAGATTTGATGGCCGGCCATAATGGCTTTCCATCGAGTTTGCCATAAGATCTGCCATCAAATATGGCCAACTTTCAGGGTCTACACGGTCCATTCCATATGGAAATGGCCATGGCCATGGCTAGTGTAGACGCTGTGTTACGCAGGGTAACAACTTTCTGTTGCGGGAAGCCTTAAAATTGGGTAGAATGGGGCTGCTGCATACTGTCTCGACTAAGGGTGGACTCGTACGCATAAAAAAAAGAGTAACGATCGGGAAATGACAGTGCGAGATATATGTGAATTAGAATGCCCGTCTGTGGATTCCCTGGAGCCTAGAGGTGCAAGCGTTTAACGATGAACTATTTTGTAATATTTAGTTTTTGGATAATTTATTAATTCTTTTGTGGATTTTTTCTGCTTTTAATTTTTTAATTTTAATTTTTATTTTTATTTTTGAACATGTTGCTTCTCGTCAACCAAATGTCTTTGTGGTGGTATTCGTGCTTTACTTGGTTTGCCAAATGCCTTCCTCTATTTTGTGCTAACACATCTGTTGAGTGTGCTCACTGCTTCGATCCTATGAAGTTATTTTCATGACCAGAGAGCTCGGTTGTGCTAAAGAGTTTATGTTCTGTCAATACGGGGTTCAACATTTGTCATTTTAATGGTCGTAGTATTAAACCGAGTGGTCAGTCATCAGCGGAATAGGCGGAATAACATGTAGCATAACATGCACGTGCCGTAACTATTCCGGACTGATGGAAGTGCGATCATAACCTCCTAGCGGTGGCCACTGGTAACTATCCTATGAGAGAGGATAGGCTAACATGATCGGGCTAGTCCCTTCCAAGTAAGGTTGGCGTGAGGCTAATAACTTCACCCGTAAAAAACAAACATTACGGAACGAGCAACATGCCTCGGATACTGGAAAAAACGACGACGACCACGGCAACGAAAAAGGCAAAATGATTTAAGAATTTTCTCATGGAACGTACGAACTCTGAACAGAACTCGAGCTGCACAGCATCTGGCCGATACCCTGTCAACATATAAAGCTGACATTACCGCCATTCAGGAGATGCGATGGACAGGGAATGGTGTTTTGCAAAAACCTGATTATGACGTATATTACAGCTGTCATACGAAACACCATGTGCTCGGGGTAGGTTTTATGGTCAGCAAAAGTATGAAGCCTACCATTATCGGCTTTAAAGCAATAAACGAAAGGCTATGTACCCTTCGTGTGCGAAGCAAATTTAAGAACATCAGCCTCATAAACGTTCACGCACCTACAGAAGAGTCCCCGGACGATGAAAAAGAAGAATTCTTCGAAGTAGATGAACGGGAACTTAATGCCTGCCGCAGATATGATGCAAAAATCATATTGGGAGACCTGAACGCCAAAGTAGGCCGGGAGCCCGTATACAGGCAATATGTCGGCATCCACAGCTTGCATGAGAACACTAAGCACAATGGGCAACGAGTTATAGAGATGGCAGCAAGTAAGAACTTGGTCGTTGCAAGTACCAGATTTGCGCGGAAAGATATCCATAAAGCCACCTGGATATCTCCTGATGGGGCAACTCGCAATCAAATAGACCATGTGTTGATAGACCGCCGCCACCTTTCGGGTCTGATGACGGTACGAACGTACCGAGGTGCCAACTTCGACTCAGATCACTATCTTGTTGGTATGGTGCTCCGAGAGCGCATTACAACGCTGAAAAGCTTTGTATACGCTGATCAGGCTCGAATCAACACAGCTGCACTCCGCAACGGAATGGCCAGAAACAGCTACGGTCAGGCGTTAGAACTCGCGCTCAAAACAGCAAGTTCTGGGAATGAGATGCCGGGCGTCGACGAGAGCTGGACCCGCCTTAAAAATACTGTCATTAGTACTGCTGATTCCATCTTAGGCAGAAGTCGTAGAGATCGGAACGACTAGTTCGATAATGAATTCAAGCTGGCAACTGAACGTAAGAATGCTGCGTATCGAGCAATGCAGCAGTCTCAGAGAACACGAGCACGCGAAGAGAAATATAAAGAGCTCAGAAAAGAAGAAAAGAGAATTTACAAACGAAAAAAGGAAGCCTGGGCGACAAATCTCGTTTGTGAACTAGAACGGTAGAGAGAGCGACGGCCGCACCTGGCGCGGGAGTTCTACCGAAGAGTACGCGGTATGACGCAATTCACACCTCGTTGCACATACTGCAAGGACAAAGAAGGGAATCTGATCACCGATCCTCAAGGCATCTTGGAGCGATGGGAAGAGCACTTTCATGAATTGCTAAATGGCGAGGTAACTGAGGATTTGGAGGCTCCACCAATATCTGACGATAATGCTATGCTGTCTCCACCAAGCTTAGCAGAAGTTAGCAGTGCCATCACCCAGCTCAAAAACAACAAGGCCTCGGGTGCAGACGGCATCCCTGCGGAGCTGGTTAAATATGGAGGGCCTACATTACACCAAGCGATTCATGAATTAATTGTGCAAGTATGGGAGCGGGAAGCGATGCCAGAAGACTGGAGAAAAGGCATCCTCTGCCCGGTACATGAAAAAGGAGATATCACAACGTGCAGCAATTATCGTGGTATAACGTTGTTGAGTACCGCGTATAAGATATTCTCCGCCATCCTCAAAAACAGGATGGCCCCATACGCTAGAAACATCGTAGGCCAATACCAGTGTGGCTTCAGCCCAGGCAAATCAACAACCGATCAGATTTTCACTTTGAGGCAGGCTATGGAAAAATGTCTAGAGTTTCAAAACTCAATCCAACACCTCTTCATAGACTTTAAAGCCGCCTATGATAGCATAGCCGGAGTAGAACTCTACAAAGCCATGAGAGAATTCGGCATTCCCAATAAGCTGACAAGACTATGTAGGTTGACCATGACCAATGTGACAAGCCAAGTAAAGGTATCCGGAATACTGTCCAGACCAATCAACATCTATAATGGACTCCGACAAGGGGACGGTCTGGCCTGCCTCCTTTTCAACCTGGCGTTGGAGAAAGTTATCCGAGATTCGGGCGTGACATCAAGGGGCACAATCCTCCACAAGTCCACCCAATTACTGGCTTACGCAGACGACATTGACATCATTGGAAGAACATCAACAGCTGTACAAGAGGCTTTCATCCAGATTGAGCGGGCGGCAGGTAATCTAGGACTGCACATCAACGAAAGCAAAACTAAGTACATGGTGGCCTCGTCTGCAAGAACACCTAACATTGGTCCCACAATCAAGGTAGAGGAACACGAGTTTGATGTGGTAAAATCATTTACCTACCTTGGGTCAATAGTAGCAGCCGACAATAGCATGGAACCTGAAATACGCGCACGACTACTAAAAGCCAACAAAGCCTACTATAGCCTGTCAAGGCTCTTCAAATCCAAGCATCTAACCATAACGTCTAAACTTTTACTATATAAGACGATGGTCTTGCCGGTCCAGACATATGCATCCGAAACGTGGCTGCTTAGCAAAAAGCACTCTAAAAGCACTCGAAGAAAATAAACCTCGGTAGACTCCGGTGGGCAGGACATCTAGCTCGTATGAGTGAAGATGAGCCTGCTCGGAAAGTTCTCTGCGGTAAGACTTATGGGGTGCGACAGCGAGGGAGACCCAACCTCCGCTGGAAGGATGGCGTAGACCAGGACGCTCAGAGCATAGGGATGCCAAACTGGATGACATCGGCTCACCGGGACCGGTGGAGAGAACAGTTGCGAGAGGCCAGGACCGGATCCCGGTTGTCGAGCCGTTAAAGAAGAAGAGTATTAAACCGAAAATTACAGAAATCAATGAAATATTTATATGTCCATGCGATTTTAGTGTGTGAAAGCTGGCTAAACGATGCCGTCCCTTGTGTTTATAAATGGTTTTCAAATTTTTCGTAACGATTGCCAAGGTTGCACTGGTGGTGGTGTTGCTATATTCCTTAGGGACTACCTAAAATGTAGGATTGTTGGTCACTCTAAGAACCTTGGTATTGAGTTTATTTGTGTTGAAGTCTCTAATGGTTCCGAAAAACTTTTACTTGTCAGTGTTTACTCTCCCCCAGGTCTATTTAAACCTGATTATTCCGCTGAACTGGAAGAGACCCTGGAGCATCTTTCTCATACATATGCTCATATAGTTGTTGCCGGGGATTTTAAGTTAAATTTATTAAAAGCTTCCAGTCAAGAAAAATTCTTCAATCATACAATGCAGACTTTAGGGCTTGTTCAAATGAAGACTCTGCCAACTTACTTTAATGCGTCGAACCCATCTCTACTTGATGTTTTCCTTTGCAGCGAACCAACTATGATTCTCTTTCAAAATCAAATCTCTCCTCCAAGTTATTTGGACCACGACATCATATTTTTAAGCTACAATTTTCGCGTTGACGCAATTAGCAAGAAAACTATAGTGTCCCGGGATTTTGAAAATATTAACCGCAATCGGCTCCTGGAACATTGTCATTTACTTCCCTGGGATAATATTTTTGCGGCAGAAGACATAGATGATAAAATTGCTATATTTGAGGAGTTTACCATACAGTTATATGATGAATTTGCTCCCCTGTGTACTAAATTCCCAAGCGATAAGTCTAAACCGTGGTTCTGTACTGAAATCAAATCTCTTATCGCCGAAAGGGAGTATCTATATCATCGTTTCTTGAAATTCAGAAGTGAAAATGCTAAAAAACCATACAATCGCGTTCGTAATCTAGTCGTTGCAAAAATCAGGGAGGCTAAACGTAATTTTTATGCTCGTAAACTTGATCCCTCACTTTCAACTCGTACTTTCTGGAACACCCTGCGTAACTTGAGCGTCTACCGTAATAAAGAAGATTCACATGTATACGCAACTGTGACCTCTGATACTCTGAATAATTATTTTTCTTGCAATATAGATACTTTACCTTAATTGCCAGATTCAACAATTGATGGGTTTAGCCTTCGCTGTGTAGACGTCTTTGAAGTGAACTTAGCTATTAACTCCATCAAGTCCGAAGCCACTGGAACCGATAATATTTCACCTAAATTTTTAAAAATGCTTCTTCCGTCATTACTTTCTGTTATTGTTAATATTTTCAATGCTTGTCTCACTGTGTCAAAATTCCCTACCGCTTGGAAACACGCTCTTGTAATCCCCATTGCCAAGTGTCCCAATCCTAGTAGCGCCTCGGATTTTCGTCCAATTAGCATCCTGCCATTTCTGGCTAAAGGTCTTGAGAAATTAATGGTAATGCAAATGATTGCTTACTGTGAGCACCACTTGCTTGTAAATACATGTCTTTTCTGGCTTTCGGAAACACCATAGCTGTGACACTGCCCTCCTAAACATCACGACAGACATTCGGAACTCTTTAGATGCTAACAAAGTGTGTTGTCTACTGTTACTAGACTTTTCCAAAGCTTTTGATAAGGTCAATCACTCCGTCCTTTTACGCAAACTCTGTACACAATTTCGTTTTCCCTCTTCTGCCCTTACGCTAATGTATAGCTTTTTAGCTGCTCGTTCACAACAGGTGAAGATCTCCCATGAAGTTTCCTCGCCTGCCATGCTTTTTGCTGGCGTTCCCCAAGGATCTATCTTAGGCCCTCTACTGTTTAATATATATATAAATGATCTTCCACTAATAGTAAAGCATTCTTACGTACATATGTATGCCGATGATGTACAACTCTATGTTAGTGATACTAAGAATCAATTTGAGCAGTGTATAAATAGACTCTTAGAAGATTTTCATAACATTACTCACTGGTCCTCCTTAAATTCACTAAAACTTAACCCATCTAAATCTCAATGCATCATCTTCTCCAATTCTAACGCGTCATCATCCGACCTCTCTCAAATTACCTTAAATGGGACCCTTGTCACCTGCGTTAACCGGGTCAAAAATCTCGGTATTGGCTTAAACAGAAATATGACGTGTTGTGACCACACTAGCTTTATTTTGGCCAAAGTATATAGTATTCTAAAGGCCCGTCCTCACTACGCGGACTTAGAATCCACGCGCTTTTGGTCGTACGGCCAGCCAAAAGCGCGCGTGATCTTTTAATTTTCTGAATCATGAGTGAGAAAAAATCAATTCTCGCTTGAAAAGGCGTACGCGCTTTTGAAAAGCTCATTGTGTGTGGACGCACAATGTACCTTTTTAACCACAGCCTTTTGTCCGCGTTGTTTGGCCGCACGGCCTTTACCATGGACAAAGTCGTAAAAAAGTCGTAACAAAGCCATAAAACTCCATATGAAAAAAAAAGGCAAAAGCGCGTACGACCCAAGACCGCGTAGTGTGGCCACACCATAAGGCGGCTTCGTATTCATCGTAGTCTTTTGTCACAAGCTGTTCGTATGAAGTTGGTTAAAGCTATACTCTTGCCGCATATAATGCACGGCCTCTGTATCTTCCCTGCACTAAATTCATCCTGTAACCGTAAGTTAGAAGTAGCGTTTAACGACTGCATACGTTTCATTCATAACCTTCGCAGGTATGACCACATTTTGCCCCACCGGCACTCAATTTTTGGATGCTCCTTAAGTCACTACCGCGATTTTAGGGTCTTGTGCTACTACCACAACATCATCAACAACCGAAAACCCTCCTATCTAAGCGAGTTTATCCAGCTCTCACTATCCCGCCGAAATAACAATGTGATTATCCCCCGCTTTCGTCATCTTTCGGGGCAACGTTCTTTCTTTGTTCACGCAGCTCAATTGCAGAACTCCATTCCTGTAGAAATACAGCGAATTGATTCAGTGAGTACTTTCAAAACCCGTCTCTTTGAATTCATTTCTGGCAGGTCAAACTGAAGCACGTGTATCTTTTTTTTCTCTCTTTCTTTCTATTGCAACATGCCTTTCTTCTTTTTATACATATACTAGCTGGGACCCGGTGCGCCTATGCTGCACCCATAAACCAATAGTAGTAATCAGGTGATATGAATTTTAATATACAGTAGGAGAGTTTGAAAAATGCAATTTTTTGGTATTTTTGATTTCAAATAACAAAATGTGAAACTATTAGGGATCTGACATTTTGATCAAGACAATAAAAACCATCCATTGACATGGCATTTTTCGAGATATGAATTTTCATACACAGATGAAGTGTCTCCATGAACCACTTATTTTCTGTATTTTGGATAGCTGGGACCCGGTGCGCCTTGCTGCACCCAACGTTTAAACATTTAAAATCAATCCAAACCTTCAAAATTCAACTCTTCTTAACCAGTAACGAAAAACCAACTATTCCTATAAAAGTTCGAGACATTGGATTCAAAATGCATTTATTTGCAGTGTGACCAAAATTACCTATTATTGTAAAGCTCTGGGGCAGACAATATTTTTTGTCGGCGTGGCCCGTAATAAAGTTATGGTTCTTTCTGGTAAAATAAACACACACGAATATCCTTAAAAATATAACTACCCACCAAAAATAAATATTAGTGAAAGACTATTTTAAAATAAGGCTTTTTCCAGCAACTATTAGACACATAGTATAATTTCAAGAAAATATGTCATATCCACAGTGTTATCCATGCTATAATCTTTTTTCGTATGGACTTTTAGTTAAATTAAACACTCAATAATCGACAAATATTATTACAACCTGAAAGAAAAAAAAATTAAAGGATTATATCTACTAATTTCATATTTAGAAATGGACTTTTGACGGTGATGGACATTATACGCTACAAATTACATGTCTTGCAATTGCTTGGCCCCTGGGTTCTCATCTGCAATGTCACTGACTCAGGTTTTATTTGTTTACCCAGATGCCAGCCTCTTCCCGTATTGCAGAATCCTAGACTTATACCTAAAAATTCAGAGGTGATGGGTTTCTTTCCTTCTTATCCATTATACATAAATCATCCCATATTTCCGTTTCTCCTTACCACCTTTCCAAAAAAAAACTTTGTTGATCAATTCTGAACCTATACACTACATTCAATGTTTTTCCATTTGTAGCTAGAATGTCAAAATTTTCCGATTTTCCAACTCTTGAACAACCTACATATAGCTAACCGGGAAATGACACTTATTTGGCAAAATTCTTCCGCCATATTGGACCCACAATTTTGAATAAGTTTTGATCATAAATTCGTTATTTACTACCTTAAAAATTCCCATATACCGATTTTAATTGGAATCGGAATACAATTCGCAAACTCGTCGGCCATATTGGCGCGGCCATTTTGAATTTAAATTTTGATCATAAAGTCGTTATTTGCTACCTTAAAAAACCTCAGATACAGATTTTCATTGGAATCGGAACCCAATTTGCAAATTCGTCGGCCATTTTGAATTTATAAGTTTTGACCACAAATTTGTTATTTGCGACCTTAAAAACCCCTAGATACCCACTTTCATTGGAATCGGAATAAAATTGGCAAATTCAACCATATTTCTGCGGCAATTTTGAAGTTCGGTCATATTTCGGCGGCCATTTTGAATTTCGAAAATCGGGCTACGAGGTGCATCATAGGAGACCCCACCGACCTTCATGCAAAAATTCAAAGCTCTGTGATGACTTTCAACAAAGCTCTTCATGACAGCGCCATCTAGGAGTAGCTTTAGAAAGTCATAAAATAGCCTATGTTCTTCCCTTTAATGTAAATAGCATATGGTTAAAATTTCATTAAGATCGGTTACACGGTGTAGGAGCCTATTGCGTACAGACAGACAGACAGACAGACAGACAGACAAACATTCAGTTTTATATAGTAGATTTATTAGTAATTTCATTTCTTTTCTTCATTCTTATCTGCTATTTTCATTGCTTTTATTTTATTTTATTTATTTTAGTTAGTAATTATTTAAGTTGCAAAGTTTTATATCTGTTTCTTTTTATGTACAAATTTAAGATTAAGAATCTTGTGTACACTAATATTTTTAAATTTTTTTTTTTTTTTATATGTGGGAAAACCAAGCTTAGGAATCACCCTTTGTACTACCAGTCTGTCATGTCGTTTAGGTCATGGTGCAATGTCTAGTAGCAAGCTTGGTTTGAAAAATAGAAGAGAATATGATAGATTAGGGAAGGTCTGGGGGGTACAGGAGTAGGTGACGATGAACCTTACGTTTGAACTCTTGGGTGTTGTATGAGTTCGGGAAAACTGATTGTGGGAGATTGTTCCACAGCCAAGTTGTTCTGTTTATAAACGAACTATTAGACGTTTGTGTGCGCGAAAAAGGGGATTGCAGGGTATGTGAGTGAGCCGAGTGGGCTAGTCTTGTGTTGCGGGAGAAATATTGCCGTGCAGGCAGGAGGGTAGAGATTTCAGTGGAGCAGTCTCTATGGTAATAGCGATACAACTTTGACAGGGCTGCTACATTCCTACGGTGGCTCAGAGAGTCTATGGAGATGCAATGGCTGTCATCTCCGATGATTTGGATGGCGCGGCTTTGCACCTTGTCCAGCCACGCTAAGGCGGTTTTCGAGGCGCCAGCCCAGATGAATGAGTTATACTCGAGGCGGGGCCGAATGTAGGATTTGTAGATTGTAGCTCTGGCTGCTGGTGGAAGAAGGAATTTGCATCTCTTAAGAAATCCTAGGCATTGGGATGCTTGTTTAGCGATTTGGAATATGTGATCATTCCATCGCAAGTCCTCAGATAGAGTTACACCCAAGATGTTAAGAGAAGGATCAGCTGTAAGGATTGTTTTGCCCACTGAAACAGAAGGAAGGTCGGTGCAGGTTTTATAAGTAATGAGACAGTACTTCGTTTTGGAGGGGTTGAACTCAACACGATTCATGCGGCCCCAATCAAGAATGTGTTTGATGTCCCTGTTGATAGAGTTGGACATGAGTTCACGATGGTGAAGACAAGGTCTGGCACGTGCTTGTCTTATATTGTCGAAAGCGTAGGAATATCGTAGAGTACTGTCATCAGCGAAACTGAGAGTTTGGTTGGAGGGGATTGAGAGCAGATCATTTATGAATATTAGGAAAAGAGCGGGTGAAAGAATTGATCCTTGAGGAACCCCGGCCGAGATGGTGTGGGGATTAGATTCGACGCCATCCAATACTACCTTTATTGAACGGCCAGAAAGAAAGCTCTTAATCCATTTCCTTAGGACTGAGTGAATACCAATAGCTTGGAGTTTTGACAACAGAGCAGGGTGCCATACTCGGTCAAAAGCTTTGGACATATCTAGAGCAACCAGAGCAGACTCACCAAAGCAATGGATGCTTTTGTGGAGGTGCTCTGTTAGACATACAAGGAGGTCGCCAGTAGATCTTTTGGATCTAAAGCCGTACTGTCTGTCATGTAGGATTTTGTTGGTTTCCAGATATTCCATTAGTTTTTTGTTGATTAATATCTCCATGACTTTGGAGAGAACAGAGGTAATTGCTATTGGGCGGTAGTTGAAGGGATCGCTAGAGTCACCTTTTTTCGGTATAGGCTGAACGTGAGCCAGTTTCCAGGAGTCAGGATAGACTCCGGAGAAGTATGACAGGGCAAAAAGTTTGCGCAGAGGTTTAGCTAAAGGTGAAGCACATTTATTGAGAACCATAGGGGGTATTTTATCAGGGCCAGTGGATTTATTAACGTCAAGCTCTTTGAGACATCGATATACATCTCGAGTCCTGAAGAAAACTCCGTCCATTGAATGAGCAGTTCGCTCGAGGGAGGGAGGTTGCATAGCAGCATCGGGTAAAGAAGAATTTGAGGCGAACAGAGATGCTAAAAGGTCGGCCTTGGAATTGCTATCTGTTATCACCTCATCTTTATGAATGAAGGGAGGTGTTGAGGAGGAGGTAAAATTCTTCTTGATGGAAGTTACCAAGGACCAGAAATTTTTACTGCCAGCGGTAGTATTGAGTAGTTTGCTTCTCAACCTGTCATCAAATGACGATTTGACTCTCCTGATGATGGAGTTACAGGAGTTTCTTGACTTGATATACTCGCTTCGAAGTGACTCGCTCGGGGAACGCCTGTACGCATTGAAGGCGGCTTCTTTTGCTTTTATCGCGTTCATACATTCCCCATTAAACCATCTATTCCGACGTGGTCTTATAGACTTGGTTGAATGTGGAATGAATAAACGCATTCCCGCCTGTATGACTTTCGTGATACAAAGAGCGACAGAGTTGACGTGGGCGTGATGGAAACACAACTTCCAGTCGGTGGCTTGAAAGAAGCGAATGAGTCCCAGCCAGTTGGCTTTCCCATAGTGCCAAACAGTTCGTTTGGGAACTGGTGTAGCTGGGGTAGACCATGGATATGGGAAATAAGCACTTACTAGGTTGTGATCCGAATTGCCCAGTGGAGTGTCAACATCGACAGAGTATCGTGCAGGGTGGGAGGTAAGAAATAGGTCAAGGAGATGGGATCCTTGGCCTGCAACTTCTGGGACTCTAGTTGGGCGATGAACAATCTGATGTAAGTTGTTGATGTCTGCGAAGAGCTCAGCGTCCTTGCCAGAAACACTGGTGCCATTTGAGTAAGTAAGCCAATTTGAATTGTGGACATTGAAATCACCCGCAACGATGATTTCGCACTCCGGGTGTGAAGATAAAAAACCGGAGATCCGCTCAGAGATAGCGTCGAGTGTAATAAGGGAGGCTTCATTACTAATATTAGGACTTCTGTAGAGAAAGCAGAAGAATATGACGTGGCCTTGAAGGATTAATTTAATCCAGAGATAATTAAAATCGGGAGATGTACTACTGTACACCCTCTGAAATGCCACGTCATTCCTAATATAAATGGCTATTCCCCTATGGGCAGAAAAGTTGTGTACTAAGCTATATCCTGCCACCTGAAAACGATCTAAATCGAAATCAGGTAAGACTTGGGTTTCGCTCAATGCAAGAATGGGGGGAGCGTGTACAAATAGATGGCACACCACGGAAAAAAAGTTCGTTTGAAGTCCTCGAATATTTGCAAAGTCAAAACAGAAATTTCCATATCGAGACTTTGTTGACGTAAGGTTAATAGCCGCTGTTACAGCTGTTACAGCTGGCGTCGCCGGTGACTCAGCCATCGGAGCTGACGGGAATCGCCCTGTTGGAGTGTTATGCCTCCTGAAACAAAGCGAGTCCCGTCAACCGACCGATTAAGGCTGTGACGCCGGCGCAGCCGAGCTGAGAGCGCGGGAAGGATGAAAGAAGTTTGTACTTGCCGTCTGTATATTTCCCGTTCTAGTTGTTATGAAGTCGGGTGATTCATGCCTGGGTCACACAGAACGCGCACAGAACTGTTTGTTTTATGTGAAAATTAGATTCTTTGGTTTTCTTGCACTTAGGTGAATATTTTGATTTTATTTGGATTTAATTTATCAATTAGTTTGTTTATTTATTGGTTTTTGGTTTAATTTGGTTAATTTGATTTTTGTTTTGTTAGTTTTTTTTGTTATTTTATTGCCACTGTTTTTATTGTATTATTATTGGTGGTGGTTGCGTTTTTAGAGGACCGGCGACAGCACACGCCCGCACTCAACGCTGGCCCAGTCCAGACTCCGTAAATGTAAATGTAAATGAAACATATTATGATCATATTATGAAACACCTAAAGTGGCCTTTTTAGACCCCCAGGTTGGCCTAAGAAAAGATATACAGGGTGTATTGCATAAAGTTACAAAACGGCCGACTGTGGATAGGTTTTGAATAGACGAACAAAAAATCGTATGGGAGGAGGAAGGGTGAAATCGTAACGGTTTAGCCGCTATGGCGTTTTGAAGTTTTTTTTAGAGTTTCACATATCACTCTGTATTTTTGTAACCCTGTGACCTATTTTCATTACTAAGGTATAAGTGTACGCCGAATACTCCCACCTATCTAAAACTGTAAAAATCAAGGTTCTACCCTAATAACTTCGCGACTAATGAGTCATCAAAGTCAAAATTTCAGTTTTTTAACTAAAATTTCAACTAAAACCAAATACGTAGTTAACTAATTTTTTTTCCCAGAATTGGAAAGGTTGGACAATTTCCTATAAATAATGTCCGGGCTTTTATTTTTGGACTTAAAAACAATTTTAATGCTAAAATTGGCTCTATTTCATACTTTTTTAGTACTTTTTCACCCAAGCGTTGCCAAAAAGTACCAAATAAGCACCAAATAAAGCCAATTTTAACATCAAACTTGTTGTTGTTGTTGTTTTAATTTTACTGGCTGCTAGGAGCCAGTGTACCCTCAGTGGGTCCCTAATGATCTCGGCCTTTGCAGCCATATGACCATGATTCTTTGATGAAACAACTTTTTGGCCTTAAGCCTAGTATGCTGTTCGTGCGGAATTCCGCTCTGTGGAGAATCCATATAACCAGTCTGAATTCCGCTTAGCTGGGAGAGTTATGTAGACAAGGTAGACCTGACTGATATAACAGTGACTGTTTGGACACATCACACTCCCGAAACAACTTTTTTCCGCATAAAAGTGATAAACGTCAAAATTTCCGCTCGAGAAAATATAAATTTTATTTCTTGGCTTGCAGAAAATGAAACGAGAAGTCTCCACTCAGGAAAAACGCCATCCATTTTCTAGAGAAACAAAGTTCATTTACGGTCTGAATTCAGACTGAACAGCGTACTGATTTTATGGACGGAATTCAGTCCGGCCTCCAACCTGAATTCCGCACACTTTTTTTACAAGCATTTTAAAGGGGAATCTGAATTCCGCACGAACAGCATACTAGGCTTTAAAATTAACTCGTTCTCAGTGTTCAATGGGACTATTCACACAGTGCACATTCATGGCGCCTAAAACCGGTTTTATAGATGAGAGAGGGAAGGGAGCGGAAGAGCTTAACGAAACATTTTTCACGCAAAACCATAACCTTCTATATTTACAAGCCATGAACAAGAAAAATATTGAGAGCGAATTTAAGCTCAATCGGACTACAACTCGGTGAAGTCACTTTATGTTGTTAGTGTAATTTGGAGAATTTGGGAGAATTTGGTAGTCCGATTCTCTCAATTGAGATTCTTGTTCATGGCCAAAACCAAACGCGTGAAAACTAGCACACATATAAAAAGTTACTTCTATCTCTTGCATTCTGTTTTTCTCTGACAAGTAAATTTCTTCTGCAATACATTTAAATGTTCCTGTATAGCATTCAAATTTACTACACTCATTTACCGTCTGAGTTGCTAGGAGTTGAATAAAACCGGTTTTACTCAGCACAATTATGGCAGCGTGTGAATATGCTATTCACTATTCACACAGTGCACATTCATGGCGCCTAAAACCGGTTTTATAGATGAGAGAGGGAAGGGAGCGGAAGAGCTTAACGAAACATTTTTCACGCAAAACCAAACGCGTGAAAACTGGCACACATATAAAAAGTTACTTCTATCTCTGGCATTCTTTAGCTCTGTTTTTCTCTGACAAGTAAATTTCTTCTGCAATACATTTAAATGTTCCTGTATAGCATTCAAATTTACTACACTCATTTACCGTCTGAGTTGCTAGGAGTTGAATAAAACCGGTTTTACTCACCACAATTATGGCAGCGTGTGAATATGCTATTCACTATTCACACAGTGCACATTCATGGCGCCTAAAACCGGTTTTATAGATGAGAGAGGGAAGGGAGCGGAAGAGCTTAACGAAACATTTTTCACGCAAAACCAAACGCGTGAAAACTAGACACATATAAAAAGTTACTTCTATCTCTTGCATTCTTTAGCTCTGTTTTTCTCTGACAAGTAAATTTCTTCTGCAATACTTTTAAATGTTCCTGTATAGCATTCAAATTTACTACACTCATTTACCGTCTGAGTTGCTAGGAGTTGAATAAAACCGGTTTTACTCACCACAATTATGGCAGCGTGTGAATATGCCCAATGGGCCTATTCACACAGTGCACATTCATGGCGCCTAAAACCGGTTTTATAGATGAGAGAGGGAAGGGAGCGGAAGAACTTTACGAAACATTTTTCACGCAAAGCCAAACGCATGAAAACTAGCACCCATATAAAAAGTTACTTCTATCTCTTGCATTCTTTAGCTCTGTTTTTCTCTAACAAGTAAATTTCATCTGCAATACATTTAAATGTTCCTAGCAGAGGGGATTTCGTCAAAAAACTTCGTTTATATGTGATGCAGTCAATTGTTCAAAATTTGTGATGAAAAGTTTTTGGCCTCTCAACTCTCTCTCTCTCTCTACTATATCTGTCCCATGCAACGTAGCCACTACGCAGCTGGGAAATCGTCTTAAAATCAGTTGATATTCAAAGTCGTCAAGTTCTTTGAGGTCTAATCAGGCATTATAAAGGTTTAATTAATAATAACACTCTGTTCTCTAACCTTAATTATGTATTGAAAACCAAACCCCTACTGCCCTTTAATGACTTCTCATCGTCAATGTTTTCTGATTTAATCAAGGATACTATAAAAAAACAATGATTAGTGAGCCCTTATAAACTAAAAAAAACAATTCAAGAGCATATAAGGATGTGCAAGAAACAGTGATATGATTGATTTGTTCTCATGACTCTAGACTGTTGAGACAGACAGTTTGCTCTCATATAACTCAAACCCTGATCCAGAATGTAAGATTTATATTAGATTAGCCAATGTTTAAAGATGTGAAGTTCCAGCGGAAAAAAATCCGCTTTCGTACTATTCGGGCTTAGTAGGCCCTGAAGGATGAACATAGGGCCTATTCACACAGCCTAAAACCGGTTTCGAAACATTTTTCACGCAAAACCAAACGCGTGAAAACTAGCACACATATAAAAAGTTACTTCTATCTCTTGCATTCTTTAGCTCTGTTTTTCTCTAACAAGTAAATTTCATCTGCAATACATTTAAAGGTTCCTGTATAGCATTCAAATTTACTACACTCATTTACGCGCCGTCTGAGTTGCTAGGAGTTGAATAAAAAAGGTTTTACTCACCACAATTATGGCAGCGTGTGAATATGCCCATAGAGAAACTGAGTCAGTCTATTTACCGAGATAGATCTATACTACTAATTTTCTTTGCCTTCTCTATTAAGTTTTCGTGAGATAAGGACCAGTATCTAACTGTGAAATTTAGGTTATCTTCGGAAATTCTCCGAGGTTGTAAGGATTTATACTTAGCGAAACCTGAGTCGTTCAGGGGAGTAAGAGATGAGTCCTTAGACCTATTCGAAATTTCTCTAGGCCTGCTTTTAGACAGTGAAATAGAAGCAATTTCACTTGAATTGTTTATATCTTGGACCAGGTCGCGTTTGTTCAAACCCTTTGTTGGTGGATGCGATTTATTTTTCCCCATTGGGGATTTTTCTTTATCCTCATTTTTCTTTGTACCTTGTGTTTTGAGAAGTCTGTTCCTTGCTTTGTAGATTTTAAAGGCATCGGTTCTTGAAACATTTCCTCGACGCATGTCTCTTATTATTTCTCTTTCCCTTAGCCACAGAGGGCAAACCTTTTCAAATGCTCCATGCTTGCCATGGCAGTTTCCACACTTGGAGGCTTTGGCACACTGTTTTCCCTCTTTACAGTCTTGGGTTCCACAATTACCACAGATCGTCCACTTGGATCTGCACGCTTTGCTGATGTGCCCGAACCTCTGACACTTAAAGCATCTTAAGGGAGGGGGGATGAATTTGTTGAATTTGAGTAGTACAGATTTAATTTTTCAGGGATTTTGTTACCACTTATATAGACCTTAATTTTGTTTATTTCCCTAACGACCACCTTTCCCTCAGAGAAACCTTTCCATTTTAATCTAAAACACCTTTTGAGGGTAACAGAAAGGTTGCAAACTCTTAAGGCCTCCAGGAGCTCTCTCTCTCACATAGACCTACATCAACATCATGAACTATAATAGGTGTTGTCACTAGTCCCAAAGGAATGTAGGCTCTAAAAGTTGGGCTTAAGGGGCTGCTCTTGATAAAATTGTTAGCATTTTCTGCTGAGTTGAAGGTAACTTTGCATTTATCGTTGGATGCTCTAATAATTGATTCAACTCCTTTACCAGTTGCTATCAAGATTTTCCCCAGGGAAAGTGGATTTAGATTATTGTGATCCAAAGTGCACAGGTTAATTTTCCGCACAAGAACGAAGAAGGGTCCTACATCACCATTGTTATATTCAGTCATGTCATTTTTGCAAGGGACAGAGCCCGTTTTTGACAGGAGTTTTAACTGCTTCGTGTTCAGTGGAAACAGTCGACAGTGACAATTTATTTGAGGGCGAGATTGAGGAGTAATTGGAAATGCTATTTTTACTCGTCGACGCTGTCTGTCTTTCCTGTTCTATTCAGGCTTACTTTTGCAGGAATCTTCGCTTTTGTGCGCACTTTAATTTTACCTTCATGGACTTCTTTGATCCCAGTGGGCTGTGTGCGCTTTTAGTTAATGAGTCGAAGATGTTCTTACCAAGACATTTGTTTTTTCTTTGGGTTTACTCCCAGAGCCAGGAGGGAACTCTCTTTATCCATTTGACAAAGGTAACAGATCTAGCTTTCTTGCTTGCTACATGCAAAAGCAGATTGGTAGGAGACTTTTAATTAAAACAATGCAATAAAAACGATTGGGGAAGAAAATCGTATAAATGGGGTTTGAACATCAAACTTGCTAATAACTGGGGAAAAGCAGCTGTTTACTTGCAGCACTCACTTACAAGGAACAGATGACTTTTAAAAAACCACCTATAAAACCACGTACTTGACGGCAACAGCTGTTTTTCCTTTGCCCTGTCAAAATTACCTAACAGCACAACACGTACTACGTTTCCATGACAGCTCGAAAGCTTGAAAATCTCAAGAACTCGAGCGCGTATATGCTCTGCCTACTTGAAGCGGCATAATAGCTTGAAATGAGCTTCAGTTCTTGAGATGACATTTGAAGTCATTATTATATTTCTTTCTTTTATCGCGCTTTTATTTCTGTATCACTAATTTAGTCTCCTCATGATTCCACAAATAGCTTTTAGACATACTTTCAAGCCCAACTTTCACAATTTCGAGCACTCAAGCTTTCAAGCTCGGTTTACATGACAAGCACTCGAGCCGATCAGAAAAATCTTTTTGATCAACTCCAAACTTGTACCCTTTTTTAGCAAGATAAAATTTGACAATGTAGAATCATAGGGAAACGTTCTTATTAACGTTTTTTTGGATTGTATTTCAACGTCTTCTTCGAAATAAAACTCCTCAAAATCCATTGGAAATATAAAACTATTAAAACGTATTTCAAAATATTCTAAACACACAGAATTATTTATTTTTTTTTTATTATTTTTTCGTGCACAAACTTTTATTTTAATTTTATATCCTCACTTGAAACTTCTACTAAGCTTATTTTTCTGTTTATTTTATATCACTGGTTGCTTTTTCAACAAATTTAGCGTGAAATAAGGTGCCTGCACGGTAAAAAATGCAGCTAAAAATGTGGAGACTAGCATTGCTGCCATCTGTTTTACAGATCTAGAAACGCCGATTTAGCGAGCATTTTAGCGGCGAACTTTGAACCGCATGCGTTAAAGATACTGCTAAAATTTAGTTTGATAAACTTTCGCGCTAACTTTTTGTATGGAAATTTCATTTAGCGGGGAACTTAGTACTAGGTTTAAGAAAAGATATATGGACCACGTCGAGGAAGTTTTAAGACGTCGTAAATGGAAAGCACAAAAAAGCTAATTTATTTTTATTATCCGCCACAGTTGGCAAATCAATGGCTTATGGTGGTTCTACACGAGCGTATAACGAACACATTTTTGTGTTTTCGAAACGTGAGTTTATGGGGAAGAGGGTGAGAGAGGAGGTGGAATTCCATCACCACCTCTCACCCTCTTCTCCACAAACGACGTTTCGAAAACACAAAAATGTGTTCGTTGTACGCTCTTGTAGAACCACCCTTAGTGCCTGTTCACACGGGTGGTCACCGCGACCTTTCAACACGAAATTTACAGGTGCGGGGAGCGTTCGGTTGGGAAGGAAGTGCGTCTCGATTTGAAAGCGACTCATGTTCGCTTTTCTGACCAGCTGGCTGTTTCAATTTCATTTTGTATCACCTTACTGTTCCATTTTATTTTCGTTTCACCCGTATTGGGAGCAAACGTGCGAAAGGACAATTTTCAGGCTTCAGTTTTGTTCCACAGATTTTTTACTAAAATTAATTATATTCAGGTAATCACAGTTTATAAAAATTTATGTCACTTTTATGAAAATCACAAACTTTGTTCCCGTACCGTATGTTCCACCTGTCATAAAAACGACTGGACACAAAGCGAAACGTGTAAACATATATTCGCTTTTTCGTTCGCTTTGTCGCGCCTCAAAGCGACCTGTGTGAACAGGCACTTAGTAATATATTCGGCAGCCCTGCGGCAATTAGATGAGTAGAGCTCATTCGGCAAGGCAATATTGCCTTTGCCGTCTTGGAGACACTGGGAGATTTCAACTCGCAAGCAACTTCGTTGCATTGGAATTGACGTTCCACTTCATAACCTAAAATAGGGTAGTTCGAGGCAAGATAATAATTGCGGAAGGCAGTTGCTTCAAGCAAAATTATTTATTTTAGTGAAAATAAAAATTGTTCATTCAGAAAATCTTTTATATATATTTGTAATTATCTATTACAAAATCCTTTTAAACTTTTAAAAATGTTCCGAATACCGACACAAGTGGATCCTGCTGAAGAGCGTAGAAAAATTAAAGAAAGTGTAAAAGGGAATATCGTTACATTTCTTGTGTTATGTGCAGCAATTAGAATAAGTAATTTTGTAATAAATTAATTGGGGGTATCACGATTTATAAAACCTTTTTCTCTTTAAAATTACAGCTCCTATCGTCCTTCAAAAAATTGGTGTAGATTAAGTTTCTATTCGCGGCCTCCCGCAGATTTGTCGGGTAAACATGCGTTGTTAGTTAATTTAAAATTTTATATATAACAAAGTTAAATAAAATACTGTTTTGCTTACAGTTATAATTATTGTTGTAAATTTTTCATTTTAGATGATTTCCGAATAAAGTTCCTAATAGTTTGCTTAAAATATCCACACACAAGATTTAGACCTAAATAATTTAGTTTTGATATTGTTTCAATTTATCCTAAAACGCTTAATCCAGTGAATTTGTGAATAAAAGGGCCCCTAGTGGGAAAGTTTTGGGGTAATTTTAATTTCTTCGGTTTTTTATGTATTTTGGGGTGCTGAATCCGAATCTGAGGTTTGCTGACAAAATTTCGTGACGGAACATTGAGGAAAATGCAAAAATATGAAAAGTTCGGACTTTCTCGCGGGTTTTCGCTTATAACTCCGAAACTATCAACTTTTCGTTCATATCATTCATATACTAAATGAAAGAGCACAAAATTTCCTACAAATCTCACTACCCAAGCACCTATCCGACTCACCGTTTTGGTTCTAGCGCTAGTTGAAAATTTCCATATTTTTCCAAGTCAGCAAAAGCCGATTTTCCAATTGACATCGTTATTAAACAGGGTGTGTTCGTTAAGTTTGCAAAGTGGCCGGCTGTTGATAGGTTTTGGTTGGACATACAAAAAATCTTTTGGGAGGCGGTGGAAATCATAACGGTTTAGCAGCTAGGGCGTTTTGAAGTTTTTTCTTTAGAGTTTTACATATCACCCTGTATTTTAGTAACCCTATGACCTATTTTCATGACTAAGGTATCAGTGTACGCAGAATACTCCCACCTATCTAAAACTGTAAAAGTCAAGATTCCACCTTATCAACTTCCAGAGCAATGAATCACAAAGTTAAATTTTCGGCTTTTTTAAACACCTTTAGGCAGAAACAGATACCACTTAAAAACGCGGCAAAATTTAGGCAACGCTGATTTGCATTGTACAACACGAATTGAGTGCGGCACAGCAACGCGTCAAAATATTTTGCGGCGTAGTCATCTCTAATCCTAATTTTGCCGCACAACTTCAGTGCTTCCAACCAAAAAATTTAACTTTAAAATCAGAGGTAGCAAAGAAATATGTTTATTTTGATTGAGCAGTCAGTATGATAAGTGTCAAATATAATGCCGCTTCCATGTGCAATCTGGGTCACCGCAGCACTGCCGCCGTGCCGCCCAA
Source organism: Thereva nobilitata (assembly GCA_963855945.1). Taxonomy (NCBI): domain Eukaryota; kingdom Metazoa; phylum Arthropoda; class Insecta; order Diptera; family Therevidae; genus Thereva; species Thereva nobilitata. Next base: position 130,367,566 of record OY979696.1, read on the forward strand.
TTTGCCGCGTTGTTAAGTGTAATCTGTTTCTGCCTTTTTTCTCAATAAAATACTCTGTTATGGAAGTTACATGACAAACCGAAAGTAAACCGAACTCAACTCGATCTGAGTTTGCAGTTTCGGTCGAGTGTTATATGACATACCGAACTTGAGTTTTTAGTTGTAATTTTGATTTTATTATTGTCAGTTCGTCAGTGAAATTGTTCGTGAGAATGGAGTATTTTTTTATGTATTTAATGGAATTATAATACTCCAACAAAAAAAGTTTTTCACCTTGTTAAAGCAATCTCGGGTTTTCAATCGCTAGTTACATGACATTCCGACCGAAAATTGTACTCAACCAAGCAAAAACTTGTGAACCCCTCAGAACACGTCTACTTACGTCATTTTATAAACGCTATTTTTTTGATATTTCCTCTACTATTAGAAGTCACGTCTTCCAGTGCCAGGTGGTTTGCATAGTGGAAACCCCCCGCCAGACAACTTTAAGGTTTAAAAAATTGTATTGTACTTTTGTTAATAGTCCATTCAAAACGTCGAAACGTAGCACCACGGTTTGGAACTCGTTCCCTATATGTTTTTTGGGTGGCTGATTACGAAAATCAGGGTCCCGCACTCCTAAAATATGGCCTCATCCTTACAAATGCAAAAATACCTCTTTTTAAGGGTTTTTCGCGATAATTTCAATAATAATCAAAAATAATCCAATGATGCAAGTTACACTATCCATCATTTCGTTTATTACCCCCATACACATACCGATTTTTTAGGCAAGGGGTCGCAGCGAAGTATATGTCATGCGTGTAATTTGCACCCATCGCTGCGACCCCTTGTCTAAAAAATCGGTTTGTGTATGGGGGTAATTAACGAAATGATGGATAGTGTAACTTGCATCAATGAAATACACTTTTTTCAATATTTATTTGCTAGGGTGGTTGATTTATACCAAATCAAGCCAAATTTTATGATAAGGGGTGCTCCTGAAGGGGTAAAACTATCCCCAAATCTACTGGAAATAAAAGCATTTGTAAAAAATTGTTTTTCCTACTTTGAGCTTCAAATTCTATTAAATGTGTATCTCGGTTTAAAAAAACCCAAAATTTGACTTTGATGACTCGTTACTCTGGAGGTTGATAGGGTGGAACCTTGACTTTTACAGTTTTAGTTAGGTGGGAGTATTCTGCGGAAACGTGGACTGCCGGACAAAATAATAGAATTGATAAAAGCTCTATACAACAATTCCAAATGCAGAGTTCTCCATAATGGAAAATTATCCGACAGCTTTGAGGTGAGCTCAGGAGTACGACAAGGATGTTTGCTTTCACCATTACTATTTCTTATAGTAATAAACGACATTCTTGTCAGCGCTCTAGATAGAAGAACAGGTGGCATACAATGGGAATTGCTAGACCGCCTTAAGGATCTCGACTACGCGGATGATATCTGTTTGCTGGCCCACAGACAGCAGGACCTCAAAAACATGTTAAACAATTTGGCAACAGAAAGTAGCTCGGCGGGCTTAAGGTTAAATCCGACTAAAACAAAAGAAATGCGGATAAATGCAAACACCCTTGAACGGACAACGCTAAATAACCGTGACGTGGAACTGGTAGACAAATTCTGTTACCTCGGTAGTATTATTACCGAAAACGGCGGTACAGAAGAAGATGTCAGTTCCAGAATAAATAAAGCAAGAAGCGCATATGCATGCCTGTTTCACATATGGAGATCAACAGAGATCTCAATTAACACCAAATTGCGCCTGTTCAACTCCAACGTTAAGGCAGTTCTTTTGTACGGTTGCGAAACATGGAAAGTCACCCAATTCATCACAGGGCGCCTACAAGTTTTCATCAACAGATGCCTACGTCGTATCCTAAAAATCCGCTGGCAAGATAGAATTTCAAATGAAGAACTATGGCGCCGTGCCGGCCAAGAAAGAATAGACGACCAAATCAGGCGAAGGAAATGGAATTGGATTGGCCACACCTTGCGACGCGAAGACGATAATCTAGCCAAACAGGCCCTTGACTGGAATCCGCAAGGATCCCGTCGAGTCGGAAGACCTAGAACAAAGTGGAGCAGAACCCTATTATCAGAGGCCGCAACAACCGGGAGATCCTGGTCAGAGCTGAGAGCTGTCGCGCAAAACAAGTCCGCTGGAGGGCAACTGTTTCCGCCCTATGTCCCATGAGGGATTAAAGGAGCAATTAGTTTAGTTAGTTAGTATTCTGCGTACACTGATACCTTACTCATGAAAATAGGTCATAGGGCTACAAAAATACAGGGTGATATGTAAAACTCTAAAGAAAAAACTTCAAAACGGCCTAGCTGCTAAACCGTTATGATTTTCACCCGCCTCCCAAAAGATTTTTTGTACGTCCAACCAAAACCTATCAACAGCCGGCCACTTTACAAACTTAACGGATACACCCTGTATAATAACGTTGCCAATTGGAAAAACCGCTTTTTGCTGACTTAGAAAAATATGGAAATTTCCAACTAGCGCTAGAACCAAAACGGTGAGTCGGATAGAGATACTTAGATATTTGTAGGAAATTTTGTGCTCTTTCATTTAGTATATGAATGATATGAACGAAAAGTTGATAGTTTCCGAGTTATAAGCGAAAACCCGCGAAAAAGTCCGAACTTTTTCATATTTTTGCATTTTCCTCAATGTTCCGTCACGAAATTTTGTCAGCAAACCTCAGATTCGGATTCAGCACCCCAAAATACATAAAAAACCGAAGAAATCAAAACTACCCCAAAACTTTCCTGATTAAAGGCCCAAACATATAGCAGAAACGAAAAGAAACCGAAACAAAAACGAAATGAACTTGAAAATGATAGCGATTATATAGGTGCCTGAGCGAATCGGTTCTTGACATTTGTTGACAAGTTTTGAATTGAGTAGAAGAGTTTTTTATTTTCGATAAATACACATATTATACACTTTATATACTTTATGGCGGATGTCGAGAAATCATAATTTAAATTTTTTCACCTCGTATTGACTGCATTCTTTTAAAAAAACTTCTTTTTCGTTCTTTCAACTACTTTAAATTCGAAAACAAACTGTCAAAGTAACGGGCTGAATAGCTGAAACGAATACCGAAATGAAATAAATTTATTACCCCGTTTATGATTAGGTTGAGTTGAAATTTCGACCACCGTATTTGATTCCGAGTTGAGTTCTCACTTTGGGTTGAAATCGGGTTGAAGTGCCATCAAAACATAACCTCTTTTTGTTAATTCTTTTTCTATATTTCTGACTTCCTATACAGTTTTCCATCAAAATGGTGAAGGGAATTTTGTTCCCGCAGCAAAAGGGGCGCTGAAGATAGAGGGAATACGCGGGCTAGTCCTGGAGGATTGTTGTGAAGATAGGAGAGCGTTTATTCTCTTTGAACAATCACTAAGATAGCGATAAAGTTTTGTCAGCTGCGCTGGACAAGGTGCTCGCTCGCGCTTTTAAAGTTAGGCCTCGAGCAGACTAAAGGCGTAGCGTAGCATATATTATCTAATGAAAGCTTGAGCGTAAAATTTGCAGATTGGGGGCGTATCGCAGCGGAGCGTAATGATAATACGCATATATTGTGAAAAAGGACTCAAACTTAAGTCTTGTTGCTCATGAATTATGGTGTCTGCAAAGATACGTCGTTTATTACTGTTAGTAAATGTTTTCCTTAAAAAGAAAGGGTTTCAAGAAGAAGAGAATCGGCTAACATGAAATTAATAAATTACGGAAAAAATGTGGGTAATTTCATCATTTATATCCACAACTTTGCAATTACCCAGAAGATAAGTATGTCAGAATGTGCATGGTAACTTACGGGGCTCTAGATTGGTGCACAGAACGGCGCTTAACGGTTTCATAGCTAGTTTGGGAAAATTCAAAGAATGGCCTGCCTTTCCATCACTGGGGCCATCCGCACTTCCCCGACGGCAGCGCTGGAGACTCCGCAACCTGCTACCGCTACACAAGGTAGAGAAATCCGCAATAAAAGCGGCGCTGCGGCTGAAAGCGAATGGCTACCTGGGCGCTGGTCTTGGGCGAGGACATTCTATATTAATCAACACTATAGAAGAGAATCCGGAGGAGGGGGTGGTGCTCTCGGACTGCATGCCCTTTAAAATCTCAAAATTTGAGCAACCTCGTGTGCGCATACTGGAGTGAAAGCCCCAGATTCAGTAGAGCAATAAGGCTAGGCACCCTAGCAGCTGTCTTTCAAGCAAAGGTGTACGCTATACTGGCATGCACTCATGAGAACTTAAGGACGGCCTACCAGAATAAACGGAACGGGCGATAAGGTCCCGTAGGACCAAGTCTAAATTAGTTTGGGACTGCCAACGTGTTGTTGGTGAGCTGGGCGTTCTCAATCAAGTTACCCTTGTCTGGGTCCCGGGTCATCGGGGCTTCAAAGGTAACAAAAAAGCGGATGCTCTAGCTAAACAGGGCTCTAACATTGCATTAATCGGTCGGGAGCGGCCTATCGGAGCACCCAACAGGTGCAAAGGGCCCTAGCACATCGGACTTTGATGGAACATATAGAGCGCTGGAGGTCCGCGCCTGGATTGGCCAACTCTAACCGGTTCCTTCCTGGGCCGTCTCCTAACACGGTCAAGGAATTGTTAGGGCGCAGTAGAATTGATATCAGGACACTTTTTGGGTTGATTACCGCACAATTGTTGGCTTGATTACCACTTATGGAGAATAGGAAAGGCGGAGGACCCCCTGCATACTTGTCTAGAGGAGGATGAGTTTGCACTCCACGTTCTCTGTGACTGCCGCGCAATAGCGAGGAGCAGGGTTTCTTTGTTCGAGGAGTCCCTGCTCGAGCATTCAAGGCTAAGCGACAAGCCACTAGGCAGACTGCTGAATTTGTTCAAGCCGTCTGGTCTAAAAATATGAGGTGTAGGGGTGTAGTACAATAGGCCAAACGAATGGGCGCAGTAGCTTTGGACCCAGTACCTCACACAAGGAAAAAAAGTCAGAATGTCCACTGAAACTTTTGATTACATACTAGGAAACATTGAAGAAGATATTAGAAAGCAAAAAACAAACTTTCGTGAACCAATTTCACCAAAAGAAAGACTAATTGTTACTTTAAGGTAGGTACATATAATTTTAATGTCATAATGTAAGAAATGATAAATATTCATATAAATTAATTTTAATATTAATAGTTATCCAAATTTAAAACTCTGTTTGCAGAAGAAGTTGAGTCATCAAATGAGGTCCAAGGAGAGTGTGATGGTACAAGTGTTGTGGCCTGTTCTGTATGTTTCAAAATAACACTTTGAATTCCATTTCCTATTTGTAATTTTTCTACTTGAGTAAATTGCTTCATAAATGGAAGTAAACTTTTGAAAAATAAAAGGTAATTTTTCTCTCGTAGAAAATCCATTTCCAATAATGAATGACGACTGCCGCTTCCAATGGGGTAACGTAGACTAGTCATGATTACTATGTAGTAAAACCGATTTTTATGAAGAGAGGGGGCGGGGGGAGTATGTAGTAAAATCAGTCTTACTACATGTTGAAGCATGACTAGTCTACGTCGCCCCTATGAGCGTAAAAATTCAAACCAACCACAAGGTTCAAATTTCGCACACCTACGCTACGCTACTGTACGCTACGCTATGTTTGCGGTATACGCAATATCAAAGAAACAATGGATTTGAAAAAAACGCCCGTTAACGCTACGCTGTGCTGCGCTTTTAGTCTGCGCGAGGCCCTATTGGTAATTGCGCCTCTTGCTCTTCAATAGAAAAATAGATTATCGACAGCACAAAGGGCTTTCCCTGAGCTCTAGTCTTTCACATAATAAAAATTGACTTATTAAGCCACTGTAGGAATGTAGTTCTGGCAAAATTTTACCACGGCAATGTTTTTCCCGTAATACAAGACTACCCCAATCGTCTCTTAGTCTACAGCTATAGGTTATAGGGTTACAAAATACAAGGTTATATGTAAAACCGAGCCAACTCGGCTCACCCCACACACTGCAGCCGTCCTTTTCGCGCACATTACGGTTTAGAAGTTCGTTTATAATAATGGAACAACTCGATTGTGGAACTGGCTTCCGTAGTCGGTGTTTCCGAACTCATATAACATCTCAAAGTTCAAACGCAATATTCATTGACATCTATTCACGCACCGCCAAGACCACTAAACCTATCCTTTCTCTTCTATCCTTCAAATCAAGCTTACCACTATACATTGCACCATGACTTGAACAACATGACGGACTAGTAATACAAAGGGTGACTCCTAAGCTTCATCGTACCAAAAATAGCTAACCCAAAAATTTCAAAACGCCCTTATGTTTTCGCCCAAACGTGTCCAAACACGAATTTGGACGCCTGACATTGGACACTCGTAGATCGAGCATTGGCCACACGATGTGTCCAACGCTGGAGGGTTTTCATAGCACCGTGTAGAGCCAGCCTTTGGCATGAGCCAGACGAATCCTTCAGTGTTCAGCTGATTAAAACCATCACCAGTAATATCCGCCAAAACAGATAACTATATGCCAATATTACTTTCTTAAATTATACTTCCTTAAATTTTAGAAACGTTACAGTATATTAATTGTGTAAATACAACATATAAATTAAAATATTGCACATCACGGATTAAATCAATAAAAACAGAACTAATCTAGAAACCACTTTTTAAACCCCGCAAGCACACAACAAATTCATTTAGTGAGATGATACACGAGTGAACGTGCTGATGCAACACAATGTCAGTTTGTTGGCCGGAGCTGATACACGAGGCAACGCGTTGCACCAAGCCCTCGTAAGTACAGGCCTGGAAGCAGCCAGGCCGACTAATACTAACATAGCTGAAAACAGGACAAAAATATTCTGACAGTTGTGGAATTAACATGGCCGAAGCCCAAATTTTTAAGTTTGTTTTTGCACTAAAAAGTGGTAAAATATTGTATATTATCACTTTTTGGTGCACATGGATTATCAGTGATTAGTGCTTTATTGATTTAATAAAAAAATTAAAATGAAGTGAGTGGTTAAGTGTATTTTAAGAGTGTTAATTGATTAGGGACCATTTTTGTTTACATTCGCGGTGGTTTTTTCGTGTTAATTTAGGGAAAAAATGTTGAATTTCTGTAGTAATATAATAAAAAGTGCTTTTTAAGTGATTAAAGATTATTATAGAATAGTTATTAAAAACATATGTGCAGAAAAATGTGAAGTTAAAAAGTTATTGTTATTCATGTTGTGTGGTAGTACTTGCACTTATGTTTTTAATAACTCTTCTATAATAATTTTTAACTACTTTAAATTCACTTTTAATTCCATTACTACACAAATTCAACACTTTTTCCCTAAATTAACACGAAAAAACCACCGCGATTGTAAACAAAAATGGTCACCTAATCAATTAACACTCTTAAAATACACTTACCCACTAATTTTTTTTAATTTATGGACTCAGATCACTAAATAACTTATCAGTGATAATCCGTGTGCACTAAAAAGTGATAAAATACAATATTTTACCACTTTTTATTCCAAAACCAAAGTTGAAAAATTGCTTCGTACGGCTTCGGCCATGTTAATTCCACACCTATCAGACGATTTTGGCCTCGCACGCACACAACCAAAAAGTCTGCTTCCAGGCCTGTACTTACGAGGGACTTGGTTGCACTCAACCATAACCTTCTATATTGAAAGCCATGAACATGCCATGCTCACACATACATGTAAGCAATTCGGTGGTCCAGGTGCCATATTCGTTTCCTGTCAAATTGTATGGAAAAGTGGATGTGAGAATTGTTTTTTTTGTTTCTTTAGTGAAATAATTATATAAAAAGAAAGTTATTAACTCAATATGATGAAAACAATTAAATAAAAATGTTGTCATAGAAGTGATATCTAAAAATTATAAATTTTAGTGCGAATTTCGTGTTTTTTTTTAATGTCTTACAGTGGACCTTATTACAAAAAAAGAAACTACATATTATATTCATGTAAACCTCATGTGATTTGATTAAAATTATTAAAAAACATTGAGTGATTGTGTGTTAATTGTAAAGATGGCCACTTTGTTTACTTAAGTTACAATATCCATCATTTCGTTTATTGGGCCCATACACAAACCGTTTTTTTAGGCAAGTGGTCGCAGGGAAGTATATCATGGGTCATATGTCTCCTCACTTTTGTGGCACAAAATTTGCCAGCCTCACCCATCCATTTCACTAACACAAATATTCGCCTGGCTTAATATTTCAAGGCCCTCTCAACTACAGGCCGTGCTGTAAATTTTTGCATATGTGTGACGTAGTCTGAAAGTTGGCTGAAGAACTGTCAGATTTATATGAAAAGTGCGCGAATCGGGGCAGTTTTTATGTTTCGGAAAAGAAATTAATTGATTAATAAAGTAAAGTAAAGATGAAATAATAAAAATAAATAGTGGCAAGTTCTTATAATAAAGTTGAATAGTGAAAGTGTTGGGAAATTCCTGTTTTGTGTGGAAATATAAAATTGGTGTGAAGTTTAGTGAAAATGGTTTTTAAAATAATTTTTGTTTATTTCTAATAAGAATATTCTTATTAAAAAAATTAAATAGGGAAGTGGTTAAATTGTGCGTTTACGGTAAAACGTCTTTATCATAAGTCAAAATTATTTTTAACAGAATGTAATCAAAAATTTTGAGGTTATAGTGAAGGCGCCAAATTGATAAAAATGGAATTTCGTCGGTTTCCATATAGAAAATTTTGAATTTTATAAAAATGTAGTAATAATTTATTGCATCGTGAAATGGGGAATGTGGAAATAATCAATCAATTTATATTTTATAGTGCAAAAACATTAATAAAAAGTAATTTAATAATACTGTTTTAATAGAACACCAATTAAACAATTGAAATTTCTAAAATAAAAAAAGAGATTTTAAAAATAGCAGAGATGGTGGTAATCAAGACGTACGTAAGTGAAACTAATAAGCTTATTGCTATAACCACAATTGGGGCGACGACCACGGCCACGGGGGTAATCGCGGCGAAAGTAGTCGTGTAAACACAATTAGGGCGATGTCGCTAGCTACAATCACTAAATTTTTCCATCGTTTTTTACATTTCTCGGCTAAAAGAAGCAATAAAATTGATTTCATTTGAGCATTATGTGCAAATGTATTTATAAGCCGCTATATAAACTGCTCATAATAATCGTACTATCGTTCCCATGCCGAAAAACAAAAATCACAAAACAACTTTTGACAGATGACGGCTACGAATTGGAAATTTAATAGAGTAGTCGTGGTCGTCGCCATGGCCGTGGTACAATTTTGGGTAACTACATAAGAATCGTGTGTATTATAAATGTGTTTGATAGTAGTTGCGACGGTAGTTTCGCTCGTCGCTCCAATTGTGGTTACACCATATATCTTAAGTAATTCCAGTTTTTCCAATTTCATAGTCTTTGATTTTTATTTATTTGAAAAAAAAAATTATTTTGTTATATTTTATTGTTAGCATTTCACTTATTTGAAACATTTTTTAAATAAGTCTAGTTAGTTAAAGAAATGCTAACAATAATGTGGCTCCTAAAATCCAACCCCTCGTCCTCGCCGTGGGAGCTGGAAACGCAGTAAGCGGCTAACGGGGCGCTGGTAAAACCCTTTACACTTCCGTACTACTAAAATTTTAACATTCATTTATGTACATGATTTATGATGAATAATTTGCATATTTATTATGTCTTTCTAAATTATTTAAGAAATTAATTGATTGTTGAGGTTTTTATAAATAAATTCAGTATAATTTATTTATATAAAAGCAAAAAAACTTAAATAAAATGGTTGACATGGTAATAATTGCCTTTACAATGTCAAAAATCCTATCACTTGCATCAAGGCCCTCGTAAGTACAGGCCTGGAAGCAGACTTTTTGGTTGTGTCTGTGCGCGGCCAAAATCGTCTAACAGTTGTGGAATTAACATGGCCGAAGCCGTACGAAGCAATTTTTTTAATTTGGTTTTGGAATAAAAAGTGGTAAAATATTGTATTTTATCACTTTTTAGTGCACACATTATCAGTGATAAGTTATTTAGTGATCTGAGTCCATAAATTAAAAAAAAAATTAGTGGTTAAGTGTATTTTAAGAGTGTTAATTGATTAGGTGACCATTTTTGTTTACAATCGCGGTGGTTTTTTCGTGTTAATTTAGGGAAACGGTGTTGAATTTGTGTAGTAATGGAATTAAAAGTGAATTTAAAGTAGTTAAAAATTATTATAGAAGAGTTATTAAAAACATAAGTGCAAGTACTACCACACAACATGAATAACAATAACTTTTTCACTTTTCCTTCACATTTTTCTGCACTTATGTTTTTAATAACTATCCTATAATAATCTTTAATCACTTAAAAAGCACTTTTTATTATATTACTACACAAATTCAACATTTTTTCCCTAAATTAACACGAAAAAACCACCGCGAATGTAAACAAAAATGGTCACCTAATCAATTAACACTCTTAAAATACACTTAACCACTCACTTCATTTTAATTTTTTTTATTAAATCACTAAAGCACTAATCACTGATAATCCATGTGCACCAAAAAGTGAAAATATACAATATTTTACCATTTTTTAGTGCAAAAACAAACTTAAAAAATTGCTTCTTATGGCTTCGGCCATGTTAATTCCACAACTGTCAGAAATTTTTGGCCACTTTTCAGCTATGTTAGTATTAGTTGGCCTGTCTGCTTCCAGGCCTGTACTAACGAGGGTCTTGCTTGCATACTTTGCTCAACAAAAATTCAGCCTAAGTTTGCGCTTAGTTGTGTTAGTGCGAAGATTTTATGCAAGGCCTGTAGTTGAGAGGGTCTTGAATATTTCCTTCAAACAGCTTAAATGTGTGTGTGGATTTTTTATGTGTGCCATGTAAAGCATATGAAAGTTCGTTTTGTTTACAGGAATTGTCGCTCGGGATCTTTGAAGAAAGTTTCCCTGTTGATGGCCAACAAAAGTCAAAGCATAAATGTGTGCGTTGTTTTTTGTCGAAAATTGGTTTGATGATTTGTTTGACCGTGGATGGGGGCCTATTCACTACAGTTTTTATCTTCTGTTCCAAGAAAAAAAAACACATGCAAAATTTCAAGTATTCAAGTCGCGTTTACATGAGCTTTTTCAAGTCAATCAAACAAATTTTTGTGATTTACTTGACTCAAGTATACTTGAAGTCAGGACGAGTTTACATGCATATTTTGTTACTTGAAAACTACTTCAAGTATACTTCAAGTAAGCATGTAAACGTAGTATATAGAAATCCTCCCCTCTCATTCACTTTTCTTGTACAACTACAAAGGCATAACAATCGTAACACGAACAAGAGTCAGAAAAATGAATGTTTAGTGTAATACCCGCATCATACACAAACGGTTTTGATGTGAGAATAGACTCTACTACTATAGAGTGATGGCTAGTGTAATTTGCACCAATCAGTTGATCATACGTTTTTCTGTGAAACAAAACTTTTCTTTTAATATTCCATGAATCTGAAAGTCAAGCTGAAAAATAACAACACAACGGATAACATAGCATGCCGACGTCTAAAATGCATCTGATATGCAAAATATTCCAATTTTTTCCGACCCACATTAAGTCGAAATTCGTCTCAAGCTTAAAACCCCACAGGGTGCCTTCCATTTAGACACAGAGAGACACAGTGTTACACTGTGTCCGACACAGAAGTGTTCCATCAACGACACAGCTAGACACAGCCGGGCACAACTAAGACAATGCTACCAACCCTCGCCAATTGAAATGTGATCGTCAATTTATAATTACAACAATATTGTATCATTTTTAAGACTCCCAGCATTTATAAGATGTCGGGTAATTAATTTAAAGAAATTATCAACATAAAATTTACGATTTACTTGCCAAACAAAAATAAAAACGAGGAAAGTGCGCCGTGGCGGATTTTTCATGAACTTATGTGTTTCATTTGGGCTTACACAGAACGACACAGAGCGACACGCTGTGTCGGACACAATTGTCTTTCTGTGTCTAAATGGAAGGCACCCACAGGCAATTCGTCTTAAAGGCCCATTTTACACGATGAAACACGAAACAAAAAGTTTCATGCAACTTTGCTCGGTTTAAAGGGGATAGGAGAAAGGGGGTTTAAGGCTACACGTGTTCCCTCCAGCCCTCTCTCTCCTCTCCCCTTCAAACCGAGCAAAGTTGCATGAAACTTTTTGTTTCGTATTTCATCGTGTAAAATGGCCAAACCGATTTTAAGCTTAAAACCGTCTTAAGCCTGAAATACTCAAGAGGCAGTGGCCCCTGTGCTGAAAGTCGAATCGTGTCACATGACAAGTCGTTTGAGTTGAAGAAAGTGTCGTTTCAGTCGGAATACCACTTTCTGCACAGGGGCCTGAACTCAACTTAGCACTTCCACTCTCTGGCTCCTGTGCTGAAAGTGGTAATTTTACTGAAACGTCACTTTGTTCAACTCAAACGACTCGTGACACGACACGACTCAACTTTCAGCACAGGGGTCAGTGCGTCGCGTCGCAGTAAAATTTAGATTTAGTGAAAATTTCTTTACTAATTTTCATTAATTCAATCATTTTGTAATAAAAAAAATAGTTAACAGCATTAACTATTGCTTTTAAAAAAATATTTTTATTTTAATTAATTAATAATCCCGCGTCAAGTAATCACCACTGCTAGGTTTTTCATTTTCCGCCATTTTGTTTTAAAAAAATTCTGAATTTCTTGCATATGCAATCATTGCATTTAAAATATTGTATGCAATATTGGAGCAGGGGCTAGACCAGTGATTCCCAAAGTGGGCGCTACCGCCCTCTTGTGGCGCTGCAGAACTGTAAGGGGGCGGTGAAAGCATAAAAGAAAGAAGAGAAGATTTAGAAAAATTTATTTATGTATTCCGCTCATAACGCTTAATTTTTCTTTGAACAACATATTGGACGTTGGCTCGGTTCCCGCATACTCCCTCACACTGCGTCTACACATTCCATATTTTTCGCCATCGACTTTGCCATATTTTATGGCTTGAGCTGTCAAATATTATGGTGGTGGGCAATTCATGGCATGAATTTTCATGGAAAAAATGGCACATTTTCACAAATGTTATCGAGACAAAAATATTTTCAGAATTATAAATATGCGTACATGTATTCACACCGAATCAAACTAAATTTTAAACTTTCCGCCATAGTTGTGTGTACAAACGCAAATTATGGCCAAATTCATGGCAGATTTGATGGCCGGCCATAATGGCTTTCCATCGAGTTTGCCATAAGATCTGCCATCAAATATGGCCAACTGTCAGGGTCTACACGGTCCATGCCATATGGAAATGGCCATGGCCATGGCTAGTGTAGACGCTGTGGGTGCCTTCCATTTAGACACAGAAAGACAATTGTGTCCGACACAGCGTGTCGCTCTGTGTCGTTCTGTGTAAGCCCAAATGGAACACATAAGTTCATGAAAAATCCGCCACGGCGCACTTTCCTCGTTTTTATTTTTGTTTGGCAAGTAAATCGTAAATTTTATGTTGATAATTTCTTTAAATTAATTACCCGACATCTTATAAATGCTGGGAATCTTAAAAATGAAACAATATTGTTGTAATTATAAATTAACGATCACATTTCAATTGGCGAGGGTTGGTAGCATTGTCTTAGTTGTGTCCGGCTGTGTCTAGCTGTGTCGTTGATGGAACACTTCTGTGTCGGACACAGTGTAACACTGTGTCTCTCTGTGTCTAAATGGAAGGCACCCTGTGTCACTTGCATTGAGGTATGTGCAATCGCGCACTGCTACTTTTCAGGTGGTGCCACGGAATTGCCGTTTCAAAACACGAGATCACTACGAGTATTGCTGCGGGCAACTGCTACTCGCGCGATTAGGCCGTATCAGAACCTAAAAATATGCAGCGTACAGCAGCAGCACCAGAGCAACATGCTGCAGTCGGTATCAGATTCTAGTCTTTTCCGCTGTGCAGCGCACTTTTTATTTGATAGCTAAACCTCAAATTAAAAATTTAAAAATTGCACTAGTTCTACCAATTATTACTCCATGTCCTTTTAAATAATTTAAAACAAAAAATCCCGCGTCTCCTTGTTTAAAATCACTTGCCGCATTACGAAGTGTCAAAAGTGCTGCATATATATGCAGCAAAATTAGAATTTGAGATGAAAATGCAGCACGCTGGTCTGGTGCTGCTTTGCTTGTCATTTTACCAGCCTCAGCCAATAGAAACACTTGTCGCTGCAGCGCTGCAGAGGTTCTGATACGGCCTTTCGGTCGATCGCAAGGCCAAAGCCTGGAACGGCTACGGCAGTACTACCAGAAGATTTTGGAGTATGCTATGGCCAATTTTACACGATGAAACACGAAACGAAGCAAGTTTCCTGCAATCGCTGATTCCCTTTCTCAATGTTTCTAATTTACAACCATATTTTACGAAAAAGATAGAAACATTAATACATATATCTTTCTGTTTAATTGCTATTAAAATTTAAAAAAAAAATTTCCGGGGGCGCTGAGTAATATTTTTTCTGGAAAGGAGGCGGTAGGCCAAATAAGTTTGGGAACCACTGGACTAGACGATCAATTTTAATACTGCAATGCAATATTGCAATTGAAAAATTGATCGTCGAGCCCCGTACTGTGTTTCCATTACTGTGTTTCCATGCAGAGTTTATCCTGAGTTTACTCAGATTAAGCGCCCATGGAAACGGGGATTGAGTAAAGTGTCGTTAAATCCAAGTAAACTCAACGAAGCCAGTCCGATTAAGCCGGGTTTTGCATATGTGTGTGTTTCACTATCCTTTACTGCACATATACCAACGGCGAGGCAATGTAAAATTAATTATCTGTCACTTTAACCCAGAACCGTCATGGAAACAGCATCGAGTGATCTTGAGAGAAAAAGCTTTCTGTTTGCTTAACGAAAACTCTACCCTGGCTCATGGAAACACAGTACATCACTCGATGCTGTTTCCATTACTGTGTTTCCATGCAGAGTTTATCCTGAGTTTACTCAGATAAAGCGCCCATGGAAACGGGGATTGAGTAAAGTGTCGTTAAATCCAAGTAAACTCAACGAAGCCACTCCGATTAAGCCGGGTTTTGCATATGTGTGTGTTTCACTATCCTTTACTGCACATATACCAACGGCGAGGCAATGTAAAATTAATTATCTGTCACTTTAACCCAGAACCGTCATGGAAACAGCATCGCGTGATCTTGAGAGAAAAAGCTTTCTGTTTAGGTGTGTTCGATGACTGCTCCATCTCAAGCTGGAGCAGAAAAAATCAGCAATTTGCGTTCATTGAGACTTTTTGACAGTTCTTTTCTGCTCACAATTTCTCTGCTCTGTGTTTTTTGAGCCTGCTCTGGGTTGAGAATTCTCACTTTTTCTGCTCCACCAAATTTGTAGGAGCAGGCAGAGCCGCAAAATTCTTCTTCTTCTTTTTCTTTTGACAATTGTAAAATCGAAAACATGAAAAATCGATTTATGAATGATTTATTTGGAAAATACTTGGGAATGTTAAAAATTAAACATTAATATTTATAAAAATAACATTTCGATATTGTTCAGTTGTTTTTATTGGCATATATTTCCTCTTCTAAAATTGTCATTCGTATCTAACCTCTAAAAACGGAATTTAGAGCAAAGTTGAGCAGAAAAGTGTTTTTTGAGATTGTTGCTATTTTCTGATTTTTTCTGCTCTGACATCATTTGGCAGCTGCTCCCAATTGAGCTGCTCTGCCCTGCTCTGAACTTTTTAAGTAGTCATCGAACACACTTGTTTGCTCAACGAAAACTCTACCCTGGCTCATGGAAACACAGTAATGGTCATGTTTACGGGCACGGACCTCATATTAGCTTTGTTCGCGTACTTTTCTGGCTCAAAATTACGTCGAGTGGGGGAAATTGTATCAAAAATATGAAAAGTAAAAAAACCCTTCTCGGGCGATTTCTGGCCAACAAGAAAGTTGAATTCTCAAAAATTTTCAAGAACAGGTTATTTTTAAATTTGCCTCTGCCATTTTCAATATTAATGTTTTATTTCGAAAATTTACCGTTTATATTGCTCCTTTTTAAATACACAACGGAATTATTACCTAGTTTATAGCTACTCCAAAAATAATTCGAATTATGGATCATACAAAATTTTTTGTCGTATAAACGGGGTAATTCGAATTATGGCTTAAACCGAAATTTTTCGGCTTAAGCCAAAGTTAGAAGAATGTAACTTACCCGTTTATACGTTAATTCGAAATTTTGGCGTAAGTTTAAGTTAAATCGATTTAATTTTGCTGCTATAAACTTGGTAAATGACAACTGAAAATAGATTCTGACACATCGCCAGTAATCGACCGAGCTAAAACCTCTGCCACTTTCTGGCTGTAGCTTTGTTCGTTTACGCCAAATGGGCATATTCACACGCTGCCATAATTGTGGTGAGTAAAACCGGTTTTATTCAACTCCTAGCAACTCAGACGGGGCGTAAATGAGTGTAGTAAATTTGAAGGCTATACAGGAACCTTTAAATGTATTGCAGATGAAATTTACTTGTTAGAGAAAAACAGAGCTAAGGAATGCAAGAGATAGAAGTAACTTTTTATATGTGTGCCAGTTTTCACGCGTTTGCTTTTGCGTGAAAAATGTTTCGTTAAGTTCTTCCGCTCCCTTCCCTCTCTCATCTATAAAACCGGTTTTAGGCGCCATGAATGTGCACTGTGTGAATATGCCCAATGGGATCCCGCGGGATCCCGCGTGCGCAAATTTTGTGTTTTCTTACTTTCTCGGGATCGAAAAAGAGGGGAAATTTTAGCTCCGCCTCTTGCAAATAAGTTCCCGAGGTCTCGAGTCCCGGCGACTGTGGCTGGCTGTCAAAGCCATTCTGTAGTGAAATTTGAATTGTCAAAATCAATTGTCACTTGTTATGACAAACCAAAACGATTACGACGGGCTGAAAAGAAGTTCTTGAGTTGGTGCCTTACTAAAAAATTGTGAATAATTTCATAAATAATTTATTAATTAATAGTTTTATGTCATTGTTTTGAAAACATAAGTGATTTTTAGGTTAGATTTCCACGAAACATCCCAAAACATCCCAGAAAGCGTTTTCTTACTTTCCTAATTTTATCCCCACTATTCAACTTTACTGTCAAAAATCGTGGGATCCCGCGGGATCCCGTGTGGCGTAAACGAACAAAGCTTGTAGGAGAAGTAAAAATTTCCCCGCTTTTTGTAGCCCGAAAAAGTAAACGAACAGAAATCTGGCTGTTTCGGGCGATTTCTGGCGCCCGAGGAACCCGCAGGCGAGTACGCGAACACACTTATTAAAATATAGAATCTGCGCGATTTGACATTTCAAAAATTCAAATCTTGCGACTGGTTTCTTGGATTTAGTTCGCGATCCCAATTTACTGTTAACCATTAACTGTATTAATTTATCAAAAAATATGGCAGGAAGCGCGTTAAGCGAATTAAATAAAATAATAAGTAAGAGTTTTATTTTTGATTTAATAATAAAGATTAAAATTTGATTAATATTTTCAGAACAACTTAATGAGGAGGAGAGAATAACTAACGAAAATATCGAGTCATTATTTAAAGAAAGACAGAACGTTTTGTTAGGGTTAGATAATTTACAAAAACAACGGCACGAATTCCCTCCTGGATATTATAGAATGACTCAAGAACTTTCTCAATGTTGTGCTGAGATTGTTCAGAAGTATAGAGAATTCTGTTTGTCAATGGCCAGAATAAAAGCGAGAAATCCCGGAAAATATAGAAAACTAATGGAACATGTATACAAAAGACATTTAGGGGTTTTTCAACGACTTAAAGCTATTCAAGAACATATCAAGAACTTAGAAAGTGCTGCTAGTTTAGCAGCACAAAACTCGCATGGTAAAGGTCTAGGTCTTCCGTTTTTAGCTTGAAAAATTAAATTTTATTTTGTTTTAACAGATTTATTTTATTTCTGTAAAATAGAAAACAAATAAAAAAGTCAAAGTTCATCAGCATCCAATATTTCCTTTTCTAGTTTTTCTTTTTTAAGTTGCAGAAGTTTGGTTTGTGCTAACAATTTCGATCTTTTCGCTTTAAGATAATTAATTTGCATTTTTATTAATTTTGCATTAGTTCCACATTTTCTACAATTTAAAACCCTTTTCCTAGATTTTTTGGCGCTCTTAACTACTAAACTTGAAATGTTATAACCCTTTTGTTTTGGTTTGTTATTTTTTATAACGAATTTGTCCTCATCCACATTGAAATTATGTGTGATTGTAGTTTTATTCATAGCACCACAAGAATCTGATATATTTTCTTCATTGCTATCACTAGGTAATTCTGTATAATTGTTAATATTTCTGTAATTTTTGTTTGAATCCTCGACAGTTTCCGACTCATAAAAATAACTTTCATCCTGATTAATAAAATCCTCATAAACAATCACAGGAGAGATATCGCGGCTTCTTTCTGGTGTTTCTCCGCGTTTTCTAACTAAATCTTCATCCATTATATCATCCAATGGCTCTGCATAATGGTGTGAGTCTTCTTGATGTGACACCGGCGATTTTAATAAAATATCCATTGATTCTTCTATTTCACAATGATTTGATTTGTCTAGTGAGTCGATGATTGTTTCATTTACAATAAAATCATGTTCTGGAGATAGATATTCCGTCACCTGGGAATCATCGCCAATGCAATCTTCTTCGCTGAATTCGAACTCGCAGAGTTTTAACTTTTTTGCAATCACTGCCCTAACAGAACTTTCAGTTGTGTGATCTGGAATCAAGTTTCAAATGAATTAATTTCGTAATAGGATAATATAAAATATAAGCACCTAGAATGCTGTGTAAGATAGCAACTCTTTCCTGTGGTTTGGTATGAAGCTCATGGCCTTTTAATCGTGCAGCCAAATTGAATAAGTCTTTGGAGATGATTTTCTTGTTTTCACGCTGCCGTACATACTCTATTATTTTTTTTCTTTCTATTTTTAATTTTAACATTTCTAAAACCTGTGGGAAAATAACTATTAACTACATGTAAACTCTTAAATATAGTCCAGGAGGGATAGAAAAAAAGTTGAAATAAATCTACCTGCGATTTTTCGACGCTATAATTAAGAGAAAAATCGTAGGAATTCAATGAATGTGTTTTGGAAAAAATCGGTCCAGGAGAACAGGTGGAAAAAAGCTAATAATGGTAGCGAAAAAACGTTTTTCAACGTTTTAGGTGCGAAAACTTTTCTTGATTTTCAGAAAAAACACTTTTAGACGAAGGGGAAGTGAAATATGGTGTGGATTTCTACACCATATTTCACTTCCCCTTCGCCTAAAGGTGTTTTTTTCTGAAAATCAAGAAAAGTGCCTGTTTTCAAACGCGTTTATGAAGTATTAAATCGAACCTCACCAACTTTTCATGAAAATGCGTTGGTAGAGTAACTCTTCGAGAATAAATAAGGCTTTTCAAAATAACTCTAGCCCACTGTGGGCTTTGTTCAAACTTTTTTCCTGAAACGGCTATTTTTACATTTTTGAGATTTACGCGAAAAGTTATAATTATTTTTGCATGAAATTTTTATTGTGGAAGAAGCCACAATTTCAGCCCTGAAACAATCTTCTACGATAATTACAGTCCCTGTAATTAAATGTCAAAAAATGGCCATATTTCGCGGTTTTTATTTTTTTTTCAAAAACCTGGACCGATTTCAGTTGTCCAAAACTCACAATTTTCGTCTTTTTAAGCGCTATTACGTACTATTTTTTGTTTTCCAAAAACACAATTTGTTCGCACCTAAAACGTTGAAAAACGTGTTTTCGCTACCATTATTAGCTTTTTTCCACCTGTTCTCCTGGACCGATTTTTTCCAAAAACATTCATTGAATTCCTACGATTTTTCTCTTAATTATAGCGTCGAAAATTCGCAGGGTAGATTTATTTCAACTTTTGAATACTTTTCCGCTATCTCTCCTGGACTAATATTTGTGGACGTAGTTATTCGTGTATCGCAATGCCTGGCTTCAGCAAGGCTTTTTATATACTGATCGTTTGTTATAAAAATAGTGGTATACTCCAAATTTTAACGCTACGTCAAATGAGTTGTTCTATTTATAAACGAAATTCTAAACCGTAGTCCTAAGGAAGACGACATAGTGTGAGGGTGTGCCGAGCAAGTTAGTCTTTCACGAAGGCGTTAATTTAAGTGGTACAGTCGCTATGCTAAGTGATAACATTTTATCAACGTGGGTGGGTGGTACGGTCAGAGCCGTCCTAAGATATTCGGCTACTAAAAATAAAGCGCCCTCTTGAAAGAAAAGGACAAAAGTAGTAACTGAGCTTCCTAAACCAAATGATAGGAAAACTTTACAAAGGTTTCTGGGATTAACGTCCTACTTCAGAAGATTTATAGCAGACTTATGCAGTCGTAGCAAAGCCGTTCAGCGAATTGCTAGGAAAAAGTTCCATATTTAAAATAGAAACCGAACAGCAAAATGCATTTAAAGCATTAAAAGAAATATTGGCAAAAGCACCAGTGTTGAAGTTATTTGAACCAGAGGCGCATGCGCAGATTGATGCCGATGCTAGTAAGGACGAATTCGGGCTATTGCCTTGCAGCGGGATAACAGTTGCAGCCAGTGCAATAGATGGGTCGTAAGAAAAGCCCAGCAGAACAACGCTTTCACGCTTACGAGCTAGAAGTACTCGCCTTATAGGAAGGAGGATTAACGTTGTCACCGACTGCAATGCATTCGCCACGGAAAAAAATGTGCTACTGAGAGGAGCTAGATGGGCCAGGTTTCTAAAAGATTTTAATTACGAGATTAACATCGTTCAGGTACTAAATGCGTGGAGCAGAATTGCATTACCAATTGTCGATACGTTAAATTACCGAATTAAACAAGTGCAGAAGGAAGACCAATATTTAAGAGCTATAAGAGAGATATTGAAGATCTCGAAGCGCGAAGATTTTTACCTTAAACATGACTTTTTATTTAAGAATCCAGGGGAAGAGTTAATTGTAATTCCCACATCAATGGAGGAGGAAATCATTAAATCTGCTCATAGGCAAGGTCATTTTTCAGCTGCTAAGACCGAAGCCTTAATCAGGAAAACCTACTTTATTCCTGAAGTGAGGACTCCATCCATCCAATGGCACTACAGCCCAAATCGAGCCTTGGCTTCCTCTAGGGTATTTCTGCAAGTTGGGTGGTCCCTTGCAGTATGTCTCCAGTTTCGGATGTTAAGCATTGCCTCTGCGTCAGTCGTCACAGAGTCTATCCATCTCCTGCTGGGTCTACCTACTGGTCTATTGCGCGAAATTTCTGATACCATAAGCCGTTTTGGGGTGCGATTGTCCTCAATCCTCATTACGTGGGCGGCAAGTCTTAGTCCGTTAATTTTTATTAAAGTGAAGTGTGTATTCCAGTTAGTCAAAAGATGCATAGAATGCATAATGGCAGCAGGCAAGGCCGCGAAACAGGAAGGCCTACTAACACCCATTGCTAAAGAGGATCGTCCTTTTAAGACATTACATATAGATCAAATAGGTCCCATAAAGTAACTAAGAAAAGATACAACCATAGTAGTAATAGTGGATGCGTTTTCTAAATTTGCTTGGTTGTACCATACTAAGAGTATATCAAGCGTGGAGGTTGTCGACTGGTTGGGGATGCTGCCAGTAATTTTTGATAACCCAAGAAGGATAAAATCGGATTTTACAGCCAATCTGTTGGAAAATGAGTGCATAGAAGAAGGCATACCACATTCGTTCATCACTACTGGCGTCCCGAGGGGAAACGGCCAGGCAGAAAGGATAAATCGTATCCTAATACCGATGCTAACCTAATTATCAATCCCAGAACCAAACGCGTGGTACAAGCACGTTGATCAAGTTCAACAAATGATGAATAACAACAAGAAGTACGAAGTTCTCTCCCTTCCGTATTTTAACTGGCATGAAAATGAAGATAGAAGCATTGCCAGACTTCCAAGCCTCTGTAAGGGACGATAATTTAAATGAACTATAGAACACGCAGGAAATGGTACGACGAGAAGCCAAACAAAATATTTCTAACATTCAACAGGAAAATAGGAGACAAAGCAGTAAGAAGCGTAAGGCTGCAACTGTCTAAAAGTCGGGCGCCTTGGTTGCAGTGAAGAGCACACAATTTAGGGTATTGTAAAACGACAGAATCACGACCGTTATGAATTGGAAAAGATAGGATGGCCTTAAAGAATGGGGCTAATCATTCAGGGCTTCTCCATTCTATTGAAGTAAACTAAATTGTGAGTCATAGAAAGACACACAGTCATTAGAAAGACGCATTTTGTCGAGAATAATTTTTGGGTTAAATAAAGTTTTGTAAAGAAGTGGAGTTTGTTTTAATTGCAGGCGACCACTCAAGTCCCAGAAGCCCACATCTTAAAATAACTTTGGGGATCGGTTCAGCAAAGCAGATCCCCACATACATATAATGTTTCTATTTCATTAGAAAATTATCTGTTCTTATTTTTCTTATGAAGATTTTAAATAAAAATAGCTAATAACTAATAATAACAAAAAATTTAACACAAACAAAAATTGCCGCCCTGAAAAGGCTTGCGCCCCGGGGCTATAGCCCATTTAGCCCTGTGGTTAGTGGCTCAATGAGTTGATAGATGAGCGAAAGGTGCCATTTCCGATAGGTTTCACAGAGCGATTTCGCACCTTGTCAAAACGCTAGATAGTCGAGTTGTGTAAAAGGCGCGGCCGAATGTAGTACTTGTAGATTGTATCTGGGGCTATTAACTGAAGGAGGAACTTACACCTTTAAAGAAACCCCAGGTACTAAGATGCTTGTTTGACGTTTTGGTATATGTGGTCATTTTCTTATAAATCCTTAGCCTTTAGATCCACTAGCACGGGGTAATAATAGGAGATTAGGCAATGCAAGGTAACTATCCTATGAGAGTTAATATAATCGGGTTAGCCCCTTGCAAGTAAAATGGAATGAGGCCAATAACCACACCTGGAAAAAACAATTATTACGAAACGAGCAACATGCCTTGGACACTGGAAAAAACGACGACAACCACGGCAACCAAAAAATTCAAAACGATTTAAGAATTTTCACATGGAACGTTCGGATTCTTTACAGAACTGGAGCTGCACAACATATAAATAAATAAAAAACAACACATAGACATATCGGAGATGAAAGTAAAACATATTTCGCTCTAGTCTCAATTCTAAAGAACCAATAAAACCCTAAGGCAATGCAAAGAGAGAATATTCAAAACCAATCATCAGGCCAGTTCTAGGCTATGGGCGTCTAAAGCTAACTAAGGACACAGCTAATTAGCGCAAAACCTTCGAAATGGAAATTCTCAAAAGAATATTTGGCCTGTAAAGGTTCATCAAAACAATGGGTACATTAGAACGAACGAAGAGCTTGAAGAAATATGTGACGAAATATAGTTATATGTATGAAAACTGGGTAGACAATTGCTCGGACAAGTTGTAAACTTCTGAACAAAGAACCAGGATTCCAATGATAGACTAACAGGAAAAAGAAACTTAAGACAACCGACATAGATGGATGGATAACGTGCTAGAAGATATTCGAAAACTCCGAATAAAAAACTACAGAAAACTAGCAAAACGTAGAGGACTGGAATAAAATACTTCAAGAGGCCGGAATCCTACAAAGACTGTAGGACCATTTAAGAAGAAGATTTACTTTCATATATTATAGATTTCATTTATACTTTTAAATCAACTAAACTGCAAACTACTAAATATCCCGAACTAATACAAATTAGAGAACAGTCTTATGACTAAATGTGATTAATTTCGATTATTTGAAAACAAAGAGTTAACCTACAGTACGTGTGATTTTTATAAACTTTACACAACGAAATAACAACGTCCGCATATCCTTCCACACCTCTTCTTTTAATCTCTTAGGTAAGCGCCTATTTTGCGGTAAGCCTTGGGATGCTCTCTCCGATATTTCATGATTATGATCGTTACAAACAGATATCACCTCAAGTTTCTGTCCACATTTAGCTGCTCTAAGAAGAATATGTGCTGGACAATCAGTTCTCACACTTTGTGAAATTCTTCTACCAGCTCCGCGAGTTTTAAACTTCATACCACCATAGATGCAAGCAAATCTCACAAAGTAATATCGTAATTTGGATGCTATAGGACGAGATGTTTTAGTAAAGGCTCGCTGAACAGTCCTACTATCTCGTCGCCAATAGTAGACAAGAGTTTCCTTAGTATGTTTCTCCATTCTTTCAAGTAATTCCTCATAGCTGTCGAATGTTTCACCTTCTTGAAAAACGTAATCACCGTCTACACGAATTACAATATTATCAGACTTTATATTATCATCGACCGATTCTTCTAATTGTAACATTTTTAAATATTTGGTGTGCAAATAGCCAGAATCAGCTTCGAAGCTTTTTTCAGAGTGAACTGACACACGGTATACAGAAACAAGGTAATGTAATCGAGAAATGTCATTTGAGTGCTGACGTCACTTGGCACGCTCTTCCCATATAAAATCGGAATTGTGTTGTTGTTTCCACGGTATACAGAAACAAGGTAGTGTAAAAGAGACTGACAGCTCGAATATCGTACGAATATCGTAGAAAAAGCCGACGTCACCCGGCAAGTTAATACAGAAAACAACAACAACAATTTCGACTTTGTATGACAGTGATTACACTGTTCCTTCCTACGTACGTTCCTCACGAGCTTTTTAGATGAACGGGGGAGTGGAGATGATGAAGGGCGTCTTCTCCACTTCCCCGTTCATCTAAAGGCTCGTGAGGAACGTACGTAGGAACGAACAGTGTAATCACCGTCTATGGGGAAGACTTGCCGAGTGACGTCAGCATTCAAATGACATTTCTCTTTTACATTACCTTGTTTCTGTATACCGTGGTTGTTTCTACATTAGTGCTGACGTCACTCGGCACGGAATTTCTACGATATTCGAAGCTGTCAGTCTCTGTTACATTGGCCTGTTTCACACGGGACGACGGCCAACCAACAGAAATCGTACGATATTCATGTTTTTAGAGAAGAGGGTGAGAGAGAAAGATGGGGAGGGACGATTTTCCCATCCAACTTTCTCACACGATTTTCGATACGATTTTTTGACAGCGGTGTGGTTGTTGTTGCTTTTGCTGGGAGAAGAAAAGAAATAGAAATGACTTTTATTTCACTCGGAAAGTACGCAAAAGAGAATTGAAATAAAAGCAACAACAATAAGCTAAAGCTTTTTGACGTACAGTTGGTTGGAAAAATTGGCCTGTGTGAAAGCCCGTACGACTTTTCGTCAAATTTCAAAAGGGAATGGACGATGACAGCAGATTTTGTTGGTTGGCCGTCGTCTCGTGTGAAACAGCCCATTACCTTGTTTCTGTATACCGTGCTGACATAAACGTCAAATTTCAGCTGATTTTAATTTAGAAATGCTAAGGGCTGTTTCACACGAGACGACGGCCAACCAACAAAATCTGCTGTCATCGTCCATTCCCTTTTGAAATTTGACGAAAAATCGTACGGGCTTTCACACAGGCCAATTTTTCCAACCAACTGTACGTCAAAAAGCTTTAGCTTATTGTTGTTGCTTTTATTTCAATTCTCTTTTGCGTACTTTCCGAGTGAAATAAAAGTCATTTCTATTTCTTTTCTTCTCCCAGCAAAAGCAACAACAACCACACCGCTGTCAAAAAGTCGTATCGAAAATCGTGTGAGAAAGTTGGATGGGAAAATCGTCCCTCCCCATCTTTCTCTCTCACCCTCTTCTCTAAAAACATGAATATCGTACGATTTCTGTTGGTTGGCCGTCGTCCCGTGTGAAACAGGCCTAAAGGAATGTGGTAGAACAGCGCTTTCCAAACTGTTGGCGCGACCCCCAAGGGGGCGCGGATGATTTTATCTTTTTGACGTTTTTGACTCATTTTTTAATTTCTACTTAAATTTTATTTTGTCTTTTTTATTATACATCCCGTGGCCACAGCGTTACCGTTCTACTACATATGTAGTAGTTTTACTACCTTTTTAAAAAAAATTAATAATCTACTACACTACTACCTCAAGTTATCATTCTACCTTTTATTTTGATAGTTCTAATATTTTTTATTTATGGCTAAATCGATCGCAGCCCACTCGTTACTCGCTGTCAGAAACATGTTTTCATTGCATTCTGTTACTTTGGTTCATTTTGCATACGAAATTTACAAATATTAAATCCAGAAAAGGCAAATTCTCCTGAATACCCATCTATCGCCAATTTGGTTAAGTCGTTTTCGCATATAGTTAAAGCCTCTAATTATGATGTGGAACAAATTTGTACTGAGTGGAGGCTTCTTAAAACATTTAATGATAATACCTTCCAATTTGCCCATCGAAGAACACTGGTATGAAATATCTAAGATAAAAAATGCAGTAGGAGAGTTTTCTTTCCTAAATCTTTGTATTTTTGTTTCTGCCTTGTAGTGCTATAGTGCTGCAGCCGAGTGTGCATTTTCGAAACTCAATAGGGTTAAAAATGGAAAAACAAACTGCTTATGTACAAACAGTAAGCTTTATTATGGCTGCAGATGAACTAAGAAATCACATTAAAACCCACATACTTTACGCTGATTATGGCAATATACAATGCAAATACGCCAATTAAATAAATACTCTTTCTTAATGATAAAATATATGCGTAAATGTTCATAGTGTTAATGGGGTATTTTAAAATTGGTTTGAAATCAAAAAATTTACTACCTCTTTTTTCAAAAAGGTAGTAGATTTTACTACTCTAAAAATTCATCTTGCGGTAACATTGCGTGGCCATCTAGACCTTCGGTATTTCAACATTGAATAACTCGGACATTTTTTAGCCGATTTCGACACGATTCTGAAATGTCATTCAGTACCACGGTATACAGAAACAAGGTAGTGTAAAAGAGACTGACAGCTCGAATATCGTACGAATATCGTAGAAAAAGCCGACGTCACCCGGCAAGTTAATACAGAAAACAACAACAACAATTTCGATTTTGTATGGGGAAGACTTGCCGAGTGACGTCAGCATTCAAATGACATTTCTCTTTTACATTACCTTGTTTCTGTATACCGTGATTCAGTACCATTTTAGCTATGAGCCAATTCACACCGCTGAAATTGTAGCGCTTTACATTGAGAACAATCGTACAATTGTGAAAATTGTAAAAAAAATGGGAGAAATTCGGTGCCTTCAGACAACACAATTCGTAGTTTGGTGAAGAGTTTCTTTGAGTACGGGTCTGTAGCCAACCGCCAGCGTCCCATTCGACGACGTCCGCGACGCTCCAATAAAGTTGTTGAAGCGATAAGAAAGTGTTGCCGATAATCCAAATGTATCGTATCGCCGCCGATCTCAAAGGAGGATTATGAAGCAAGATCTTCATCTCTTCCCATACAATGTGCAACTTACTCAAAGAACCTTGCCAACGGACAAGCTGAGTCGCCTGCAATATGGAAATGCCGTCGCAAGAATGACCGATGCCTAGTCAGATTTTTGGGACAAAATTTTGATGACTGACGAATCTCATTTTACACTCTCTGGCGGAGTCAATAAACAAAACTGTCGAATTTTGGGAATAGAGAACTCACACGTCATTCACGAAACGCCACTGCATGACGAGAAAGTCACTGTTTGGGGCTTACTGTCCCCAAAAACTATCATCGGAACTTTTTTCTTCAAAATTCGAGACGCCCTCGACAACGAACGCTATCGTTGGATGTTGGCGCCCTTTGTGTGTCCGAAAATGCTTGAAAAAAGTCTGACGAACTTCTATTTTCAACAAGAGGGCGTACCACTGACATATAGTTATGGACTGCTAAATAAGCAAAATCCCATACAAAAAAGTGGCACCAAAAACTATCGTTGTCTCGCTCCCCCGTTAAAATCCTATGAACTTTAATCGGTTTTAAAATAAAAAAACAGTTCAGTGCATGTCAGCGATATAAACATAATTAGAAAAAGCTAGACAGGTATAGAGTTTTTCTTCTTTCTCTCACTTTCGTTATTTTTAAATGTTCGTTAAACAGAGGGAAAGAACCCTCACATATTTAAAAAAAATACATTTATTTAACGAAAAAACTGCTACTAAATAAAAAATAATGATGGAAATTTATTTCTATCAATAATAACACACATCTTATCACTTATTTACCCCTAAATTAGAAAAAAAACTTGTTTACATAGAAAAGGCCCTCCACTTCTGGAGAAAAATGGTGCCATTGAAAGTTGTCAATTAGCAGTCCATATCTATATGTCAGTGGGGCGTACCTTGCCATACCGCAGCCATTGCGATGAAGTTCTTGCAGCGCAAGTTCCCAAGACACGTTGTGTCGGAAAATTTTGATTTGGAGTGGCCCTCGTTCTCCGGATTTAACGGCACCAAACTTTTTACTGTGGGGTTATTTATAAGGTAAAGTTTATGCCAGCAAGCCGAAGAGCATTGACGAATTCAAAGCCAACATATACGAGCCTAAATAGCTGCTATAACGCCCGAAATGTTAGTCAATGCTATCCAGGATGCCCGAAATAGAGTTCCTTTTTACGTATCGAAAGGAGGTGGTCATTTAATCGACATTGTAATTCAAAAACTGATTTGAAATAAATGGCAGAGAATATCCTAAATAAATCTTGCTCATTGGTCAAAATCGGCTAAACAATGTCAGAGGTATTCAATGTTGAAATACAGGGTGGTAGCGCTGTGTCGGGCAACGAAAAGTCACCGCCTCCGAAAAAACCACGATCTACAAACTGCGTTTTCAATAAATCGTGGTTAACTGATCCAAAATTTTCAAGTTGGCTTGTAATTGGAAGACACCAAATCGAAGCCCAGTGCATTGTATGTAGTACATTTTTTACTGTAAAATACGATGGCTTTAAATCCATTCAAAGACCCCCACGATTTTTTTTATGTGGAAGACTAGAACTCAGGGAAAACCCTTTGTACTGTCGACAATCTATTTTCTTCGTATAGAGTGCAATATCAAACAGCAAGCTCTAGTCGATAGATAGTGACGGAGAAGAGAGAAGTAGGAAGGAACTGCCACAACCACCTAACCCCAACCATTTCTATCGCGACTCTGCCATCGGGGCAATGATAAACAACTCGCTGGAGTGTTATGCCTCCTGAAACGAGTTGAATCCCTTCAACCAACCGATGACATGCGCTTGGTGGAGCGGAGCAGTGCTAGCGGAAGGCTATGACAGGAGGAATGAGGAATGTAAAGAGAGAAGAAGAAAGAAGGTGGGAAAGGACCGTGGGGCTCTGCCGGGATTCGAAGCCGGGACCTCTGGGATAGTAGCCAGGCGCCTTACTCTTTAGACTACCGAGGCCCTCACGATGGCAAGGGGGGAGGCCGGCAATTCCGTCCCGTCGAGTTGGCAACCCTATGTGTAATGCAAGATATGATACAAGGCGGGATAGTTGAAAGAGTTCTTCCCAATACCAATAATTGGGACAAAATATTTTATATGCCACACCAACCAGTTTATCGACGTGACAAGGAAACAACAAAACTACGAATCGTCTTCGACGCGTCGGCGAGTTCAGGTAATGCTTTGTCCTTAAACCAGCATCTTTTTCAAGGTCCAAATCTGCTTCCGGACGTGCTAGCGGTGTTGTTAAATTTCCGAATCGGAGGAACAGCTTTAGTCGCCGACATTGAAATGGCGTTTTTGCAGATACTCCTTAACGAGCACCATCGTGATTCGCATCGTTTTTTGTGGTTCCAGGATCAAATACAAGATATGGAAAAGTTACCTGAAATGGTGGAGTACCGGATGACGCGGGTGACTTTTGGTGTGGCTTGTAGCCCTTACTTCCTTTGTGCTACTTTACAAAAACTGTTTAACGATAACTCAAACTTATACGCTTTCTGATATTGAGAAAAGCCTTTTATATGGACGATCTGGTGGTGAGTGTTAACGATTTTGATGCGGCTCTTAAATTATATACACACACGGTATACAGAAACAAGGTAATGTAAAAGAGAAATGTCATTTGAATGCTGACGTCACTCGGCAAGTCTTCCCCATACAAAATCGAAATTGTTGTTGTTGTTTTCTGTATTAACTTGCCGGGTGACGTCGGCTTTTTCTACGATATTCGTACGATATTCGAGCTGTCAGTCTCTTTTACACTACCTTGTTTCTGTATACCGTGATATACACACACGGTATACAGAAACAAGGTAATGTAAAAGAGAAATGTCATTTGAATGCTGACGTCACTCGGCAAGTCTTCCCCATACAAAATCGAAATTGTTGTTGTTGTTTTCTGTATTAACTTGCCGGGTGACGTCGGCTTTTTCTACGATATTCGTACGATATTCGAGCTGTCAGTCTCTTTTACACTACCTTGTTTCTGTATACCGTGATATACACAGACATGTCAAATATTAAACGAAGCATCGATGAATATTCGGAAGTGGAACAGCAACGACCCGCAATTGCGAGAATAATTCAGCGAAAACGGACCGTGCCCTAACAGCCAGAAAGTATTAGGAATCCATTGGTCTTGTGAAAAGGATGAACTTATCGTTTCATTTGCAAAGCTAGCCGACCTACCAGTGTTATGTAAAAATTCCCAGAAGAGAAAATTGCACTGTAAAAAATCCCAGAAGGGAAAATTTCTTAAAAATTAACATTCCTAAAATATACTTATCCATTTTTACATACGTCGGTAAATTTTCCATGGGAAACGGCCCTGAACCAAAGTTTCAAGACGAAACTTGAGCCACCCCAAATGATAATTTTCGCGCAACTTGCAATGGCCTGTTTCACACGGGACGACGGCCAACCAACAGAAATCGTACGATATTCATGTTTTTAGAGAAGAGGGTGAGAGAGAAAGATGGGGAGGGACGATTTTCCCATCCAACTTTCTCACACGATTTTCGATACGACTTTTTGACAGCGGTGTGGTTGTTGTTGCTTTTGCTGGGAGAAGAAAAGAAATAGAAATGACTTTTATTTCACTCGGAAAGTACGCAAAAGAGAATTGAAATAAAAGCAACAACAATAAGCTAAAGCTTTTTGACGTACAGTTGGTTGGAAAAATTGGCCTGTGTGAAAGCCCGTACGACTTTTCGTCAAATTTCAAAAGGGAATGGACGATGACAGCAGATTTTGTTGGTTGGCCGTCGTCTCGTGTGAAACAGCCCAATGCGCCGCGTGAAAAGCGCGCTGTAAGCAAGTTGCGCAGGTGACAGGCTAATAAAGTTCAAGGGCGCGTTTCCCCGGCGTTTTGGAATTTTTCCTTGCCACCACCGGCGGGTGGAAATTTAAAAAAGATGAGTGTTGTTCTAGTCGTCACCGCCAGCGGGTGGTTTTACGGAGTGTTGCTTTAACTACGACCGCTGGTGGGTAGTTTTTTGTTCTAATCGATGTAACCGGCGGGTGTTTTTTTCGATGTGTTGTGACAAAATGTAATAAAGAATTATAAAGATTTAACTAAAATTAAGTACAAATAGAAAACCAATGTTAGGAAATAACGTTTTTCCATGTTGGATATTCAAAAAAATCTCTAGTTGAGAAATAAGGATAACAGTGCAGTTTTAACAATAATAAATTATCGGTGGGTGAATATATGTACGTTCGAGGAAATATTTAGTTGAAAGGTGTGTGAATAATAATTAGAAATAAATATTGAACCAGAAATATTGAATATGATTAAAGAAAATTTGTGTTTGCTTATAACGTGGAAGTTTTTATTTAACGAAGATATTATTTAATATAAAGAGAAGAGTTTTATTTATATAACACCAGTAACTCCAACCAAACGCAACGTTTTAAGTTTGATAGCGAGTTCCTATGATCCACTTGGTCTAGCGTGGGCCTACATATATTATTATTTTATTAACACTGGAGCTTTTCGTTAGCGGCCCACGCTTTTTTTACATTTAAGTAAGTTATATTTATAATTTTTACCAATAACTTCATTAATTTAGTTATTTGCCTGATTTCGAAAGGTAGGTTGTTCCCTATACTGGCTGGAGCAATAGAGGCTTCAAAATTATTTTTTTCTTTTTAGTTCATTTTAAAATAAAAGCGTATTTTTTAGTTTTTTTAAGCTATATATTTTTATTTTTTACTTTTTAGTCTACCATTTATCTTCCGCCATTTTGTTGTGGCCGCCATATTACTTTTGCCGGTCCGATAACTTAGCAAGCACAGCTCAGTTTAAGACAAGAAAGCAATGATAAAGAAGGAAATACGGAATAGAAAAATGCAATAAACTCAAAATCATCGGATTTGCATTTAAGCATTTCTGGCTTTTTACTGTAGATATGTGCAATATTTTTCAGATCATTTTAAAATAAAAACGAATTTTTTAGTTTTGCTAAATTGTACATATTTATTTTTTTACTTTTTAGCCTTACTTCTTCTTCCGTTTTTTGGTAGTCGCCATATTAGGTTTAAAATGACGTCACACGGCTTAATGTATTCTACTCGTCATACTCTTTCATTTGATACCCATATCGAGGGTGTTGTAAAGAAAAAGTTAGTCCACCATTTTGTGTCGGCCGCCATTTTGAATTTGGAATAACGCCACACAGCTTATAGGTTTCCACTTGTCATATCCTTTCATTTGATACCCATTTTAAGTATGTTAGAAAGAAAAAGTTAATCCACCATCCCAAATTCAAAATGGCGGCCATTACATTTTGAATTTGGGATGACGCCATAAGGCTAATTGTATTCTATTTGTCATACCCTTTCATTTGATACCCATGTCGGGGGTCCGGGAGCACAATAGCAAAATTCGGCCGCCATCTTGGAACCGCCATCTTGATTATTTCACAAAATGGTCAGATTGCATTGTCACGCGAACTATACATATGTGAAAAATTTGAAGTTGATCGGTTATATGCAAGTGGGTGAAAATCAAGTTGCAAGATTTGTCTACATACATACATACATACATACATACATACATACTTACATACATACATACATACATACATACAGGTGAAGCTAATATAAAGCGTATAAAAACTGCACACTCTACACAACTAAAAATGTTTAAAATACTTTAGACTATTCTGGGTGGGCATTTTTAAAGAAAGAACGAAGTGAAAAGCACAACCAAATGTGCGCAAGATATTTTGGACTGTTTTGGCCTATGATTTGCTTGTGTTTTTCACTTTGTTCTCTCTTCGAAAATCCTCAGCAAAACAGTTCAAAGTATCTTGTGCATATTTGGTTGGGTTCGGAAAGCCAAATTATTTTGTAAATACGCAATTAGGCACTTAAGCACTTTTGCCGGTCCGATAACTTAGCAAGCGCAGCTCAGTTTAAGACAAGAAAGCAATGATAAATAAGGGAATACGGAATAGAAAAATGCAATAAACTCAAAATCATCGAATTTGCACTTAAGCA
This sequence comes from Thereva nobilitata, assembly GCA_963855945.1. NCBI lineage: Eukaryota > Metazoa > Arthropoda > Insecta > Diptera > Therevidae > Thereva > Thereva nobilitata. The sequence continues at coordinate 130,401,034 of OY979696.1, forward strand.
TTTCTGGCTTGTGCAATATTTTCAGCTAATTTTAAAATGTGTTGGCCGCCATTTTGAATTTGGAATGACGCCATGCAGCACAGTATTCTACTTGTCATATCCTTTCATTTGATACCCATACCGAGTGGGTTGTAAAGAAAAAGGTAGTCCGCCATTTTGTGTTGGCCGCCATTTTGAATTTGGAATGACGCCATGCAGCAAAGTATTGTACTTGTCATATCCTTTCATTTGATACCCATATCGATTGGGTTGTAAAGAAAAGGGTAGTCCGCCATTTTGTGTTGGCCGCCATTTTGAATTTGGAATGACGCGAATTGTACTCTATTTGTCATACCCTTTCATTTGATACCCATGTCGGGGGTCGGGGAGCACGATTGCAAAATTCGGCCACCATATTGGAACCGCCATCTTGATTTTTTTACAAAATGGTCAGATTGCATTGTCACGCCAGCTTTACATATGGGCAAAATTTGAAGTTGATCGGTTATATGGAAGTGGGTCAAAATCAAGTTGCAAGATTTGTCTACATACATACATACACACATACATACATACATACATACATACATACATACATACATACATACGGCTGAAGCTAATATAAAGCGGTAACATACATACATACATACATACATACATACATACATACATACATACATACATACATAGATACATACATACATACAGGTGAAGCTAATATAAAGCGTATAAAAAAAAATACACGAAATTTTCAATCGCTCATACATTTTTGAAAAATTCAAATTTTCAAAAACCGTTTTAGGGTATTACTTTTAACCTATAAGTTAATAGATATATTAAAATCTAATAGTCGATTTTTAGTGGCCCGCTTAAGAAATTTTGACTCATTGTTAGCTGAGGAATACTGGATAAAATCAACCCAACAAATGTTCTTCACGGAAGAGGTGAAATGTCTAAAGACCAGAAAGCAGATTTTGAAGACTTCTCCTATCTTAACGTTGAGACCCTTCATGGACAAAGTAGGAATTCTGCGTGTTGGCACTCGTCTACAACGAAACTTCTACGAAACTTATCCAATAATTCTTCCAAAATCGTCTTACTTTACAAATCTTGGTGAATGATATTCATGAACGGATGGGGGTGTCAACGTAACGCTAGTCAGGCTGAAGAGAGAGGTTTTGGATAGTGAAGTCGCGACAACTACTAAAGACAATTATAAAACGATGTGTTATTTGCCAGAAACTTAGAGGACCATCAGGTGTACAAACTGTTGCACCACTACACAAAGATATCGCTTAACCACTTCCAGAGCTTTTGAGACAATCGGTATGGATTTTGCCGGACCAATTTACGCTAAACAATCAAAGGCAGACAAAGAGACGAAAAAATTCTATTTCATGATTTTGACTTGTGCTGTCATACGTGCATTTAGAATTAGTTTCGAGCTTGAACACTGAGGATTGCGTTCTCGCATTTCGACGTTTCTTCGCACGCAGAGGTACTCCGAAAAGAATTATATCAGACAATGCTAGAACATTTAAACGTGCTTGTATGGAACTTCGGCCATTAGAAAAAATAGTTAAGTGTAGTCATCTTCAAGATTTTATAAACAAAGAAAGCATTAAATGGGAGTTCATAGTAGATAGAGCTGCATGGTGGGGCGGTTTCTGGGAGCGGTTGGTTAAAGTGGTGAAGGATGTGCTTAAAATAACTATAGGAAAGGCAGTACTGACTAAGGATCAGTTGGAGACCCTTATTTTCGAAGCAGAAGCGGTGGTTAACAGCAGACCACTCACTTATGTTAGTGATGACCCAGAGGAACTCTTACCTTTAACGCCGAACAGTTTTCTTGGGGGAAACTACGTTTTCAGTTCAGTAAACAACAGCGACGAACCAGTTGATGCAGATATACGAGCAGCGTGGAAGATCCGACTTCAGTTAATTAATAAATTTGCAAAACGCTTCAAGACTGAGTATGTTCAAAGGTTACGGTCAGCACACCATTCAATAAATAAAGTTGGATTTGGGACAAACATTAAGGTTGGTGACGTTGTGTTAATGCAGGACAACTTGACTGCCAGACTCTTTTGGAAACCGGCTGTTGTTGTCAATACTTACCAGGGACGCGATGGCAAAGTGAAATGACGCGCTTGTGAAATCCAGAAGAGCTATACAACATTTGTACCCGCTAGAGCTTAATGCCTCTACTCGCCCGGCGGGAGGATGTCAAAAATATTCAGATGTTGGTAACTCTAGCGCATGCTATTAAATCGAAATGACTGGGGTCTTCGAGCTCACTCTCGTAACAACAACGGCGGTGATAACTCTGAACTATTTAATTAATAAAGTTTTGAAATTGGAGCGGTTGTGTTTTATTTCACGAAACCAATTTATTATCCTTTATCGAATATTTAGAACAGTATCTGCATTTTAACTGTGGTGAACCTCGATTGTCCCTGTGAAACGCTAGGCTATTTTGGTGATGGTAAGCGAGTGTATGGCAAATTACCCGTAAGTAGGGCTGCCATCACCTAAATTGTTGACGGCGGACAAAATCTTCGAAACCCCGGAAATTTTGGTGAAATTTAGTTTTTTCGCCGGACACCCTTGTACAAAATTTTTTTTAAAACATTAAGCCTCGGCCACGATGCGAGCGGCGAGCGGCACCAGAAAAAATTAAGGCCCGGTCACACTGAACGCGGCGCGAATGCCGTTAAGCGTTTTCTTCACGAAATATGAATCTGTGATTCACACCAGAAGCGGCGCGGGACGGCAAGGATAAATTCCGCCGCGCGGCAAAATTCGTGATTGTTTGAAACCAAATTTTGCCGTCGCCACCAGCGGTGATTATCACATTTAATTATTATTTCTTGAGTGAAAACAAGGTCGGTATGGAGTATATGTCGCGTCGCGCCGCGTCCGATGTGAATCAGACGCCTTACCGCGCCTTCTTGCGCTACACCGTGTCGCACCGCACGGCCCCGCGCCGTGTTCGGTGTGACCCGGGCTTTAATGTCTCGAATTAGCGGCGAGCGGCAGTAGAGTGGCACTTTAGTATTGCCGCTCTACCTCTCAACGTTCCCCGCTCGTATCGTGGCCGGATCCGACCGTTTTCCATATAAAACAATACAAAATAAAAATCAGAATCGCCGCTCTGCCGCTCACGGCTAGCCGCACGCCGCTCGTATCGTTTCCGAGGCTTTATTCACTGGCTGCGCAGAATTCCTTGAGAGCTTCTGTTCGAACGGTAGAAATTGGGAAAAAGTTATTTTCAATATCATCGTCTCGATGTCAATAGGATAATCACATATTCCAAATAACCAAACAAGCATATCAATGCCTGGGATTCCTCAAGAGATGCCAGTCCTCCAGCTGCCCGGCTAAAATCTACCAGTCCTACATTCGGCCCCGCCTTGAATACAAGGTTCATCGACAACTACTGAAGCACCCTCCAAACCCGTAACCTATCATTTCTCTTTTATCCTTCAAATCAAGCTTACTACTTGAAATTACACCATGACTTTGTTATGTTCCTAAAATTTATATAGGTATATTTTCCTCTGGATTGATTTCCCCAGTATCTTACATTCATTCATGGCATCTAAAATGAGAATTCAATTTAAATTACAGGAGCATAATGTATAAGTTACTTATCTGGGTGGGTATGTGCCGTCTGCAATAGGATGATGATACTGCTAAGGGATTTTCTTTCTTTCTTTTTAGAAACACTCAAAGTGCCTTTAAATGGAGATGGAAATCGATGGCCTGGACTTTAGTTATTTAAACAGCGGCGAACTAGGACTTAGAAGAAACTGATGCGGCTGAATCTACAAGAAGGACGAACGGATGAATTAAAAATTAAGTTAGAATTTAAGTAATATGCGGCTTCCACCACAGTCCCAATCCTGACTCCTCTGAGTGAAGGTAGTTCACCTGGAACCTCAAGTTTAAGATGCAACCTGGGAGGTCGGAGGAGAGAGCAGTCGTCAGGGAGTGCTCATTAAAATAAAAGTATAAGGAAAATGCCAGCTAACCTTGGAAATCCGGCAGCATCACTTGAACTGTCAGGCTCAAGTTCTTCGCCGAATGCGAGATTTTGCGTGACCGATGAATTTCCAGCATCATGCCGCCCAAGGCCCAAATATATATTTTGCAACCAATTTGGATTAATAATAGTTTAACCGGTTTCGACCGTTCTAACCGATTCCATAGGATGGGTTAGGAACGAGTGCACATCCGTAGAAGAATGAGAGGGACGTGCGGTGCAGTACTGGGCTTTTCCAAATAAACACCTGGGCTCCTGCCGAGCTCGCTCTCTTACCGGTGATTGATGGGGAAGTGCACGTGTAAAGTTAAGTTGAGGTTTTTTTTATAAGTTTTATTATATATTATCTATATTATTTGGCTCTAAAATAACTTTTTTTTATATATATTTATTTTCTATATTCTTTTTATTATTATATTATTATATTTTCCATAACTGTTTTTTTATACTATATACTATTTTTTTATTTTTTTTCTTATTCCCATAACTGGATTTTAATAAACGAAATTAAGTGAATTTTTGTTAATTTAATTAAGAGAGAGTGTTGTGTGGGTTATCGTGGGTTCAAGCCCCACGTTTGTGCCGTGGAATAGCGGTTGTGTAGGTTCGTAGACCTTAAAACTACGTGGCGCCCTTTAGGGTTGACTTGGATTTTCCATCCCTTATTTCTGTAGGACCACACCCCACGCTGAGCGCGGCCGAAGCGTACGTATGAAAATAGGACGTAACAACTTAAAACGATATGACGGACTAGTAAGTAAGTACAAAGGGTGATTCCTAAGCCTGATCTTATTACAAAAAATAAGAAGTAGCTCGCATCCATGATGCACAGCGTTGCGAAGTATATAGGAAGAACATCCTATGCCAACAATATTTGGATTAAGTTTACAATTCAGCTTATGGAAGACATTATTTGTCTCTAGTCTAGCCTATTGCTCCCAGTTTGTGTTGCAATTGTCGCCATGCTCAAGTTGTTTTAGAATAATCTCAGCAACTGTTTCCGACTTATTTTAATACATTTGATTTCAGGGAGCTTTAATGTGATGCCGTTTTTTTGTTTACCAAAATATTTAACAGGGGCGGATCCAGAGATCTGTCTTGGGGGGGGCGAAGGTACTTACAAAAGTACTTATAATAACTAAAAAAAAAGGTCGTAGCAATCCAAAAACTCCCACATAACCAGGGTATTCTCAAACCCAAGCAAACCGACCCCACGTAACTCAGTGCTTGGCGATACAATAAAACTTAATATATATTTTTAATTTAATTATTTACTTTGATTTTGGCGCATTGAGTTATATGAGTATACGAGAATTAGCAGCGTATGTCAAGGTTTTCTTACGCTCATACGGTTGATTCGTTGTTAATTTTTATTTATTTATTTTTTTTTTAGTTTTGAGTACTGGATTATGTGAATTTGGTTCGTTTGGCGTTTAGGGTATTCCGGGTTATGTGGGTTTGGTTGGCTTGGGGGGGCGATGGCCCCTACCGCCCCCCCCCCCCCTTGGATCCGCCACTGATATTTAATGATGACGGGGATTTCTAGCATCGGTAGATACACTTATCAATGCAACATCTATTAGATTACATTTCAATTCGGCAATCGTTAAATGTCTCAATAAGTTCTTTACAATTGCTTTGGTGCGATAACATGTCATATTTTTTTGCCGATTTGACTCCGAAAACGTTAATTGGTTAAGAGAATTATTAAAATCCAAAGAATAGAATATGGTTATTAACTGTATGGTAAGCCATTGCAACTTCGGCTGCGCGAAAAAGATCTTCTTCTGAGCTAGGTCTAGTTTTTCCAAAGTAGAGCTTGATGTTCGAACAGAAAGGAGCTTGGCCTGTCGAAACAGTTTTGTCATTAATATCGGAAATATCCTTATTTCTCAATGGAAATGTTTGTAGAACAAATTAAGCATAGAACTTCCTAGTCATATTTTCCTCTTTTTAACATAGGATATTTGTTTTGCAATTCCCTGTTATACGTGTATTTACGCTTGCGCATTTTGTTCTGAAACCTCTACTCGCAGCCTTTTGGGTTCCTTGAACCACTGGGTGAAGTTTTTTTCGATTCGGATCGATGTACGTTTGATACAATTTGTTGGAAATATTGGAAAGTTCAGCTCTTGATTAAGTTGTTGGTTATTGTGAATTGTCACTGGAACTTTCATACAAAATCGGGGCATGCGGTCATGGGGTATTTTACTCACCCCGGAGTTTGCTTGGATGCGGTTGAGTCAATTTTTAACAAACATTTGTTTGAATTGCTTATCATTCAATTAATCAGGTCTCACCGGACATAAAAAGTGCCAGGGTTTTGCCCGGACACTTTTTAAAACCCCGCCCGGACGCCCTTCAAACTAGGACAAATCCGGACGGATGGCAGCGCTACCCGTAAGGTCTCTAATTTTTTAACGAGGGAGTGGTAAAAATCTTTCATCGGTCTAGCAGCAGGCAATAACTCCGCCAGAAAGCGCCCGAAATCGCCAGATTTCTGTTTGTTTACTTTTCGGGCTAGAAAATGCGTGGAAATTTTTACTTCTACAGCCAGAAAGTGCCAGAGGTTTTAGCCAGAAAAGTACGCGAACAGAGCTAATGTGTGTGAGCGCTTGTCTAAGGCATATACCAGCGATCCATCCACTCAAATGGCACCGGGCCACGCGAAATTTCTCCATGTGTGGGGAAAACCGGATGAACTCGTGGCCTAGCGCTATAATCTACAATCACTCACATGGAGAGCTGCAAGCTGCTGTCCTGTTGGGCCTCATCCCGCCAAAAGATATTTCTAAGGGTGAGTGCAGTACGCAGCGTAGATGTAGAGTAGAGCATAGCTGCGCATACTCGCTTATAGAACTCTCAATAGGTTTTAAATGGGTGTGTACATAACGCAGCTCGCTTTTTCTGCGAGCGGAAAGCGGGCTGCGTTATGCACACACCCATTTAAAACCCATTGAGAGTTCTATAAGCGAGTATGCCCAGCTATGCTCTACTCTATCATCTACGCTGCGTACTGCACTCACCCTAAGAGATCAAAGCAGAGAATCTGTTTCTTTAAGATGGAGGACAGACCATGCAAGCTGCTCGACTGCCTACGGAATTATAATTAGGGTTTCCCTATTGAAGGCACTGAACAAGTTATGAAGTTGGAAAGGGGGCTGACCGCTACAACAACTGAGACAGTTTAGCAGTTATGAAGAAAGTCGCAACACCCGCAGCCGCAACTATAATCCCAGATGCATCAGTGACTGTGGATGCAACTGTAACAAAGGCACCATTAAAACCGCAAGAGCAAACGACTGTTGGAAGGCAAAATGTCAGAATTCCTGCAGATCAATGAGCCAAATTACACGGCTTAACACTTTGCCTCTTAACAAACCGGTTTTTGCATGTTATACGAATTACACGATGAACTGACCGTTCTTCATTTTTTCGTGTACAGATTCTATTGTCTATATAGCTGTGTACACAAAACAACAAAAATTCTCATGCTTTTCGCAACTCCCGAGAACGAAGTTATGCTTGTGTAGTTGCTTGTGAAGCAAAGCCTTCTACATTTACAAGCCATGCACAACGAAATCTCACACTCACATTCAAAGAAAATGGGACTTCAATTTATCTGACTTCAATTTAGCTGTGAGAAAAGCAATTTTTTAACTAAGTTTTTGCAATAAAAAGTGGTAAAATATTGTATTTTATCACTTTTTACTGCACACGGATTATCAGTGATAAGTTATTTAGTGATCTGAGTTTATAAATTAAAAAAAATTGAGTGGTTAAGTGTATTTTAAGAGTGTTAATTGATTAGGTGACATTTTTGTTTACATTCGCGGTGGTTTTTTCGTGTTAATTTAGGGAAAAAATGTTGAATTTGTGTAGTAATTGAATTAAAAATGAATTTAAAGTAGTTAAAAATTATTATAGAAGAGTTATTAAAAACATAAGTGCAAGTACTACCACACAAAATGAATAACAATAACTTTGTCACTTTTCCTTCACATTTTTCTGCACTTATGTTTTTAATAACTATTCTATAATAAACTTTAATCACTTAAAAAGCACCTTTTATTTTATTTCTACACAAATTCAACATTTTTTCCCTAAATTAACACGAAAAAACCACCGCGAATGTAAACAAAAACGGTCACCTAATCAATTAACACTCTAAAAATGCACTTAACCACTCACTTCTTTTTAATTTTTTTTATTAAATCACTAAAGCACTAATCACTGATAATCCATGTGCACCAAAAAGTGATAATATACATTATTTTACCACTTTTAAGTGCAAAAACAAAGTTAAAAAATTGTTTCGTACGGCTTCGGCAATGTTAATTCCACAATTTTAGCACTTCATACACATACATGCACATACCTGGGGCATGGCTTGTAAATGTAGAAGGCTTTGTTGTGAAGTTATGCTGCTCGGTGTGAAGGCACACTTGCATTAGTATACTGAGTTGTTTTGGTTGTGATTTATCTGTCAGATTATTGCAAAACGAAAAAAAATGTTGTGCTGGAATAGAAATATATAGGTGGTTGTGGCAGTTCCTTCCTACTTCTCTTTTCCCTTTCACTATCTATCGACTAGAGCTTGCTGTTTGACATTGCACTCTATACGAAGAAAATAGATTGTCGACAGTACAAAGGGCTTTCCCTGAGTTCTAGTCTTCACCCTTAAAAAATTTATGATTAATTCTATATATATATAAAAATGAATGCCGTGCGTTAGTCCCGCAAAAACTCGAAAATGGCTCGACCGATTTCAATAATATTTTTTTTGTTTTGTTCGCCTCAATACAGGGGTGGTTTTAGAAAAAAAACCATTTCAAAAAACCAAAAGAGCTGCAAAGCCAAAAAAAATTGGTAATTTTGGGATTTTTCACCTCACATTAGTTTCAATAACTTCATGGCATACCTATATATTGTTTAACAGCTGCGTAAATGTGAAATTGTCATTGAATTAAATCGGTAATTTCTCAAAAACCCCAATTTAATGACAATTTCACATTTACGCAGCTGTTAAACAATATATAGGTAGGCCATGAAGCTATTAAAACTAATCTGCAGTGAAAACTGCCAAAATGACAAATTTTTTGGATTTTTCAGTAGTTCCTTTGGGTTTTTCTTTTTTTTAACCACCCCTGTATTGAGGCGACCCATTTTCGAGTTTTTGTGAGACTAATGCACGGCAATTGATTTTTATATAGATAATTGAAAATTACACTTAAACATTATCTTATTAACATCTTTAAGGTATTCTCCATCATTCTCATCTGGATTACCTTCAACATTTGTAGTATTTGTGAACATTGGGAAACCTGTAAAATATTAGCATCCATTGTTCTTTATATGCTTCCACCGAAAAATGCGTAAAAGCTTTTAATTGGTGCGATTAAATAAAGTGTTAATAAGAAAATATATAAATGTCGAGTTTTTGCATTATGCCTCAGATTGCGGTACATCTTGACAACGGTCAACGTGTATATTTCACTGAAGAAAATACTCTCCAACGAGCTTCTTTAAAGCCACCAAAAACTACGCTTACTGAATTTTTCACACTGTGCTAAAAACTTGATATTTTCGGACAGTTCGCAACAATATTGTTATATACCGACGTCCCTCGCTATTATAGCTAAGTATGATGTTCTTAAGTACGGCGGTCAAGAAAAGTGCTCTTATTATTTCTCGACCCCGGTACAGAAAATTTTGACAAGTGAATGCGAAGACTTTTTTTCTTGACTAAAATTGACATTTAACATTTATGTGTAGGAAAATAATATCTGGCTGCGGGAAATGTTTTTTTAGAGTCCTTCGGCACAATAAAAAGAAGGAATTTTCTCAGAAACGTATTTTAAAACAACACTAAAATAATGAATAATCACTTAAACTGTCCTTTAATTATATTAAGCTCTATAAAAACTATAAAAAAAATGAAAACACTTCCCGCGGCCAAATCTATTTTCCGTCAGCTAGTTCGATAACAAAAAATATTACCTTGTTGTTTGTATATTTTTATGTTTGATTTGAAAAGAAAGAACAAATAAACATGAAAAACAATTATTTTATTTATAATCGAGTTAATCTTCTAGCTCAGAAGTACACTTCTCAGCTGGGCTGAGAAACGGGCCACGCTTATGTGCAGGGACCGAATCCGGCCGAAAGCACCAAAAAAGGTATAAGAAGAAAAAACACCGCAAAACGAGCATGCGACCGAAAATGCGGGTTCCTTCTCAACCCTCCCCGGCACTCCTGTACCGAGCCGGTCCGGTCCCTGCACACAAAAGCGGTCACATTTACCACTGCACAGTGGCTCAGCTAAGACATGCAAACACAAAACAAAAAACAATGTAACATTTAAGAGCACAAAACATCAAACAGAGAAGCGTGCAAAGACAATGAAAACGTGGGACACACAAGGAGTCACGCCACATTAAAAAGAGTCCTTTTAAGGACATCTTCGCTAGTTTGCATGCTAAAAACACTCGCATTTTTGTTAACATTTATAAGCATGCGGTTAACTGGTCCGTACATCCCATAATTGGTATTAGAGGAATTAATGTACAAGAGAGGTGGACCTCTCAGGTTGTAGTTGTTCACTCTAAATGACGTACGGGTTCGTAGGAAGCCTGAGTCAACTTTGTCATTCAACAAACGATGAACGAATATAACGTCAGCGACCTCGCAACGCTTATGGAGAGAGCTCAAGTTGAACAATTTAAGTCTGTTCACATAAGGCGGAAGAATAAGTGGGTCACCCCACGGGAGGTGACTGAGTGCAAAACGGACGAACTTCCTTTGAACCGATTCGATTTTATCGACATGGGAGGAGTAGTAAGGAGACCATACCTGGGAGGCGTATTCAAGTAAAGGCCTAACTAAAGATATGTACAAGTGCTTTGTGATAAGGGGGTTGTTGAATTCCTTGGACCATCTTTTTATATGTATTAAAAAATATTTATTGAATAAAGAAATACAATCTAACTAGATAAGTACAAGTACCTATGTAGGTGTTTTTATGAATTTAGTGAGAAGAATGAAATTTTTTCACGTATTTTCTTAAACTAGCACTAAAATTGGGCTTAATGTCTGACAGTTGAATGCGAAGATCTGGAGCTGCATCCAGTCTATATCTGTACTTGCTTTTGGTGTAAGCGTAAGCTGAAAAGCCAGTCTCGCATCGATAAGTCGTCACAAACGGAAGCAGAACTGTGATAGCCTTCTCAACAATTGCAGGGTATTCATCTTTAAGGCCAATCCAAAAATCACTTTGATCGAAATCTTCTGATTCAAATTTTTGTTTCAGACCAGATGAACATTAATGTCAATCAAATTCTCATACTCTGTCACAGTTAGCATCGATGGTTTGGTATGATTTGCGAATGGATTCTACACCCAGTCCATGTCCTGTAACTTCTCTGGAAAATACTCTTTCAAGGATTTTGTAAGGCTTATCAAATGCTCTTGTATGTTTTTTTCCACATCTGTAGTTACTTGCAACTCACTTTCTTTCAGGAAGTCATTTAAAATAGTAAAACGTCCGTAATTCTGTTGTTCAACACATTCGATCCAGCAGCCAAGTTTGTTTTTAAGTGAAGAAATTTTGTCATTTACTGTAAATTTAGTTGTGTTTCTTCCCTATAAGGCCTTGCAGATTACGTTGAGTTTATCGAATATATCGGCCAAGTAACCCAATTTCATCAACCATTGCTCATCGTGCAAATAACTACGAATAAGCAAAAACATAGTTACCTGTGAACGCAAAAAATCTAGATTTTAATAGTGGGAATAACTGTTACCACTCACTGCAGTCCACTTCTTTTTTTTACTAATGTAATTACGTAAACACGTGCAGTCTTGTCGCGAACGCCCCGTAATCCATGTGCGAACAACGGCGAGCTGGCAGCGGCGTGGTTGTAGTTTTTTTTCGAAGAATGTTTTGTTAATTTTTGGACGGAACGCGGAACCCTTGTGGCCCTTCCACGAAACCCCAGGGTTGAACCAAATGAGTGGGGTGACTAATGTGTTGTGGAGCCAGTTAGATCTCGTATTTTTTAAGGACTCAGTCAACATGACTATTGAACCCAGTCCAATAGTCATGTCGTCTGTTGACAATTACCATCCTCCTCTCTTGCTCAATTATTGCTTCAATTCTGAGAATAATTCTTGTCCGGAGGTGGTATCCCATGCCTTTAACTTCAAAAAGGCTAATTTTAGTGAGCTGTCATCTAAGCTTGCCTTGATTAGTTTCAACAGTTTACTATCTGCAAATGAGTTGGATGACGACGTGGCACGATTTTATGGCGTACTATACGAAGCCCTGGTTTCTTGTGTACCTTATGAGCCTGTTCATCTCTACCTTGGTTCAATAATGAGCTCAACCATTTAAAAAATCAGAAGAACAGACTCTGGAAAACCTATTTAAAGAGAAAGATACTCCGAGTCTTAATTTATTTATAAATTGCTACAAGCGATTTCGCTCACTCTCTTCTGCTCTGCATCGTGAATATCTTAGCTGTATGAGCGATAAAGTGTTTACTGATCCTAGACATTTTTTTAATTCGTCAACTCTAAGAAAAAGGTTGATAACTACCTTAATGCCATGCAGCACGCGAACTTGTCTAGTAGTGAGTCGCCTGCGATTTGCAACATGTTTGCCTCATTCTTTCGTCAATCTTTCTCACCTTCTGACTTTCAGCCTAATGACAATAATTTTCGTCATATAATTCCTAACCGAGAGGCTTATAGTGTATCCCTTTCAATTTCCAATGACGATATCGCGTAACATATTGATGAACTCCCATACGATTTCACCTCTGGCCCCGATGGTATTCCTCCTGTGTCCTGTGCAGAGGTTCTCCAGTCTCCTCTGAAAACCCTGTTTCAAAAATCCCTTGATAAAGGGTACTTCCCTACTCTTTGGAAGAATTCGTTCATAATCCCTATTCACAAGAGTAGTAGCAAGAACGAAATATCGAATTATAGACCTGTTGCAAAGTTGTCTGTCATTCCGAAACTCTTTGAATCGATTATCTATTCTGCAATCGCGCCTATCTGCAAGAGGTTGTTATCAACAAACCAACATGGCTTTCTTGCAGCTCGTTCCACTACCACCAATCTTCTTGAGTTCACTTCTCATGCTGTCAAGGACTTCGTTTCCGGTTGCCAGACTGATTGTGTTTACACTGATTTTAGTAAGGCATTTGACAAGCTCTCCCACTCCGTTATACTTCTTAAATTAAGGATGTTAGGCTTTCCACGAGCCCTTCTAGCATGGTTCCAGTCTTACTTAGCTGACAGGACCTACCAAGTTATTTTTCGTGGATCAAAATCAGTAACCATTGAAGCGTCATCCGGTGTTCCTCAAGGAAGTCATCTTGGACCCCTGCTTTTTATTCTATCAATTGAGGACATTGTTCCCTTGCTAAGACACTGTAGAATCTTGATTTACGCTGATGACATCAAATTGCATCGTCACATAAAGAGTATCAAGGATTGCAAACTTTTGAAAGCTGACCTTGTCACCTTTTACTCTTGGTGTGTGAACAACAACCTGGTTCTCAATATTAGTAAATGTGAAACCCTGACTTTTGGGAGAGGTCGTAGTCCTATAATTTTTAACTACACCTTTTCTAACGAGAGTGTCCGTCGTTTTAATTTTGTAAAAGATCTCGGGATTAGATTTGATAGTAAACTCGATTTTTCTGCTCACATTAACCATATTGCTTCCAAAGGTGGTTTAGTCCTGGGTTTTATAAAAAGGTGGTCTAAAGAATTCAATAACCCCTTGATTACTAAACACCTTTATATCTCTCTTGTCCGACCATTACTCGAGTATGGGTCCCAAGTTTGGTCTCCTCACTACTCTTCGCACGTTGGAAGAATTGAGTCAGTTCAAAGGAGGTTCGTTCGATTCGCACTGAATCATCTTCCGTGGGATAACCCATTAGTTCTTCCACCATATGAATCCCGGCTTAAGTTACTCAACTTAAGCTCTCTTTGCAGGCGTCGTGAGGTGGCCGATGTTGTATTTGTCCATCAGCTCCTTAATGGAAAGGTCGACTCAGGTTCTCTGAGTGGCCGTTGTTACCGGGCCAAGCTATTACCGGGCCTGGGAGAGAAAAACGGTCTTGGTGGATAAGGAAAAGGAAAAAACAACAATTCACTTTATTTAAAACAACAATTCACTTTATTTAAAACAACAATTCACTTTATTTATTTATTATGTTGTGCTAGCAAAATAGAAAAATTAATTAAATGACAAAGAAAGATTGGAGCGCGACGCGTCCGTATTGGATGGAGACCGAATTTACTCTGGGGAAAAGGAGCTGTTGGTTTCTTACACGAACTCAACTATCGCGTCGAAAATGCGATGAAGTCAGCGCATTTTCAACGGGTAAAATTGATAAGGCAGAGGAAATTGAAATATGAGAAAGAATTTTATGCAGCTTATGGTTCGTTGGAATATGTTTATTCTGCGTTTCAACGGATCATAAGCTGGTATATTAAATTTATTGCTGATAAAGCAATGCAAGAAAACATGCGCAGTTGAATTTATGTTTGAGTTAGAATTTATGCAGCTTATGGCTCGTTGAAATGTGTTTTCTGCATTTCAACGAATCATAAGCTTTATTGCTGATAAAGCAATGCAAAAGGCCATGCGCAGTAGTGAAATTGAATTTGCGTAAGAATTTCACAACACTCCTCCCCCCTTACAAAAGAAAATTTTCGTTATCTCTTAAAATTTTCGATAAACATTGGCAAAATTATAAACTTATAAACTGCGTAAACCTTTGTTACTTACATGTGTGAGTTTTAAAATCTGCATGAGAAATTAATAATGACATTTGAAGTAGAAAATTATTTAAAAAAATTACTTAACATTTTCTTACTTGTAATTAAATTTATTAATAATTTCTGTATTTTAAAATAAGGAATCCTTCTTAGAGATAAAAAAAAACAGTACGGACAATTGGTAATTAAAATGTTTACGTATGAAACTTTTGATAAAAAAAATGAAGTAAAGTGCAATAAAATTATACATATTTTTGTATTGGTGCTGGTAATTAAAAATAAAAATTTTGAATTTGTAAGATTTCTTATTATTTTTTTTTTGTTATATAAGCTCTTAGTATTATCGTTTATCCTTATTATTCTACTTGATCTTCAGCGCTTGGCTGTGTGCAATTGCTAACAACTCTAATTTTTAGGTATTTCTTAACTAATCTAGTAAGGAATATAATAATTATTATTATTATCATTATGATTACTATAATAGAAGTAGTAGTATAAAAATGGTTTGAAATAATTCCTACATAATTATTGTCCAAATTGTTCATGTCCTTTATCCGGCTCAAGCTAATACTTATCTCCTCTAAATCGAGGTTTTCTATTTTAATTTTGTCAAGGCGGTTACTGGAAGACTTTGGAATATTTGGCGGAATTTTTATCGAATGGTCTATGATGGAGTCCGAAAAGTAATATGCGATAGACGTGATTGAACGTGTTCCTGATCTTGCTTCTAAATTTACTTGTGTAGTTAGTGCCTTGCACTTCGGTGCCAGTTGCAAAATTCCCGTTTCAACGATTTTGGTTGAGTAAGATGTATTCTTACATATTATCCTTAAGTTGGTTACTGTCGGGACGAGATATAGCCATGTATTTGTTTTTTGTAATGGGTGCCAAAGCTCATGGTTTAAACTGAAGATTCTGACATCGCAATCGCGAATATTGTGTTCTCCGAGACTCAATGCGATTATACAGTTTCGTTGGTTATAGTTGTATGTCACAAAATTTTGGCTATATATGTAGGAGTTTGCTTCCGTTTCTAGGCATTCATCAAATTCACTTTGCTGAAGGAAAACGTACCTTCGATTTATTACATTTATTGCGGTATATTCCGCATCAGGTTTAACATATATATAGGTATCGTTTTCACGTTTAATAGGCAATGGCGTTAACTTGAATAGTTTAAAACTTTCAGATATTAACGGGATTTCGATCGAGAATACCAGATCGGTTTTAACGTATGCGGCTTTTATTTTCGAGATCCTGTTAAGGGTAGGTAGGTTTTCTATTGTTGGTTTGATGGGGAGTCTAATATTGTCAGTTAGTTCCAGCTGTACTTCCGTTAGAGCTTTCACGAATAAAGCAGAGTTTGTCAAACGACGGTCTAACTTTCCTATCTGTGCTTCTTGTATAATATTTAGTAGTTCCTTTTGTTTGAACAGGAAGCGTTCTGTCGCCTGAGTCATAATATTCGAGAGCTCATCGAATAGGCGAAAATGTTCTACATCTTCAGCGAGCTGGGATACGTTTGCAGAAATGTTGGACAACAAGTCTCCTATTTCGTTGAAATTCCTATTAATTGTGTCGTAGGTTTTATTAACTGTTTTTATCCAATGAGACATTACAGAAGTTTGCGCATCAATGGCGTGATGCAGAGTGAGTTCATTGTCTTGCAAAGTTTTTAAGGCTGAGTCTATGAGTTCCGCATCATCGTTATCCATGATCCCGAATAAGAATTTTCCCATGGAGCCGATTCCATTTATAATACCTCTCTTGGATCGCCTGTCTCTGGTGAAGATTTGCCGAAGGAATTGATGGTCATACCTGATTTCCGATAGGGTACTGTTCAATAGTCTAATCGCTATATCGCAATGATGCAATGGAAGCAATTCCATGGATTTGTTGCAAGTTAGGACTAGTGTCTGAAAATCGATGTCGAGTTGTTTAATTTCGATTTCGAAGGGAGTAAAATTCAGGTGGATAACGAACTTCCAAGTAGACGTAGACTTGTGCAGTATACCTATCTCTTCGTAGTATATCCCGGTATTGTTGGCTATAGGAGTCGCTATGTGGTGACCTTCTGTTTTCATAAATCGTGCGCTTGAAACGGCGAAAATGAACCTGGAATATGCGTGGAAAAATGAAGTAGGTTAGTTTTGACTGGGTCTTTTGAAGGGTTTGAGAAGATTATTGTGTACTAGCTTAAGTTTTCTACCTATTTTAATAGTGGTCGTTTCTGGCGAGTTAACTTCTATGACTTCGAATGGTCCGTTTGCTTCCGGGGTTAGCTTTTTGTTTTTTCTGCCTATGTCATAAAGTAGAACTTCATCGCCGACGTTGAGAGTTATGTTCCTAGTATTGCGATCATAGTACTTTTTAGATTTCTCCTTGGCTTGTTTTAGTTGTTCTCGAATAATACGGTAACCGTTTTGTAGTCTAGCTTTAAGCTCTATGACGTAGTCGTCATAGTTGTACACTGGCTCTACGGCCCTCGTAATGGCTGACGGGATTTCTGGCTTGAAACCGAAAAGTGCCTCATAAGGGGAATAGTTTGTAGCTGAATGTGGTGTAGTATTATGACAAAACGTGGCGTAATCCATCCAAGTATCCCAGTTGGCTGGGTCACTGCTTGCAAAGTTTCTCAGATAATCTCCTAGGGTTCTATGGCATCGTTCCAATGAGCCGTTAGACTGTGGATGGTAGGGGCTCGTTTGTATCTTTTTTATTCGAAGTAGTTTACAAGTTCGTTTAAAAACCTGTCCCACAAAGTTACTACCCTGATCAGTTAGAAGGTATTTGGGGGTTCCGAAGACGCACACAATTTTTCGGACATAGTTTTCGGCTACTGTTTCCGCCTCTTGATTGGGAATGGGAATTGCTTGAATGAATTTGGTCAAGTCATCCTGGAATGTTAATATATAGCGGTTTCCGTTCTCTGAAGTTTCTAACGGTCCTACTATATCCAGGGCCACGCGTTCAAATGGTTGCTTCGCAGTTGTCGTTACTTTCATTGGGAGCCGATTTTTGTTATAAGATTTGTTTTTCTGACAACTTTCACATGTAGAAATGTAGTTGGCAATGTCTTTGAACATATTCTTCCACTTATATTTTAACTTTAGTCTATTAAAGGTACGGTGGGTGCCTTGATGTCCACCTGAAGGGCTGTCATGGTACTCTTTGATCAACTGAGCAATTTGTGATTTATCGGTTAGTTGGACTATGTCTGTGCTCTGGGAATTACTATCAGGCTTCGGAAATTGCGGGCTTTGGTTCAGAGGTATTTGCTCGCCCTTTGCCTGAGATCTGGTCACTACGTGAACTTTGTTTATGTCTAACCGTGTTAGAGCATCAGCATTAGTATTAAGGTGTCCAGCCCGATGGGCAATTGTGAAATCATACTCCTCTAATTTTATTCTCCAGCGCATAATTCGAGAGGTTGGGTCTTTGTGATTGAAAATCCAGACAAGAGGTTTATGGTCTGTAATTACCGTGAAAGGTCTACCGTAGACATACGGACGGAAGTGTTGTGCTGCCCATACGACCGCGAGGGCCTCTTTTTCAATCGTGGAATAATTTCTTTCTGCTCGGTTTAGCACTCTGCTGGCAAAAGCTATTGGGAGATCGGCGCTTCCAGAATCATTAATTTGGGAGAGAACTGCGCCTATAGCTACATTACTGGCGTCTGTCGTCAGATAGAAACGGCGGTTAAAATTCGGATACTGGAGAATCGGTGGGCTCTGGATTGCCTGTTTTAACTTGGAGAACGCTTCGTCGCAGTGAGCATCCCATGAGAATTCCGTGTCCTTTTTTAATAGGTTATTCAAAGGGTTAGCCAGTTTTGAAAAATTGGGAATAAATTTCCGGTAATAGCCTACCAGCCCTAAGAATGATTTAATTTGTTTGCGGTCTTTAGGAGTTCTTATCGAATTTATTGCGGAGATCTTGGAGGGATCAGGCTTGATTCCTTCTTTTGTTATAACATGACCTAAGTAGGTTACTTCTTTGGAGAGAAATTTACATTTAGTCGGTTGCAATTTCAGATTGTGTTCTTTAAGACATTCGAAAACTTCCCTGAGTTTTGAGTTATGGTCTATGAGGTTCCTGCCGTAAATAACTATGTCGTCTAGGTAGACGAAACATTTAACTCCTTGCAGACCAGTTAATACTTGGTTCATCAGTCGTTGGAACGTTGGAGGGGCATTACGCAATCCGAAAGGCATTCGGTTAAATTCAAAATGCCCATTTGGCGTACTAAAGGCCGTTTTCGCTTTGTCCTCTTCAGTTACATTGATTTGATGGAACCCGTTCGCTAGATCTAGTGTGGAAAAGTATTTCGAGTCTCCTAACTGGTCCATGATATCCTCTATATTAGGAAGAGGGTAGGCATCAGCAAGAGTAATCTCGTTCAATTTTCGAAAATCGATAACGATTCTCCACCTGCGAATTCCGTTCGAGTCCTGTTTTTTGGGGACTACCAATAGCGGGGCATTCCAAGGACTTACACTGGGCCGGATTATGTCGTCAGATATCATTTGTTCCACTTGTTTCTTTATTTCCTGTTTGTGGATTTCCGGAAGCCTGTATGGTCTTACTTTTATTGGCGGTTGGTTGGGAAGTGTTGTGATGTCATGAGTAACTGTCGGAGTGGACGTGAGTTTGTCACCTTCGAGGAAAAAAATCGAGTTGTACTCTCGACAGATTTCGAGCACGGAGGCTCTTTCTTCACTGTTGAGCTGGTCTAATTCTAATAGTGTTTCGAGTTTCTTTAGACGTTCCTCAACGCGGTCAGAGTTGGAAATGTGCTTGAGATTGTGCACATGATAGTCACTGAGCTTCTCGTAGTGCAACTTTGTCTGACTGGTAATTTCTACGTCGTTATTAGATGAATTTAGAACCGCAATGTAGATATAACCTTGCTCAGGCTTAGTTACCGTGCCAGATGTATAGACCTGGGGGTATATTTCAGATGGAAAACAAATAAGTTCCTCTTTTTCAACAATGGGTCCGAATTTTAGAATTTTCTCAGACCTGGAAGGGATTTTGATACTCTGTCTTCCCACAGAAAACGGAATGGCGATGCACTGGTCTTTATAATCGAAATTTAAAGTGTGGTCCTTGTAACTTAGTATGGCTTGTGTGTTATCAAAAAAATCTTCTCCTAAAATTCCGTCTTGAGCGATTGGGAAATCGGAGGGGACGACATGGAAAAGATGTGTGACGGCTACGTCATTGGCTACTAACATATCCAGGTATGTGATTCCTTTAGACGGAATATATTCTGGGGTTATTCCATAAATGTGTATCACTTGATCCGTGTAGACTATCGCCTCGTCGTCGAGTGCGGCTAGTTTTATTAGACTCACACTAGAACCGGAATCTAGGAGTATTGTGCTAATTTCCTTGGTTGTTCCTGTCAGCTTAATAGGAATTTCGCTTTTAAAAGTTTTTGAAGTTTTTAGGTTTAATACACATTTGGTAATTTCCACGTTTAGCTTTGTTTCTTTTCGAGAGTTAGATCGAGAGATGTCAGCCCATGAAGTAGTTTTACAGTCGGCAGATGTTTGATACCACTTTGGGGATGAATTAGTAGATTTGGTAATGGGGTTAGTATTGGAGTTAGTACGTTGATTAGTATTTGGGTTAGTAGTGGAGTTAGTACGTGGATTAGTATTTGGGTTAGTAGTGGAGTTAGTACGTGGATTAGTATTTGGGTTGGCATTGGAAATAGTATTTGGGTTAGTATTGGAAATAGTATTTGGGTTAGTATTGGAAATAGTATTTGGGTTAGTATTGGAAATAGTATTTGGGTTAGTATTGGAAATAGTATTTGGGTTAGTATTGGAAATAGTATTTGGGTTAGTATTGGAAATAGTATTTGGGTTAGTATTGGAATTGAGGTACCTTATTTGAGGAGTTGGGCCCGAGTCCCGGTACCGCTGGAACTGGGCGTTCGACCGTTTCCCTGATTAGAATTTGCACTCTTTTGTTCACGTTGCTTATTATTGTATTCGCGCTTTCGGCACTGTTGAATATCATGACCCAAATTTTTACAATAACGACAGACCTTTGGTTCAGGGGCATTGGGATTCTTATTGACATTATTAACTTGCTCTCGCTTGGGAGGAAACTTAGGTAATACTGTAGGACTATTTAACTTGAACGATAATTTACGGCATTCGTTGGCTTCATGACCGAAGTTTTTACAGAATTGGCATTGTTTCCGTGGGGTAGCGGGAGTAACTTTTCGCTCAGTTTCTAAGAGTTTTTCCTCCTCTGCAGCGTAGTCTATGGCTCCTCGTAGAGTTTCGTGTTTAGTTGCTTTGAGAATAAGTTTGAGAGGGTGGCGAAGACCGCGTTTGAAATTATTTATTGCCATTTGCTGGTTTAGCTTCCTTATGGCGGTGCTACCTTCGGCGGTTTCGTCTTTTGTTGTTGAAATGTCAAGCTCCTCTAGTAGTTTCTCGATACGTGAAGCGTATTCGAGGACACTTTCGCGGGGACCTTGTTGTAGATTGAACATTTCGGTCTGTATTATTTGGGGTGAGCGATCTTTTGAAAATTCATTCTTTAGGGCTCGTTCTATTTCGGGCCAGGTGTTATATGTGTTATGACGCAAAATAACCTCATATGCTCTATCTGTTAGTTTGGACTTTATCAGATCCAGGAATTCTCCCTTGTGCTCTTCGCTAGTTGCACGCGTGTATTGAATTTTGCATACCTGAAGAAATCGGTGCAGACTTTTTGGGTCGCCATTGTATTCAGGGATTAGTTTTATGGCGTTGGACAATTTGAAGGAAGACATTTCCGGATCGTCTTTGATTTTGAATTTCTTTGAATCTGACGAGGATTTTTCGTCTAGAGTATTACTTTCCTCTGGGACAGTAGGGAGAGTAGGGGTGGTTTTGACTTTTGTTTGTTTGCTAACAGGAGAGGTTGGGACTTTTGTCTGTTTGCCACTTCTTAACGTTATAGCAATAGCCAGTTCTTTTGACATAGGGGGCGCAACTAAGGCGAAAAAGGAGAAAAGTTGGACACTAGATTAAATTGAAAAATAGAAAAATAGAAAAATAGAAAACACTCTCGTGGCGAGTAATAGGCAAGCAGAAAAAACACAGAATTAAGAACCCGATATAGCACATGAAATGGACATGGACCTATTGTCACGATAATGGGAGTATTTAATTTCCAAATTTTCCGACAGTAATGATATTATTTTTTTTTTACTATAGTAATCAGTCAGATCACAAAATCGTTATAAAATATTTACTCAGTATTCAAAATTGTTATAAAATATTCACTAAGTATTCAAAATTCGAAATAAACATTCAAAATAAGTATTTAAAATGCGAAAATCAAATTAAAATCAATATTCACTCAGTATTCAAATTCACTAAGTATTCAAAATTCAAAATAAACATTCAAAATAAGTATTTAAAATGCGAAAATCAAATTAAAATCAATATTCACTCAGTATTCAAATTCACTAAGTATTCAAAATTCAAAATAAACATTTAAAATAAGTATTTAGATTCGAAGATCATTAAAATCGTAGTATAGTAATGAATCATTCCTTTGTTTGGTAATTTTGTTGTAGTTAGCTTTTGTATATATAAGTAAGAATGTAAATAACTCCTAATAAGAACGCATGTGAGTGAATATTGTAGATGACTTAAACTTCTGAATGGCACTTTCTTTCAAATTTAATAATAATGTAATTTTTAGCTTACAAGTACAGTAATCCTGACATACTGAACGGGCTGGAATTCGATTCGTGTAGAGGTGTAGAGAGTGTGGGCACGCTCCTCCCACTATGTGTAGGCCGGGAATTGATCCTCCGACTTTCGATCCTGTTGCGGCTGTAGGTGCAGTGTTTTGAAAAAAAAAATACACCGGTTGAGAATTCGGCTTCGGCTGTAAGGTGTGGGCACGCTCCTCCCACTATGTGTAGGCCGGGAATTGATCCTCCGACTTTCGATCCTGTTGCGGCTGCGGGTGCTGTGCCGTTTGAGAATTCGAGAGAGATTAAGAGCTTAGTAGTGCGCCGTGCCGTTCCCAGTGACCCTTTTAACGTGACGGAAGGGACGAAAGGAATTTAGCACAGAATTAATGGCACACTTTTAGATTCACTTTCAATATTTAAAACACTGGATCCACCGTCGCGGGATCCCACCGCTGCCACCAATTTGTTACCGGGCCAAGCTATTACCGGGCCTGGGAGAGAAAAACGGTCTTGGTGGATAAGGAAAAGGAAAAAACAACAATTCACTTTATTTAAAACAACAATTCACTTTATTTAAAACAACAATTCACTTTATTTATTTATTATGTTGTGCTAGCAAAATAGAAAAATTAATTAAATGACAAAGAAAGATTGGAGCGCGACGCGTCCGTATTGGATGGAGACCGAATTTACTCTGGGGAAAAGGAGCTGTTGGTTTCTTACACGAACTCAACTATCGCGTCGAAAATGCGATGAAGTCAGCGCATTTTCAACGGGTAAAATTGATAAGGCAGAGGAAATTGAAATATGAGAAAGAATTTTATGCAGCTTATGGTTCGTTGGAATATGTTTATTCTGCGTTTCAACGGATCATAAGCTGGTATATTAAATTTATTGCTGATAAAGCAATGCAAGAAAACATGCGCAGTTGAATTTATGTTTGAGTTAGAATTTATGCAGCTTATGGCTCGTTGAAATGTGTTTTCTGCATTTCAACGAATCATAAGCTTTATTGCTGATAAAGCAATGCAAAAGGCCATGCGCAGTAGTGAAATTGAATTTGCGTAAGAATTTCACAACACCGTGCGTCGTTCAGAGGGAGTGGATACAATTTGAGAGGGCCACCTCTCTTACACACCAACTCCTCTAACACGAATTACGGCAGATTCGAGCCTGTTAATCGCATGTTCATTAATGTGAATAGAAATATTGATGTTTTTAGCGTGAGCATTAGTAAGGACGTCCTCAAAAGGAGTCCTTTCATCAGGCGCGGATCTAGAATTTTGTTTTTGGGGGGGTCACGGAATTAAAAGTGGCGAAAAAAAATTTTTACTCCTAAAAAAACAAAAACAAAATTAACAAAACGAACAAAACTAACCGAATTTTCTGGTGGATTAAAAACAAACGTGCCCTAATGTGTTTTTGAGGAAGACGCGCCCTTTCTTGTGAGTGCAGCTAACTTCAGAGTTTGCAAATCAAAACATATAGAAAGAGTATAGATCAATTAGTCCAGGAGAGATAGCGGAAAAGTATTCAAAAGTTGAAATAAATCTACCCTGAGATTTTTCGACTCTATAATTAAGAGAAAAATCGTAGGAATTCAATGAATGTGTTTTGGAAAAAATCGGTCCAGGAGAACAGGTGGAAAAAAGCTAATAATGGTAGCGAAAACACGTTTTTCAATGTTAGGTGCGAAAATTTTTTTTTTGGAAAACAAAAAATAGTACGTAATAGCGCTTAAAAAGACGAAAATTATGAGTTTTGGAGAATTGAAATCGGTCAACAGGTTTGTGCAAAACAAAACAAAAACCACGAAATATGGCCATTTTTTGACATTTAATTACAGGGACTATTATTATCGTAGAGCCTTGTTTCAGGGCTGAAATTTTGGCTTCTATTAGTGCCTACCTACAATAAAAATTTCATCCAAAAATAATTATAACTTTTCGCGTAAATCTCAAAAATGTAAAAACAGCCGTTTCAGAAAAAAGTTTGAACAAGGCCCACGGTGGTGCTAGAGTTATTTTGAAAAGCCCTATTTATTCTCGAAGAGTTACTCTACGAACCCATTTTCATGAAAAGTTGGTGAGGCTCGAATTAATACCTCATAAACACGTTTGAAAACAGGCACTTTTCTTGATTTTCAGAAAAAGCGCCTTTTGGGCGAAGGGAAAGTGAAATATGGTGTGGATTTCTATTCAGTAGATTTCGAGAAATCAAAATTTTTTCCTGTCAGGCATATATGGAAACGCTCGAAATGCCTACGATTTTTCTCTTAATTATAGCGTCCAAAATTCGCAGGGTAAATTTATTTCAACTTTTTTTCTATCCCTCCTGGACTAAATCTGCTGTTGACCTTGAATGTCATTTTTTAAGGTTGTTTTTTTTAATTTGCAAAAAAGTTGGGTCGGTTTTGTGCGTTTGGTTATTTTTTGTTTTTGTTTTTTGAGTTGGGTCAATTTTGTTTTTTAAACAGCGCGCGCTTTTGAGCAGTGCCGCTGCTGGCATATGTGCAACTGCACGGGGCCCCGTGTGTTGGGGCCTCGCGAGCGAAAAATTGTTTTGGCAATAAAAATCATTTGAATTCATTATTTGCATATTTACTTCATCGAATGAACCACACAAATGAGTACGAGCCACAGAAATCAGCATATGGGCCATAGTTCTGTCACGGGTACGGGCAATCTGCGAACGAAGCGAGCGAAAAAATTTTTTGAACTCTCTGGGGCCTCTCAATTGTCTAGCCGCGGCACTGCTTTTGGGGGGGTCATGACCCCCGTGACCCCCCTTGAATCCGCGCCTACTTTTCATTCGCAGTTGACTGACTTTTCTTGCACGCTTCTTTGTGTATTGCATTTCTTTCTGTTTTAATTGAATGTGCAATCTCTGGACGGTCGCATCTCGCATGTAGGAATGTGCGAGGTGTGACCTTCTCGGGATTGCATATTCAATTTATATGTTGCATGCTTTAGTTGAGCCTATCTCAGTGCTACTTGTGCTGAGCTGGTAAATTTTTCTTGGCCCAGCTAAGAAGTGTACCATCTGAATTAGAAGGATTAACTCTATTGCATGATTGTATTGCATGTATTTATTTATTTATAATTTTATCATCGTGTATTATTTTGTACAATTGTGCGTGAGTTCGATGTGCGAGGCAAATCACTGGAACTTATTTTATTTATGGCATATGATTGAAACTGCTGAATTTCGGTTTCTAAATCGGTATTAAGGTCTTGTCGTATTCTGATGTTTGACGAGTGATTTGCAAAGATTGGTGCACTTCTCTAGAGTGATTTCCGGGTCTTGTAATACCTTGGTGACTTTTCGGAAGGTTTGCAAAATTTCGTCCCACATGATCAACATGAGTACGAACTCTAATTCCTGTAGTTTATCTGACAAAGAACCAAGCAACTCATGTTTTGGATATAACGAAAACAAAATTGTCTCGGGATAAGCAATACTCATAGGCCCTTCGCAGACTTGTCCATAATTTCAAACCGGTTTTAATATGAGTTCAATAGTACACTCGGAACTCACTTTTCTCCATCATTTTCGTGTAACGATTGTAATGCCTATGGAGTAGTGTGGGGTGCAAGCACAGCGAAGCAGCTTTGCCGAGAACGAAAACATGCTTGTGTTAGTGTAATGGACGGTGAAACCAGAAAATGTTTGGGTGAACAAATGATGGAAAATGATGGAAGAAAAACTGTCTTTCCTGCGACCCCTTGCCTATAAAACCGGTTTTTGTTTTGATGTTATGGAAAAGTGTGCGGAAGGCCATAGTCTTGTTTTTATTGTCTTGGATGAAGACAAAAGTTGACTTGAAGCTAAAAAAAATTACGAAACCGATGATATTATAATTGAATAAAATTCAAGTTCTAAAATCGGTCTTATTAGTTGTGATACATTTTTAGAGCTTGAAAGTCCGGTAAACGAAAAAAGTCCGGTGAATTAAGAATTTAGTTTCTTTAGTAAAAAATTAAACAATCTTATTTCGAGAAAAATATATCTTGGTCGAAAAATATAAGTATTGCTTGGCTCAAGAATTTCCAGTGTCTTACTCTGAGACAGCATTCTCATGTTAAGACTGAAAAATTTTTCTACTCAAGACAACGAAACGAAGACTATCGAATTGCTGGAATCAAGACAATTTTTTTATCAGTTTACCCTAGCTCTAAATAATAATTTTCCTATGGTCAATAACTGAAGGGTACACACTACATCCTTCTCGGACCACAAGTATATCTCCTTTGATATAAACCTGGGGGGAGGAAAGGCAGAGCCTTACAGAAACCCCAAGAGAACCAACTGGGATCAGTTCAGAGAAATAACTAAAGCTAGACTGGCAAACGCACCAAAGGGCGGAATCAAGTCGAGCAATGAGCTTGACAAAATGATTAACACTCTTGAAAATGCCTTGAGCACGTCATTCAGGGAGTCATGCCCAGTTAAATATAGTAAGAAAACTTTTCCACCGTGGTGGACCGAAGAGTTATCAGATCTTAGACACTTAACCAGAGAGATTTTCAATATCTCCTATAGACGCAAATATTGGAAACCCTACAAGGCTGTATAAGAAAGCGGTGAGGGCCGCAAAAACCCAACCATGGAGGGATCACTGTCATGCCATCGAGAGTCAGCCAGGCTCGGCAAATTTCTCTCTAAGCAACCCTGTCGACCATCCTATATCAAACGAAGGCACATGGACAGAGTCTTCAGGTGAAGCCCTGGAACTTCTCCTAAAAACCCACTTTCCCGGCTGTCAAGAAGTCGCCCTCAGCAGGAGCACAGAGCCTCTAATGGAAGCGGCAGTGCCGTGGGAGGAAACCTGCCAAGCTGTCACCCTGGAAAAGGTGCCTTGGGCGATGCATAGTTTCTCCCCGTACAAGTCTCCAGGCATGGACATCATAATGCCTGGGTGGGGCCCTCTCGCCTCTACTATGGCTCATGGCAATGGACGAGATCCTAAAGACACTAGAGAGCTACAGAATAAAGGTAGTTGCCTATGCCGACGACATGGTGATATTAGTATCCGGAAAATTCATCCACACAATCAGTGAGATTATGGAGTTGGCACTTGGAAAGGTTAGCGCTTGGTCCAACCGCTGCGGGCTATCCGTCAATCCGGAAAAGACAGTGGCCTCGATTCCCAAATCCGGCGGATCGAAAGTGAGTGCGGATTTGACACTTAATGTCCAAAATGCCGTATGTTTAAGTTGAGATTCATTAATTTAGTTGTCGGAGATCGTTTACAGGTTGGCATTGCTATACGTTTAGATTCACGATTACACACACGGCGGATTAGGGAATCGCAAAGTGTCAAATCCGCACTCTTCTGATCCGCCGGATTCGGAATCGAGGCCAGTACTGATGCTTTTCACCAACAGGACTAAAATGCCCGCCTTTAGTCTACCTTCACTAAACGGTCGAGCACTGAGTTTATCCAAGTCAGCTAAATATTTGGGTCTTATTCTGGACCCAAAGCTGAAGTGGAGATTAAACATCGAAGAAAGAGCAAGGAAGGCCAGTATAGCTTTTTATGCCTGTAAGCAGACTTTCGGCAAGAGATGGGGTTTGAAGCCGGACATGGTGCTCTGGCTATACACGGCAATGATTAGACCAGTGCCGTATGGTGGCTCGATCTTGGCAAAGAATATAACAGATCCAGACTGAGTCAAGTCCAAGAAATGGCCTGTTTCGGAATAACGGGCGCGATGTGCACAACTCCAACGGATGCGCTCAACGTAATTCTCGATCTGCTGCCACCTGATTTATACATCAGGGAGTAGGCGGCCTGTACCGCCCTCCGACTACGTGAAGCGGGTTGCTGGGTCGAGAAGACCTATGGGCACAGCAATATACTGCGCTCTCTACCACAGGAAATGGTATCAGGACCTACGGACTACATGGTAGCAAAATTAAATTTCGGCAGTGACCTTAATATCCGCATCCGTACCAGATAGGAATGGGAATATTTCCAACCCGACAAGGACCATGACATTGTCCTGTACACAGACGGATCCAAATCGGAGTCGGGTGTAGGGGCTGGAGTGTTTTCCCATCAATTAATTTACAAAAAAGCTTCCGCCTGCCTAACTTCGACAGCGTTTTCCAAGCAGAACTTCTGGAAATTTTCCATGCCTGCCTAGCAATGCAGTCAAATCCAAGGCCGGGAGCCAGGGTAATTCTGTTATCAGATAGCCAAGCGGCCATCAAGGTATTAGGCTCCGCCCGTATAACTTCCAGGCTTGTCGACAACTGCCAGGAGCTCTAGTCCTTGGCCGGGAGGTATAGGGTCACTCTACAGTGGGTACCGGGTCACAGGAACATCGAGGGCAACGAAAAGACAGATGAATTGGCCACACTGGGGACCACTCTCGCATGCACACCGGTGGAGAATGTACAGAAGCCTCTGTGCGTTCTAAAGAGAGACATCTCCATGTACTTTCTCTCAGTAGCTGGCTCCAGATGGAGAAGCCTATTATCATGTGTCAAGTCTAGGAAGACTTGGTCTTGTTATAACAAACAAAGATCGCGAGGCCTTTTGGTGATGCAACGCAAGGATATTGCCAGAATCGTGTCAATAATAACGGGACACTGGCTAATTGGGGAACATGCAGCCAGATTGAGAATTCCGCATAACACACACTGCCGCAGCTGCGGAGAAGAACAGGCCAATGAGACAACTGAACATTTTCTTTGCGAATGCCCAGCTCTGACCAATATCAGACACCGTGTATTTGGAAGCCTCTTCTTAAACGATTTGGGGGATGTTTCGAAACTTAAAATCGGAGATTTGATCCGGTACCTAAATTTGACGGGATGAATCTAAATCCCTATCTCAATATTTCTTTCACGCAAAAGTTTTTCACGAGTGCGGCTACAAAACGGCACACTTTAGCGCCAATTGTGTCCCAGCCTACGACTTGGATGGGACTGCCGCTTCTACCTACCTACGTACCATCTGCTTTGCCTGCTCATCACCCGTGTGATGAGTTTTCCACTCAATAAATGTAAGAAAACGCTCTATTGGCTGCCCATGTTTTACATGCGTGGCGTGGGTGGGGCAAGGGCGGTGATCGGTTATATCGCAAATCAGCAAGCGAGCACGCAGGGTCACGACCCCAACGTCAACGCAATATCTGTAAACCGGTTGAGAAACTGTTGAGGTAGACTACTTTCAATAGTATTTGCAGACATTTGGATTGAGCAACTATAAATGCATAGTTCCTGTGATATAAAAATTTATATAATTTGCTGGAATCTTTTTATTCTAGAATAATCAATACAAAACTATTTTAAATTCAGAAGGAAGGAATTTCCTCAGTTTCAGTTTTTATTACTGCAGACGAACGATTAAACAGATCATCTATGATTAAGAATCCATCTATATCAAAATCCTTATCTTCTACCAATGGAAAATCATCTTCTTCCCCCATTAGTATAATTTTCGTCATGTCCTCGTTAATACTTTTAATAAGTGTTTCCTCCTCTAAAGTAAATGCATCGGGTGCAGTAGAAGCATCTTCACTTGGTAACTGCTTTCTTACGTCTGTTGCCAACTGATGAAGTTTACTAATATTTTCCAAAAACTGAGCTATCTCACTTCTTTGTGAAGCACTATTCTTACAAATATCGGAATATTGACTCTTAACTTCTAGAAATTCATTAAAAATGTCTTCGGCTTCTGGCAAATCTAACGTACTTTCACTCATGGTCGAGGATGGACTTCCTGAGATATTTATTGTTGTTAATGAATCGGCACGAGCTTTTTTAGGTTTCTGAAAAACACTTGGAAGAGTTTCTAAGATGTTGAGACAATTTCTATATTCATCACTTTGTAAAAGAGTTGCTTCTCCTGAGACATTATCAGTGTGCAGCACAGTTACTTCAGGTTCTTCCACATTTCCTTCAATTTTAACTTCCTGCTTTATTGCTTCATCTTCATCAATTAGATTTTTTCTTAGCAGCTTTTCAATTTCATCGATATTATTAACTACGTATTGTGATATTTTGTTAAATGATTCCTCGGAATTTTCTTCCATTTTAAACTATTTTAAAATTCAAATACTTGCTTGTTCTTCTTTAATGAACTTTTTACTTAGGTTAAGATCTTTTTAAATATGAAATTAAAGGATTTTTTTGTGGCCTTGCCATATTGAATTAATACCGATATTTTAAAATTATGTTAAAAACATTGTTTTACAACACATAAGTTCATAATTTAAAAATTTATTGATTATTTTTGTAAAACTAAAAGCATTTTAAATTATTCCATTAAAAATACATCAAAAAAAATTACAGAAATATTTCCCAATATTATTGACATTTCTCCCCCTTTACTCTTTTTGGCACTGTGCTTTTGAGTGGAGGACTTTTTACATAATTCACCCTCAACCAAAAAACGAGTATAAATTTCTTTGATAATTTTTAAAAGCTTGTATATTTATTAAGTGTGATTAATTTATAGGTTTAGAAAATGCCAATAACACAAGCTGTACGCGGTTTGAGTAGCGTTATTACAACGGCAACGCGTAATGTAGCCTTACGAAGGATCTCTACATTGCGACCAAGTACTCAAACGTTAAACAGGATTATTACGCCGGCTACATTTACAGGAGTGATTAATGTAAATATTTTATAATAATTGTTATCATTTAATGCTTTCTGCAATTGATTCCTACTGGTGTATATATTAAAGCAAAGGTTATCGATACATAACCTTAAATAAATATAGACTGCTGAAGGATTAGCAAAAAATAGTGACAACGCTAGGAGTTGCTTTCGGTGTATTATATAAGCAGAAACTCTTTCATTAAGAGCTGCTTCTATTTGAGCGCTGAGTACTACTGAACTTGGTTCCAGGGTTTGGTATTTTGTGAAAGTAATGAAGATCTAGGTTTTAATAGTATAGTGGAATGGAAGGAAGAAATCCTAAGTTTCTAAGGTATATAATCCGACTTCTATTGTACGCAATTCCAGAGGAAAAATTATTTGAATAGCAGGTCTACTCTTTGAATTTTGTCGGGCCATCATCATTATGTTCATTCATACATTCATCATTTTCATTCGTTATATTACGATCCAATAGTATTATTATTATCCTGTTTTACACCTCTCGGGAGCATAGGGCTTCCACAAAGCTTC
Source organism: Thereva nobilitata (assembly GCA_963855945.1). NCBI lineage: Eukaryota > Metazoa > Arthropoda > Insecta > Diptera > Therevidae > Thereva > Thereva nobilitata. Next base: position 130,432,716 of record OY979696.1, read on the forward strand.
TCCATCGGGATCTATTTTGAGCTATCCTCTTGGTTTCAATACAGGTTTTTTTTGTCAACATTTTTGATTTCTTTCATTATTGCCCTTCTCCATGTATTTTTAGATCTACCGACACCTCTACTTCCTTGCGGATTCCATTCAAGTGCTTTTTTCGTTAAAGCATTTTATTTTCGTAGGGTGTGCTCTATCCACGTCCATTTTCTTTTCTTTATCTGTTTGATAATTAGTTCTTGTTTTGTGAAATTCCATAATTCTAAGTTTGATATTTGCCTCAGCCAGAAAATTTGACATATAATGCGTAGAGATTTATTGACGAAAACTTGTATTTTGTTAATATCCGCTCAGTTTATGAGTCAGGTTTCACTACCATAGAGTAATATGGATGCCACCCAGGAGTTGAAAATACTTAATTTTAGATTTTTAGATAGTTGCGGCGATTTCCACACTTTCCATGATCTGTTGAATACACCTCTAGCTTTTTTAATCCTATTCAAAATATCCTTCCTTGCACCTGCTTCCGTGGTAATTATACTACTGAGGTAATTGAACTCCACGTCTTCTATTGTACTGTCTTTTATTATTCTTCTTCGATGGCTCTACAGTGCAATTCGAGCCTTGGTCTCCATCAGCTTCTTCCTTCAGACCTCTCTCTGTTGCGCACCTTGTCTCCAGTTTCCGATGTTGAGGAGTTTTGCTGCATCAGCCTTGACACTGTCTGTGGTTTGCCAACTGGTCTTTGTAGTAAATACAGGGCTTTCTTTGGTATCCTTGAGTCATCCATTCTTTGGACATGGCCGGCCCAACGTAAGCGCAGTAGCTTCGCATGTGTGGAAAGTTTACACTCTTTGTAAAGATCGTACAATTCGTGATTGTAGCGTATTATCCATGCGTTATCGGTTCGGCCGTATATCCTTCGGTCGGAGAACCTTCTTCTCAAATAGAGTTTTGTAGATTCTTATTTTCGTTTTTCTGTGGATGTCTCTGGATTTCATTACTGGCAGTAGTGAGAAGTATGTTCTATTTGCGGGGTTTATTCTTCTTTCCACATCTATCGTCTCATCGTTGTCTTCGCTGACTGTGTATCGTCAGGTAGTTATATTGGTTTGCTCGTTCGAGGTTATATTTTCCCCAGGTGGTGTTGTGGTTTCTTCTTCTTTCTACCCTCGACTGAATAAGAATCTTGCTCTTGTCTGCATTTATTTGCAGCCTTATATGTTTAGCTTCATCTTCTAATTCTGTGAACATTTCTCTAAGGTATGACAGTGATCTGGCAAGGCAGTTTATGTCATCGGCATATCCTGCCAACTGTTTTAATTTGTTAAGCAGGGTTGCGTTCGCATCAATGTTTACTTTACAAATTACTCCTTCTAGGGAGAGATTAAATAGCATGGGTGCCAACCAATCGCCCAGTTTTAAGCCTTGCTTGACTGGGAAGGACTCCGTCAATTCTCCTTGTATTCTGACTGTGCATCCTGTGTTCTCCATTGTCATTTTTGTTAACTTTACTATTTTTAGGGGATGTTTAGGACCAACATCGTCGCATACTTTTTTTCCCTGTCGATGCTGTCGTATGCTTGTTTGAAATCGATGAAAAGTTGATACACGTCAATGTTGTATTCCCAGCATTTTCGGAAAGAGTTGGTCCGTTGCCTTATTGAAAAGAGTTGGTCCATTGCTGACATATTTCTTCTGAATTCAGCTTGGTATTCACTTATTGCGGCTTCTGGATAAGGTTCCAGTCTGGCTTTGATAATGTTTGTCATTAGTTTGTATACTGTGCTTAGAAGAGATATGCCTCTATAGTTTGCACAGTTGAATTTGTCCCCTTTCTTGTGAATTGGGCAGATAATGCTTTGCTCCCATTCTGCAGGCATTTTTTCATTCCTCCATATGCAGCATATTAGTTCGTGTATAGCTGCTGAAAGCGATTCACCTCCTTGTTTGATCAGCTCTGCTGGGATGTTGTCAATTCCTGGAGATTTGTTGTTTTTAAGGCTCTTATAACACTTTGTACTTCATCCATGGTTGGTACATTTGTTTCTCTGATGTCATCGTTATATTGTAGACGGGGTTCTGGTACATGTACGATGCTTTCATTTTCGTTCAGCGGCTCGCTGAAAAATTGCTTCCACCTTTTCTTTACATCTTCGCTGCTTGTGACTATTGTTCTACATATACCGGAGGAGGGTTTGAAGCCTTTCTTGAAGAAGTTTACTTCCTTGTAGGCTTGCCGTGTTTTGTTCTGTCTAAAGTTTTCCTCTGTCCTCAAGCTGTAATTGTTGAGGAATTGTCTTTTCTTCTTCCTACAAATGTTTTTTGCTGTTCTTCTCGTTTCCTCGTATTTCGACTTCTTGCTCCTCGTCGGTCTCTCTAAGTATATTTTTCTATTTTTATTTCTGGCCTTTATAGCTGCTTTGCATTCCTCGTCGTACCTTTCACTGACTCTGCCTGTGCGTTTGTAGCCTACAGTTTGCTTCATGACATCTGTCAGTGTCGTTTTCAGTCTTATCGATTTCCCTCTACCCTGTCTGTATTATTTATGTTTGGACCTATCCTTTCTGCTAGTGTTGCCTGATATCTCTCCAATACAGACTGTTCTTGGAGACGGGCAACATCGAATTTCTTTTGTTTGTTATTACTTTTTCCTTGAGTGGACAGCCGACATCTGAATCTAGCTTTAACTAGGAAGTGGTCTGATTTAAAATTAGTATCTCTACATGATTTTACTTGGAGGATATTGAAAGCTGCCCTTCTGTCTATGAGTATATGGTCTATTTGATTGCAGTATCTTTCGCTGCGGGATTGGCAGGTGTATTTGTGGATGCCTTTTGTTGGGAAATATGTTGAGCTGACGATCATATTTTTGCTCATTGCAATTTTGGCGTTGATGTCTCCTATTACCATTTTGATGTCATTGGAAGGGGCCGTGTCATACGCGTGTTGGAGCTTATAATATAAAGTGTCCTTTGTCGTGTCCGCTTTCTCTTCCGTCTCCGCATGTGCGTTTATGATTGAAAGTGTGAAGAATTTCGTTCCGAGTCGTATTGAACAGAGTCGTTCACTTATTGGCTTGAACTCTATGACATTATCTATAATTGACTTGTGTATTACGAAGCCTACTCCTAAGTGATGCTCCCTTCCGCAGCTGTAGAAAATTCTGTAGTTACCAAGGTCCATTGTCCCGTCTCCTATCCATCTGATCTCTTGCAACGCAAGTAATTTTATATTATATATCCTTACTTCGTCTTCGACTTAACTGCTGCAGTTCTGTACATACTTTTCGTGTTCCATGTTCTGAAAATCATTTCCAGGTGTTCACTGTACTACTTGAATTCCTTGGACCATCTTTTTATAAATCCTAGGACTGAATTGCCCTTACATAACGCTCCTTTAATCCCTCATGGGACATAGGGCGGAAACAGTTGCCCTCCAGCGGACTCTGTTTTGTGCGACAGCTTTCAGCTCTGACCAGGATCTCCCAGTTGTGGCGGCCTCTGTTAATAGGTTTCTCCTCCAAGTTGTTCTAGGTCTTTCGACTCGACGGGTTCCTTGCGGATTTCAGTCGAGGGCCTGTTTGGCTAGATTATCGTCTTCGCGTCGCAAGGTGTGGCCAATCCAATTCCATTTCCTTCGCCTGATTTGGTCGTCTATCCTTTCTTGGTCAGCACGGCGCCTTAGTTCTTCATTTGAAATTCTATCTTGTCAGCGGATTTTTAGGATACGACGTAGGCATCTGCTGATGAAAACTTGTAGGCGCCCCGTGATGAATTGGGTGACTTTCCATGTTTCGCAACCATACAAAAGAACTGCCTTAACGCTGGAGTTGAACAGCCGCAATTTGGTGTTAATTGAGATCTCCGTTGATCTCCATATGTGAGAGAGGCATGCATATGCGCTTCGTTCTTCATTTATTCTGGAACTGACGTCTTCTTCTGCATCGCCATGTTCGGTAATAATGTTACCGAGGTAACAGAATTTATCTACCAGTTCCACGTCGCGGTTATTCAGCGCTGTGCGTTCAAGGATGTTTGCATTTATCCGCATTTCTTTAATTTTAGTCGGATTTAGCCTTAAGTCTGCTGAACTACTTTCTGTTGCCAAATTGTTTAACATGTTTTTAAGGTCCTGGTGTCTGTGGGCCAGCAAACAGATATCATCCGCGTAGTCGAGATCCTTAAGGCGGTCTTGCAATCCCCATTGAATGCCACCTGTTCTACTATCTAGAGCGCTGACAAGGATGTCATTTATTACTAAAAGAAATAGTAATGGTGAAAGTAGGCATACTTGTCGTACTCCTGAGCTCACTTCAAAGCTGTCGGATAGTTTTCCATTGTGAAGAACTCTGCATTGTCTTCTAAGCGTTCGATCTACTACCTCTCTTATCCTAGATAGTAATATATGGGACAAGAATTTTCCCACCATAGATAATAGACAGATGCCTCTCCAATTGTCACATATAGGTGTTCCATGTTATTTTCAGGATTGGCTGTAGCGCATCTGCTATGAGGCTTGGGTCGGCTTTCAACAATTCTGGCGGGATGCCATCTTTTCCAGCTGCTTTACCATTGGCCATTGCATGAATTGCGGCTACTATTTCAGTCTTGGATGGAGCACGAGTGCTGATTCTTATTGGCTGTGCATTGTTTCCTGAGGTTCCTGTGTAAATGAACCATTCAGGGCGGCGAAGAAGTAATCTCTCCATCTTTGGAGTTGCTCCTCGTCGTTGCACAGCAGCCTTCCATCCGCACTCTTTACGGCATGCTTTTTAGTAGAGTGCTTTCCCGAGAGCTGTTTAGTGATTTAGTACAGCATCTTACTGTTGCCTGGGTTTTCCGCTTTCTCTGCGAGCTCATTTATCTGCCGCCTTTTATCGCGCCGGACACTTCTCTTTACCTCCGCCCGGTGCAATTGGGAGTATTCCCGTTCAAGTTGTTGTCGTTTTTCCGGGTCTCTTGTAGAGTTTACGTTATTTTTGAGGGCCCTTCTGCATTCTATTTTTTGCCAGGTTGTGTCGGAGATCCAGTGTTGCTGGTTTCTTTGGACATAACCGATGCTTGTTTCCGCTGCTGTTATTATAGAGCCCTTTATTGTGCTCCACAGCCCTTCAATATTTGTGTCGTCAGAAGCACATTGCTCGTTTAAGATTTGTTGCAGATTCCCAGCAAATTCTCTCCTTTTAGTGCTCTCCCGCAGAAGGTGTACGTTAAACCGTCTACGGTTTACGGCATCTCGTTGGACGTTTCTGATTGCGGTGATGTTTAGGCGGATAGTTGCCACTACCAAATGGTGGTCACTTCCAGTATCTGCTTCCCTAAAGCTCCTGACATCCTCCAGAATAGTTCTACATCTGCGGCTGACGGCCACGTGATCTATCTGATTTTTCGTTCTACCATCGGGCGATACCCAGGTCTCCTTGTGTATCTTCTTGTGACAAAAGTAAGTTCCACCTACCATGAGTTGATGGGAACTACACAAGTCAACGAAAAGCTCACCGTTGTTATTGGTAACTTGGCTAAGGCCTTGATTTCCAATTGTGTGTTCAAGGCCGGTGTTGTTGGGGCCGATCTGTGCGTTTAAGTCACCCATCAAAACAATGATGTCTCCCCTTGGAATAGAGCGAAAAACCTCATTCAGTCGCATATAGAACTCGTCTTTGATGTCTGCGTCTTCAGTTGGAGCGTAGCATTGGACTATCGTAGTTCTTCTTAGTCTGGTAAGTAGGCGCACGGTAATAATCCTCTCAGAAACTGGTGACCAGCTGATGAGGCTGGTCCTGGCTTCATTGGTGAGTATTACGCCAACGCCATTCCTACGGTTTTCAGTTTCGTTTCTCCCAGAATATAAGAAGGACTCACCGTTTGGGCAGATATGCTCCCCCGCATTCGGCCATCTGGTCTCGTTGAGTCCCATGACCTTGATTTTATAGCGGTTCATCTCGTTGAGGACTTCATCCAGCCGTCCATCAGCAAGCAGCGTTCTCACATTCCATGATCCGATTCGTGTCCTGGTTCGAAAAGCAAAGGTCGTCGTCGTGCTGTCCATCCGGTTCCGAGGCATTGTTTGCCGATTCGTAGCAATTATGTGTTTTATAGGAGCGGCTTGCTAACTCTCAGCCCAACCGACTTAGAACTCTGTTTTGTGGCGCAGAGAATTCGCCATTCGACCGTCTCCCGTTAGCTCCTTCCGAAGAAGTACCCTAGGGGACACCGCGCGGGGTGGGATTAGGACTTGCTAACAGAGCGGCTAGGTGTTCGTCTGCAGTGACTCTTCTCGGGTTTTGGCAGAAGTGACAAATCGGGTGCCACCATCTTCCGAGGTCTTTGTTAGCCGTTCGCCCTCCAATTAATTGCCGAATTGACCTTGGAAGAGATATAATTGATGTGGGTGGAGAAATCCAACTTACTTTCTAACCTAACCCCTAGTTCGATTACAGTTAGTACGGGAGATCTTGTTATCGAGAAAAGTATAGTCATAAGTTATAACGCCACGTTTCCTACAAAAAGTCATGACCTCACATTTACTAATATTAAGGACCAGGTTGTTGTTGGAACACCAAGAATAGAAGGTGTTTAGGTCTGCTTGCAGAAGTTTGCAATCCTCGATACTCTTTATGTTGCGGTACAGTTTGATGTCATCGGCGTAAAGAAGGATTTTACAGTGCCTTAGCAGGGTAACGATGTCATCAATTGATAAAATAAAAAGAAGAGGACCAAGATGACTTTTTTGCGGGACACCAGAGGACGCTTCGATGTTTCTAGATTTGACTCCGCGGAATAGAACCTGGTAGGTTCTGTCGGCTAAGTACGACTGGAACCATACCACCAGGGAATGCGGAAAGCCTATTTTTTTAGTTTTAGAACTATAATAGAGTGAGAGAGCTTGTCGAAAGCTTTACTGAAGTCTGTGTAAACACAGTCAGTTTGGCAGCCAGTGACGAAGCCTCGAACAGTGTGAGAAGAGAACGCCAGTAAATTAGTAGTAGTGGAACGAGCTGCAAGAAACCATGTTGGTTAGTTGAGATAAGTCTCTTGCAGACAGGGGCGATAGCAGAATAAATAATAGATTCGAAAAGTTTTGGTATACACGATAACTTCGCAATTGGTCTATAATTAGATATTATAAAAGAGTTCTTAGATAAGGTTGGGAAGCACCCTTTATTTAGGGATTTTTGAAATAAACATAGGAGAGGAGACAGTAGGGCCTCTGCACAGGATTATACAATAGCAGGCTGGACACCATCAGGGCCGGAAGAAAAATCTTGTGGAAGATCATTTATATGTTTCGAGATATCTTCCGTGGTTATAGACAGAGATAAGTTTTGAGCCGTTTGCATTGCATGGATATGTCGAAGATTGTCATCAGGTTGGAAGACAGGAGACGAGAAAGATGTGAGGAGAACGATGCGACCTTGCCGCAAATCTCGGATGAATTAGAACTGAGCGAGTTATCGTATTGCATGGTGTTTGGGTAATTATCAACTTTTTTCTTAGAGTTGATAAATTGAAAAAATGTTCTGGGGTCACCATACAGTTTACCTTCCATGTTACAAAAGTACTTCTTCTAGAGAGCTTCGGAGAGAGCATGTACAACATGACGGAGTAGCTGTAGAAAGGTCGACTTCTATGCTTACAAAAAATATGTGCAATAAAAATCATATTAAATTTGCGAATTGATAAATATGTTGCGTTGGCGTCGCCACGGTTGGATGTGGCTTGTGGAGCAAACCCCAATTAAGAGAATTAAAACTCATTAACATGCGTTGCAGCAGTACAGATTTACTTAAATCTGTATAAATACCATAAATAGCATAGCATTAACAGCAGATCTTAATATTATTGCAAACCGTTTTTAATATCGAAATCTCTAATCTTCGTGAAAGGTGATATTTTGTATTACGTACTTTAAATATGTAACCATTTACAGCATTTACAGTATTTTGAGAAGAATTTAATCTATTGCAGAAAGCATATTTTAGTAATTAATTTAATTATATTTTAAAAATACCAAAAACTTACATCCAGAAATTTTCCCTGCAACAAACTTTTAAAAATTCATACTCGACAAAACCATCTCTAGATGATATTCGTACTAGGGTGTTAAAAGTGGTTGCAGCTTATGATAAAGTTACTTCTGATAAGGTAAATATGTCAAATGAATGGACTTTACTAATCGTTTTTTTTTTGTTCTTGTTTTCATTTCATATGAAATTCAGGATAAAAGATGTTTATGGCAATCGCAATCGATACACGTTCGTAATTATTCAGCAAAACCTCCATTGTCATTGAAATTAATCCAGGATCGAGTAATGCTTGTTTTGCAACTTTACGATAAAATCACTCCCACAAAGGTAATAATCATTATTAGTTTGAATATTTTATATAAACTTTGGTTTCTTTTCCTAACTCTAATATCGATTGCTGTTGCCAATAAAACGTGCTTCAATTTGAAGGGAATTTGGAAGTAATCAATTATGCTAAGAGCCCTCATCCAATTATTTCCAAATTTCTTTTTAAGCATATTTATACAGAAAAATAGTTATCATTTCTTTCGCATTTTTATAGCTATCTCTTGAATCACATTTCATGAATGATCTAGGATTGGATTCTCTTGATCATGTAGAAGTAATCATGGCTATGGAAGATGAGTTCGGCTTTGAAATTCCAGATACTGATGCAGAGAAACTACTTAAACCTGCCGATATAATTAGATATGTTGCTGATAAAGAGGATGTGTATGCATAAGAATTTCTGAATGGAAGAAATTAAATAATATTTTTCCCCCAAATAAGAATTCACATTGTTTTCTTTTTATTAAAAAAACATTTAGGAACCAAATTAAAAATTTCCTTAATTTTTTTATGTTGTTTATAGTTATCGCATACAATTAAAATAATTCTGTCGTACAGAATCAAGATGGATTTTTAGTTTTTATATTTGTAAACATAAAAGAAATTGTTCTAGCATCCAATAAGCCATGTAGGCATTTAGTTAATAAATTTAAAATAAAGTGATTTTTTTGTTTTTTTTGTTGAGGCCCATCCTGTTTTGTAGGATAGCGGAGAATATCTTATACGCGGTACTCAACAATGTTATACTGCGATAATTAGTGCACGTTGTGATATGTCCTTTTTTATGTAGCGGGCACACGATGCATTTTTCCAGTCTTCTGGCATCGATTCCTGCTCCCATACTTGCACAATTAATTCATGAATCGCTAAGTGTAGAGTAGGCCCTCCATATTTAACCAGCTCCGCGGGGTTGCCTTCTGCACGCGCCGCCTTGTTGTGTTTGTGCCGGTTTATGGCTTTACTAACTTTTTCTAAGCTTGGTGGCGGCAGAGTAGGTTTATCATCAGATATTGGTGGTGCCTCCAATTCCTCAGTATGCTCGCAGTTGAAAGTTCTCTTCCTATCGCTCCAAGATGCCTTTAGTATCGGTGATCAGATTCCCTTCTTTGTCCTTGCAGTATGTGCAATGTGAATTGCGTTATACCGCGGAGTCCTCGGCAGAACTCCCGCGCCTGGTGTGGCTTTCGCTCTCTGTACTGTTCTACTTCACAAACTAGATTTCTCTCCCAGGCTTCCTTTTTGCGTCTGTGAACTCTCTTTTCTTCTTTTCTGAGCTCTTTCTATTTCTTTTCGCGTGCCCCTGTTCTCTGAGACTTCTGCAGCATTCTTAAGGCTAGTACACACTTGTAGACACGTTGCGCGATTTTGGTCTCCGCGACATGTCTAGAGTTGTCTACATAGACATGTCTAAAGACCAATTGCCGTCTACGAGTCTGTTGCGAGACCAAAAATCGCAGGTCTACGGTCTCCCGATCGGAATGGGAGACCAAGTGCAACCGTAGACACATCGCCTACCGAGTTTGTGTTTCGGCGGTTTTTATTTACATTATTTAAACTTTTTTTTAAATGTGGTCAAACGAAAAAGTATTACAACTTATCGAAGATTATCCGGCGTCTGATTGTCTTTGGGATGTTACGAGTTCCGATTACAGAAACTGCGTAAAAAAAAATTGGGACTTGAATCACTAACTCAGCGGGAAATATGGTAACGCATTCCCTAAAGAAGGCATAAGGTAAGCCTTCGTTTAAAGAAAGTTACCAGCAATGCAAAAGTAAGGGATAGGTGAAAAATGTTCTGAAAGATATGTATCTCTTCCCTATGGCTCAAATAATAGGGCATATGATTATTTTTGAGTGCACTAAAAAGCCTCCCGTTGGCATGCGTAGAGAAGGCAGAGGTAATGCAAGCATGAAAGGGACAGTTCCAATACATGACAATTATGTAATTGCTCTCTGATTTTAAATTAGAAATTCATTTTTACTCCAAATTGCGTCGTTTCAAATAGATATGTGCAGGAATCAACACGCAAAAGTTGCTGAAAATATTTCATATTATGTAATAATGAAAGAAATTAATTAATTTATTTATTTTCTACAATGCTTCTATTGTACTGTATAGTAATGCCAAGGTAACTAAGTAATTTGAGACTTATGGTTACCTTCGCCTTACTAGTAATCCAGAGGTAAGGTAAATCAATGCTTCTATTCCCCTTACTAGTAATGCAGAGGTAAGGTAAATAGCTGGCTTATATACCTTCCCTCCGTAGGACATCAATGTAAAATGGGTATGCTAAAGAAATGGAAATGGGTATCCTAAAGAAATGCATCCACGCCTTCGCAAAAAAAGTAGCCTGAAGAGTGAGACCTCTCCCAAAGTCCACGTGGTTTGCGTTTGATTCTTTGCTATTCCTGCTACCAGCCAACGAGTCAAAGGGCAGCACAGATTTGGACGATATCGACTCAGAGAATGGAAACAATTAATGAAGTAACGCGGACGTAGACTAAATTCAAATCATAGTGTGGACACTGGACGAGACAAAATACGGTCTCCATAGACGGTCTATAGACATGGTCTATAGACCGTCTGTAGACGGTCTATATACAAATCGCGCAACATGGTCTACTAGTGTGTACTAGCCTTTGGTTCAGTTTGTAACGGACGCCCTAATCGCCTAATACTGCCTACGAACCCTAACGGTGAGTCCCATCGCATATACACCCTCCAAACAAAACTGACAACCTTCACCAGCCTATATTCTAGATACAGTAATATGTACATCAATCACGAGCCTGCCAACGCGCGTAAAGTTGAAAGTTGGTCGACTTTTGCCGTCGCTTGACGCCGCAAAGTCGTGAATGGGACAGCTCGATTTGAATTACACACAATCAAATATCGACGCCAAAGCGCGTCAACGCTTTGACGCCCGTAAACGCGAATAAAGTCGTGATTGGGCCACCGCCTTGTCTAAAATTGTCGGATTCTCTAAGCAACCGGGAATTGAATTTCTATGTGTTGAAATTTCCAATGTTACTGGTAAACTCCTTCTTGTCTGTGTATACTCTCCTCCAGGCCTGTTCAACCCTGCTAATGCTTGAGAACTTGTCGAATGTCTTGAGCACCTCTCCAGTGTGTATAAAAACATATTGGTTGGGGGTGACTTTAACGTTAATTTATTAAAACAGTCAACCTTACAAAGCTCATTTCGGTACGCCATGCATTATCTTGGTTTGGAGGTAATTAATGTGCTCCCCACATATTTTAATTGTAGGATACCCTCTTTGCTTGATGTGTTTCTTACAAACGACACCAGCTCTATTCTTTTTCAAAACGAAATCTCCCCACCTAGTTATCTGGATCATGATATTATATTCGCCTGCCACAGCTTTAGTGTTGATCCTCCTTCTGTGAAAACAATCACTTATCGTGACTTCTCTAATATTGATCAGGAACTTCCTTACCCAAAGATGTCTTTGCCTACCCTGGTCCAATATCTTCACATTGGCTGAGGTAGATGGCAAAATAGATGAGTTTAATAGGATATTCCTTGATCTTTACGATGAATTTGTGCCCCTAAGAAGTAAATCTTTATCAGCTAAATCCAAACTTTGGTTCACTGCAGAAATTAAGTCGCTTATTATTGAAAGGGAGTTCGTTTATCGTTGGTACTTAAAAGTAAAAACTGCCACAGCAAAAAGATCTTTTAAACGCCTTCGTAACTTAATTGTTGCAAAAATTAAAGAAGCCAAGCGCAATTTTTACTCCCGAAAGCTTGATCCATTTCAATCCTTGAAAACTGTATGGAAAAATCTGCGCATGTTGGGTGTTCACTCTAAAAATGAAGCTGCTGCTCACAACCTAAGTCCCGAGAGTCTTAATCAATACTTCATTTCAAACCAAGCAGCTGAGGTGGCTACTACCTCTTTTATAGCTTCAACTGATGGCTTCAGCTTTCGTTGGGTCGATTCTCTTGAAGTTATCAGCTTTAAATTCTATTAAATTTACAGCCACTGGTAGCGATAATATTTCACCACGATTTCTAAAAATGATAACTCCATGTTTGCTGCCTATTCTAACTCATATATTTAACTCGTGCCTCACGGTATCTAAGTTCCACGGCATTGATTACTCCCATACCCAAGTGCCCCTCACCTGCTATTCCATCTGATTTTCGGCCCATTAGTATTCTTCCCTTCCTAGCAAGAGTTTTTGAAAAACTGATTGCAACTCAAATACTTGTGTTCTGTGAACGACTTCAATTTATAAATGTATGGCAATCTGGCTTCCGCAAACATCACAGCTGCGAAACTGCACTCCTCAAAGTCACAAATGATATTCGCAATTCTCTTGATAAAGATCACATTTGTTGCCTGTTGCTACTTGATTTTCCGAAAACTTTTGATAGTGTCAATCACTCTTTGCTCTTGCAAAAACTCTCCTCCCAAGTCTTTTTTTCCTCAGCTGCTCTTAAACTTTTGCATAGCTTTCTAACGAAACGTTCCCAAAAAGTTAAACTAGGCGACTCTAGTTCCATCAATTCTCTACTTACCTCTGGAGTTATTCAAGGTTCTATTCTTGGGCCACTTTTGTTCAGCGTTTTTATTAATGATCTTCCTCTAGTAATAAAGCATTCTAAGATTCATATGCATGCAGATGATGTGCAGCTTTATTTCTCTACGCCAAAAGATCAAATTCATAATTGTGTGGAGAAGATTGCGGCTGACATGCACAGTGTCTCAAGCTGGTCTACACTGAACTTACTACAACTAAACACATCGAAGTCACATTGTATTTTCTTCTAACACACACATCCAACTCTCAAACTGATCTCCCAGTAATTTCTTTAAATGGGGTTCCTCTCGTTCGCGTTTGTAAAGTAAGAAATCTAGGGATTGTGCTGAATAGTAGTATGACCTGCTGCGACCACATCAATTTCATTATTGGAAAAACATATGGGCTCCTGTCCAAACTCAGATATCACTGTGGTTTGCTTAAAAGGGCTGTCCATTTGAATTTAGTGAAAGCCTAATGATTATCGCAAGTTTAGGATTTTGCGTCTATTTCATGATATTCTGCACCAGCGCAAAGCTGCATACCTTAATGATTCCTTCAGTTCTCACAATCGCTTAGAAATAATATTCCGCGTTTCCGCACTTTAATTGGACAGCGTTCTTTTTTCGTCTTCGCAGCTCTGTTATGGAACTCACTCCCAGTCGATTTACAACGTATTGATTCAGTGAACATCTTCAAGAAGCGTCTTTTCGAGTTAATTTCTGAGAGAACAGTTTAAGCATGAATATATAACTTTCTTTTTTTATATATAACTTTCTTTTTAACCGACTTCAAAAAAGAGGAGGTTATCAATTCGATGCGTAGGTATGTTTTTTTTGGTCCTGTTCACGCATAACTTTGTAACGCATTAACTTTTTTACTTTTTTCTTTTTTTGCTTGAGAGGGTAGTTTCCCACGGTGGGTGGTCCCATGCAATTTTTTTTAAATTCTGAAAAAGGAGTTCGAAGGTAGGCTTAAAAAACTGGTAAAATTAGTACAGCTTGAACAGATAGAATTATTTCAAAGGTATCACAAAATTCTTTATTTTCACCAAATACTTAAAAGGGACTTGGCGTAGCGTCTAGGTAAAAGTCTACCGAACTAATTATCGCGGGTTCAAACCCCGAATCGGACAGTTCGACTTTTTTTTCTTTTTTTCTCTTCTAAATTCATTCTGATTGGATTAATCTTGTAAAGAATTATTACATACTCTTCGGTGAGAAATGCCATGCATACTCATGTACACTGTAAGAGTATTATCCTTTGAATTGGAGAACTATTTAACCGAATTTAAGATTTATTTTTTTAAATCCCCCCCCAAAAAAAATGAATTTTTAGAAACCCACTTGAGAAAAAACCAATCTCGCCCCGTGATGCACAAAAAAGGATGAAATAACTGTTTGTAGTTCTTTACAACATAATGGATCTAGAAAGAAGAATCACTTTTGACGACAGTGTGCGAACACCTGTTTTCGGGGCGATGTATTAAGTCATAACCTTCTATATTACAAGCCATGAACAAGGAAAATATTGAGAGCGAATTTCCGCTCAATCGGACTACAACTCGGTGAAGTCACGTTATGTTGTTAGTGTAATTTGGAGAATTTGGGAGAATTTGGTAGTCCGATTCTCTCAATTGAGATTCTTGTTCATGGCTTGTAAATATAGAAGGTTATGATTAAGTGCATAAGCTAACAAAGAAATGAAAACAATTTTCGAAGCATGTGTTAGTGCAATGAAAGCCAATTACAACTGGCACCGTCTTCAAAAAGAAGGAGTTTATTCACGATATAGCAGGGGAACATTCTCGCAATACGTATGCTGCTGCTGCGCCATCGATTAAACGATACTACCAAAAGGACCATCCTAAGAATGGGTAGTCCAAAAATTAAAGGATTCCTGTAGAAACGGGGTTGCCATTCGTGAACTGATCCTTTAGTCGCACCCCATTTGTTTTCTTAGGTGTGGAAACAAAATTTCAAAACAAAACCTTCTGTCGGACTGCGAGCAACTAATCCTCAAGTTCGTGGACTGATTTACAATTTTAACTGTTTTTAACCGACTACTTCAAAAAAGGAGGAGCTTAGAAAATCCTAGTAATAGTCGCTCTCTCTCTATTTCTCTCTTCCCGAATGTAGATCTTCCATCTTTTTTCTCGCCACGAAAATCTTAAAAAAAAAGTTTCGTATCGCGGCCATTCACCTTCAACGCATCCAAAGAAGTTTCAATTGAAAACATTAAGTAGGTAGAGCTCTTAATCTGCTCATCTCAACTAACGACTTCTCGTCGTGTGGTTTCTTTAATACTTTGTTAGGATGTAAATCACACAAAGCCAATCCATTTAAGCTCTTCACACATCTTAGGGCAACGTATGCTTGGCCTTTAGCAAAAACTTTTTTGCCAAGGTCTGTCGAAAAAGCTTCAAAAATGAGAATTGCTAAAAAGACTGAATTATAGTTCAAAATTATACGATTTATTATTTGCGCACGCTACAAAGGTTCATGACGAACTAACTAAAATCTAAAGGTCACGCATTGAAGCAACGAGAGTGCGTAGATGGATTGTAATCTTAAGTTTCCTTTAGGGAGATGTTAAAGGCTGGCACATAGGGAGTGACTTGTCCGAATTATTTTTCACAAGGTCGATTACAGCCATAGTCAGTGTGGTACCCTGTAACTTATGTACCGTCACGGCCCAGCTCAGAATAAGGGGAACCATTCAACGTTCAACATTCCCATATCCTTTGACGGCTTGAAAAGTCGAACTGACAGGCACAATTAGACTCTAGCAGCACATCGGTAACTTAAAACTCTTCGGTGAGAAATTTCATGCTTACTCATGCAGACTGTAACAGAATAAAGGCCCAAACATATAGCAGAAACGAAAACGAACCGAAATGAAAAGAATGAAATAAATTGTATGAAAATGTATGAACACGGTTATATAAACGAACAGAACCGAATCGGAACGAATGATATAAATTTATTTCATTTCGGTATTCGTTTCAGCTATTCAGCCCGTTACTTTGACAGTTCGACAGACAGTTTGTTTTCGAATTTAAAATAGTTGAAAGAACGAAAAAGAAGTTATTTTAAAAGAATGCAGTCAATACAAGGTGGAAAAATTTAAATTATGATTTCTCTTGTGATTTCTCGACATCCGCCATAAATTATATAAATCGTATAATATATGTATTTATCGAAAATAAAAAACTCTTCTACTCAATGCAAAACTTGTCAACAAATGACAAAAACCGATTAGCTCAGGCACCTATATAATCGCTATCATTTTCAAGTTCATTTCGTTTTCGTTTCCGTTTCTTTTCATTTCTGCTACATGTTTGGGCCTTTAGCCAGTATATGAATGCGTCAATTGCCAAATCGATTAACTCCACTTTTGAATTTTATTAAATCTTGATGTCAAACTATTTTATTGACTCGTAACTGTACATATTCAAAACAAATTGCGCTGATAATAAGCAGTATTAACACTTCTAAATTACTATTATCAGAGCAATTTGTTTTGAATATATACAGTTAAGAGTCAATAAATTATTTTGCCATGAAGATTTCATAAAATTCAAAAGTGGAGTTAATCAATTTGGCAATTGAAGCGTCCAATATCAACACTCTCTCGTAGCACAGGGAGTAAATACCTGCCTTTCGTCCAAGGGTTCCGAGTTCGATTCCCCTGTTGCATTTTTTTTTCAATTGACTTTATATTCTCACAATAAATTTGATTAAATTTTGTTTTTTATTTTCATTCGGGGAATTTTGTTTCATACTCAGACTAAATAACTTTTTTTATTAAATAACTCCGAAAGTACGCAAATACGCAAAGACGGTGCCAGGTTGACTTTCATTGCACTAATCTTGCTTCGAAAATTGTTTTCATTTCTTTGTTATCCTTATGCACTTAATACATCGCCCCGAAAACAGGTGTTAGCACCGTCTTCAAAAGTGATTCTTCTTTCTAGATCCCTTCTGATTGGATTAGTATTGTAAAGAACTACCAACAATTATTTCTTATTTTATCCAAGCCAGTGTGATTTCGCAGTCTGTCCACAGGAAGACCTTGTTATGAGACAGGTCAACATCTTTCCGAATTCGCTGAACTAGTTGAGCTGCCAATTTTGCGGCACAGAGCTCCAGTCGTGGAATTGTCGTTGACTTCAGTGGAGCTACCTTTGATTTGGCACAGAGTAGTCGCACCGAAATGATACCATCTTCATGTGTTGTCCTGATGTATACGGCGGCCCCGTATGCTGTTTCGGATGCGTCTGCGAAGGCGTGTCTTGTATTTGTTTATATTTTGTGCCTGATGATATGTGCCTTGGGATTCGAATATCATTAAGACGCTTCAAATCTTCTCGGAATTTTAGCCAGCTGGTGTGCATATCCATAGGTAGTGATGCATCCCAGTCCAGTGATGCAGAGCCCAGAGTTTTCTGATGAAAAGCTTGGATAGTTACAGGACTCATGAATCCAGGTGGATCGAAGATATGTGAGATGTCCGAAAGTGCCGTTCTTTTTGTGATCTTTCGTGTGTCTTTCCAGTTTGTCTGCGTTCGGCTGCCAAGTTAGCCCTAGGGTTTTTACGGATTCATCTGTTGGTCTATCGAAGTTAAAATCGAGCTCGACATCTTCCTTGGGGATGTTTTGTAGTAATTGCGGATGATTTCCGCACCATTTGCGGAGATTGAAACCTCCGCACAAGAGTAGTTGTTTTAGCTGAGCTTGAATGTCTAATAATTCAATTAGGCTGTCTGCTCCCGTCATTACATCATCCACATAAAAATCTCTTCTTAACACCTTGGATCTTAGTGGATGGGTTATGGTGCCTTCCTTGGCCAGATGTTTCAAACACTTGTTAGCAAGGAAGGGAGCTGAAGTCAGTCCGTAAGTGACCGTGCACAACTTGAAGAATTTTAATGGTTGCTGTGGATTTTCTCTCCAGACAATTAGTTGATATTGCTGGTCTTCTTTCGTGACCTCCACCTGCCGATACATTTTTTCTATGTCGGCAGTGAAAACGAAACGTGGAAATCAGAACCTTATGAGGATTGAAAATAGTTCGTTCTGGATTGTCGGACCCTCGGAAGAACATCATTTAATTACAAGTTTGAGGTTGTTTTGGCTGATGCGTCAAACACAACACGCCACTTGGTCGTAGTGCTATCAATCTTAGTTACGCAATGGTGCGGCAAGAAGTAATGCGGAACTCCTATGTCTTTGGGATTTACTGCTGTCATGTGTCCCAAAGCCTCATACTCTCTAACGAAGTTAATGTATTGTTGTTTGACATCAGGTTGACGAGCGAGCCTCCTTTCTAGCGAGTAAAATCGTTGCAATGCAATTTCTTTCGATTCACCTAGAGCATTTGGATCTTGCGAAAAAGGAAGTCTTACTCTGAATTTTCCAGAAGTTGTGCGTTTGACTTTTTGATTGAAATGATCTACACATCTCTGCTCGCCTCTTGTTAGTCTGAGGCCTTCATCTGCTGAATCAACCTCCTGTAATTTCCAAAATCTTTCGAGTTGTTGCTCCGTTCTCTCGTCCTGACTGCAGATGCCACATATGACGTAAGATGTCGTGTTATCTTTAATAGGCCCTGCTACGATCCATCCAAAAACAGTGTTTTAAAGTGTTGGTAGCTCCTTGCCAAGTTTTATTTGCCCCACTGCCATTAAGTCGAAAAAGATTTCGGCTCCGATTAGTAAGCCTAGCAAGCACTATTGCCAGGTTCATCGAATTTCGGATCAGCCAACTGAACATTCTTTGGGATACTCCAGCTTCTCCTGTTGATGTTGTGATCTGGCTGATTGGGTACAATGTTGTGAATGACAGACGCTTCTAGTTGTGTTGAGTAATTGTTGATTCTGGAGTGCAATTGTAGGTTCACTCGATGCTGCGACTTCTGTCGATTTTCGCCGATTCCGTTCACATAAATTTCTTCTGGAATGCGGTGTAAGTTCAGCCGTTTAGAAAACTCTTTAGGGATGAGATTAAGTTGTGAGCCTGAGTCTAAAATGGCTCGACATCGTATACGTTCGCCTTTGTCATTGCTTACTTCGATGGATACTGTCCCGAGCAACACATATTTTCGCCTTGAGTTCTCGGTTTGAGTGGTCAGTGAAGTTGAGTTTTGCGGGGTGAGGTTGCGGCTGGGATGTGTAGATTGCTTTTCTTGTGCAATAATCTTCGAGCTCATGGGTGATTTCGGGGCGTAATCTATGTGCACATAAGAATTGTGTTTCTCTGAGTACTTGGTGCAGCTTTGAAGTAAGCAGTCTGCTACTGCGTGACCGGCCTTTAGGCAGTTGAAACATAGGTGATGTTTTCTTAGCGTGTTTCTTCGATTCTTAATTGATTGAGCTAAAAACTGTGGGCAGGTGTATAGATGGTGGACTTTATCTTTGCATAATACGCAATCCATGGCCTTAGTCGTGGAGGTCAGAGCAGATTGTGAATGCGTTGCTGATCTCCTGTTGGATCCTCGTCCTGGTGTGTGTGATTCTTTTCCAAGTGTTTCTAACGTTTGGAACCTCTTCTCTAGGAAGTCCAATAATGCCTTCATGGTGGGCGGGGCTCTAGGTGAATCAAGTGAGTCCTCAAATAATGCATGAGTCGTTTTGTCCGATTTTTTGATGATCAGGTGTATCAAGATCGGATCCCAGTTTGAAGTGGATACGCCTATGTTTTCCAAAGCAAAGATAAAGTCGTTCGTCACATCATGAAGATGTTTAATTGATCTTGCGGATTGGCCTTGTGTGCCCGGTTGATCCCACAGTTTGTTGAGCAATGCTGTGCACAATAGTCTCTGGTTGTTGTACCGATTGTTTAAAATCTTCCATGCTTTGGTATAATTTGCTTCTGACAGCGGAAGATGCTTGACCAGTGCTCTGGCTTGCCCACTTAGATTGCTGGTGAGGTAAAACATTTTTTCCATCTGACTTATTGGTTTCGTGTGAATCATCTGATAAAAAAGATCGTGGAATTGTGTCCATTTAATGTAAAGATGATCATACAATTCCCTGGTGTAGTTGAGAGGAGGCTCTGTAATTTCTTCCCAGATTTGTCGATCAATCTCTGTGATTTCGTCAAGGCTCTTGTTAATCATTTGAATCTTGAGTTCATAGTAAACTCGCGAGTGCGTTTTTGGAGCTTTGTCTTTATATTCTTGTAGAACTCGGGTGAGTGAGGCCATAGAATGCTGTTGCCTTCGAACTTTTCTTATCAACTCTGCCTGGTGGTCTTCTGACACCTCTGAGCTTGGAGTCTGCTGGTGTTGTTCATTTTTCGACGGAATGTTCTTCTTGCCACCTTCTGTTGATGAACGAAAATCCGACTGTTGTGTGTCTGGTCGACTTGTGCTGCCACCCAGACCTAATCCTTGTGTGAGTTCCTCCTTGAACTAGATGTACAGCTTCTCAATAGTAGCATAGTAATCCTTTGTGAAGTAATCATTATCGTCATGCTCTGGCTCGAGCTCAAGTAGTTGTTGGTGGTTGGCTTGGAGCTCAAGCCAATGGCCTTCGAGCAAGTCCAACCGTGCAGTGAAATATTGGCTGATTGTCTTTCTACTGTCGGAATCTTTCCTGAAGTTCCTGAAGCTGTTTTGAATCTGTTCACCCATAAAAGATTGTGCGTCCAAAAGCCCGTCCATGGTTCACCCTGTTGATGGCCTTTTGGATGTTGATCTTTGCACAGATCACGTCGGGGTCACCAATGTTTTTTGTTAAGCGAAGAAGCTCTTTTGATTCTCCGCTGTAATGTTAGTAGATCAGGGTGTATCACCGTGATCTTTGTTGTGCTGTGAAATAGGTGTAACACCTAAACACAAGTGTAGGGATATAAAGTTATTAAGGTAACAAAGAAGTAGCTCTGCAGCCACTTCTTGCTCAAACGTCTGAATTGCTTCGACTCAATTCTTAATTTTCGATTAAGTTCTTATATACCTAGGACATTAACAAAACAACAACAAAAAATTAATTAAGGTTTTCAATATAGTGAAAAAAATTTTCTTATTTAGAAATGCTAAGTTGCAATTTTCGTATGCCAGAATATTTCCACAAAAATGTAAAATTTTGAGTCTAGCCGTCCAGGCATCATATTACCGTCTGAGTTTAATGGAAAATTTTTGTACATTATGCTTATTCGACAATTTTTTATTGGAATTTAAATTCTTTTGGAAAAATAAAAATATGAAATTGACAATTTTATAAAAGAATAGATTATTGAATATTATCATTTATTAACACTGTCAACTTGTGTTTTCGCAAACGCATTTTATTTCCTTTATTAATAGTATAAACAAAATTTTTTTGACATTATTGGGCGTCGCAGGCAGCCAAGCTTCAAATAAGAAATTATTTGGTATATTCTTTTCGTTTTCGTAGATTAAAGGCCCAATTACAATGAGAGCAACAAACTTTGTTGAGCAACAAACTTTCTGCGGAACGTTTGCGAAATGGTTACAATGAGAGCAACAGCAACAGAAACTTTTATCTGTCCAGAATTGTTATATCAAATTTCACAATCAAAAGTGAGTGGCACAATGAGTAAAAAATTAAATAAAAGGCTCCTAATATTAATCATAAAAATAAGCTACGCAGATCATTGTAGGGGAAAAAAGCGTGTGTGGGTAAAAACATTTCACAGAAATAGAAGCCATTATGGATGATATGAAACTAATTATGGATGATATGAAGTCATTCTATATAAACATGATTTGCTTTCACCAATTTTCTATATTAGCTCACTTTTTCAGAGTTTGTAGATTGCTTCAGATTTTTTCAATTCACCAAATCAGTCGACTGTAGAAAAATGACAATCAAAAATGCTCCAATTCTTTCAGTACACATCCCGTTTCCTTAAGGAATTTCACGAGAATGAAACGAAAATGGAACAGCAAAAATAAAAGTTCATTTCGATTTAAACTTTTGTTGGGGCAGCTTTATTGTGCCCACTTTCATTTACTTGTGTAGGTTCTAATCAAGTTTCTTGCCTGGCAAAAGTTTCTTTCTCTCATTGTAATTGGGCCTTAGAAACTAATTTAATTTTTGCGTAGATTAAGAAGTTATTTGATTCTTTTTTTTATGTTTTATTTGTATGATTGCTACACATGTTAACGAACGTTCAGAAGTAGAAGGGTAGTCCACTTTCCTTTTGGTATGAGCTATACTCAGCAATTAGATTCATGTGAGGAGTAACCCCTTAAAGAAAAAAAAATTGGGTGTGTGTACTTATGTACGCGCATTAGAAGTTATACTTCTTTGGCGTGATTTAAGACTAATGTTTAATTTGCATGCAAATAATTTATTGGATTTTTTATTATTTGCGTGCGCTGGCAGGTGGAAGCATCATGATGCCGACACGCTCCAGCCTGAGCATTGACATTTAGGAATGCCGGGGACAGCGAAGACATCTTGTCCGAACCGATGGAGGTATGCTCTGGAGCACACATGTCCACTCAAGAACTGTGCGAGGTCGTAACTCATCTCTCCATGCTCTCCCGTGACCCTTCCCTCCACATTTGTTATGAGCCTATGGGTCCATCGACCTTGAGTAGATTTACTCCACCTCCTTTCCACTACTGAAATAAACGTCACTTCTAAATTATGTTCAATTCCCTAGATTCTTCTTCTAATAGTTACTCAATTGAATTGAGCAGCTTTAGGTAACTGAAATATGATACGAAGTGCCTTTGAACTATTTTGTTTTGGTGGACTTGGAAACACATTTTTCTAGACAAGTTGTTCTTATTTACACAGGTTATACAGGTTTTTATGCGCCCCATGTTTTTATTTTAGTCTGTTAAAAGTTCCAGAATATTACTTAATTCGCTGACGCAGCGACACAAAATGCCCCTTGGCAAACGACATGAGAAGACAGCACTGCTACTATTCCAGAAGGTCCATGATTGTGTTCTAATTATTTTCTAGTTTTTGGTACAGCCGATTTAAAATAAAACCATTTAACTTAAAAGTTTTTTTTACCCATTTTTACTATATTCTTTTTAGTCTTAATTCTGTCATTTTTGGATTTTACTTTTTACAAAATTCTGGTGAAGTGATTTGTTATGCATACCATATTTCCAGTGCCATTTTGAATTTTCTAATTTTGACAACAAATTTATTATTTCCGACGTTAAAACAGCCCCAAATAGCTATTTTCAGTGAAATCGAATCGTAATTGCCAAAATCGTCCCACCATATTGGCGCCGCCATTTTGATTTTTTTAAAATTTTGCCCACAGATTCGTCATTTGTGACCTTAAAAACTCCCCGATACCGATTTTTAATGGATTCAGAACACATTTGCAGAGTTCATCCGCCATTTTTAATTTTCAAATTTTGACCACAGAATCGTCATTTGTGGCCCTAAAAACACCCCGATACCGATTTTCAATGGATTCAGAAAACATTTCCAAAATTTATCCGCCATTTTGAATTTTCAAAATTTGACCACAGAATCGTCATTTGTGGCCCTAAAAACCCCCGATACCGATTTTTAATGGATTCAGAACACATTTCCAAAATTCATCCGCCATAGTCGATTGAAGAACGTGATACCGTGTGGAGGTGCAGCCGCGAGTCTCTCTTTTTAAAAATTCAAAACGCCCTTACCCGTTTCGTTAGTGCACAATAAAAACATAATATATAAAATTAAGTGCAATAGTGTTAAAATCTGCCCCGAAAAATAGTTAATATCGTGTGTTTCACCATAAATTTTTAATTCAAAAGTTTTCCCGTAATTTCATTTCCGCAAGCAAATTAATCGGATTACAAATTATTGTGTCACCTTAACCCATTTCTACAAAATGTATAAGTGCAAGCATAACGGGTGCCCCGCTGAAAACTTTTCATATGCTGACGAAAATGAATGGCTAAAGTGCAATGGTATATGTAATAGCTCATTCCATGCGTCATGCATCGGGCTATCCCGCACAACCATCAGACAGTTAAAAGAATTTCGAAAAGTGTTTAAATTTTACTGTCTAGACTGTAAATCTATAAATTTATCACATATCTTGTTGGCAATTAAGTCAAACAACGATAATCTGATTAATTTAACCGAGACCGTCAACGATATGAAAAATGACCACGAAGCTCGCAGTGATAAGACGCTGAACTTGGTAAAAAGCTCACACGTACTGTTGGAAAACATTGATGAGCTTTCTTCAGCAATTGATCGTATCGATACAAATTACGTCACGCACTCTAAACATTTTGAAAAGATAAAATGCCGACTGGACAAATCTAATAATGATGATATATCCAGCAAGATTGACGAGTTTTCAAAATTAATGAAATTTGAATTGAACACGATCAATTCAAGCATTAAAAAAATAAACACAGAAAATAATGCTTGCCCTGACAATAACAACCAGGAACTCTCTAATTTGCTGTCCAAAATCGGTGACTACATCGACAGGCTTTCCCCCTTCGAGCACAAAATCACAGAGCTTAAAACGGATCTAAAAACTCAGTTGGATCACGTGAGGTCAGAATTATAGTCTAAAATCCTCGCTGAAAATTATTAGTGAAGTAGAACCTCCAGTGCACACAGTGGTTGCGTCCACAAATGCTGGCCTGAACGAGCGGAGAATGTCTCTCTACGAAGAAATGGAAAATGAACACTTACAAAACAACGACAGCTTTGGGGATCATTTTACTTTAGGTCTTCCAAATTTGACGGAGAACCTTCTCAACCAAACTATATCCTTCTCGTCAAGTCCATCCCTCAATTTGCCACCGATGCACTTACCAGAACCAACTATAGAAAAATTTGGAACAACATGGACAACAGCCGAATGGGCTAGAAGATTAAACAAAATTAGCGCATATAACAAGGTGTGCATAGCTAAGAAGAAAAAAATCGGTAAGGAAAAGCAATTATCTCGAAGCGCCAAAAGAAGGACGGTCATCACAAAGGCGCCAAAGGATGGACTAAGCACGTCGGCTGCTGCTGATGTGTCAACATATCTCCTTAAAGGCGCACCAGCACAAGCAGATCCATCCTGGGTGCACAACTTTTTTAAAAATAATTTCTCCGTTAATTTGCTTAACTGTGAACCCGTTCTACCCCGAAAAGTCAAGGTTTTAAAATATAAGAACTTCAAGCTGTTTATGCCGACCAAATATGAATGGCTATTTCTAAATTCCAAAGCAGACATCTTCAGGTGGAATAAACTCTCTTTGTGTGTTTGAAAGGATAGGTTAAGTAAATCTAATATAAGTAAGTCGATTACTATTATTAAAGATAAGCGGAATAAAAAACCTAGTTCTACTAATAAGATTAAAACTAACACCACCCCGTCCCCACCTGATAACACAAATATTAACTTAACGCCATCCTCTGTAGCTTTCACAAACGACACGCCATCAACATCCTCTGCCATCCCGCTGTCTTCTAACAATAATAATCGAATCTCGAAAACTAAACCCGCTGCTAACTCTCATACTAATAGAACTAATATACCCAGCACATCCTCTACGGTCCTCGCATCAAGACATAATAGTACTAATCCACAGACTGCTTATCCTAATTTAGCCCGCAGCCACATTGTCGTCGGCGGCCGTTCGTTTGCCGATGTCAACGAGATCCCCACTATGAATCAATCTCCATCAAACCCGAAAATTCTCTATCCTTATCCTAACTTTTTTGCGCCTGTTTCTGTCAGTAGCTTAAAAATTCACTCATAATATTTTCAAAACGCGCCTAAAGAAGTGTAACTTCAAAAATTATAATTAATATCATTTTGTTTGAATAAGAATTTAATTGAAAGAACACTTGTTGTAGTTTGACGAAAGTGTCGTCCACCATTATGTAAATTTGACTTAGATTTAATTGCGAGGATTAAGCTAAAAGAAGAAAAAAGAAGAGAATCCAATTTATGATTAAGAACTGTGTTGGCATACACTGGTGTGCTGATTGATAACAATGTTATCCAAACTTTCAGGTAGTAATTACTTATCGGTTACCTTTGTATGCGGGATGCACGTTTCATTTAGTGAGAGAATCGTTCTTACAGCAGACAACTTATTTTGGTTAAGGGTATATTATAGTGCAGTTTTGTTTGCCGTTTGATGACATTGTTATCAATCATTTATATTTAGAAGCGCATATCATTTCCCTTTGTTTTAGATATCCATGTTATTAGATTGAATTGAAATGCAAAATATGGAATTGTGATTCCGGTCAGCCTGATTGTCTCACCTGACCGGAGGTCTGTTAGTTAAGTAGAGTAGAAATCATGTTGTGACCCTAAACCTTGCCCTCTCTCGTCCGGCGGATGCTAGTAACTTCGCGACCACCGATATCGCTTCCTTTTTTTAAATTAATAGCACGCGGATTTTTTTTTTGTTTTGATATAACAGTAACTGTCAACCTCCGACTGCCACTGTACTGCGAACCCCCTCCCCAACGACGAGCTAAGCTGTGCATCGCAAGGCGTGCAACCCTGGTACAGTGGGTTGGAATCCAACGGCGATAACCCTCGGTGATGGCCCCGTGCCCCAATGATTCCTTTGGGATCACCCTTCTTCATTTTTTTTGTATCTGTGCTTTTGGGATCTCTCTCCGGCAACCATTGTAAGGTCGTCCTCTTCGCGCGTAGGCGCACCCAATCACAAGTCTAACTAACTTAACGCAGACAGTTACAAGTTGCCAGCTTGCATTCATTATCGAACCAGTCGTGCCGATCTCTACGACTTCTGCCTAAGATGAAGTCAGCAATACTACTGACAGTATTTTCAAAGCGTGTCTAACTCTCATCGACGCCCGACATCTCGTCTCCAGGATTTATTTTTCGCTCACTAAGCGCGAGTTTTAACGTATGACCGTAGCTGTTTCTGGCAATTTTATTGCGTAGTGCAGCTATGTTGATTCGAGCCTGATCAGCGGATACAAAGCTTTTCAGCGTTGTAATGCGCTCGCGGAGCACCACACCATACCAACAAGATAGTGATCCGAATCGAAGATGGCAGCTAGGTACGTTCGTACCGCCATCAGATCCGAAAGGTTTGGTTGCGAGTGGCTCCATCAGGAGATATCCAGGTGGCTTTATGGATATCTTTACGCGCAAATCTTGTACTTGCAACTACAAAGTTCTTACTTGCTGCATTGCCATGCCATGTTCATTGTCATTAGTGTTCGGGCCGCTGTGCTGAAAGTCGTGTCGTGATTCGTGATAAGTCGTTTCGAGTTGAAGAAACTGACGTTTCAGTCGAATTATGACTTTCAGCACAGGGGCTGGGGTGCAAGTACTAAGTTGAGTTTAGGCCTCTATGCCTAAGGCGCTGATAGGCGATGAGAATATTCCCATGCGAATGTTCTCGCGAGACCCAAAATTCATTCTCATACACGTGTAAATGAGCACCAGAATACGTTCTTGTTCTCATGGAATTATTCTCAAGCGTTCTCATGATAATCGTTTTCTCATACGTGTAAATAGATGGCGTGAGAACATTCCAATTAAAAAACGTGAGAATGCATTCTTTCCAACATGTTGGAAAGAACGAATGATCTCATGCGATCTCATTTGCGATTTTCAAGTGCTTTGTATTTGTTGTTGAGTCCAAGAAAAACAGTTGCTAATTACCTGAAACTAAATGCCACAGTGTCACTGTTCCAATCGCCTGCCGCCAATCGCTTATCGCGTTCTTTTTCCTTATACGGGCGTAGATAAAATCAAATTCCGCGTACGACAGCCGTACAAACTTTTTATAAAATTCCTCGCCTTCGGTCTTCAGCCGGTTCATTAAACTTTCAAACACATTTCTGCTATTACGTTGTAACCAAATTTCTAATTCCGTTATTCTTTTTCGTTTCCTTTTAGCCTCCTCAGCCTTTTCCGTTTCGACCAGCAAACCGAAACTCCCACAAAATCCCAACATTAATTTTCGTCTTTTAGGCCGGCCGTGTACCGAAGCTTCACATGCTTATTAGCGACATATTGCACTTTTTTTATATGGAAGAAATCGTCACATGTCGCTTTGCTACATTTATCTCCAAGAAAAAGTGACGAAAAGCTACATATGAAGCTTTGGTATACGGTCGGCAGACATGGCGATGAAAATACAAATGAAAATACAAACAACTGGCAGTGCGAGAAGAAAAATTATTCTCAAGCCACAGCTTTTATTCTCATCGTCGAAACGCACATGAGAATTCATAAGAATATTCTCATGAGAACTGCCACCATGAGAACGATATTTATTCTTGCGGGAACAAATACCATGCCTGGTGTAACCACTCATTCTCATGAGAATACCAAAATTTACGTTAAGAATATTCTCATCGTCTATCAGCACCTTTAAAGTCGTAATTCGACTGAAACGTTACTTTCTTTAGCTCAAACGACTTGTCACCACACACGACTCCACTTTCAGAACAAAGGTCAAGCTGTGGGTGCCGACATACTGCCTGTATACGGGCTCCCGATCTACTTTGGCGTTCGGATCTCCCAAGATAATTTTTACATCATACCTGAGGCAGGCATTAAGCTCAACTATTTTTCATCGTCCGGGGACTTCCGTATGTGCACGTTTATGAGGTTTATGTTCTTAAATTTGCCTCGCACATGAAGGATGCATAACCATTCATTTATTGCTTTAAAGCCGATAATGGTAGGTCTCATCCTCTTGTTGACCATAAAACCTACCCCGATCACATGGTGTCTTGTATGACAGCTCTAAGGCTAGGCGAACGCCGGTCCCAGCACAGCACAACACAGCACAGCAGAGAAAACTGTGTTTCATTATATTTAAGCTACCATCGCATATTTGTGACAGCACAGCATAATGAAACACAGTTTTCTCTCCTGTGCTGTGCTGTGTTGTGCTGTGCTGGGACCAGCGTTCGTCTAGACTAATACACATCATACTCAGGTTTTTGCAAGACCCCATTCCCTTTGCATCGTATTTCTTGAATCCCGAGTAGAAATAAGAGATGGCCTTACAACGGGCGAACACCGGCTGTCTTTGAAACATAGCCCTCGGCCATGTGCCAGGCATCAGAAGGTTGTTCGTCGGACTGTACGGCCTTATATGACGGCGGTACGATGGCCATACAGTTCCCATAAAGGGCATACGACTGCGGTACAGTGGCTATTCAC
Source organism: Thereva nobilitata (assembly GCA_963855945.1). Classification (NCBI taxonomy): domain Eukaryota; kingdom Metazoa; phylum Arthropoda; class Insecta; order Diptera; family Therevidae; genus Thereva; species Thereva nobilitata. Next base: position 130,461,730 of record OY979696.1, read on the forward strand.
GTGAGAAAGTGGTCACATGTATAAAAGAAACGAAAAAAAATGTTTTCTTACTACTTTTTATTATATTTTTGCCAGACCACAAGGGAATGTTAGAGCAAAAAAAAACTATAAACATTAGAGATAAAAGGAAAATATAAGAAAAATTTCCGATTCTTTATCAGCTGTTTTACTAGGAGATCTGAGAACTGAAGCCCTACCGGCAGGACCGGTCCCCGAAAATGTATATCCCCTCGAACTGTGGCAGGTTAGTGCAGGCGCTGGACGGAATTGAGTGTGCAAAATATGAGGACCGCATTCCGTCAACAGATTTAAATTGAGAATAGCTCAAAGATAAATAATTCGGATGTTGCCGATCCATTTTTGGGTCCAATTTTTTTATCCCCTTTTTTTATATTGGCACCTCTACGGCTTCCATGGACCGATTTTTGACGATGGATTTTGATGAAGCACCACGAAATAAGACGAAAATATATAATAAAATTTTTCGATATCACGCTTACTTTTCGCGATATTGACACTTGAAGTTGATTTTTTGAGGTATTTCCCAAAGGTTTGTAGTTAATCACAGCTAGGATTTAGGTGGCACCCATATTTTAATTATGAATTTCGATAAAACACCCCAAAATAAGACGAAAATATAAAATAATTTTTTTCGAAAATGGACCGGCAACATCCGAATTATTTATCTTTGAGCTATTCTCAATTGAAATCTGTCGACGGAATGCGGTCCTCATATTTTGCACACTCAATTCCGTCCAGCTCCCAGTCTAGGTCTACTTATACCTTTAAACACTAGGTTTAAAGATTTTACTAGGGATTATATGAAGACTACAATTCCAACACTGCTTCCTTTCACTTTTATAAAAAAATGAGGTAATGGCGGTTTCCATCTCTCAACAAACTCTTCTAATAAATCTGTTACCCTTTTCATTGCTAAACTTGCTCTTTAGCTGCGTAACTTAGCTTTGTTGCTTACATTAACTCATTAGGCGCGTTTCATTTTCATTGGAGTACGTACGCCAGCGTAGTTGGGCGCACATCGGAGTAGATGCTGCCACAGCTGAATGTGCGCTGAACTACTCCGGAGTACGTACTCCAATGAAAATGAAACGCGCCTATTGTCGAAGCTCATTACAAATTCGGACACCGAACGAATAAGTAGTGTTTTGTATTAGAGTTTACATAAGTGCAAAGTGAAAATTTATAAAGCTTTACAAATAACACCATAATTATCTATTTACAAATATGAACTTCAAATTTTTATTGAATTTTTATCAGATTATACAGAACATCACTTTTCTCGTTTGAGTACTCGCAAGCTTGAAGTGGTTTAACTTTCTATTGAAAGAATTGCGAGATTCGACAGTCTTTGTTGATTCATGGTTGATCTTAAGTATGATTTTATCAATTTGAGTTTGCTGAACGACCTTTCGCGTGATGCAACTGAAAGTCACTTAAGAATTCGATGATGAATTCGAAATCGCAAAGGAAGCCAAATCGTTTTTCAAGTATTTTCCAACTGTTAAATCGAGTTTGCATTTTCATCGACCGCCTGTCTAAAATTTCGACGAGAGAGCATCGCATTTCTTGTTTCGAAGTCAAACCAACGTCCTTGAATTTTTCTCCTGGCACAGTTCACTTTCTTCGGATCCTCTTTACAGTATCGATGCCCCACTCGTCACACTTTTTTTCAGCTTTGGAAATAGTACGGTCGCTTAGATTTTCTCTCCAATCATCGAGTTTTTCTGTCAATGTTTCAAGATGTCCTAAAACCAAAAATCAGACTGCGTTTTACTAGCATAAGAAAATATGATGGTCATAAAATGTATAGTAAAATAAGTCAAAAGGTACTAAGGGGGGGTCTCTAGTTCTAGTTACAGTGCTTTAGTGAAGACGAAGAGACCATCGTTTAATTCCTTTTTTGATGTGAAACATCATTACGCGCGTTGAGAGTAATTTTTCAAGGTCGGGAACGTTTTATGGGAACGCTTCGTCCCATACAATTTTCATTCCGGGAAACGGAAGATCTGTATTGAGGAAGACAGAATAAGATGGAGATATTAAAGAAATAGTAGCACCAAAGAAAAGTCTTTATATGCCGCGAGCAAGACATGCCCAGCCAGACATAGGCAGAATGGAAAAAATGGTTGAGTGGTTGCCTTACGACGCGATGTTGATATGCCGTCGCGGGTTCAATTCTTGATCTCGCCATTTGAATTTTATTATTTATATTTCAAAGTTTTTATTTCAAATTACTTCAAAAAGGTATAATAAAACAAGAAGTGCACATATGCATAGTTCGCGTGACAATCCGACGTATTGCTCTACTCAGTATATGGGAACAACCTACCTTTCGAAATCACACTCAGAATGAAATTAGTTATTGGTAAAATTTAGAAATATAACTTATACTTAAATGTAAAAAGGCGTGGGGCGTTAACGAAGGGTTCCAGTATTAATAAAATAAGAATATAGGTAAAGAACGCAGAAAAACTTGTGGTCAAAAATAGCAAAATTACTAATTTTTTTAGTAAAATAGGACATCAACAATAACGGTTCTATTAACTGGGTGCCTTCTATTTCGACACCGAGAGACGAGGAAAGTTCGCCGTGGCGGATTTTTGATGAATTTATGTGCTCCATTTGGGCTTACACAGAATGACACAGAGCGACACGCTGTGTCGGACAAAATTGTCTTTCTGTGTCTAAATGGAAGGCACCCACTATATGGATAAAGCAACAGTGTCTTCTGAAGCAATTGAAAATATATTCTTAAATCCTATGAAATTTGTATGCAATGTACTTAAATCTTTCTTAAATTCAAAATTTTGAAATACTTATAAATTTTTAAGAGTTTAACAAGGGTAAAATGTAGATATTTCAAAAACGATTCCAATGATACCAAAAAAGTACAAACCCAAAATTGTTAGTGAAATGCTTTTTCCATTTACCTCTTGTGATGTAATCTTTCAAATATTTAAAAATAGCGCCCGCGTCAGGAATCGAACCAATGGACGCACAGTGGGGCTAAATCCAAAAAAGCTGGCCAAAAGTCGAAAAGTGTTCTAAATGATCTCAAATTGTTTACTCTGGGGTTTTCGGGGTCGCTGATGACGAATCTGTTATCAGAATTGAGATTTTCAAAATGGCGGACTCAATATGATGGACATAGGCCGCGGACACTTTGGAGTTGCCTGACATCTTGGAAGCGGCATATTTTGCTCGTTTGAATGAATTTATTTATATTATAGCAAGTTTATATTAGTGTCATTAGAGAAATTATGATCGCGGTGTAGACCAGACTGGCTATCCCCAAATTCCTCGTGCACATAATGATAGATTTCCTAACAGGCAAGACGCTGCACTGTGACTCCGATAATATAAAGATCCCATGTAGAAGAGGACGCAAATATAGCAATAGCTGCAGATCTTTTTGATCCACAACCCTCGACAAATATGGATGTCACAAGATGAGTGGTACCGGAAAATTCCCACAATGTACATTGGAACCGGGGGAATAAGACCAAGTTTGCTGACCATAGGCGCACCCAGCAGACCACTGGAAGGTGCCCCTTGCCCCGCCGGGCTACGACAATTCTGTTGACTCTCTGAGCTCAAGGACTAACGAAAGGTTTTGTCCGACGAAAGGTTTTGTTTTGAAATTTTGTTTCCACACCTAAAAAACAAATGGGGTGCGACTAAAGGATCACGACTGGCAGGCCCGTTTCTACAGGAATCCTTTTAATTTTTGGACTACTCATCTGTAGGGTAGTCCTTTTGCTAGTTTTTATTGCTCCTTTGTTACTTACTATTCATGTTCAATATGAAATCAGAAAAGTTTACCATTAGTGGTTTGCTTGTACGACCACAGTACACAAGTCTCACGTATTCCAAAATCATCTACAAATATGATAAGCTTTCGAAATCATCATTACATGTCGCTTTGTCACGTGCGGCTTGTGTCCAAGAACTATGGCCTATTGCAAGTAGTAATCTGACCTGTAATTATGGCCGAAGGTCATCAACGGCAGGCAATAGTACATTAGTACTTGAGTATAAAACTTACGGCTATTTTACATCCCAATTGCGAAATTTCTGTGCGATAAAAGAGCTCCAGAGCTGCGTTTCCACTTTGCGTTCGGGATGTAAAATGGCCTTTATTCTTACTAATTGTTCAATTTAAAGAAAGATAACGATCGCCAAAGATGTTTCACATCTTGCACGTGCACTGGGTACACGCGCTATTTTTTTTATTTTTGAAACCTTACCCTTTCCGCATTAGTTCTTTGTTTCGTATAACACGGATTCGCATAATACGGCAATTGCTATCAGAATTTCAAAATAAATTTTATTTCTGTTTAAATAAATTTTTTATTACATTAACTTTACATGCTTTTCGTGTTAGTTCTTGCTGGTTAGTTACCGACATGTCTGATACCAGGATTTCCAGCCTTTACAATATTTTTCAGTTTAGTTTGGACAATCCATTCGATATTCGATCGATGCTCTCAAATACATATTGCTTATTTTTATCCAAATGAAAACTCTTACAAATGATAGTCATTTTCAAAACTCTCTCATTCCAGCGTACAATTCCAAAACTTTCTACATCCAACCAAAAATCTTTAATAACTTCGTAAATATCGGCCCTTGATTTTCATAATTATCACTAAAATAAATGTGTGTTTACCCAGCTGTGAAACTGGGAAAAGTTGGCCAATGTCACCATCAAGGAAAGGAGTTATTAGTTTTTCGCGATTTTTACAAAATCGTTTATTACGAATGTAAGCAGTTTTGGAAGTGGAGTATTCAATCGTCGATCCAAATGCAAACCATCGAAAATGGCCTTTTTTCGTTTTATTGCAATGGCACGCCTTTGTGGTGGCAAAGTATCGAAGCCGTATCCCTTCTCCAATCTTTTCAAACTGTGCTTGCAATGTATCGAAAATTAATTTTTTCAAAAAATGTAAAATTTCAATGTATCGAATTGTTTTTTGTCATTCTTGAAAACCAGGGATTTTCTTATTCGATAGTTCGACGATATATATACATATTAACCGTTTCCCTAAGCCATCCTCCTTGTTATTTTGATTTTTTTAAACCATTTTGAATTTATTTCATTATTAATAAATAAAAAACAAAATATTTCATCTTATTTGTAGTTAAATGGGTTTTAATTTTTCTGGTCATGGGGACGGGTTGACCCCCACCCCGCTCTCGCAATATTATCGACAAAGCAAATGTTCGATTATCAAAACCAATTAAAAACTCGTAAATTTATTTTTTATTTATGAATAACAATAATACAATAATTTTTCTTGAAAATTTTATAATTCAAAGTCTTAAAATTTAAAACAAAAAGAAATCTGGCTATTTATAATATTTATGTTGTCTCTATTTATGTATTATTTGGTTTTTTTTGTTTTTAAAACTTGTGCAGAAATTTGATTTTATAGAATATTGATTTGTTTTATTAGAAAAATGTTTTAATTTTTAATTAATTTAGATATTATTTAAAAAAAAATTTAATTTAATGGCACTTTTGGGATATGTTGTTGATCATGATTTTGTACATGTAGTGGTCGATTCTTTGTATTATTTTCGATTTCCGGAAAATTTATAAATTAAGTACGTTTAAAGGAAAATTTCTTGCTGTTATTTACAATTTTTACAATACTTCGATGATTTATAAATTGGCGTTTAAAAAATATTATTGTCCAGCAATCTGAAATAGAAAAATATTTTGTTAATAATATGCATTAGATATTTTGTATTGTTTATTGTAAAAGTGAATACTAACAACTAATAAATGTCCACTTTTAGCTCTTGTTATCCCTGGCGCAGGTCCTGTTTGTATATCTATTGTTCCAGATTTTCCCCTGACTAGGTTGTGTTGTATCCTTTACACACAAAAAAACAAACACAGTAAACATTATTACAATTCAATTAAAAATATTAAATATAACTTACGATGTTGTATCAATAATATTTAAAATACCAGAAATTCTTGTGGTATCTAATATAAAAATACAAAATTCAATAATATGCGGAATTGATAATATTAAATCTCCTTTATCCTTTTTCAATTCAGGCGGTATTCTAACAAGCATAACATCATCACTATGATTTGTAACTGAAAAATCAATCTTATCTAATGGCAGTCGATGTTTTTGTTTATGTGTTTTAGCATCTAGGATATAAAGGGCTGTATCACTTAATAGTGCAAAACGATCTCTTGGCTTATAGCCGCGTCTATCATACTTGACGCATGGTGTGCAATATTTTAGTCGTTCAATACCAAAAGATGTTGCAACAAAATTATGGATTGCTGTTGCATGTTCTTTGGGTATACGATCATCAACAAACCACGGGCCAATGCTTGCTTGATAGCTCTTCTTTTTACCTAGAAAATTTAAGAAAATTGTTTATTTTTTTATGTGGTAATATCAGGGCGTCATGTCATTCAAGTCATGGAGTAATGTCTATAAGCTTGATTTGATGGATAGAAGAAAAAGGATAGGTTACGAGTCTGGAGGGTGCTTGAGCAGATGTCGATGAACCTTGAGTTCGAGCTCATATGTTATATGAGTTCGAAAACCCCGATTGCGAAAGACAGTTCCACAATCGAGTTATTCTATTTAAAAAGTTGCTTCTAAACCGTAATGTGCGCGAAAATGTGAGCTGCAATGTGTGAAGGTGACTCGAGTTGGCTAGTCTTGTGTTGCGGGAAAAAGCTGCCGTGTGGGCAGGGGGATATTGATTTCAGTGGAACAGTTGCTATGGTAATAGCGATAAAATTTGGACAGGGCTGCTACATTCCTACGGTGGCTTAAAGACTCTACGGAGGCGCAAAAGGTGGTATATTATATAGAGTAAATCCTTCTAACGCAGAAGGCGTACTTCTCAGCTGGGCCAAGAAAAATTTACCAACTCAGCGCAAGAAAGCGCTGAGATGAGGCTCAACTAAAGCATGCAAAAATATAAAGGTTAAAAGAAAAAAAACAATCACAAAGTAGCACCAAAGAAGCGTGCAATGACAGAGGGAGCGAGACATTTAGACAGTCCCGTGAGATTAAAAAACTCCTTTTAAGGACATCTTTACTAATGCTCACGCTAAAAACATTAATATTATTGTTAACATTAATGAACATGGGATTTACAGGTTTAAATCGGCCGCAGTTGGTGTTAGAGGAGTTGATGTGTGGCCCTCTCAAATTATATCTGCTCTCTCTAAACGACGTACGGCGACTTAGAAAACCTGAGTCGACTCTTCCATTAAGGAGCTAATGAACGAAAACAACATCGGCCACCTCACGACGCTTGTGGAGAGTGCTAAGTTGAGTAACTTAAGCCGGTATTCGTATGATGGAAGAACAAAAGGGTCTTCCCAAGGAAGGTGATTCTGTGCGAATCGAACGAACCTACGTTGAACCGATTCAATTTTTCCAACATGCATAGAATAGTGAGGAGACCAAATCTGGGATGCATATTCAAGTAAAGGTCTGGCAAGAGAAATGTATAGGTGTTAAGTGATCACGATGTTGTTAAATTCTTTGGACAACCTTTTTATAAAACCCAGGACTAAACTGCCCTTGGAAGCAATATAGTTGATGTCAATGGAAAAGTCCAGCTTCCTGTCAAATCTAATCGCGAGGTCTTTGACATAATTAACACGAGGGACACTCACATTGAAAAAGGAGTAGTTATAAATTATAGGATCACGTCTCCTACAAAAAGTCATGACTTCGCATTTATTAATATTAAGAATAAGGTTGTTGTTGGCACACCAAGAGTAAAACGTGTCAAGGTCAACTTGCAAAAGTTTGCAATCCTCAATACTCTTTATTTGCGGGTACAATTGGATGTTGTCAGCATAAATCAAGATTCTACAGTGTCTTAAAAAGGGATTGATAGAATGAAAAGGAGAGGGCCAAGATGACTGCCTTGAGGGACACGGATGCCGCCTCTATCGTTGCAGATTTTGATCCACGGAAAATAACTTGGTAGGTCCTGTCAGCTAAGCAGGACTGGAACCATAATAGAAGGGCTTGCGGAAAGCCTAACTTTCTTAGCTTGAAAATGCCTTACTGAAATCAGTGTAAACACAATCGGTTTGGCAACCGGAGACGAAGCCCTCGACAGCATGGGAAGTGAACTCAAGAAGATTAGTGGTAATAGAACGAGCTGGAAGAAAACCATGTTGATTCGTTTAGATGAGCTTCTTGCAGATAGGCACGATTGCAGAATAAATGATCGATTCAAAAAGTTTCGGTATGACAGACAGCTTCGCAACTGGTCTATAATTCGATATTTAGTTCTTGCTGCCGCTTTTGTGAATAGGAATTATGAACGAATTCTTCCAAAGTGTAGGGAAGAACCCTTTATTCAGAGATTTTTGAAAAAGGGTTTTTAGTGGAGACTGGAGAACCTCCACACAGGACAGGACAGCAGGAGCAATACCGTCGGAGCCAGAAGTGAAATCGTATGGGAGTTCATCAATATGTTTCACGATATCGTCATTGAAAATTGAAAGAGATAAACTATAAGCCTCTCGGTTAGGAATTATGTGACGAAAATTGTTGTCATTAGGCTGAAAGTCAGAAGGGGTGAACGATTGATGAAAGAATGATGCAAACATGTTGCAAATTGCGGACCACTCACAACTGGACCAGTTAGTATAACCAATGATGGCGCGGTTTAGTACATTCTCCAGCTAAGGTGGTTTTTGGGGCGGCTGTCTAGATATACGTGTTGTATTCAAGGTGGGGCCGAATGTAGGATTTGTAGATTTTAGCCAGGTAGCTGGCTGCAGGATGAACCTGCATCACTTGAGGAATCCTAGTCATTGATATGCTTGTTTAGCGATTTTGAATATAAGATATTCCATCGTAGATCTTTGGTTAAAGTTATCAAGAATGAGCTCGATGTCCCTGTTGATAGGGTTGGACATGACTTCACGATAGAAGAGACAAGATCCGGCACGTGCTTGCTTTATATTGTCGAAGGAGTAGGAGTAACGCAGAGCACCGTCATCGACGAAACTGTGAAGGGGATTGAGAACAGATATGAATATTAGAAAGAGAGTGGGTGAGGCCCTTGGGGAACACCATCTCGGCCTCTCTGGTGTGGGAATCAGATTCGGTACCATCCAATACTACCTTGATTGAAAGGCCAGAAAGCAAGCTCTTAATCCAGTTCTTTTCCAACACCTTACATACGGGGTGCCATACTCTGTGAAGGAAGCTATAGAGCAAACATCAAATGAAGTCCTAGGTGAATCACGCAGACCTGCCCCTAATGTGGCTATCTAAACTAGTATTCATTCAGCAGCAGCGAAACCGTTTTTGGAAGTTAATCTAGTCTACACTGGAATTTTTTCATCGCGAGTAACTTTCTTGTCTTTACACGGAGATGTCTGTGTGCGTGTCGATAATTATACTTGCTTCGCGATTAAGAAAAGTAGGCCAAGCCGAATTGTGTATGCGTTAAGTTTTCACGCCAAAATTTTCCCGTGAACAGGTTACTACAGTTCCCGCTTACCCTCTCTATACCTCTCTCCTAAAAGCCCGGTTATACTGCTGCTGAAGCAATACTAGTTTAGATAGGGCCAGTGAGTGGTTTGACGATGAATGCAGGATAGCAACAGAACAGAAAAACAAGGCGTATAAAAGGAAACTAAAAACACAACACTCGAAACGCAGAAGAAGATTACAGAGTTAGACGAAGAGAGGAGAAAAGAGTAAATAAAAGATAGAAAAGAGAATATGAAAAGCGCAAGATGAAAGAACTAGAAACCCTTCACAGTGAAGGAGAAATAGGACAGTTCTACAAGAAAATAAGAGAGGGTAGAAAAGAATTTAAACCTAAGACATCAGCCTGCAGAGACACGCAGGGAAATGTTCCACCTCGAGCATTTCAGTGAACTCTTGGATCAACATGAAGAAGGACATAGTGGACACACATTTGATAATAACCAAAGAACCAAGAATGCTGAAACCATACCAGAACCTACCGTACAGGAAGTAGAAGAAGCTATAAATAAGCTAAAAAATAACAAGTCTTCAGGTGTAGACAATATACCAGCCGAAATATTTAAAAAATGTAGTAACATATGCACAAGATCGTACAATACATTTGGAGGCATAAATAACTACCTGCCGAATGGAACATAGGAATAATCTGTCCTCTACACAAAAAAGGGGACCAGCTTGAATGTTCAAACTACAGAGGAATTACGTTCCTGAACGTAGCATATACAATATTATCGTATATCCTGTATGCCCGCTTATTATACCAATATGAAAGAGTGATTGGCAATTACCAGTGCAGATTCAGGAAACAAAAGTCCACAACCACAAAGAATTCAACATAGAGACTCACCTCTTTTTCATAGACTTTAAAACAGCATTTGATAAAATCTACGAAGCAATGTTGGAGCTGAATTTTCCAGATCAATTAATTCAGCTCACTAAAACCTCATTGAGCCGAGTGATAAACAGAGTAAGAATACAGAGCAACGTATCGGGGCCTTTTGAAATGAACAGAGGCCTGAGACAAGGAGGCTCTCTATCCTGCTTATTATTTAACATTTTATTAGAAAAAGCGGTCCGAGACATTTTATTAGAAAAAGCGGCATCGAAATCTGGGTTTATCATCAACGAAAACAAAACGAAGCATTGATGTACGGATTACTAGGCATGACGAGCAGATCCTCGGAAGTTGCGAAAGAAAAATTCTCCACGGGATCACAGGCGCAGTAAATGAAGAGGGAATCACTGCGCAGTAAATGAAGAGGGAATCAGGGAGAAGAATATACAACCATGAGTTGTACCAAATATACAAAGAACCAGACAATCAAAAGCATCAAGTTATCACGCCTAGGCTGGATAGGACATGTAATGAGAATGCCGGAAGAAGCGCCCCCAAAAATCCTGTTCCTCCAAACGCCAGAGGGAAGAAGGTCGCAAGGAAGAACTAGGAAAAATACAAAGACGACATCCAAATGGACTTACGCGCAATTGGGATTATCAACTGGAAGTGAGAGACGTAGGATCGAGAGCGTTGGAAGAAAATTCTTGTGGGGGCCAAGGCTCACAGAGGGCTGTAGCGCCAATGATGATGCTCTGTCAAAAGCCTTGGAAATGTCTAGTGCAACAAGACCGGACTCGCCAAACCGATGAATGCTTTGGTTGAGGTGCTCCGTCAGACACACGAGACTACTGGCGGTAGATCTTCTGGGTTTGAACCCATACTGCCTGTCGTGCAGGATTTGGTTAGATTCAACATAGTCCATCAGCTTTCTGTTGATTAATTGTCTCCATGATTTTGGAGAGACCAGAAGTAATTGCTATTGGGCGATAGTTTAAAGGGTCGTTGGCTTCACATTTTTTCGGAATGGGCTGAACATGAGCTAGTTTCCAAGAGTTAGGATAAACTCCGGAGAAGTGTAACAGGGCAAACAGTTTGCGCAGAAATTTAGCTAAAGGTGAGGCACATTTCTTAAATACCTCAGGCGGTTTCTCTTTGAGACATTTATACAGCTTACAACTTCGGGTTCAGAAGAATTTGAGCCGAACAGATATTTTATGAGTTTATGTTATACTGAGTGAAATTTCTAAAAAAACACATCGTTACCTTTGAATACTTTTTCTGCAAGCACTTTTAATTCAAGCTGCCTCTTCTTTTCCTTACTTAAACTCAATCTATAAACTCTGGCTAAATGCAGTCTGTAAATGCGATGTAAATGAATCGATGCATCAGCACAATGGGCAGGAGCTGATATCCATCTAGTATCTAGAAGACCTCGTGGAAGATTTCTTGATAATCTCATCAACCACATTCGTTTTGAGTTGGCAATAAAAGATTCATTATAACCATTTGGTGGATCATTTCTAGTGATGAAGCCCTTTATGAATGCTCTTAGCTTATCAACAGCTTCACGTCTACGTTTAGCTTCTCGTTGTGCCAATAATCTTCGAACATATTTCTGAATAATAATGGCTGATGTACGCATTTTAATATAGATTTTACGCTGACGACGACCCTTCCAGCGTGACTGGATGATAGCTGCCAAATCATGCTTCTTAGCTTGGAATGCATCTTCAGTATCGAATAGGGTTTTTGGGAATCGAATGAAAATTTTTGTCTTTCCCATTCTGTAGTCTTCTGGGCCGTATTCAAGCATATTAGCCAAAATTTGAACACCATCTTTGCTGGGTCCATTAAAATGCGGCCATGTTTGTTTGCTAAGGCATTTGTAACGTTGCAGGAACATGTCGTAGGTTCTGTGAATGGTTAAATGTAAGCTATTAACTGAAGCTGCTGAAATTATAATAAAATTATTACCTTCTGTAAGCAAATCCAGCTCGCCTTACTCTTAGATTTTCCATTAAGCCCAAGTATTTAACCTGATGTGATACAAGACTTCCATTAAAAACATCATGAGTTTGCAAATCGTTGGGCTTAATACATCGTATATAAGAAGGCTCTTTACACATTAAAATTTCCATCAAATTATTTAAAGAGTTTCTAAATTGTGTTACAGCAGTTTCTGGACGTTTTTTACTTTTATATTCATCGTCCGGGAAACATGCTCTAATAATTTTATTTTTGGTTAATGACATCGTTTCCTTCAAATCACGAAATAGCAAATCATTGTTTTTATCTAAAAATCCAGAAATGTTATACGTAACATCTCCAGCATAATGGATAAGTCGGAAATCATCACGGCCCATTGTTTTTTGAACTGCTGTTGGTGCCTTATTGTGACATATATAATGTGGATGATCACCAAGCTGGGAATTCAATTTATTTAAGAATGTTACATCGGTCGGATCACCAGGACGTAAGCATTCTTCGTCTAAGATTGAAATAATCCCCTTATGCTTCTCTTCAATTAAATTGCAAATAACTTTATTATCGAAATATTCAACTGGAACCCATTCAATCCCTTCTCGATTGTATTCCTCTTGTTCTGATTTAAGTGTTAATTCAATAAACAATTGTTGCAGTTTCTCATTACAGAAATTTATGCAAAATTGTTCAAAACTATTTTTTTTGAATATTTCAAAACCATAAATATCCAATATTCCCATTACGCTAGTTACTCGCTTCAGTTCGGTTGAATGTAAAGATTTATTAATTCTTGTTACTAGCCAGGAGAAGAGGCGATCGTAAACGGCTTTTGCTAAGGCATCTCTTGCATAAATTGCCATATCACGGCTTAAAGGTGATGTTACAACATCACCACGTGCTTCAATTGTGCGATTTGTTAGTGCAGATGATAATTTCGTTGAGTCGCAGCCTAATAGCTATAAATAATAAAAAAAAACGTTAAGATCTGTGAAAAGCAAAATAAATTGAAATTTTTGTATAATAATTTAAATTATAATAAATTGGTTTCATTATATTCACTACTGTGGTTTCAATGGCATCGGCTATGCAGATGATCTTGTCATCATTGTCTCGGGGAAGTTTGACTTAACCATTACAGAGATCATGAGAACAGCACTCCGAGAACGATGGTTTACCACGGAGGGCCTATCAATCAACCGCAATAAGGACGTCCCCATGCCTTTTTCCAAACGTTACAAATTGGACCTAGGTCCTATTTGTATCCAGGGTACGATAGTTGAGTACTCATACTCAGTCAAATATCTGGGAACAAACAAAGCGGCTAAGCTAGCAGCTACAAACAAAGCGGCTAAGCTAGTAGCTACAATAGCGCCAAAAAGGTTCGTTGAGGTCTTCACAGCTTGCCTGAGAGAGGGGATCTTTCCAGAGCGCTGGAAACTACCGAAGCCGAACAAGCCTTTAGGGGACCCATCGTCCTACAGGCCGATATGCGTCCTTAGTTGCATAGGCAAACTTTTCGAGCGGGTGATCTGTAACAGGATACTCCCTAGCTTCGAAATGGTGGGTGGTCTGTCAGATAGGCAATTCGGCTTCAGATAGGCAAGATCGACGACTGATGCAGTGGGCATAGCAAGAGCCGCCATAGAGAAAAATCACTGCTGCGCATTGATAACCCTCGACGTAAAAAATGCTTGCAACTCAGCGAGGTGGAGAAAAATAATTGAGGCGTTGATCAAGCTAGGTACACTAAAGTACCTATTGCGAGTAGTAGCTGACTACCTTCAGGGTAGGTCGCTTCATTGTGATTCGGGAGATGGTCCGAAGGTGTTCGGAACAACATGCGGGGTTCCGCAGGGTTTCGTCCTGGGCCCTCTCCTGTGGATCGCAATGTATAATGATGTTTTGGGACTTCGCCTTCCAAAGGAAGCAGTGGCGATCGGGTTCGCGGATAACATCGGGGTACTGGTCGTAGGACAACGCCCAGATGACATCGAATTGTATGCGAACGAAGCGATCAGGGAAATTAAAGCGTGGTTAGAATGCGTAGGATTGAGCACAAAACTGAAGCGGTGCTGATCAGCAAACGAAGAAAGCTAGTGTCCGTAAGGATAAAGATAGGGGAGCAGGTCATCCATTCACAGACCGCTTTAAGGTACCTGGGAGTGATGATCGACCGGCTAAACTTCAAAGCGCACTTGCATAGCACGGTAGACAAAGCGGCTGTGATTTGTGCAGCACTCGCCAGAATGCTGCCCAATGTTGGGGGCCCTAAACCGAGTCGCCGCCTCCTTTTGGGGAGGGTGGTTAGCTCAGTCCAGCCCCCTCTAATCGACCCATACCTAAATGAGCAGCAACACGGTTTCAGAAAAGGGCGTTCAACTACCTCAAACCTTATGGTCCTAATCTCAGAACTGCTATGTGGCATGGAAAGCGGCAACCAAATCGATGCTGTATACACTGACTTCAGCAAGGCCTTTGATCGAGTGGACCATAACATTCTAATTGGAAAACTGTTAAAATTTGGAATATCAGGTTCTGCCCTCGATTGGTTAAAATCATATCTGAACGGAAGAACACAGGTTATCAGATTCCAAGGTTTTCTATCTGATGAAATCGAAGTAACCTCTGGCGTTCCTCAGGGTAGTCATCTCGGTCCTCTTCTTTTTAATATCTTCATCTCCGATCTATCAGAAAAGTTAGTTAATATCCCACATCTCTTCTATGCGGATGACCTCAAAATATATAATGTCATTCAGTCCCAAACCGATGTCTCCTACTTGCAATCTAAGCTCAATGCCCTACAAGACTGGTGCAACACGAATAAATTGCAACTTAACACCAGCAAATGTCAAGCAATTACCTTCTCCCGTAGAAGAAACACACATAAGCAGTACTATTATCTCTACGATAATATTACTGCCAGAGCCAACAAGCTTTTAGGTTTCATAAAGAGGAGGGCCAAGGAATTCGACAATGTATGGGTCACGAAAACACTCTTCTGTTCTCTAGTCCGCCCTATCCTGGAATATGCGTGTCCTATCTGGGATCCTATATTCCAAGTTAGTAGCAGCAGGATTGAATCAGTTCAGAAGAGATTTCTCCTTTTCGCCCTGAGAAATCTACATGACCCTCGCAACTACCAAACCCTACCGCACTACCTGGACAGGCTCAGAGTGCTTGACCTTATGCCATTATCAAGCAGGAGAAAATTGCTCATATCTTGCGTTGCTTTTGACGTCCTTAGCGGAAAACTTAAAGTGCAGTTTCTGTCGGACAAAATCAAATTCAATGATGAAGTCCGACAGACCAGACACACTAAATTACTTAAAGAATACCCACATCGTACCGATTACGCTAGGAACGAGCCCGTCAACAGATGTTGTATGGTATTCAACAGTCATTCCTCCTGTTTCTCCCCTTTACTCAACAAGGCATCCTATAAGAAAAAACTTAGATAGTAGCTTAAGTTTTCAGTAGTTTTCAATAGTCATTAAATTAATGTGATTTCATTATTTATAATAAGAACTGTGTACTACTATGTATTTTAATTTAAGTGTGCCTTGTTTGGCTTAATAAATAAATAAACTAGTTGGGATGTGGCTTTTGACCCTTTCGGTCCACAAGATTAACTTCCCAGTATTCGTTCAAACAAAAAAACGACTCGAACGATTTTTATGAAAATCTTTTCAGATCATATGTCCTTTAACACGCTTTGAACGGCATCTTAACGAAGTCGGTATCTATTTTGGTTCGCGCGAAATCGTGCTGGTACAAAAATCACTTACGCCGTTCAAACAAAAAAATGGTTCGACCGATTTTTATGAAAATCTTTTCAGATCATATGTCCTTTAACATGCTTCGAACGGCACCTTAACGAAGTCGAAATCTTTTTTGGTTCTCGCGAAATCGTGCTGGTACAAAAATCACTTAAGTCGTTCAAACAAAAAAAACGGCTCGACCGATTTTTATGAAAATATTTTCAATTCATATGTCCTTTAATACGCTTCGAACGGCGCCTTAACGAAGTCGATATCTTTTTTGGTTCGCGCGAAATCGTGCTGGTACAAAAATCACTTAAGTCGTTCAAACAAAAAAACGGCTCGACCGATTTTTATGAAAATCTTTTCAATTCATATGTCCTTTAATACGCTTCGAACGGCACCTTAACGAAGTCGATATCTTTTTTGGTTCGCGCGAAATCGTGCTGGTACAAAAATCACTTAAGTCGTTCAAACAAAAAAACGGCTCGACCAATTTTTATGAAAATCTTTTCAGATCATATTTCCTTGAAGACGCTTCGAACGGCACCTGAACGAAGTCGATATCTTTTTTGGTTCGCGCGAAATCGTGCAGGAAAAAATGACCACATACGTACGCACACACACACACACACACATATTTCTTCTCAAATTTTTGCTTAAAATGCTATTGGGACCTTGAAACGTGTAAATACATTGAAAATTTCGAATCCGATTTTCGGACCGATTACAATAACTTCCTACTGGGAAGTTAATAAATAGTTATACGCAGCGCCAGTGTGGGCAGCAGCGTTAAACAGAACTGCAAAAAGCAGGACCGCTAATAGGTTAAGGGAACTTCGCGCTTGCTGTGCGTACAGGACCACGTCCGACGATGCGGCGTGCGTGATAGCGGGGTTGATCCCCATAGACATTCTGGCGAGAGAAGGCATGCGTCTCGACGCCCCGGAATACGGCAGAGGGGAGCCAAAAAAGGTACGGCGGCATATTTCGCGCTGCGAGTCCGTAAGGTAATGGCAAGGGAAGTGGGACGAGTCGGTAAAGGGTCGTTGGACCCACAGACTTATCGCTAATGTGGAAATATGGGTTACGAAGAACGTGGGGAAGTGAGCTACGACCTCACGCAGTTCCTGAGTGGACATGGGGGGTAAATAGAGAAATAAAGCTGAACGAGCCCCGTGATGTAATGCTTATTAGCCAGTCCCGCGGCGGAGGACCACGTCGAGGAGGCTTTTTAGTCTCATGTGTACATAGATCCATATATCGGCCAGTATCGGCGGGATCGGCCAGTAATGTGCGCATGAGTCGTGGCGGTAGCGCAAGCTTTTTACCTCCTGGAAAAAAAATAAAATATCTGGGAGTAATGCTAGACAAGAGACTGAAATGGACTACGCCATCAGTAAATCCACTACGCTGTATGGGCCTGCAAAAGGCTTTTAGGTAAGACATGGGTTTTACACCAAAAATGATGTACTGGTGGGTACAACACGATCGTTAAACCTATTGTCACGTATGCGGCTTTAGGTGGTTCATGACTAAACAGATAACGGCGATCCTCAAGTACATACATAACGCTCCTTTAATCTCTCATGGAACATAGGGCGGAAACAGTTGCCCTCCAGCGGACTTTGTTTTGTGCGACAGCTTTCAGCTCTGACCAGGATCTCCCAGTTGTGGCGGCCTCTGCTAATAGGGTTCTCCTCCAAGTTGTTCTAGGTCTTCCGACTCGACGGGTTCCTTGCGGATTCCAGTCGAGGGCTGCTCAAGTACAGCAGACTGCAACTGCTTGATTGCCTGTCCATTACTGGAGCTATGCGGACTTGCCCCACAGTTGTGATGGAGCTAATCATTCGATTGATCCCATTACCCATCGCTATATGGAAATCCGCCACTGGAAGTGCTTTGAGACTTCAGATCTCAACAGACACTCTGAACGGAGAAAGTTTCTTCCAAAATAGCTGGAGTCATGAGATGCCGCAAAAGCTCGCTGGGTCCCTGGGCACTAGGGTATCGAGGACAATAAGGCCTGAGACGCTGGTAACTCACCTCCAAATCCCTGATAGAGGACTGGGTTAAGGGAATGAAACTAGCCTATTGGGAATCAGTCCCAGATCTTAGACAGGTTGAAGAACTAATAAAACAATAAAACACTTTGCCTTAAGCTAAGGTGCGTTATCACTTTAAATAGGACAGACCTTAGGCCGTTGGTGGGACATCTGACTGGCCATGTAGGGCTGCGGTATTACCTCCACTGTCTCGGGAGGCTGCATAGAAGCCCAGGACACTTCCACACATGTTCTCTGTGAACGTTATGTCCCGATCTACCTTAGAAGAAGCACGTTTATCGAAGAGCTAAAGACATTTTTGTCTTCGTCCGGCGGGCTGAAGGTCTTTCCCGTTAGTGGGGTATACACACACTACGCCTAAATGGACGTGGTCTTCACTATATGGGTTGCACTATATGGAATTTCGCCTCAAAGTATACTTCACCATGACGATAAATAAGTTTCAAGACCGTACGTAAGAAAGTACGTTGGCGTAGATTTTAAAGGGAACTGTTTCTCCTACGATCAGTTTTACGTAGCTTGCTCATGCGTAAGTTCGTCCACGCGCATGATAATATTAGTTCCGCCCAATAAAGAAACAAAAAATATTGTTTATAAGGAAATTCTTTAAAAAGCAATTAGATATTTACACTCGCACGGCGTCATAAGTTCTATACGAAGAAAGTCACGGGCGATAACTATAACTTCATATATATTTCCGAAAAACGGTACAGAGTCGCGGGTGAAAGTTAGTATTATTATAAATCTAGAATCTTATCAGGAACGACAGTAAGAGATTCAATATGAATCTATAATTAGAAAAATTTACTTTAATAATTCACCTTCGTTACTGCAGCTATAGACTCTGGCTTCAAAATTTTGGCTTTTCCATCCTCTTCAGTGAAACCAATGTTCCCCATATGAAGAACGCTGGCCACAATATCAAAAATCTCTTTTTGTTCCTCAGTAGAGAGTTCGATTACTGTCATGGCGTGTTTAACTGTTCGATAGTTTTCAGCATCGTTAATTCGTGGAACTGATCCCTTTTGCTGTAATGAAATAATATATTTAAAATTTCTTCTTTGTGATCTAATAATATTTAATAATTACTCCATCTGTTAAATAATAGTAAGTATCTAAGTTCCTTTTTAATTGTAATTCTTTCAACATGTCATCATTTGCACCCGCTAACAATTGATAGAAAATATGAAAATTTCGTTCGCCATAGCTCTGGTGCACAACTCTTGATTTCTCCAAGAGATAGTTAAGAATATTTCCACCTTCCGGAACACCAGTAAAGTTAAACTGGACATCCATGTACTTTCCAAATCTCGAAGAGTTATCATTGCGATTGGTTTTAGCGTTGCCGAATGCTTCTAATACTGGATTACTTTGTAAAAGTTTGTCCTTAACTCCTTCAACTGTTGAGATATGCCCTGAAGCTGCTGCAATAAATTGTAGAACTTTTTTTGATGCTTCTGTTTTTCCTGACCCACTTTCGCCTGAAATTGAAAATCGTTTTGGTTTTATAATAGCTTCTTGGAAGTTTTCAGTATTTATCAACAAGTATTTTTAAATAGCGCGCATGGCCATTATCTAAATGTGATAAAATTTGCTAAAAATTGTGAGCTTTGTTCGTTATCAAGACTTCTGTTTAAATGGAAATTTGAAATGTGTTGAAGTTTAGTGAAGAGTATAAAACCGATAAGATTGTTATAATTGGAATAAAATATTATTGGTGATGTACATCTGATTTGAAAAATCTTCTAAATAATGAGGTAAGAACCTTGATAATATGAATTGTAGTTCATGTGTAGGGCTGCCATCACCTATAGTAGGGGAGCCCAAGCGGGATTTTGGGATTTACTCGAGCGCGGCAGATTAGCATATGGGGGGCTACCTTCCACCCTTTTGAGTACTTCTACCATATCTAAGCCTTCTATATAGCGCCGCGCGCATAGGGCAGCCAATCAGAATAGTAAAAAAATCGATAGTTGGAAATAATCGAGCGCGTCAGATTAAGGTATGGTGGGTTAAGTACATGCTGAAAAGTGTACATTCCACTAATCTGACGATTTGAACGTGACGAACGTGCGTGGGTCACAAACTTGCAAAAAAATCGTGACCTCGGCATTCTCGAGCGCGGTCAAATTTTATTTTATTTCGAAGGAAATAATTCAAGAATAACGGGAAAAATATAATCTGCCGATTTCCACAAGCCGAAGTAACAAAAATCGTCAATGAAGTTTAGCGCGTGCAGCTGCAGTGAAGCATGTATTCCCCACTCCGCGCCTCTCTCTCTTTCTCTTTCACTCACCTTCCGCACACTAATTTCCGTCAGCCATTACGCCATCACTGTTAGCAAGTCCTAATCCCACCCAAAGTCGAGAAATAACAAGTCTTTCATCTTCATACAAAATTTTCAATTCTGCTAATAGGTGTTGACCTTTTTGTTTTGACTATAACTTTAAATATTTCGGGATCAATCTATTCCGTATAGAGGTTTATAATGCCATCTGATGCAGATGACATTATGGATTCAAATAATGATATCACTGTCACTTTTAGCACTTGCGTTTCGCTTCCTTTCGCTTTGAGGTTCTTCGCAAACCTATGTTTTTTACTATTTTTTTCAGAGTTCAGTATAGTAATAAATAAAGAAGTTATAAATTATAAATCAATAATATATTTTGTGTAAAATTAAAATAAAAATAATGTACAATTTTTTTTCAAACCGTCAGTCAGATTAAGAGAACCCCTCCAAATAATCGTCAGATTATAGATCAGCACGATCAGGACATCAACTGGAACCGTCTGTATAAAAATCTGACGCGCTCGAGTATTTCAAAATGGCGATTTTTTTTCGCTTTTCAAGAAGCCGCCACGAGCTTGCGCCACATCCGAATCGTCAGCCGTTTGAATGGCAGCTTCGTTCGGGTTCACTTAACATCCCCTCTGAATATCTGACGCGCTCGAATTAATTTTGTTTTTCTCCATTTTTAACCCTTCCGTACGGCCTTCGTCATCAGAGACACGTAGGGCATATACCCTATTAATATCTGACGCGCTCGAGTATGTGCCGTAAAATTACCTACAAATTTTGTCTTAACTGTTTTTTTGAATTCCGTGTAGTTTCGCGGATAGAGGCTGTTTTGAGCCTTTTTAGATTTTGCGCCAAAATTATGATTTTGTATGAAAAATTAAATGAGATCAAAGTAGTAGTTGCAGTTCTTCAAAGGCTTTTCTTTGGTCGCTTTGAATCTGGAAAAGGCGCAAAACGGCCTCTATCCGCGAAACTACACGGAATTCAAAAAAACAGTTAAGACAAAATTTGTAGGTAATTTTACGGCCTACAACTTTGCTCTATTGATATTTTCACCAAAATGCATAGTTCCTCCTCAAAATAGAAAAAAAGGCGAAAACCATCATGTATTTGTATATTTCTCAAAAACAACCCTTTTTTCGAACTGCGGGTTGTGAAAATCATGTTTAGACGACCGAAATCCTTCATTTGGCACCGGTCTCATGGCTGTGGGAAAAATTTCTGAAAAACAGCGCTTTTTTGGCTAATTTGAACGGACTAATATAACCTTTTTTTCTTTCTACCATCTGATCTTCAAAATCCAATAGGTCCCCACGACGCTCGAGTAAATCCCCATTTAGCATCGTGGGCTCTCCTACTACTAAGTTGCGGAGGCCGGACAAAATCATCAAAAACTCCGGACATTTCGGTGAAATTAAGTTTTTTTCCCGGACACCCTTTTTTAAAAATGTTTTTTTGGCGGGTTAAAATTGAAACGTCGCGTCGAATCGAATCGATAACCAACTAACGACGGTAGTAGCGAGTGTGAAACGCTATAAGTTCGAATACCAGCGAAGGGCTAGCAACCCTTCCTGGCATTAAGTTCTTTCTATGGAACCTACCACACAACCCGGACTGGACAGATTTCACGGAGAAAACCCGGAAAACGTACAAAGGCCAATTATTTAAACTTATTTCCATGGAATGTAAGAACACTATACCAACGCAGTAAGCTGAAGATACTATTGGATGAATTGCAGATATACGGAGTGGACATAGCGGCCATTCAGGAGATGAGATAGACACGACAGGGTATATTGGAAAAAATAACACAAAACATCTTTTATAGCTGCAAGGAATGAGACCACATATGTGTAAGGGAGAATCATAGTGATCCAAGCAAAATTTTTGGAAATATAGAATTGTTGAAATGAATGCACAGAAAAATATAAAGTCTTTCGTGCCATACTAATCCAAGCACATAAAATTTATGTATGGGATGTTACTTATGTGCTTTGATTAGTATGGCATGAAAGATTTAATTTTTTTCTGTGCATTCAATTCAAAAAGTAAATATTGACAAAAATGTCGCTTGGATCACTATGGTTCTCCCTTACACATGTATTGTATGGAAAGAATTAAAGCACCTTGTAATAGGGTTCGAAGACATAGATGAAAGAATGTGCAAGATTCGTCTCAGGGGCAAATTATTCAGTTATAAATGTACACGGTCCAACAGAAGAATGCAAAAGAAGGCGCAAAATATGGTCATTTCCAGACCCAAGTTCCATCATAAGATATTCAAAAAGCTACAGATGGAGTAGCTAACAACACAATTATTGATCATAGGCGCAAATATGGACTCTGACATTGAATTTTGAAATTCTTGTTTTAATGCATTATTCACAATCAGAAATGTGTAGTTGGAGCTCAAAAATATTTGAATTGTTTTATTAACTTCCTATTTCAAATTTCTATAATAGCAAAAAAAATATTAGATATTAATATAAAATATATTTTAAAAAATAAAAATATTTAGCTCCGCCACGACAATATCCCTAGTCTCAAATAATACATGAAAACAAACATTAAAAACGAAAATTATCAAATCGCAACTGTCCTTGAGCTTTTCTCACGCATTTGATTTCTTCCATTCACTCTTTCCTTCAAGAAATCGTCGCTTGAAGGTTGTTTGATTTTTCACTCTCTTGCCTCTTCCTCGCAAAAACAAAAGAATACCCGTACCCGAACAGAAATCTATTTTTAGATCCAAGCAAGCTTCTGACTTTTTCCCTACATGCGTAAAGCGCTTATGAATAAAGGTGCGTTTAAACTATACGAGTTTTTTTGCCAGTTATTGCACTGGCTATTGCCAGTGATGCAGTCAGTGCAATGTAAACATCAGCTGCGTTCCTTTTCTGCTAATTTTTACTATTTATTGCTCGTGAGTACTCGCAGCTACACTTGCTCTAACATACGAGCAGATAACACTTTTAGTTACGCAATTAAAATCCGCTAGAGGAAAGCTCTCATTTGGAGTCTATTGTGAATTATTTTAGTTACCCTATCAACCCATAGATGGCTTTTGATTGTTTTGAGCTTTTTTCATAAAAAAACGTCTAGAAATAAAAATAATAAATTTGAAATAAAAGAAATAAAAATATAAATAATAAAATCGTATTAATTTAAATTATGCTGTAAATTGTTATTCTAACCTTTTATTTGTATACAAATGAAATAAAACTCAAAAATGTTAGGTTAGGTTTTACTCAATTCAACAAATTTTGCGTTCCTTTTCCGCTCTGCTCGCAAGTACTAAAAAGTAGAAAAGGAACACAGCTATCATGTCAGTGCACTGATTGGGGCACTGGCATCAACACTGACACGATTTTTCTCGTGCAATCTAAACACCCAAAAACGCGCACTGACATCTTTCTCGTGAGCACTGGCAACTTTACAAACTTGCTAGTAAAGTTGTACGAGTTTTCTATTCAGAATTGTTGGCGAAAAACGGGTTTAAATTGGAAAACTATTAAAAAAAGCCAAGTTCTAGAGCCATAGGCGGTTATTGGACAAAGGAAGATATTTAAATTTTAATATCTTTGATTTGAAAACAAAATCTCTATAACATGTAATATGCACATATATATCTCTAAACAAAGATAAAACAATTGCTGTCAATAAATGACAAAATATAAGATCAAAAACGCCTTCTTTTTGGTTTCTTTTCTTCTTCATCATGAAATAACAAGTATGCAAAATTGCTGCAGCAATATTTACTTCAAAAATTCACTTGTAAATAGTTACTACTGGGTCGCCACATTAAATCAATCAATTCTCTGGATCTCACCACTTACAGGAGTTATAATTTTTTTTATATTTGTTCTTCTGGTGAAAACTAAGAAAAATATAAATTTTCAGATTTTTTGGGATTCTAATTTTTTAGTTATTAATTTTAAAATAATCGAGAATTGCATAATTTTGACAATTTTTGTAATCTTTAAATTTCTCTAGTTCAAAAACAATTTCACTTTGTTCTGCTTTCACACTTTTTCCAGTATTTTCAAAATTCTTTTTTTGAAAAAACTTAAAAACAGATTTTTTTAATGTTTTGAAAAAAATATATTTTGTGCATCCACTCTTAGGTACATATATGCCAAAATGTAGGATGAGACGACATTAGAATCATATTGAAATAAAATATTTTGTACATTGTGATTTTGTTCAGTTTAAAATCGCATTTTTCTGCAATTCCGCACGAAATATCTTTTCCACTGAACTGGATTCCCAATGTAAACACCATCAATTTCTATTACCAGTGCTCTGGAAAAAAAGTGTCAGCGAATCACTGGCAATCCCTCTGTCAGAGAAATATTTGCCAGTATTGTCTGCTAATGTAAACAGTGTGCCAGTGCACTGGCTGCGACTGCCAGCGAAAACTGGTATAGTTTAAACGCACCTTAAGATGTACTTGAAAGCTTTTTGTTTCAGATTAAGCTTGGCCTAACGAAAATCAGATGGAGTTTTTAGAAATTGTGGCTGAGGTTCCATTCCGGGCGAAAATTTTGAATGAACTTTGAGCCTCTATGTGTATACTCTATGACTCTGACCACTTCTTAATAGAAACGAAATATAGAGCCACTATATCTTAAATAAAAACAAGAAGAGGAAATAGAGACGGAAAATTAATGCCGCAGGATTGAAGGAAGAGCCAATTAGGGGTGAATATGAGAATCCACTGGACGTAAGAATAGATGAACTTAACAATGGTCAAAACACACACGAAGTTTTGGACAATCAATGGATAAAGAAAATATAAAAGAAGCAATGAAATGACCAGAAGAAGAAGAATGCGCCCAAGCGACAATAGGGCACAACAGAGCATACCAAGTCATTTAAATAGGCACAGAACAAGTAGTTTTGAAGAGGAGTATAGAGAAAAGAAACGAAATGAGAAGAGAATATACAAAGCAAAAAAGGCAGTATTGGGAAATGAGTAAAATAGAAAAATCGTAACGGACGTAAAGAATATTAACCATTCATTGGACATTGAGTCGTTTCACAACTAAAAACTTGGTTTCCTTGAACGACTGGATTAAGTTCTTTTTCCGTTTCGGATAGGTGAACGTTTGATAATTAAATTGTCACTGGAACTTTCAAATAAAACGGGAGCATTTTTGCACACCGAAGTTTGCTTGGGTGCGGATTACGAGTCAATGTTTATCTATGATTTGTTTTAAAATATTGCTTATCATTCAATTGATCGGATCACCCCCTGACACAAAAAGTGCCGGGGTTTTAGCCGGACCCTTTTTAAAACCCCTCGCGGACGGTCTTCGGACGGTCCCCGGACGCCCTTCTAACTAGGACAAATCCGGGGAAACCTGGAAGGATGGCAGCCCTATTCATGTGTTAATTTTTACGACAGATTCCATGCTGTAATTACCATATTGTTTTTAATTTCCTTAACATTGGCGTATTCAATAGGTGCAATGGTTTTTCCGAAAGAAGTCGACCTGATGTTTACTATGACCTCTTTGATATTTCTGTTCAGTAAAAATGTTTCATCAATGTTATTAATTCCACAACCTTTAAATTTGTTTTGTCCCTTTCAACGCTCCACCATTAGTATTTTGTGAAAGGATTTAATTGTTTACAATTACAAGATTCATTTGATGCCAGCTCTAATGGCTGATGACTAGTTAATGCGCATCGTAAGTTTGTTGATTAATTTGAAACTTTGTAGACCTTTCTAAACGCTGGCAAATTGTAAAAATTGTTAACATCGTCTTTTATAGAAGATCACATCGTTACACATCTAATTTCTCTGGTTGGCCGATAAGTTTTTCTTACATATTATAAAATTTAATATTCTCTTGTCATTATGGCTATCATAAAATAAATTATGGGAAGGGAAGGTTTCATGATCAACAATAGATTGAAACAAACTGTTATACTTTTTAAAGCTCGACCTCGCATTCTTTTTAGGATTGTCCGTTCGAAGATTTGCTGTTCCTTCTTCTTAAATGGCGCTACAGTAGGACTCGACTTGTTATGCGAAGTTTTCGTATATCTTCTAGCACGTCATCCAACTGGGGAACTAGGACGAACTGGGTCAGGGGGCGCCAAAAATAGATTGAAATCCAACAAGTTAAAACCGCCTGCGCTCTGAACGTCAAGCGGACAGCAACCTACAGTATGAAACCCAAGCATGCAGAGCTCTAAAGTAAAATTAATGGACTTATCCTTACCACAGATTTTAAAGAGTATACAAATTTTTTTAGTACTAGATTTTATAAAATTTCAATCGCCTTAAAGGGGCCGAACCATATTTATGTGGAGGGTCTGCATCCATCCAGCTATTTCTTGGTCCTCCTACCCTTATTTCTCCTGACGGTTTACCATTTATAATCTGGGCTAGCATTCTTTCTTCCGACCCATCGTAGTCTGCTCAATTTTATGTTTTTAACTATATTTATTTCGTCATATATTTCTGAACTGGAACTGGACGGACAACACGACGACGACCCAAGGAAGCCAGGTCCAGCCTCATTAGCTGGTCACCAGTTTCTGAGAGGATTATTGCCGTGCGCCTACGTACCAGACTAAGAGGTACTACGATAGCCCAATGCTACGCTCCAACTGAAGACGCAGACGATGACATCAAAGACGAGTTCTATATGCTACTGAATGGGGTTTTTCGCTTTATTCCAAGGGGAGACATCATTGTTTTGATGGGTGACTTAAACGCACAGATCGGCCCAACAACATCGACTTTGAAAACACAAATGGAAATCAAGGCCTAAGCCAAGATACCAATAACAATGGTAAGCTTTTCGTTGACTTCTGTAGTTCCTATCAACTCATGGTAGGTGGAGCTTACTTTTGTCACCAGAAGATACACAAGGAGACCTGGGTATCGCCCGATGGTAGAACAAGAAATCAGAGAGATCACGTGGCCGTCAGTCGCAGATGGAGAACTATTCTGGAGGATGTCAGGAGCTTTAGGGGAGCAGACACTGGAAGTGACCACCATTTGGTAGTAGCAACTATCCGCCTAAAAATCTCCGCAATCAGAAACGTCCAACGCGATGCCATAAACCGTAGACGGTTTAACGTAGACCTTAAAAGGCGAGAATTTGCTGGGAAATTGCAACAAATCTTAAACCAGCAAACCGTTTCTGACGACACAAATATTGAAGGGCTGTGGACAAAGGGCGCTACAATAACAGCAGCGGAAAAAAGAATCGGTTATGTTCAAAGAAACCAGCAACACTGGATCTCGGACACAACCTGGCAAAAAATTTAACGCAGAAGGGCCCTCAAAAATAACGTGAAGTCTACAAACGACCCGGAAAGACGCCACCACCTTGAGCGGGAATACTCCGAATTACACGGGGAGGTAAAGAGAAGTGTCTGGCGTGACAAAAGGCGGCAGATAAATGAGCTCGCAGAAAAATTGGAAAACGCGGCAAACCCAGGCAACAGTTTTATGCTTATGACAGACATGGGTATCGATACCGCGGTATTGCGTATACCCAACTTATACCACATGTCTGTCACTTTATACCCAGTTTATACCCAGGAAAACAAGTGGTTATGAACTGGGTATTGATACCAAGAAAATTTTGTGGGTATAGACTAGGTATACGATCTTTTCACTGCGCACAGCGCCACCTGTGTGCGAAAATCGAGCAAAAACGTCTAAATATATACTTTTATAACAAGAAATCTCATCTCTTTTTCCTTTTTCGTTCCAAATTTTGAATTTGCCTCAGACCCAGATTTATTTCCTCTTGTTTGGCAAGGAATAAAGCAATTAAATGTTCCATTTCCAAATCAAATTCAATATGCCACTTATCACTTAAAACTTTAAATTTAACAAAATTCGCTTACTAGATTTGAAAATTTTTTAGCTGTCGACAAACGTCAAATTATACCCTCGTTCATGTGTGTCAGGGGTTCCTCAATACCCCGGTATTCGCCATATCCTGGTATCGATACCTTGGTATCGATACCACATGTGTGTCATAAGCAAAGGTGCTGTACCAAATTACTAAACAGCTCTCGGGAAAGCTAATAAAAAGCATGCTGTGAAGAGTGCGGATGGAAGGCTGCTGTGCAGCGACGAGGAGCAACTCCAAAGATGGAGAGATTTCTTCTTCGCCGCCCTGAATGGTCCATTTGCATCAGGAAAACAGCAACAATGCACAGCCACTAAGTATCACCACTCGTGTCCCATCCAAGACTGAAATAGTAGCCGCAATTCATGCAATGGCCAATGGTAAAGCAGCTGGAAAAGATGGCATCCCGCCAGAATTATTGAAAGCCGACTCAAGCCTCATAGCAGATGCGCTATAGCCAATCCTGGAAATAGCATGGAACACCTGTACCTTTCCGGAGGATTGGACGGAAGGTACCATAGTCAAAATATCAAAAAAGGGGACCTAACAATATGTGACAACTGGAGAGGCATGTCTATTATCTACTGTGGGCAAAATTTTGTCCGACATATTATTATCAAGGATAAGAGAGGCAGTAGATCGAACGCTTAGAAGATAGCAGGCTGGATTCAGAAAAGGCCGCTCCTGTATAGACCATATTAACACCTTGAGAATCATAGTGGAGCAGTATACTGAATTCCGATCCCCCCCTTTACCTTGCTTTCGTAGACTATGAGAAAGCGTTCGACTCGGTTAATAGGAGCTTTATAGGGCCAGCTCTGCGACGCGAAGACGATAATCTAGCCAAACAGGCCCTCGATTGGAATCCGCAAGGATCCCGTCGAGTCGGAAGACCTAAAACATCGTGGAGGAGAACCCTATTATCAGAGGCTGCAACAACTGGGAGATCCTGGTCAGAGCTGAGATCTGTCGCGCAAAACAGAATCCGCTGGAGGGCAACTGTTTCCGCCCTATGTCCCATGAGGGATTAAAGGAGCAATTAGTAGTAGTAGTTAGTTACATTTTCTACACCTACGAGGAGTTCGTAATTTCTACTCAATTACATATATAAAGTTGTTTTAAACTTGAACTTGATTTCAATAACACCTGAATAATAGTAATTTTCTTACCAGAAATCAAAACACATTGCGGCTTATTTTCTTCCATAA
This sequence comes from Thereva nobilitata, assembly GCA_963855945.1. Taxonomy (NCBI): domain Eukaryota; kingdom Metazoa; phylum Arthropoda; class Insecta; order Diptera; family Therevidae; genus Thereva; species Thereva nobilitata. The sequence goes on from OY979696.1 coordinate 130,491,301, forward strand.
GAGATCGGAATGCATTTTCACTAATCGCAAATCTAAAACAAAGAAAAGAAAACAAATTAACTTTCGGTCATATGTTTCCAGCCACATTTATCAAATGTTCTTACACATGTGGTGGAGCTTCAAAGAAATGTTTCCTCCTGTATTTTTCGATGTCTTCTTCAGAGTAAATGGGTAGCTGCTTGTAGGGATTAACTGAAATCAGCACCTGACCAATGTATGTCTGCAAAACCATTGAATATAAAAATATTAATTAATAACTGATATATTTACAAAAAAAAATTACTTACATAAATTAAATTCTCTTGAAACCGTTTCTTCAAATTATCAATAAATGCGTCTTCACTGTGGTAATCCTCAAGTAGGACAAAATCTTGAAGACCCACTCGGTCTCTTTCGTGAAGACCCTTTTCCATTTGGGGGTATCTAAATGCACTGAAATGATAGAAACATTGTTTTAGAATAAGTAAATAGTAGGAAAATGTAATAATTAGGAATGGCGAAGTGAGAGTCGGCGATGTGGAAAAACTCATTTCGATTCTGCATAAAAAAAAGAAGATGAAAAGTAAATTTTGTGGAACTGGGGTACGAGGTAAAAGTGTAGAGATTGTATTTTTTTATTGGTGTTAGAAGAACAAATTTTGTTTAGTTTCATTTTGTTCGTCACTTGATATTTTTTTTTGGTAGTCTAACTAACTAAGATATTTAAAAAGTGGCCAAATGAAGGTAATCAATGCTTATTGTGGTTTAAGCAGTTTGCTAAGATACACGTGTTCCCTCAAGCCCTCTCTCACCTTTTCCCTTCAAACCTAGCAAGCTTGCAGGGAACTTTTTTTGCTTCGTGTTTCATTGTGTAAAATGGGCCATAGTGTGATACGCAGTTAAAAGCGAATGCACACTCGCTAGCCCGAAAAATGGGCCCTTTTGTAGATATTAGGCCCTAAAGGTTCAAAAAAAAATCGACCAACCTACGTGAAACTCTTACGGGTGATTTTTATATATTTTGCACAGAATACTATTTGAAACGAATATAAATTACTGTCAGACACCTCCGGTGGGCCCTAACTTCCGCCAGACGCTTTAAAGCTAGAGAAAAAGTGTATGAACCTACGACATTTTCTGAAAGCTGAAAGGACCTCCCACTTGTTCTATGGAAAATTGCTTTTGGTTAATTTTCTTGAAATTTTGCAGGTTGATAGTTCTCAACATGTAGATCAAAAGCCTCAATGGGCACAAAGCCTCATCACCCCTCCTTCCCCGCAAAAACCACTCCAAAGGGCTAGGGGGATATAATAGATCTCTGAATTCAAAACAATTTATTCTTGTAGTTCACTCTACGGCTACCCCAAACAACCTTTGATCCTTGAACCACCGACCACCCAACCCCTCCCCTCCCACGTCTCTCTTCCCCACCACGACCCATCCTATGGATTTTCCTGATTACTAAATTACCACGTAGCCAACCAATGTCACTTCAACCGCTGACCATCTAACCCTCATGTAAATCAAAAGTATCCCCTCTGTCTCCGCTCTCGCCCCCCCCCCCCCACCACCACCAACCTTCAAACACCTTCCCCCAATACTGCCAAGAAGAAGATTGGGGGTGGATTTAACTGATCATGAGTATAACCATTGCCCTCTCAGATAACCATTGCCCCTTTTTTACCCCCGACCATTTACCACCTTTCATAGCACCGCCCCACCCCCATTACTCATTACTTGTTAACATCAAGTAGTCCAATAAATAGGTCGAAAAAAGGCCTTCGTAATGCGAAAAAACCGCATGCGATTTTTTTTACCAAATGTTTTTATATATTTTTATAAGCTTAAATTCAAAATGGCGTCATCCCCACCCTCTTGCTAAACTTACAGTGAAGGACACGCGTTTAATTCTATATCTCAGAGACCATGCAATTTACGACAAAAATGTATATAATCTTTTTTGTAGATAAATAAGTGATTTAACTTTTTTATTTAGAAATCTGTTTTGTAAAGTCAATATGTACTGAGCTATGGTGCTTCAAACTTCACTTTCTTTGCACTATATTTCGGTAATGGTTAATTTTACATGAAAAAATCCTTTGTAAGACTTATAGAACACGCGATTATCTATAATTTGTGTGGAAAAGATTTTGTGCGCCAAAGAAATTTCTCAATTATTTGTATGAACATTTATGTGTATTGCATATGAAACGTTCGGCGCTGAATAGCGGCTAAAATATCAGTTCTAGAAAAAAATGTTTAAAAAATTTTACTACAGAATTTTATAATTAACATATTTGTTGGTTTAACTTTTCGTCGTATTTGTAAAAAACCATCCTTAATAAATGTTTAAGGTGTAAAAAATCGATAAATATCATTTTTACAGAAAAAAGTTCAAACAAAAAATGTGGGCAATGAAATTGCGCACAAAAACCTTGCAATAAAACTTGTAATTTAAAAGATATGGCAGAATACTACTTTTGAATTTACTTTTTTTTGACACTTAAAGCGATATAACTCGTGAAATATTAGCCCTACGTAAAAAATTATAATAACAAAAATTATAGATAATCGCGTGTTCTATAAGTCTTACGAAGGATTTTTTCATGTAGAATTAACCATTACCGAAATATAGTGCAAAGAAAGTGATATGTGAAGTTTGAAGCACCATAGCTCAGTACATATTGACTTTACAAAACAGATTTCTAAATAAAAAAGTTAAATCACTTATTTATCTACAAAAAAGATGATACACATTTTTGTCGTAAAATGCATAGTTTTTGAGATATAGAATTAAACGCGTTTCCCTTCACTGTAAGTTTAGCAAGAGGGTGGGGAAGACGCCATTTTGAATTTAAACTTATAAAAATATATAAGATCATTTGGTAAAAAAAATCACGTGCGGTATTTTTCGCAAAGAAAAAGTACCTATTTATTGGACTAAAGGCGAAGTAATAAGAACTAACTTGATGTTAACAACTAATGAATATTGGGGTGCGTTTGCTGCAAAGGGCCCTAGCCGATCGGACTTGAAGAAACATACTGAACGCTGGAGGGCCGCGCTTGAACTGGAGGTTCCTTTCTGGGCCGTCACGTTAAGACGCAGTAGAAATGATCTCAGGACACTTGTTGGCTTGATTACCGGACACTGCGCCTTTATGGAGGATAGGAGGCGGAACACCAGCACAATCATTATTTGAAGAGCAGGACGTGCGAAGCCTGTGGACTATGTCTAACTGAATAGCCAAAAGCCATGTATTGGGTATACACCATCACCATAAGCCCCGGATATACACCACCATCATAGTGCTCAGTGTGGTGGCATAGAACAATACTTAATAGTATCATAACCGAACGAAGTGAAATTTAAAGAATGACCTATCTTTCTACCACCGAGGCACTTCGCAGTTTGCCGACTGTATGTTTGGAGGCTCTACGAAATTTAGCACCGTAGGCTATGGAAAAATGTCTTGAGTTTCAAAACTCAATCCAACACCTCTTCATAGACTTTAAAGCCGCCTATGATAGCATAGCCAAAGTAGAACTCTACAAAGCCATGAGAGAAGAGGGGGACGGTCTGCCCTGCCCCCTTTTCAACCTGGCGTTGGAGAAAGTGATCCGAGATTCGGGCGTGACATCAAGGGGCACAATCCTCCACAAGTCCACCCAATTACTGGCTTTTTTGTGTTTGCATGTCTTAGCTGAGCCACTGAACAGTGGTAAATGTGACCGCGTTTGTGTGCAGGGACCGAACCAGTACCGAGCCGGTCCGGAGTGCCGGGGAGGGTCGAGAAGGAGCCTGCATTTTCGGTCCCGTGCTCGTTATGCGGTGTTTTTTCTTACACCTTTTTTGGTGCTTTCGGCTGGTTCGGTCCCTGCACATAAGCGCGGCCCGTTTCTCAGCCCAGCTGAGAAGTGTATAGATGTTTTCAAATGCCGTGACATTTGACGCATGTTGGGGTAAAAAGCTCTTAAAAATGTTTAAAAGCTGGAGATAATTTTTCTTCCTCTCTATTGAGAAATTAAGCTCCAAAATAGGAAGCCAAAGGCGCACGCAAAAGAATTGTCAGCAATTCCCATATACTTTCTGACAACTTGTTGCAAATATTACGACGACTCTGTCTTTTTATTAGAGCTTCTGTACATACCACAGTGGCTTAAAAAATCTCAAAAGAAAAACGAAATTTATATTTTCCAATTTGATTTAATTGATAGAAATTTGAAGATCGAAGATAAATATTTCTTAACCGTAAGTAAAATAAAAATGCGAAGAAACTATTTTAAACATAATTTATTCAAAATAGTCCAGTCAAATAAGGCAAAAAAAGGGGTCAACCTCGGAATGAGAGGTAATAAGCTGAAAATTTGTATGAATCTTTGTTTTGGCATTCTAATATGTCAAAAGTCTCATAAAATCTCGTGTCCGCGTCTTGAGATATTAGAGGTCAAAGGTCACCAAAATCAGTTTTTTGGAAATATGTCGTAAATTATCGGCTTTACGTAAATTTTGGTTAAGTAAAGTTTGTTCATTATATAAATCTGCATAAAAGTGTCCTATACCGAATTTACGTAGAACCAATAGTTTTCGAGATAAAGGGCTGAGAAGTCTTGGTATCGTGCTGCATTCGTTCCACACCACCTCTGAGGTAGAATGCACGGGACGTTTTTTACATGGTGTTCTAGTAGGCCTAATCCATGGGTTACAAGTTATGATAAAATTTCTTGATTATCTCTCTATCTCTTCTATTTCCACTTCTTGCATATTGTCATCTTCATCAGCACTCATCTCAGAGGAAAATAACGAAATGTGGTCGGCGTTATAATCATTCAACTCAGGTTTAATGGTTGTATCCTAGGACATCGAATTTAGACACGACTGGCCTCGACAAGAGCCATACGCTACGAAACATGGCAATCCTACTTTTCTGCATTTACTTGATGCATGTACCTTTGAACCTACGAAACTTGAGTAGCCGGTCAGTTGGCTTTATGGACTTTCAATAATAATAATCAAAAAATTTTATCATAACTTGTAACCCATGGGAACACCATGTAAAAAACGCCCCTTGCATTCTACCTCAGAGGTGGCGCGGAAACTAATGCAGCACGATGCCAAGACTTCTCAGCCCTTTATCTTGAAAACTATTGGTTCTACGTTAATCCGGTATAGAACACTTTTATGCAGATTTATCTAATGAACAAATTTTACTTAACCAAAATTTATGTAAAGCCGATAATTTACGAGATATTTCCGAAAAACTGATTTTGGTGACCTTTGACCTCTAATATCTCAAGACGCGGACACGAGATTTTATGAGACTTTTGACACATAATTTAGAATGCCAAAACAAAGATTCATACAAATTTTCAGCTTATTACCTCTCATTCCGAGGTGAAACCCTAATTTGACTGGACTAAAAGGAAACACTTTCCTAATTAAAATTGAATTTTTATTTTTCTTATAATTTTGTGAACCATTGTATATTGTAAAAAGTGAGCGAGAATTGACTCCTCCTCCTCGTTATCAAATCACTTGCTGTCATTTAATCAATCGCGACTGCGTATTGCTAATTTTACAAATTATGAATGAAAAGCGTCCTTTTTTATATATTTTTTAATTTTCAGGTTTTTGTATTTTACATATTTACTACAGAAATAATTTGTAGCAATTTCTATTAAAAAATACGCAATTTGGGTTTTTAATACTTTGATACTAGGATTGTTAACGTTTTCGGCCAGTCGCATGCGCGCTTCTGCCAGGGGAGGTTACGTTGCTTGCGGCTGCGGAGAGTTCACAATTTATGAATGAAAATGCTCATGAATTTAAAAAAGGATTTTTCAGCATTTTTTTTAATTATTATAAATTTAGGGATGAGAAATATTTCTCATAATTATAATAAAATTATGCTTATTATGATGGATAGATTTACTTGGTTGAGCAGGGTTTTTACATGTATTTAAAAGCTCTGCTCAATACATATAAAGATAACTTAACTTTATTCATTCGACATGGGCGCATCCCTTCCCAAATAATTTTGTTGAGTTTTTTCTGCGTTTGTTGCCTTTTAAATGAAAAGAGGTGAAATTATAGAACAAAATTTATAAAATTTGGCAACGAGGTGCGCAGAACTGTTCAAATTTTTTGTGTCACGGAGTCTGAAAACATCTATACCTTCTGAGCTAGAAGGGTAACTCTATTAATGTAAAAAATATTACGCAGACGACATTGACATCATTGGAAGAACATCAACAGCTGTACATGAAGCTTTCACCCAGATTGAGCGGGCGGCAGGAAATCTGAGACTGCACATCAACGAAAGCAAAACAAAGTACATGGTGGCTTCGTTTACAAGAACACCTAACATTGGTCCCACAATAATGGTAGGGGAACACGAGTTTGATGTGGTAAAATCATTTACCTACCTTGGGTCAATAGTAGCAGCCGACAACAGCATGAAACCAGGAATACGAGCACGGCTGCTAAAAGCCAACAAAGCCTACTATAGTCTGTCAAGGCTCTACAAATCCAAGCATCTAACCATAACGTCTAAACTTTTACTATATAAGACGATGGTGTTGCCGGTCCTCACATATGCATCCGAAACGTGGGTGCTTAGCAAAAAGCACTCTAACCTCTTGGGGGTGTTCGAGAGGAAAATACTTCGGAGGATTGTTGGCCCCGTATGTGAGGAAGGACGATTCCGGAGACTCTACAATGACGAGATCTACGAGCGCTATCGCGACATAGATGTTGTGAGGAAAATAAAGCTCGGTAGAGTCCGGTGGGCAGGACATCTAGCTCGTATGAGTGAAGATGAGCCTGCTCGGAATGTTCTCTGCGGGAAGACCTATGGGGTCCGACAGCGAGAGGGTCCCAACCTCCGTTGGAAGGATGTCGTAGACCAGGACGCTCAGAGCTTAGGGATGCCAAACTGGATGACATCGGCTCAGAATCGGGACCGGTGGAGAGAACAGTTGCGAGAGGCCAGGACCGGATCCCGGTTGTAGAGCCGTTAAAGAAGAAGAAGAATCATATAGCACAATGGCTCCAAGCCAGGCCAGAGTGCCAAATTTAGTAGAAGATAAGCTTGAACCGTACGCTTGCGACCCCGTTTGCGGCCTTGCTTGGAAGAAGATGCTCTCTTCGGCCTACAAATCTAAGGTATAGGAGTTGTAATACAATGGCCAAATGGTGGCGACTAATTTTTGGCCTGAAGAAGACACACGTTTTTTTTTATTTTTAATCAGTAATCATATTTTAGCACAATAATTATGAATCAGTAAACCAATATTAACGTTGGTTACAAAGCCAGAAAAAAAAAACTGATATACAATTATTATTATTTCAAAAGTGTCTTTTGCGAATCCAATCGATGATCAATAACTAATCAAAGTGGTGCAAACATGATAGCTATTTCATATCACAAACAAGACCAATGGATATCGAAGATAACGATTTCCAATAAAGAATTTCCGCCATTGCATTGCACAAAAGAAGTTTATCAAAAAATAAATAAATTTTAAGAAATATTATAGAAATATCGATATTTGCAGTACTGCAGTTCAACGTATTTATTGGAGGAGCATTGGTAACTTGAAATGGACTTACGTGTGCTTATTTAATGGCGGCAGTGTTTTATTGTTTTATCGGAGCACAATTTTTAATTGTTATGTAATATCTCGTGCGGGAATAGCGAAAATAATAAAATGTTTCTTTGATTATTATTATCAAATATATTTTGAAGGTTTTATTATTTAAGATTTATTTTGTTATCGGCTACTGATAAGTTCTAATCGATATTGATATTTCCGTACTATTATTATGTAAAACATGCCTTAAATGAACAATTATATTTTTCAGTTTTAATTCACTTATTTATCAATGGACTTATTTAAGATTTTGTTGATGAATTAGGAAAAGAAGTTGCGGCAAGCTCGAATTAGAAATAGCAGTTACCAATGTTTTGCGTATTGGCATTGAATATAGTAACAAAAAACTACTGGCACTACTGGACTGAACTTGCTTGTTACACTTCAATTTATACCGATGGACAATGTTGCTTACAATTTCTTGGAGATTCCTCTAACAATTGCACTCTTGAAGTCAATAGGCATTGATTGCAAACTAAAGGTGCCAGCCCATAGAACGCGTTTCAGGCGTGGCTTTCATGCGTTGCGTTGACATTTAAGTTGGAATACATGCTTCTAAATAGCAACCGGCCCAATGACGGAGGAAAAGCGTAGGCGCGTCGCATGTAACGCGTAAAGTTGCCCAACTTTCAACTTTTCATGCGTCTGGCATTCGATTATTTGTCAACTGTGACATCGATGGCAATCAGCTGTGCTCTTGTACAAAAGAATTATATCTTGATCTGAACAAATCAAGTTTTAATTACATAACCACTGCTTATAAAAATTTTATTTCTCAAAACACACTCGATAAATTATATATAAACAAATTTTAGACTGAAATGATAAATAAAGTTGGAAGTAATGTTAAATGTTAAAGCCAGCGCGCCGCGTTCATTGGGACGGTGATACGCGTCATACGTTTGTTATCAACGCAATGCATGAAAGCGACGCCAGAAACGCGTTCTATGGGCTGCCACCTTAAGGAAGCAATAATTGAAAAGTTATAGTGACGTAATAATTTTTGTAAAAAATATTCTGAAATGAATTTCCTTTTGATATGAGAAAAGACCAAATGGAGATTCAGAAGTTTTGAAAATATTACCACCATGCTCGACAGTGTTGACCTAATGTTGACATGCTGACCTAATAAAGGAACCGTTTCAGCAATACTCGAGCGTTATTATGTGGCCACCGCGTATAAATTAAATTAACAAGTTTTACGCAGTCACACAACAACTGCCTAAACGGACAGCAACGGACGGCAATTTAGGGGAAGCTTATGCTTCCACAGGTATGAGAAAGAGGCACGCACGTGCAAGCCCATCCGCAGCTTCAGTGGTAGCCAAGCCAAGGCGGCGAAGAAAGCGAAACCAGGGCCAGGGGATCGCGATGAGTGAACATATAACTGGCCGCTCATGTTGTTTATTTGTCCGCGAAACCAACAATCACATAGATCTTCTGAGTGATTCGGGAGCGGGCGTGTTTACCGTCACGGCGTTTCCGACCCACATCGGAAGTCCAGACGTCCGATTTATTTGTATAAATTGACTGGCGCAATCAATTGGGGCAAATAAACTGAGTGAAAATGAACCAGTCACCAGTGAACAATTGTGAGCAAGGGGCATGCTGAGGGTTGTAGCTGAGCCTTGAACATCGTTTCAACGCTCATGTTAAACCACCAACCTCAAGCCGATTTTCTAAGAACACATATTTTGCACAAAGCAAACTCTTTGGCTTGCGCAACCCAAAAATTTGCGTTTACACGCAATGTGCAAATCGTTACGTGTAAACCGACCTTAAGGGTTTGTCGTGGATATACAAGATACAATTACCAGTATATTTCACCATTCAGCTTCAGCAAAAAGAATATAAGTCACACTAAATGAATATAAGGTTTAAAATAAGGAAACTGTTTTATTTATAATAAGGGTATTCATTTCACTTTTCAATTGTTTGTAGTTTTGTAGTTTCGTAGTTAGATTGACATGAACGACTAGGGCTATGTTCCGTAATATACTGGGAGCACTGCGCCAGTACTACCAGTGGCAGTTTTGTCGTTGCGTTTTCACCCAACAGTGCCGTGTCGCAGTGCTCTAGGAACAATCATGACGTCATAAACCGACGTCATTTTACTACTGTGATTACTGCTCTGAAAGAGGTAATGTGCTCACAGTAGTTTGAAGACGTGACAGATGTTTAATTTTTGAAAATCTGTAGACGTTTGACGCTGTACAAATAATGGCGAATAATAATGCAAAAATTCAATTAGCGTTAATTGGGGGGTGCTACACACGAGACTAAGACGCACTGGTGAAACCGGTTTTATGGGAGAGAAACGTAAAAAAGAAAGGGGAAAATGGCCTACTTTCCCTTTTCTTTTCTACGTTTCTCTCCCATAAAACCGGTTTCACCAGTGCGTCTTAGTCTCCTGTGTAGCACCCCCCATTGACAGTGACTCTTTGTTACTATAAGAAATTAAATGCACAAGAAAACTAAAAAAAATTACAGCAAACTTTTACTTTCCAAATGTAAACAATAATGGCGGAGCCAGTATACTGTGCGCTCGTTCCGATATATAAAAATGTATTGCTTGTCCAGTATAACTTTTTTAAACGGAACGTGCTTCCCAGTGCACTGGGATGACGTCAAAAATCGCAGTGCTCCCACTATATTACGGAACACACCCTTGATTGAATAGTTCTTTTTTTCCATTTTTAGTATTATTGCAAGTGTCTTTTTGAGTTGTCATATTTTAAAGTGGTTGTTTTTTGATAAAATGCCAAGAAAAAGAGAAAAACAAAAATTATTGGTTTCGCTAGCCATCTTTTTAATTCACAGCAATTAAATTTAATTAAATAATTCAAAACAGCTGACAACTGTCAACATCAACTATGACAATTTAAAATTTCGAAATCGCTTTAGAAACTCTGCAGCTTCGTACTTCACACTAGATGTCGTAGTTAAATAAAATATGGAAATGAACTACGAAAAACTACGAAGTAGTACAAATACGACAAGCACGAAGAATTTACGAAGTGAAATATTTTCTGAGGTTTCCGCGATTATTACACATTTAAATAAAACATTTTAAACGGATTTATCTTTTATTTAATTAACTACTAATTAATTATTTTGATTGTATTTCATTCTAATCCTTCAACCGTCTGACGGCTCTCTCTCACTTCAGTGGTTCCCAATGCAGTTTTATCGCTCATGGCCACGTGAATCCTCCATTCCATCGCGCGCTTAACTTAAAAAATTAATATCTCGTGAACTAATGCTCGTAGAAAGTTGGGTCAAAGCTCATACTCGTTATCAACCGATTTAGAAAAACTACATCATCATAAATAGCTCCACAGCCTGTTATTGGCCTTGGCTTCCTGCAACATCCTCCTCCAGAACTGTCTGTCCCTGGCTTGGGGTCTCCAATTTCTTATACCTAGGGTTCGTAGATCCTCCTCTACGCTATCTGTATATCTCTTTTTTGGACGTCCTGTGCCTCTGTGTCCGTCTGGTCTCTTGTTCATAATAATTTTTGTTATGCTGTCATCACTGCTACGTTCAACATGTCCTGCCCATCGAATTCTGCTAATTTTTATAGTTTTTATGATGTTCGGATCTTTATACAACTGATACAATTCGTGATTGTATCTTCTCCTCCAAACACCATTTTCATTTACTCCTCCATATATTGTGCGCAGGATTTTTCTTTCAAAGCACCCCAGGAGGTGTTCTTCATTACTTCTTAGTGTCCAGGTTTCGGATCCATACAGTAGTATTGGCCTTATAAGGGTTCTGTATAGTTTAACTTTAGTCCTCCTTGATATGTTCCTTGTTAAGAAGTGTTTACGTAGCCCAAAATAGCATCTATTTCCCAGCGCCAATCTCCTTATGACTTCTGCCGTCGTGTCGTTATCTTTTGAGATTAGCGTCCCTAAGTATATAAATTCTTTTACACTTTCGATGTTATATGTATCAATGGTCATATTCTGGCGATCATTCCGTCTTTTAGAGATGCACATATATTTCGTTTTCTCTTCATTAATTGCTAGTCCGAATTTCTTTGCTGCTCTTTCTAGCAATATGAAGGCTTCTTTCATTGCTATGCTGGATCTGGCTAGTATTACGATGTCGTCAGCGTATGCCAACAGTTGTACCGACTTGTTGAAAATACTGCCCGCGGTGTTAATTCCTGCGTCTCTTATCACTTTTTCCATAGCTACGTTAAATAGTAAGCACGACAGGGCATCTCCTTGTCTTAGTCCTACATATTTGTTTAAATAATTCCCCAATTGCAATTATTGTCGATGGGGGCGGCGCGGGTGGCCTGATAGCGTTCACGGAAACAGCCGAGCGCGAGACCGGTGCGACGAGCAACGACGTCTACCCAGGGGCGGTTTCAGAGGGGGGTAATTGGGTAATTACCCCCCCTAAGAATTTTCGTTCGCTTATTTATTTTTATTCTTAAAAATTACCACAATTTCAAACAAACAAGATAAGTTATGGTGAATCTAGTCGGCGATATATGACGGTGAATTTTTCCAAAACTGCTGGAGAGTCGTGGAAGGGACCGATACCCGAGACTCCCGCTAATATGGCACGCTATGGCTGATTCCACACGAGCGTACACAGGACACGACAAGAGTCGGCTGCAAAGTGGTTTATGAATAAGAGGGTGAGAGAGGACGATGGGGAGGGCACACAAATTTGAACCATCTTTTCAGCAGATTTTTGATCTGTGTTTGCTTCAATATCTGACCATTTTGTAAAAAATCAAGATAGCGGTTCCAAAATGGCGCCCGAGTTTTGCAATTGTGTTCCCCGACCCACCGAAATGGGCATCAAATGGAAGAGCATGACAGATAGAATACAATTAGTTGTGTCGCGTCATTCCAAATTCAAAATGGCGGATTACTTTTTCCTCACAACCCCCTCAGAATGGGTATCAAATGAAAGGGTATGACGATTGTAATGCAGTAATCTGTCTGACGTCATTTTGATTCTAATATGGCGGCCACCGCAAAATGGAGAAAAACATATAATAGACTAAAAAGTAGGAAAGAAAATTTATGTAATATGTTTTATCAAATCAATATAAATAAATATATGGGTTCATATTTGCTTCCTTTGCCTATCTATACTATTATATAAAGAGAAAAGATTTGATTGTTTGTTTGTTCCGGATAAACTCAAAAACTACCGAACCGATTTTAAAAATTCTGTCGCCAATAGAAAGCTCTATTATCAGCGAGTAACATGGGGTATACTCGTATATGACCGAAATTCAAAATGGAAGCAGAAATATGGTTGAATTTGCCAATTTTATTCCGATTCCAATGAAAGTGGGTACCTAGAGGTTTTTAAGGTCGCAAATAACGAATTTGCAGTCAAAAATTATAAATTCAAGATGGCCGACGAATTTGCAAATTGTGTTCCGATTCCAATGAAAATCGGTATCTGAAATTTTTTAAGGTAACAAATAATGAATTTATTATGATCAGAAATTATAAATTTAAAATGGCCGTGCCAATATGGCGGACGAATTTTGTTAAATTTGTTCCGATTCCAATTAAAGTGGATATCTAGGGGTTTATAACGTCGTAAATAACGAATTTTTGGTCAAAACTTATAAATTCAAAATGGCCGACGAATTTTCAAATTGTGTTCCGATCCCAATGAAAATCGGTGACTGGGGTTTTTTAAGGTAGCAAATAACGAATTTATGATCAAAACTTATAAATTCAAAATTGTGGGACCAATATACCGGACGAATTTTGCCAACTAAGAGTCATTTCCCGGTTAACTGTATGTAGGTTGTTCAAGAGTTAGAAAATCGGAAAATCTTGACATTCTAGCTACAAATGGAAAAACATTGAACATAGTGTATCCTGAAGCTCTCTAAGCAATCTGTTCAGAATGGATCAACAAGGTTTTTTTGGTGAGATGGTAAGGAGAAGCGGAAATGTGGGGTTTATATGGGTTCCAGCTAGTTGTATATAATTTAAGACAATCGTCGGAGCTGACACGCACTTTTAATTTTTTTTGATGTTGATTGTTTTGTATTTATGGAATAAAAAAATATTTAAGTTTTTTCTTTTTTTAAAATTACCCCCCCTAAGCCAGTTGGCTGGAAACGCCCCTGCGTCTACCACCGCGTACGCCCGTATAGCCAGAGAGCGAGCGAGCGTTTTTAGCATAGAATGTAATATTTACTTTGAGTCATATCTTGTTATCATCAGTGTATTTTTTGCCACGATTGGTCGCCCCTAATAGCAGTACAGAAGGTAAGCAGTGAAAAACTTGAAATGGCGAGAATCAACCCTGGCCATTGTCGTTTAGCCTTAAGAAAAGCTGCCCGGAATACATTGTATGTGCGGATGATCTTTTCCTTGAAGAAATAACTATAGCTATTGAGGAGGAACAATCAATATTTTTATAATTAATGCTTGTTATATTCCATTGGCATTCACATTCACGGAATAATTCTACTAATTTAGTAGTTTCTGTCTCAAACCAATTCATTTTTACACAAACACGCTAAATACTTCAACCACACGAGGTTTTTTCTATGCTCGACTATCTCAAGACTGTTTTCATTTGCATAGTGGCAGTAGAGTAGAGTGAAAAGCAGTGGTGGGGACGGCAAGTGGTAGAGTAACTTTACCACGGTGCTATCGGATGTCGGTCGAAATCCCGAAAGGCAAAATCCCGAAACCCAAAATCCCGAAAGACCAAAAAGACAAAATACCGAAAGACAATACCGAAAGGTTAAAACACCGAAAGGCAAATTACCAAAAAGTCAAAATACCAAAAGGCTCAAATACCAAAAAGAAAGACCGAAAAAAATGTAAAAGTAGTTTAAAAAATCACTTTATTCAAGAAAAGTTAGTAAAGCTATTAAAAAAGTTTTACAGGCATAAGTTACGTGCAAGTCTACGTAAATACACAAGAACTTCATTGTTTGTTCTACTCTCAAATACATTAAGAAGTTGATTATCCTGATTTAGAGATTTGTTTGATATCGGAAACTCAGCACCAGTAAAAAATCTTTCAATATCGGCTTCTACAAACAGAATTTCTTTTTGAAAAATATCAACATATTTTATGTATGCTGATGTGGCAAACGTCCCCGCATAGTGTCATCAGTCTTCGATGCCGACCTTCTACATGATTTTGTGTGCGTGGCAGTTGTATCAATAATTAAATTAAAAAAAAAAGTTTAAATTCGTTATAATTATTCTTTATTTAATGTAAAGAATGTAAAACCTGAAAATAACTCGCAGTGAGACCGTTGGACCTTAAGTGCCAGTTAGTGCTCACTTTGAGTTCTAGTTTATAACTCAATTAATGTACTCTAGGCACAGCTATTTATACTACTTGGTAACCAGGGTAACCAATAAACAAGGACCCTTAAACTATACAATAATTTAAATGTCAAATAACTACAGTGAAAAAGTTACAAACAAGTGTTTACACTTAACAAGTGTTTTACAACTAAAATATTAAAATCCTTGTGTTACACAGTCAAGTTCAGTATTTTCAAAGACAGACCAAAGTTGAGGTTTAAATTGCACTGGACCACGGCTTCCATTTCTTCTTATAGGTCCTCGAACGTAGTATTTGTCGAACCATTCTTGTGTTTGATATTTTTGCTATTTCACGTTTTGTGTTTAAACAAGAGCTCCACTAGTATGTTATAACTTCCCAGCGGGAAAAGTTGCGCATCAACAGCCCTATTGGTGCGCTTCCTTTGGAGCACAGAGCGCATCACATTAGCATGACGACTCATTGCTTTTTAACATAGACATGTCCTAGGAAAGATGCGCTTCTGAGCAGCCTATTTCAGAGCGCATCTGACGCACTCTAAACGGATCTCACAATCTGCACTAGCCAATTATTTCTCTCATAAATTCTAAGAATAAAGGTTTAAATTAATTGAAAATTCGGCAGCCCAAAAGAGATGTTAATTAAAAACGGGAAAAATTAATAAAAATTAATAATGCAATGAAAATAAGTCTTTTTATTGCTTCATTAATATATAAATAATGACTTAAAATTATTATAAATAAAAAAATTCCTTTTTATAAAAATAAACATTTTTCATTTGCACATAAAATATTTTTATCCTTAATTAATTAAAGTAATAATCACATTTTATGATGTGGAGGAGGAACTGGGTGCATTTTGGTTTTTTGCCTTGATTTTATTTTTATAGCATTTATTTTTAGCGGTTCGAAAACCAACCCTCATATCCTTTTCATAGTTGTAATATCCATAGTTTTCGTTTTTTACTGCATCTGTTAATTAAATATAAAATTAGAAGATACAATTGGCAATAAAAGGCAACTTTCACTTACTGAAAACAAATTTACTGAATAACTCCGTATTTTTGATGGCAACCTTTTTTTGAAGACCATCCCAATTTATTTCCAATATAAATTCTGGTGCAAAAAATAGGTGAAGGCATTTTGATATGGGGGAACGTCCCACAATTTGTCGAATATAGGTGATCTGCGAAGAAAATAAATAGTTGTGTAAATAAATAATTGTGTAATAAAGTTGTGTAATAAAATAATAATTATGAATTAATTTTGGTAACATAATGGCATCATAATAACATAACATAATAACCATAAATTAGTTGAGATTCCTAATTTTGTAAAGATATTTAATTATTGAAAATTCTTACCATTTCAGATTCAGGAATATTACTTAATTCTTTTTCAACCTTCTCTAGGGCTTCCATATTCTGTATCGGAAATATATTTAACATATTTTGCAAAGGAAAGAGCTTGGTCATCAGTCGCTCTAAAAACACTGTATGTTTTGTTAAAATGTTATTCATCTGGTGTAATGTATTTTCCACGTTTTCCATTTTTTTATTTTCCACTTTTAGTCTTTTATTTTCATTTTCTAAAAAATATATGTAGTCATTAAATGAATAATAGTCGAGGAATGTTCCCTTACCTAGCTCCTCACATCGTTTTTTCAGATAATTTTCATTATTTTGTAGATAAAAATCTGAAAATATGTGTAATATGTACAATACTTGTAGTTTTTATTTTAAAATTAAATTATTGTATTTCATTTACCAATATTTTCCTTGTTTTCCTGTCCCACGGTTGCGTTGCAACGTAATACAGGGGTTGCCTCAAAGTTCCTCTTCATTGGTTGCATTGTGCTATAAGATACAAAGTTACTTATTTTTATTTTATGAAATCAATTGTTTTTAATATAGAACCTTAAGAAACACACTGATGGAGGATGGGAAGAAATACATAACCACCCTCGAAAGGCAAGCATACGGATTTGCAAAGAACGTCTGTAATTTTGAATTCTTCTTCTCTATCGCTAAGGTTTTCCACGAATGTTATGCCCAAAGCTTGCGATGAGTTTAAGGGTTCAGAAAAATAATTACCAACTACTAAAAATCGAAGACCGATGATAATTTCTTCATTGTCAGAGTTTTTTGAAAACCCTTTTATTTTTATTGGAACTAAGGGTTTAATGTAACAGTAGTTGTCTGGCGATGAGCTGCTCAAGAGGAATGTGTTAAAATAATAATTTTTGTATATTGAGTTAGTAGTTATTTCTGTTTTTCTATTCATTAGATTTTTCATGCCTATTTTTGCTTCTGAGCAATTTTTATTTGAAATGTATTTAGTCATTTCTATCGTTCTATTGTAAATTTGTTCCAAGATTTTAGTAGGGCTCCGAACATTTTTTTTTAAAAGCTGCAAATAATTTTCGAATTTATATGCTGAAAAGCTATCGACATTTCCATATAATTTTACACAATCTGCTAAATGCATTACATTGTGGACATTGTAGCTTAATTTTTCTTCGCTATAAAGAAATTTGAAATTATAAACAAATGTTTCCAGCATTTCCTGTACAGTATTCAAATTTCCTTGACAATTTTTAGGACACGAAACCAGTCTATAAGCGGCATGGAGCAATAAAAAGTGCGAATATAACTCTTCATCTATAACATTTTTAAAAATCACAATGCCTGTATATAAAAGCAGTTGACGAAACTCAATCGCCTTCCATCTGCTAATTTCGTCCATGCTTCTAGGTTTGCGACTAAATTCTTTTGGGATATAACTTTGTAATGAAAGTAATTTATTATTTAAACGTTCTTTCTCTGTACTGCTTAATTTTTTTCTTAAATGACTACCTGACCATATATTATATATAATTTTTTTCCCCACTCCTAAATCTATTAGATGCATAACATCATAACATCACTTGACTAACCATGTTCACATTAATTTCCTCTAGGATATTTATGTTTTCTAAAAAATACTGAACATGGTGAGTTTTATCTTTCCTACTTTTAAAATCCTCATCGGTACGTAAGGCTGATATTGATGAACTGTACGTCAATCTATTATTAATCTTTTTTGCTGTTTGGGTGCATTTCGAACATCCACTGCTGGAAGTATGTCCAACAGTGCCAGTTATAAAGGCCCTTGCCGGAGCATCAGCTACCAAAATTCTGATTTTGGGGAATATAAGTTTCCCATCTATTAAAACACCATCGACATTTAACCGTTTTATTTCTTTCACAAATTCAAATAAGAATTCGTTTATTTTTTCTGGTTTTCGATTACCCACATACGCACCTATTAAAAATGGCTTAATTGCTAAACAATTAGATATGGAGCCTACAATAGGCCATAGTGTCGTTTTAGAGCTCTTAAAAAGGGGTAATCCATCAATGCCTATATCGAGAAATAGATTGGTTGCTGCTTCCGAAATTTTCAAATTTAACAATTGTAAAGCCTTTTCTACACCGAAATGAAAATATCTACCTGGACGTATTGCAATAGTATCGATAGGTTTATTTTTTATTTCTAATAAAGTTTTCATTGAGGTTGGTACTTTCATGCCAGCTTTTTGTAATATTTTTAAAATATCCTCACAACAATTTCTTGTTACTTTATGCTTTACGCACCATTCTTTTAATTCATTTACCAAACATTCATTTTGATTATCGCTCTGATTAATAAATAATGCGTCAGCACATATCTCAATATTAGGAAAATTAAAATTTTCATGTCTTGCCTCATCCTGATCTATTTCAAGTGGATTTGAAGGCCCAGAAACTTCATTCATACACGAGATAGCGTTTCTCTCTTTTTGAATTAAACGTCTCATGTGACGCTTGCTAATTCCTCCAATTTTTTTACTCATTTTGAAATTGATAACTAATAGAAAATTTTGAAAAACGTTTATGTTATACACAAGCAAATTTAATAAACTTTCAGAAAAAATAGAAAATCTAATCGATTGAACCACTTTCATAATGTTATTAGTCTTTAAATTTTATTTATTTAGTACTTAAATTTAATTAATTATATTTATTTCTATCTATCTTAATCAATTAAATAAATAAATAAATTATTAGATTGCTTCCTTACCTGAATAAGTTATTTTCACGAGCACTTCTCTGTTTCACTTCAAGCACAAAACTAAAGATTTACGCATTCTATCTACACGAGAGAATTTCACAATTCACGCAATTTCTAACAATTGTATGACGCATTCATTTCCGGGAAAAAACGAACCTCTCGCTTGCAGCAACCTGCATCCATTTAGAAGTGGAAGAGAAGCGCTCTAAAGCTAATCTTTTTAGGAGCGCTGAATATATTTCCCGCTGGGTTGTGAAGTATACAAATACTAGCAAAAAACCCGCGTGCGTTGCAACGCCTTTCAATAAAAAAAGATTATGTGTGCACAGTCCGCAGTAGGGAAAAGGTGGTGGTCCAGCGGCCCTTTAGGTTCAGCGGTTTGGCTGGGCGTTGTCATTTAGTCATAACGTTATATAGAGATTTCACCCCCTTAAGGGATGAATTTCGAAAAATCGCTTCTTAGTGGATGTCCACGTCACTATAGGGATGCACTGTGAAAATTTCAGTCCTTTAGGTTCAGCGGTTTGGGCTGGGCGTTGTCATTTAGTCAGTAATTAGTCAGTAACGTTACTGTTTTATATATAGAGATACAAATAATATTGAGTACCGTTGGTTGTGATCTTCTCATCGAGTTGAGTCGATTGATACCCTATTTGACCCACCTAGGCCAAACATTTGAAATTTTCGAAATTTTGAAAAATGACCTTCTTGACATTTTGGTGGTCAAAGTCATAGTTTATTGACCTTGACTCATCGAGTGAAGTTGACCTACATAGGTAGATAATGTGGTTTGGATAACTACACTCGGACCGTTTTCGGTATTTCGACCTTTAGGTATTGTCTTTTCGGTCAAATGTCTTTTTGGTATTTTGTCTTTTCGGTTTTGTGACTTTCGGTATTTTGGCTTTCGGTATTTTGAGTTTGGGTATTTTGTCTTTCGGTATTGTGTCTTAACCCCAGTTAGTACTCGCCCAGTATACTCTACCACTAATTCTACCAATGAAAATCTTCATATAATGCTCTCCATTTCCAGTTCCAGTTGAGTGTTGTAACGAGAGGTAATACCTACATAGGTATTTGACATCTTCTGAACAGTTAATCCTTTCCCGATTCATATAAGAGCTTGAAGATTAGGCTTCCTTCTTCTTGTTGTAACGGACATGATTGACCTGGTACGACCTTTCTCGAACAGAGAAATCTAAGCGTCAACTATCAAGGCAGACTACTGAGCTTGATTTAACGATTTGGCATACAAATCTGCGGAATTTGGACTGTCAAGAGTGTGATAGGTCCAAGTGGCAGTCGCGATACTTTTGGATTTGATATCACATTAAGAGAACGAAAGAAAGATAAGGTACAAAATCGAAACAGTCAGTCTTTAGCTCCAATTATTCCAAAATATGCTATCTTTAAGTTGAAATATCGTCAAATCATTATAAAACAATAATTTTCCCATCTAATAATACTGATAGTGCAAATTTGTTCGCACAATTATGAAGTATAATAATAACTTGAAAAGTATGATAATGAAGTATTCCACGATATTTAGTATAACATGTGTGTCCCATGTTAAATAATATCGAAACCATGGAACTATGATTAAAGAATTTACAATAAAAGAACACGAAATACAAAATGTCTTATCCACAGTAAAATTGGAGCAGCCCGTATTTATGATATGAACAATTATTAAAATGATAAGCATTGCACTTGGATAAAATAACAAAATTGTTGCTTATCGCAGCATTTATCCTCCAAAACAAGATGAGCAAAACATGCAAGTGATAATATCGCACTGAGTCACTCAAAATTTACCAACAGAGAACGAACGGCTGCTAATTAAGTAGGAAAATATTTATAAATTCTCTGGGGGCATAGAAACAATATTTTTCTCTGGCTAATCGCATCGCTGTAAAAGCCCGATAAATTCAGCGATTGCAGATAAAATTAATCTGCGATTTAAATTCTTGTCTGATAAAATTATAAATAAAAATTGCCAATAGTGTAATAAATATTTCATTTACCGTGCCATGATGGATTATATCAGCTATTAACAAAGTTTTCAATTAACACAAAACTAGTTTGCACTTTACACTCGTCAGATAACACAAATCACGCACGCCAGAGGAACTGCATTCATTTAATTACGTTTGCATTATTATTATTATTGTATTTGTTGGGATAATAATGCTTATTTGAAAATCGATTAACAAATCTTATATGGTCCGATTTCAATGTCCGACATTCACTATAGTTTTCTCGACAGGTTCGCCACTATACGAAGAATTCTCAGTTTTTGTATCGATAGACCGTAACAGCAGCGGCTAAGATACCGATGATCACGTAAGAAAAAGTGAAAACTCCTTGAGCAACTCTTCTCCGAAAATGCCAAAAGAAGAAGTGTACACGGAGTTTATTTGCTGGAAAAATATATTTTGCAGCGCGCAGGAAGAAGCACACAAAATAACGAACAAAAATGAAATCTTAAGCAAACTGTGGAATAAACAAGAGGAAGAAGCAAACGTCTTCGTCCACCGCTGACGCACGATTGTCGATGATGATTGCGGCTTTGAGTTTTCTCTAGACTGGACATCTTATCTCTATCGCGTATTTCAGCTAAAATGATAAAAATAATCTTAATAAAAGCTTTTATCTAGTCCGGGGGTTGGAATTTTCAAGTCACAATACGGCAGGAAAAGGGTTGAATTGTGGTTGGTCATTGGGTTTCCAATCCATTTATTGTGCTGCTGATGGAATTATATTCAGCATATATTCCTCCCCTGATGACCCGGCCGTACACATCATACCAGTCTCTGAAAAACAGCGAGTCAGGAGGCATGTGTTTCCCTGAAAATTTCATTGAATTTGAATACTGCACTCGCACTCAACTCTACCTGGGATTATAATCATCGCATGATAACAGACAAAAAAATTTAACGAAGGTGTAATCCAAGATATTACGCGAAATGTGCACAAAATGCTTTTTTAATTAACTGCCAGGAAATATTTATGACATTAATTGACTGTGTGATAAGGGCATTTTCGTGATAAGGACTATCATTGGGTGAGAATATTTAGTCACGTTCTTATCCAGAATTTAATCGATTTTTTTTTCCAATAACAATAGTTTTTGTTATAAGCCTATAAGCAGGCAATATTGTTTGTTTTTCCTATGTGTATGCAATTTTCAAAATATATAATGGTGAAGAATTACAGGGTGTGCAACTTTCTTCCGGTAAACTATACTTTTAATAAGTTTCTCTCCTAGTAATTAGTTGCAGTCGTTCTATGTATAGTTAATTTTTTTCTTTAAAAAGAAAAGTCATGTCGTTTAGGCCATGGTGTAATGTCTAATTGTAAGCGTAACTCGAAGAATAAAAGGGAAAATGATAGGTTAGGGGTTTGGGGTTATTCAAGTAGAACTCGATGAACTTTCCATTTGAACTCTAGGATGCTGTACGTTTTCGGAAAAACTGACCGATGAAGATTGTTACACAGTCGAGTTGTTTTATTCAAAAATGAACTCCTAGACCGTAATGTACGCGGAAAAGAGGACTACAGTGTGTAAGAGCGGACCGAGCGGGATAGTCTTATATTGTTGTCTAGAAAGAAGGTTCTCAAGTGGAACAATAACTATAGTAATAGTGATAAAATTTTGTCAAAGGCTGCTCCATTTCTGGTTCCTCGTGTATGAATGGCCAATGAGTCTATAGAAGAGCAAAAGGTGCCACGGCACGATGGTGCATCTTTCGAAGTCCCAAAGTGCCGCATTCGAGGCCGGGCATAGGAATACGGAGAGTACTCGATTAAATACTCATGAGCAGAATCGAAAGAAAAGTATTCAATGATAGTCCGGGGAAATTAGCATTTAAAGGAGACAAAATTCGGAAATGGCTGAAAATTGGTACACAGCTTCCTTGGGACTTTTTAAGAAAACAATTTCGGAATCACAAAAAAAACAAAATGGCCGCCGGAAATATAGCGGTTTTCCGGTGTGCTCCTTGTATCTCGGTTTCTATAAGTCGTACAACCCCTACAAAGGCGCTAAATGTTGACAATGAAATTCTCTACAACTTGAGTTCTTACAAGATGTTGACCCGATTAACCCTTTCAAAGTTATTCAAGGTCAAAATTTCCAAAAATCACTTTTTGGCGAAAACATCACTCAAGAACTGGTTTTTTCGAAAAAAATGTTTTATCAGTCAATACGAAACGTTATTGCCTACAAAAAAGCCTTTTGTCATTTTTTCGAAAACTTAACCCTTTCGAAGTTATTCAAGGTCAAATTTTCCAAAAATCACCTTTCGGCCAAAAAATCACTAAACAATTGATTTTTGCAAAATTTTTCGAAAAGTTTTCGAAAAAATGGCAAGGGTGTCATTAGGGTAGGCGATAATCTTTTGTATAAATAGAACAAAAAAAACTTCTCAATAATCAGTTTCTGAGTCATATTTTCACCACAAATTGATTTTTTGAAACTTTGACCTTGAATAACTTCAAAAGGGTTAAGTTTTCGAAAAAATGACAAAAGGCTTTCTCAAGTATCAACTTCACATTTAGTCCACTAAAATTACGGTTTACATATCATCCACTATTTTTGTAACCCTATCAGCTATTTTCATGAGTAAGGTGTCAGTGTACGCGGAAACTCCCACCTATCTAAACCTGTAAAGCTTCTACCCTATCAATTTCCCGAGTAATGAGTCATCAAAATGAAAAATTCGTTTTTTTAACTAAAATTTCAACTAAAACCATCTTTTTCTCCATAAAATACCTAGTCAACTAATATTTTTCTTTGCAAAATTGGAAAGCTTGGACAATTTCCTATGAATAATGTCCAGACAATTTTTATGCTACGGCGTTTACTTTTGAAGTTAGCAAGTTTGATGTTAAAATTGGCCCGATTTGGTGCTTTTTTGGTACTTTTTGGCAAATATTAGGTGAAAAAGTACGAAATAGAGCCAATTTTAGCATTAAAATTGCTTATAACTCCAAAAATCAAAGCCGTAGGATAAAAATTGTCTAGACAAATTGTCTAGGAAATTGTCCAAGCTTTCCAATTTTGCAAAAAAAAAAATCAGTTATGCTGTTATGACACTTACTTTTTTTCATCGTCGAAGTTTTAAGTGCGAAAAGACAAGGACAGTTTGATGTGAGCGAAAAGGTGGCTTTGCATTTTCGTGCAGTTTCAAACAATAAAATACTTTTTTGTAACCAATAGCAACATAATATTATCATATTCGCATATATTTGCAAGTTTCTTTTCAATTTCACTGTATGTACACCCAGACCCAGGCGCGTACGCACGGGGCGGGGGGGTTACTGCGGGTTAAACCCCCCTCCATGATTCCAATAATAATAGGAAAAATTATAATTAATAAATATATCAACTTATTAAACAATTAAAAAAATATTCCGAATACCGATGTATAATAAATATATGGTGGATTCTTTTCAATTCAGGAAATTTTCCGTCTTTTCAGATGAAATTACGCAAAAACCAATTGGACGCATTTTTGGCCAATTTTTTGGCCAAAATTTGAAAAAAAAGAAATTTTTAAATTTTTTTTTCTTGTCACCAATCGATTTTCTGACTCAAAAACTACGCGCCACCAAGTTTTCAGAGTAGTTCCCTTCTTTTCGGAAAAAAATTGTAAAAATGCCCTAAATCAAAGTCTAAAGTGTTGCGCACACCACGAGACCATGATTTTTGGAGAAAAACAAGACATTTTGTGATATTCGAAAAATGGTCAAAAATTATTATTTATGTTTCTTCACAATTTTCAATAAAAAAATTGCGATAAAAATATACCTATAGGTAATTATTTTTATAGTGAAATAACATAAAATATAATATAAGTACATAGTCCTATTACATGAGAAAATTTTTTTTACCCAATATGTGTACAAAATATGTTTTGTGAAACCCCCCCCCCATGGTTTCATCCTGCGTACGCTACTGTGTACACCATAATTAATTACGTACTTTCAATACTATTAACAATAAAGTCTGAAATGTCAAAAATTAAGATGAAGATCCCGAAAAAGTTTGAACATTTCATACTTTTTCTGGAACTTTTCGAGTTAGTTGAACTTTTTCGCGTAGATCAGCTTCAATTTTAAACAAATATCTAATTCTTCGCACTCATGGCAAATCTCCGTAAAGAATTTTTGTCCTTTTCTAAACTTGCTAAAAAGTGTAAGATTCGTCTGAAAAAAAGGAAGTGTCATAACAGCATTAAGTATGTATTTTATAGAAAAAAGGTAGTTTTAGTTGAAATTTTAGTTAAAAAAACGAATTTTTTTACTTTGAGGACTCATTACTCTGGATGTTTTACAGTTTTAGATAGGTGGTAGTATTATGCGTACACTGATACCTTACTCAAGAAAATAGCTCATAGGGTTACAAAAATACAGGGTGATATGTAAACCGTAATTTTACTGGACTAAATGTGAAGTTTACACAAAAAAATACTGAAAAAACCGCCTTCGAAATTCGTTGGAAGACCTATTGGATGATATTCAGAATAGATAAAGCATGTTGAAAAACCATATTTGAACGACGTGCTCATTGATTTAAAATTTACTTTTTTTTGGTCAAGAAAGTGAAAATTTTCGATAGAAATGCTCATATCTGTTCAATGAATGGTTAAAACTGTACTAGCTTCTACTAAAAGAAAATGGCTTCTGTCAATTGAAAAGACGTCATGTGTAAACATTAAATGTATAGTGCTGACATCTAGATGTCATATTTGGATGACTCTTTACCTCAATAAAGGAAAGAAAGGGTTCCACGCGAACTTTTCTGAACTTTTATCGGACTTCTCAAGCAAAGCCATAACCAAAAATTCATCAGATCTCCATAGAAAGTTAAATTTTCTCTCACATAAAAATTATAAAGAATTAAATATTTCTCTAATTAACTATCAAAAAAAACCAATTGTCATTCAATGAACTACTAAACTACATCCGCAACTCCTGGGGCTTTTCAGCCCTGGCAAAATTCTCGTAACCTCCTATAATCGGAAAGTAAACCAGTTGCTCGTTTTCATCTATTCTCTAGACGCCTTGACGTCTAAATGAATGCCACTGCCATCTCTTGTCAATGTCAATTTCGTTGTTCCATTTCGCGTGTTTCCAACTACTTCAGCAAAACCACACTTGTTTCGCGTTTCTTGTTGTCCGCACTTCATTAACAATTTGAATTTTAATTACATATAGTTCATTCCGCTTAATATTGTTAGTACTGTTGAAGCTAGTTTTGTTTAAGTTGATTGTAGGATATAAAAAAAAACGTCGACCGACATAGTACAACCTGTCATGCCTCCTCATTTGGGTGTCACAAATTTTGATTTAAGGTTTGGATTAAGCAACGTTTGAATTTTCACGCGACAAAACGGGCAAGCAAAGAAGTTTGTAGTTTAAACGGAGGAGAATTATCAAAATTTTAGTTTAATTCTAAGAAATTTAAATAAAATTTAATTTAACGAAAAAAAAACATGTCACAACTCGCATTAAATTTAAAATAAAGCAATCTTACCGCAATTATTACGCATGCGTGATATGCAGTAGCTTGTATTCATATGCATGACGAAATCGCATAATCACTCTACCACCGAGGTCTTTAATCTATAAAGAATCCAACGAGGTAAGTTCTTTGAGGTTATATATTTTTCAGGTCCATTAAATCCTGAGGTAATATTACCGGGGCCGTGACCTGGCCATCTTGGATTTTTGCGCAACAAAACTTGGACAGAATCACGAGCCGTCGTCGTCGAGTCGTCCGCACATCATCAGCAGTCGCATTGAGCTAAAATCAATGCCAAGTTTTGTTAACATCAATTTATCTTCAAGTACGAACGACGCTTACCTGTCGGCTCAGTTTACTGGATAGATTTACAGGTATCCATTAAGTTTGTACTGATGGGGGAGCCAGGATGTTGCAAATCTCCATCAAACGGAACGGGTCATTGCCCATCGTATACATAATAATCGTATAAGGCGGCGGATAAGTTGAGCACAAAGCTTAAAGGTTGAACAACGTGCGCATGGCGTTTAGATACTTGGGATTAGTAAGTTTATGGCTTATTAGTGCTTACTTTAAGACTATCCAGATTTCATTTTAGAATATGCGTTTATATGCCCTGATTCCGTTCGGATTTATGAAGGAGATGAAAGGCGGCAGTTTATTTTTAGTCAGATCTTAAACTACAAATATTCTGGAGATTTCCTTTTTTTTGATTGGGGTACGAAATATGAAGTACGAGATTAGAAATTTTTCCACGGCCTCTTCTAAAGTGCATTTTTAGGTCGTTAAAAACCGTTTTCTTTTTCTTCTTCCGCGATCGTTCCTTTGGGATCATAAAAATTCAACGTGTGTTCATTTAAGAATTGAGTACTTCCTATCCTATTAAAATGATGTACCTCTTCGTCTTCTCCTTTGATAATGGTGATATAGCAGATTTCTCTATATAATTAACAAAATCGAATATTGTTGATGGCTTGTTATTGGAATTTCATGGGTGATAACTGTTTCTTACACTGACTATTAACATAGTGATGGACTAAATCCTGAAAGTGACATTAAAATTGGCTGCACCTACATGCAATGCATGAATTGCAGAAAGTTGTTGGTCCACAAATCTTGCCATATATAAATACAGAAGAGAAGAGTGATAGTCTACGGCTTGGTTAATTAATAAAACCGGTTCATAAATCCTCAACTCCTCATCGAAATCCCCCATTCATGCATTTCCATGGAGAAAACCAGTTTCATGAGTAGTTTCATCAGAGTCATCTCGATTTTGGTCCTATTCTATATTTCTTGTCTCAAAAAGGCACTGACACCAAAAACTACATGAGTCATGGATTGTCTAAAACAAGAACTGTTCCATTTCCGTGGAACTTGTTTCATGCAAATGAGATTGTAGAAGATTCCTCGACTCCGATTCCTGTTGTTGGGGTTAAAGGCCCAAACAGATTGGCTCGTCGGAGGTGGCGGCGTCCGCTCGCCAGAGAGCTTCCCATACATTTAATTTCTCCGCAGGCGGCGCGGGGAAATTAAATGTATGGGAAACTCTCTGGCGGGCGGACGCCGCCACCTTCGACGGGCCAATCTGTTTGGGCCTTAAAGCTGCTTTAACACAAAATCGTGCCCAGATTTTTGTTTTTGTTTCTTGTTGGGGAGAGTGTCTTCGGGGAGTCTCCTCACACTTTTGTTGTTAATAGACGATGACGATTATGGTGGTGATGATGATGATTCAGTTCAGGTGATCCCATTGCGGTTTCTCAATTTTGCTTTTGTTTATGATAAAAAAATTTATATAAATCGTGATATGCCATTCGTGCGCGCGCATCTTGTTACTTGTCTCCACAATAATTCTCCACTATGGCTGTGCGCTTCTTTACAATTCACTTTTTAGTATCGCATTGTGCCTGTTCACACGGGTGGTCACCGCGACCTTTCAACACGAAATTTATAGGTGCGGGGAGCGTTCGGCTGGGAAGGAAGTGCGTCTCGATTTGAAAGCGACTCACGTTCGCTTTTCCGACCAGCTGACTGTTTCAATTTCATTTTGTATCACCTTACTGTTCCATTTTATTTTCGTTTCACCCGTATTGGGAGCAAACGTGCGATAGGACAATTTTCAGGCTTCAGTTTTGTTGCACAGATTTTTTACTAAAATTAATTATATTCAGGTAATCACAGTTTATAAAAATTTATGTCACTTTTATGAAAATCACAAACTTTGTTCCCGTACCGTATGTTCCATCTGTCATAAAAACGACTGGACACAAAGCGAAACGTGTAAACAAATATTCGCTTTTTCGTTCGCTTTGTCGCGCCTCAAAGCGACCTGTGTGAACAGGCACATTACGCCGGCAAAAATAATGTAAAAGAATTGCCAAGGCGTAAATTGCTTTGTGGAGGAAGACATCTACACGTTTTTCTGGATTCTTTTTTTAAAGATAATTTTGTATATGTTAAGTTGCCATTAATATATTCTTTTAGATCATTTCCGATCAACTTTCATTCTATTGTTGAATCACTGCTGTTTTTGGCTGTAGGCATTCTGTTTTGGGCTGAAATTTATAGACTTCCTGATTTTTCCAATGTTTTTAATGGTGAAAGATTAGTTTATTTTATCCATAACATTTTTTTTGTTCGCTTAATTAAATAAACACTATGCGCACCTACTTAATTACAATGATCAAAGCGCACGACATGCCGGAAATTGATAGTAGCAAAAATACCCACATCAAAACTGAAACGACTGAAAATACAATATAAAAAAATTAGCATAATCACCTTTTACTTTGAGCTGTTAATATTGGAAGTTTGTTCGGTACATATATAATGTATAAGTTTTTTGTGCGCACAGTAATTCTACCACCAGCGAATATATTTTTTATGTGAAAAATTAGAGCTTAAAATTAATTTTCTTTGTACAGTCGACTGGTCTACCTAGAGTAGCCCCGCCACATAACCGTGATTGGGCCCCTGTAACGGCGTGACTATTCGCACCAAAAATACGGGTTACACGGGCCACGGGTCACATGGGCCCGGCTAATAAAGGAGAATGTAAATTTTGGTACCCACCTCCAATAGCTATGTGTAAAACGTCGTTGGATAGGTTTTTTTGAGCTGAATATAAGTTACTATGGCGCCTAGTTCGGAATCTTTGTCCGTTCTGAGTAATACGGTCAGAACTGTACAAAGATAGAGTTTTGCATATCAGCCTGTATTTTTGTAACCGTATAACCTATTTCCATGAATAAGGTACCAATGAGCGCAGAATTCCTCCACCTAAAAGCGATGGTTCTATCTTACCAACTTTTGGAGTTATGAGTCGTCAAAGTCGAAATTTTGTTTTTTTAACACAAAATAACTTTAACTTCCCTTTTGTCCAAAAAATACGTAATTAATCTATACTTTCTTCCAAAAGCTAAAATTGACGATTTAAGGAGATATGGCGGGGGAAAATGCACATTTTTAAAAAATTTATATTTTGTAGGCATTCAATATATAAAATTTGTCGAAGATAATTATAATTTAGCTATGACAACACTGTTCTTATTTAATGTTATCATTCTTATCTAAAGTTACGGTTATCAATTTTGGTGATAAAGAAATCAGATCAAATAAAGCCGTCGATCGGAACAGTTCTCTGTGTGTTTTATTATTCCGATCACTTTTTTCTCTGCTTAAACTCTGTGAAGGCCTATAATTTATTGTTAAAAAACAAGTTGCCTGAGGATGGGATGGGTTCAGGTCAGGCGCGGATATAGAATTTTGTTTTGGGGGGGGGGTCATGGAATTAAAAGTGGCGGAAAAAATTTCCAAACCTAAAAACCAAAACAAAAATTAACAAAACTAACCGAATTGTGGGTTTTTCACAGAGCTTACGCCATTAATACAGCCTGTCCGAACAGACCGCATAAAGAGGCTTCCAAACCCCCATGGTCATCTCGCGAACTTGAAAAACTCCGAAAAGAGTGTAGAAAGGAATTTAATTCAGCTAGACGCAGCAGCAGTGCAACCTCCTGGGGCTGCTATAAATCGAAGCTCCTGGGCTAACTTTTGCAGCAATATAGAGTCCACGTCGGAAGCCTCAAGGCTACGTAAAATATTAACTAAAGCGCCAACAATGCTTAGTTATTTAAGCAACTAAAACGGCGATTGGACTGACACTATTTATGGACACCTGCTTCCAGAGTTGTACTACCGCTGAGACAGCTTTTACGTTAAACGCTGCAGCCTCACCACAGCTGGTGAAATCTATCATAAGTAGAGCAAGAATTAAATGGGCTGTAAACACCTTCCAGCCCTATAAATCTTCAGGCTCGGACGGCATAGTCGTCAAGGAGTATACATTAGCGGCATTCCTTGACATAGATGGAGCGTTTAACAACGTACTCCCGGACGCCATTACCCTGGCTTTGACAGAACTGCGGATCGAGGCATCACTGGTGTCTTTCATCCATCAAATGCTTACTGGCAGGATGGTGAGCGCGATCTTAAGCGACTGCTCGGTTCGAAGAGCCGTAAATAGAGGCACCCCGCAAGGAGGAGTACTCTCCCGCTCCTATGGGTCGTAACTATGAATCAGCTGTTGCACGTCCTGGCGTACGCGGATGACATTGGGCCAAGTCAATAATGCACGTTGCGCGAGCAAATGACTTCTTCAGCGATTGGAAGCCTGTAGCTGAATTATTCATTTGCTCGCGCAACGTGCATTATTGACTTGGCCCATGGTTAGTCCTATGGTCCTAACTAAAATTACCTACTAGTCAACCCATTCTCCAGCAGAGAAGCCTTTTCAGCAATGCTTCACCAGCTGGATCAGCTTTTATCTACCTGCTAATACTACCGATATTTCTAAGCCTTACGACATGAGAAGACAGCATTGCTAATATTCCAGAAGGTCCATGATTGTGTTCTAATTATTTTCTAGTTTTTGGTACAGCAGATTTAAAATAAAACCATTTAACTTAAAGGTTTTTTTACCCATTTTTATTATATTCTTTTTAGTCTTAATTCTGTCATTTATGGATTTTACTTTTAACAAAATTCTGATGAAGTGATTTGTTATGCATACCATATTTCCAGCGCCATTTTGAATTTTCTAATTTTGACAACAAATTTATTATTTCCGACCTTAAAACACCCACAAATAGCTATTTTCAGTGAAATCGAATCGTAAGTACCAAAATCGAACGGCCATATTAACGCCGCCATTTTGATTTTTTTAAAATTTTGCCCACAGATTCGTCATTTGTGACCTTAAAAACTCCCCGATACCGGTTTTCAATGGATTCGGAACACATTTGCAAAATTCATCCGCCATTTTGAATTTTCGAATTTGACTACAGAATCGTCATTTGTGGCCCTTAAAACCCCACGATACCGATTTTCAATGGATTCAGAAAACATTTCCAAAATTCATCCGCCATTTTTAATTTTCAAATTTTGACCACAGAATCGTTATTTGTGGCCCTAAAACCACCCGATACCGATTTTTAATGGATTCAGAACGCATTTCCAAAATTCATCCGCCATATTGCCGCCGCCATTTTGAATTTTTAAAATTTTCACCACAGAATCGTCATTTGTGGCCCTAAAAATCACCCGAAACCGGTTTTCAATGGATTCAGAACACATTTCCAAAATTCATCCGCCATATTGGCGCCGCCATTTTGAATTTTCAAAATTTGACTACAGAATCGTCATTTGTGGCCCTAAAAACCCCCCGATACCGATTTTTAATGGATTCAGAACGCATTTCATTGGAATCGGAACAAAATTGAAAAATTCGTCCGCCATCTTGGAACCGCCATCTTGATTTTTTTTACAAAATTGTCAGATTGCACTGTCACGTTTGCTCAAGTGCAAAGTTTCATAAGAATCGGTTTAGTAGAAGTAGATGAAAAAGCTGTCGCAAGATTTGAACCAAACAAATATGCGATGTCAAGCTAAATAAAATCATTAATCTTATTCATTGTTTTGTTCATTGTTTTATTTTCCCAAATAATAACAATAAATATTTTGTATTATACATTCAAACTAATTTCTGATTGAATAATTATATTAAGTTTTAACCATTCAAAATCATTAGTAAAACAGTAAATAATTATAGCTTTATTATTATCTTGGCCAGTTTCACACCGGCAGACAAACAACCAAGAAAAATCTTCTGAAAAAATCGGCTGGTGTAAAACTGGCCTTTAGAAACTCGCGCTTAGGTGATGAATAGAACACGGATCGGATTTCCCTCCATAGCCTCGCGACAGAACCCCTCACCCAGCAACGTCGTGCACAGTAAAATCGTCTACGAATCTTCATGCCTACAAAAAACCCAAACCTTCGCTTAGCTGATGAATCGTACAAGAAATTTATTTCCCTCCATAGCCTCAGGATAAAAACCCCCTCACCCATCGACATCGTAAACAGACATCAGCTATAGAATGGGAGTTGAAATGCTTGCCCTCCATATCGGTTTTTTCTCCGTTGCGTCTCGCGTTGCGTCTCGATTCCTAAAAATTCACTCTCATAATATTTTCAAAACGCGCCTAAAGAAGTATAACTTCAAAAATTTGAAGCTTGAAGCGTTCATTGTGAATCGGCCCTCACTCTGAGGCAGTTTATGCATATAAGCTTCTTCCTTTAATTTGCTGTTTTTTGGCATTACAATGGCCCCTCGCCTAATTTGAAGTATGACATTGTACTGGCTCAAAAGAAAAAAAGCACCTCTTACCAATTCATTTTATTATAGTGTCCTACCCAGCACTAATTTTTTAGTTTGCATTTGAAGTGAAAGATGCTTTAATGGGGTAAACTATCCATCACTCGGTCCTCAACTCAAACAGGTTTGTGTATAATGTAAATATAACGCTCTAAATATTAATTTTTCTGTCTCTTTTGAGACGCTAATGAGACGAGGAGTTACTCATAGTTTTCTCAGATCCCCGAGAACTATGTTATAATTGTGTTAGTGTGATGGATGGGTGAATCTGACAAATTTCCTTAGAAAAAATGAGGAAAAAACAAACTTCCCTGCTAAAACCGGTTTGTGTATGGGGATGATAAAAGAAAGGATACATAGGGTAACTTACCCCTATCGATGTAATATTCAATTTAAACTAGACGAAATACATATATCGAAATATATTTTTTTATAATTTCTTCTAAACATCTCGCGGGCCGTATAGAAGCCTAAACATAGGTGGGCCTGAGGTTGTCCACCGTTGGTTTAGGGCATGGCCAACACTTATTTTGTATCCTTGTATACTTTCGTCTTACCACCAAAAAACCCCACGAACCACTAGATACGATTTTTTCCCACTAAAGGCAAGTCTAAGCCGCCAATTCTAGTGGTAAAACCACTAAGTTGGCAACGCTGTCTGGCTCTGGTGCTCAGTACGCATTTTTCTGCATGCTAGATTCAGGCTTTAGAATCTAGATTACTGCCTGCTTGACCATGACCTGCGGCCTGGAGCAATTCGATCTAGAGTGCAATGCCAAACAGCAAGGTTTAGTCGGAAAGATAGTACAGAGCAGAATGAAAGAAGGCCAACAAGTGGTTTTATTTTACCACTCCCATTCAATATTACTTGTGGAATCGAACCATGAAGCTCTGGGATGGCAGTTTTATATCGCTAGGACCCAATTTACTAATACGATAGTAAATATTGCAGTCTTTGGCAGCATAAATGAAAAGAATTGCGTACAAAACATACATATTGAACAATACATACATATATAGTCCATTTTGTTTAATATTACAAGCAAAAATTTCACCTCACACCTGTTTCATTAACAAGCAATTGCAAGAACGATTCATCAAAAAATAAAAATTTTATTATTCAAAGCATTCTGCAAAGTATACTAGTCCTATAGTGCCGGATCTGACAAATACGATGGATAATAGAATAATATATCACATCTAAGCTGTAATAAATTCTTATGAGTTACCAAACTTGTTTGCTGTCTGCTTGGCTTTGTTATAATGCAAACAATATCTTTGTGACTCATCAATTTTCGGCGCTTCTTTTTAATAACAAAATTTGATTACCTCAGCGCCTTCTTTTATAGTACATATGTATAAAAAACCTTGTGCATGCCATTGTTTCATTAGCTATAATTTTCCAGTTTCTATTTATTTTATACCAGTAGTTGCCTTATTCAGGAGTGTTTTATAGTGTTTCTTTACATATTCGGAGTTGTCCAAAAAGAGACGAAAGCTCCAACATCTCCAATTTCTAAATAATCGTATTTACTAGCTGCGTTTGCAGAGAATTGGGCTAATTGCATTTAATACTAAACGTAGAACATAGAATATGTAGAATGGAATTTAGACGTGTTGAAGAAAATAGTGATGTCTTGGGAATGCTTAATAAATGGTTTCGAATATGCAAATCCCAAGTCATTTGTACGGCTGGCATGCCAAGAGATCAGATTGGGTCTATCAACATCTTTCTTGCCATACTCGTGGGGGACAAAGACCCACGGCTAATCAATCAATCAATCAAGCTAAAAGATTCATTCAAATCGATAAAGCTAAAGCGGCCAAAATTTAAATTTCAAAGAGGTGGGAGCTAAAAATAATAACAGAACTCGTTTCAGGCCACCGTTCGCTCAATTATCGTCTAAGCAGAATAGGGCTGGTAGTTGATTGTAGCTGTCGGTTTTGCGGGGCAGCTCCCGAAACTGCGGAACACTTGCTGTGAGACTGTGACGCTACAGCAAGGAGGAGATTGAAGCTTAATTTACATATCCGACGTTTTTCTGCCGCGCTTAACCTGGAAGGTTTTTAACGACGGGGTTGGCACAATAGACCAAATAAAATAGGTCGCAGTGCCCGCCAAGGCGCCCCTAAAGGAGTATCCACACACATCAGGTACGTGCCCGGGACGTTAGATTTTTGCTCCGGCCCGAACACTGAATGAGCATAACCTAAAAATGTTAAGCTGTCATGTCAATCTACCAATCTTTGAATTCACGTCTTTACGACGAAATGTCGATTCGATTCAGGCCCAAGTTTTGCATCGAATCGGCGCGATCCTATTTGAATGCGATTTTTGTGTACAGAGTTTTCTGAGATCCAAGCTAGAACATCACGAGATCTCGACAAACTCAAGTCTCGTCTTGGTTTCGACTCGAGAAACGAGACGAGCGTAAAGTTCGGTCTCGACAAACATATTCTCGTCGAGACGAGATTATTCGCTCGAGATGTCGTCGGTTGCTCGAGATCTCGTCGGCAAAATAATATCAAACAAGTCTGGTAAAATAAATTATCTGATGAAGCGCGCACGGCCTTATTTTCAAAGCTGGGATGTGGTACTCATGCACATTGCCTCTTGTTTTCTCTCGCCGGTTACGTATAGGTTGAGTCTATAAGTATAAGAGCCGTGATGGGCTCATAAATTTATATTCGCCCCGAGAGACGAGACGAGAGGAGACGAGACGAGACGAGACGAGATTAGTATGGGCAAGATCCGCCGAGAGTCGAGACGAGACTCGAAATGGTCGAAACTTACCGAGATCGAGACGAAAGTCTTAAAAATCTCGTCTTGTCTCGGTCTCGTGATGCTCTAATCCAAGCTGGCCTAAATCCAGCCTCAATTTCGCATGTATACGTAGTATATATGAGGGATAGGCATGGTTTTGACTTCAGAGCCTCCATTTGGGGTAGGGTTTTTTCAAAAAAAGTGGTTTTCAAAAAACAGCTGTTACTGTTTTTAATTTTCAAAAAAACAGCTGATAACAGCTGTTTTTACTGTTTTTCGAGTTTTCTCTAATTTTTCAAGTAATAAATAGTTTTTTTTTATATAATATCATTTTAATATACATTTTCACTTCTTGTAATAGTATACACTCCTGCAAAAAACGATAGGGACAAGTAAATATTTACTTGTTTTTTTATAAATTGACAGTGAAAAGAAGGAACTTTGTTGTTTGTTTTTAATGCCTTTTATTGAAAGTATTTTACCAATAATTAGAAGTTATCTGTTAAGTTATCTTTTGTAACTAACGGTAAAGAAAATTATTGAAGAATTGTGTTGTAGAACGTGTGAATAATTATAGGGACGAAATAATTTTTTTTAATTTAGATATTTTGTGAAATAAAATAGCAACTCACTTTTTGACTTGGGTACTAATAGTGAGTTTTGTTCCCATTTTGCTAAATAACTTCCTTAAAGATCCTTTTTTTCACTGTCAATTTATAAAAAACAGTAAATATTTACCTGTCCCTATCGTTTTTCACAGGAGTGTATATCAAAAACACAAGCGCCTGAAGTGATTTGTCTAAAAGACGCGATGTTATTTTGGTGCATACCGAAAATACACCATTAAACATTGGTCGATGTTGGTTTGATACAAAGAATTGCATTATATGATTTTCGCAGATTTTCTGTGGGTTGACCAGTATATTGAAAAAGTGTAAATTTCGATTTGAGCCTCTTGAAATTTTCGTTTTGATCAGTATGCAGCCACTGTTGAAGTACATCGTCTACTCTTACATCGATAACACCAAAGAGATGACAGGCTAGATTGCCTGCAAAAGTTAGTGAAGTTTTTGATGGAGTGACTGTGGGATCCTTGAGGCTTCGCAATAATTTCATGACATCTTCGTTCATTAGGCCATCCACACGAATTTTTAAATTTTGCATGAGCTTATTACTAATGTCTCTGCTATTGTCAGAAAGCTTCTTGAACATGAATTGTAAAAAGGTTTCGGCGCTCACCAACCTTGCGTCCTCACGACTAAGATTCGCGACAGCAAGTTTTACGGGCTTCATTGCCTTGAAAATATGTTTAGAGCAGAATATTCCAATGTTATACTCCACGCCTTAAATTCTTTTAATATCTC
Organism: Thereva nobilitata; assembly: GCA_963855945.1. Taxonomy (NCBI): domain Eukaryota; kingdom Metazoa; phylum Arthropoda; class Insecta; order Diptera; family Therevidae; genus Thereva; species Thereva nobilitata. The sequence continues at coordinate 130,528,700 of OY979696.1, forward strand.
GCAAATTGCTGTTTCCGGCTGGGCCAGTGGTGATGGAATGGAACACAATGACATTTGACGCCATTTGCAAAATTATAGTACCTTCACATTACGACATTACTTTTTCCCCACCTTGAATAAGATCTACTCTGGACAGAAAAAACTCCATATATTAAAAGATCATTAATCGGTATGTTTTCATACGGTATTGTCGTTCTCATATTACTTTGGCTGCTTTTACATGAGCGGACACCGAACAGACGAAACTTAACTGTTAAGAAAGTCTGATGGAATGTCGCATGGGTTTTACACGGGCAAACTGCAACGAACGAACTATATCAAAACTTAATGGCTTTTTGTTGTTGCTTTATGAAATTCTCTTTCGATCTCTTGTCCTAGCAACAACAACAACGCAGGAACTGTCAAAATGGTAGTTCAAAAGTTCGCTGAGAATGTCCATTAAATTCGTCCGCTCTCGCCATCGCCCTCTCACTCTCTTCACCCTTAACCAGATTCATTCGTTCGTTTTCTCTATTCGGTCGGTGTCCGGCCGTGTAAAAGAGCACTTTGTAAAAAACCAAAACATTTTATATTAGTGGTGGTTACATATTTCTTTTATTTTTATATTACGCCAAAATTTTGAAACTAAATTTGGAAAACAGTAAAAACAGTTAAGAAAAAAACAGCTGTTTGCTGTTTTTCGATTTTAGCCAAAAAACAGCTGTTTTACTGTTACTGTTAAATAGTTTTGAAAACCCCTAATTTGGGGTTAACGCCGTGATCACGTAAAGGACTTAATAGAAGCTTGGGAGTGAGAGTTGAAGAGCATCATGTTTTAAGGTCCGTTATCAGGTTGTACATCTCTCTGCTCTGAGCATGTTGCATTCACTGCCGCTTAATGCTGTAAACATAATTGGAACCACGACCACGGCGGCAGCGACGGCAACAGCGATTTCCGGGCTGAAATTCGTTGTGTGAACATAATTGGAGCCACGGCGACTTAATTTTTGTTTTTTTATTGTTATCTGTGAAGAAATATTTTTTCATATAATCATGAAAAATATGAAAAAAATAAGCAATATTAAAAATATTGCATCAATTATATAACAATGGGTTTGTTTAATCAAACCTCAAAATAAAAAATACACACAAATTATGAAAACATAACCTCAGTAAATAAACATCTTTGACAGGCGATAGCTACAAAATAGAAAATAGATTGATTGAGCCGCCGTGGTCCGCGACGTGGCCGTAGCCGTGGTCGAATTTATGTGCACCCTCATATACAGACGTATATTCTATTGGTTTTTGACAGTTCTTGCGAAAGTAGTTGCGTCGGTCGCCCCAATTATGTTTACAGCATAAACCTCATTTTGTGGTTGGACAAGTCAGCCAGTCCGCTCAGATGTTGTAAAGCTCAGTTTGCACTTCGATTTTAAATTATTGTTCTTCACTGTAATTTTGAAATTATTTTTATAACAAAATTTTTTAATTGTATTTATCAAATTAAAACCTATAAAGTACTAAATTAGTGCCAACAAAGAAAGAAGTTTCATCAATTAAGAAGCTAAAAATATTCATGGCAATCTACAATATATGAAAATAAACAACACGTACTTTCTTTCGTAACATATCGGCTGCATTCTGTCCCACTAACATGTTTCACCTGCAGATGCCACAGTGACAGCAAATGCGCACCCCTATAAATATTTACATTTCCGGTATACACCTGATTACATTTGCTTTAGGAGGAGCATAGACGCTGACGCATGAGAGGCGACACATCAGACAATCAAGAAAGCACTTAGAAATGCACATTTAACAAGTTGTTCCCCCTTACGTTCTCTTCCCGCCTGGAAACGTGATAACAAGCTATCTACCGTACAATCTTTAGACCAAGTAAAGTGGCCAACTAATTCCCAAGTATGAAATTACATTAATTTTTCTGTTTAAAGCACACGCAATTATCTGACCTGTAATAAATTATAGCTTACTTTATAGCCCGCAGGTGAAACATGATATCAACGGATTTAAAATGCACACAGGAATCGCTTCTCTTTTACCGGCGGCAGTTATTAAATAGTTGCGAACTTCAAGTATTGTGGTTGCTGCTAAATAGCGATGTCTTACTGTGTAATTGGCTGCTGGACTATAAGGTAATCGCTAGTAATTGAAAAATTACACACATGGGAAGAACTTCAATTTTCATCACTTTAGAAAATAGTAGGGTTTTAATCTAGCGTGTAAAATCTTAGCACATTTGAATTCACAACACACATTCGGTATCACACGCTGCTTGCTGGTGGAAGATGAGACATGGCCGTGATGATTCAAAGTTATTATCAGAATGAATAAGCGGAGACAGAAAAAGAAACGTAATAAAAAAATACCGCCAACAGCTTTTTACAATTACGTAGATGGACATAACGCGCACACGGTGATATTGATGATCTGCCGTTGAAAATTAAATAAAACTCGGCCCACACGTACAACCTTGCGGCACTCCATTGAATTGATAAGAAACCCTCAATGTAGACCAACAAAACTGCATCATATGTTAAGGTTATCATGACAGTAATGTAGATGTAGATAACGGTTTGGGATAGGTATGAGAGAAAAAAAAACGCAGAGGAATAAAAACATTTTTTTTTGCTTAATCCAAAAACCATGACACAGTAATTAAATGTGGGCGTGAGAATAATTTCAATTAATTCTTGGTGTCTTGGCTCTGTGCATTTCTAATCCAACTATTTTTTCCCTGGGTATTAATTAAAAATGCAGTCTGAAGCACACACCAGCAGCAGGTAACACCTTGTTAACGGTTGTCGGTTTTTTTAAATTAAATTTTTATTTGGTCTTAGATGGGTGTGGAAGGAGCGGAAGTGGAACTTCTTGTATTCTACAGAAATGGGAAGTTATCTAATTCTGCACTTGTTCGTGGTGTTGTAAGGGTAACGATCTTGGGAATAGTTTTTTTTTAATTTTTAGTTAAAATTCATGTTTCCAGTGAGTTCGACGGGACCACACAACATGCCCCTATGGTGGCGTGGAATTTATCATAATGAATCTCTGCGAAAGTTTACTGAATTAAGAGAATCGTGATTTTATCTCCAGAGTTTTCGGTTTGAGATGAAAATGATGATTGAATGATGTTAAAATGCCTCCAATTAAAAGTAGATACAAAGTTAATTTCATGGTTTCTTTAATGATTTTTTGCTATCAAGAGGTAGGCAGGTAGTAAAGGCGCCACCCTCAGTCAAGACGTTCAAAGGCCATCATTTTGTAACCGCACTAGTGAAAAACCTTTACGTAAGTATATGAAAGTGCGCTGAGAGTGACTCTAGATCCAGTCTGTCATATTCAGGTAACGGATCATCCTATTTTAGATTTCGAATCTCCTTTTTTAAGCTTCGAGATCTCTTCCAAGTCTTGTAAGAAAATGTTTTTAAATGCAAGGCGTCTGATCATAGCCAAAGCTGGAGAACTGCAAGGAAAATATCTGGTTGTGTATCTGGCTTGTTTCTCCCCACAGGTGCTGCAGTGGTTGTTGTACGGTATTCTTATTCTGAACACATGTTTTTATGACACGATTCTAACAATGCTGATCCTCGGCATCATCAGGAGGCTGCGAGATCTCAGTCGGGTGTAGTCGGCCAATTATTGTAGCGAATGAGATTAAACTTCTTCGCTTGAAGCCTTCCATTGAAAGGAAGTGAATAGTGCCAGGAAAACCCAGTCCCCCGAAACTATTTTTTGGTATTTTACTTAAGGCTCTACTACACTCAGTGGCGAAGTCCAACAGAAAATTTCGCTACAACAACAAAATCTTAAAGAAAGCTTCGAAAAAGATACATTCACAAAGTTGCACTAACCCAGTCAAAAAGCAACAACAACAACATCACTAATCCAATCAAATTTTCCCCACTTTTTGCAATTGCACTGCTCCCAGTGCTCACTCGATTACCAAAGGGGAAAAGCCTCATACGAAGAGCCGTTCGGCAGCATTCGCGTGCAATGTAATTTATGAATGCACCGAACCAAAGTAAACATCTTCAAGAAAAATGTTCTGTGTTGTTGCCGGTTAGATATTCAAACCGGAGTACGGGATGAATGAAGTAAAATTTTGTGAATGTTGCAACAAGGTATACTCATATGATTATTTCTTTCAAGGTATGATTCTTGAAAATTTCTGATTTGATATCAAAATTTGTTTTTGCTTCTTTTGATGAATTACTGAAATATTTTGAGAAATATTTCCGGACTTCAACAAAATTTATATGCGAAATTTTTTAGTTTAGTGGAAATTAGTTATGCTTAGTAGAAAAGAAAATATAACAATTGTTACGAACAAATCGAATTTAACAAATTACTTGAAAGAAATATTAATAATAAAATATAAAAAAGTTAAGAACTGTTTTTTTTTCTTTTATAAACCTGAAATAATTTCGCAAAAAAGGCAGGCGTCCCATTCTTAGAGAATTAATTACTACACTCAAACCAGCAATTGTAGTGTATCGCGCATTCCCGAATTATGAATAAACTACATAGTACAGGCAAATTAGCAAAAGTCTGACGATTTTTGGTAAGGTACTTTATTCGTTTTGCACATTGTTAAGGAGGTTAAAGGGAAGTTAAATCTCGATTTGCGGGACACAGGGGTTGTGGAATCGCCGCCATCTTGAAAAGAAGGGTGAAAGTGTTTTTCTCGATTTACGTCTGTCTAAGCTGTGTCCCATTCCTGAATAAGGTAGCACTGCACGCAGAATACTGCCACCTATCTAAAACTGTAAAAGTCAAGGTTCTGCCATATCAACTACCAGAGCAATGAGTCATCAAAGACAAAATTTTGTTTTTTTTAACTAAAATTTCAACAAAAACCACCTTTTTCTCCATAAAATACCTAGTTAACTAATTTTTTTTTTTGCAAAATTGGAAAGCTTGGACAATTTCCTATCAATAATGTTTAGACAATTTTTGTGTTACGGCCTTTATTATTGAAGAAAATTAGCAAATTTTGATGTTAAAATTGGCTTTATTTTGTACATTTTTGTACGCTTGAAAAAACCATGTCGTCTCAACTTTCTGCCGCTTGGTATATAAGGCTTTCAAGTAATTTCGAGAATTTTTTATAATATGACTTTTTTACGGGAAGTGGACCCATCTCGAGATAGGGGGTAAGAAAGGGGTTAAAATTGAAAAAATTTCTGCCGCTGCGTATGTAGGTTCTGTTAGGGCTAAATAACCGTTAAATACTAGTGGCAGACATTTTTGACCCTTTGCACCCTCCCCAAGGCACCCCTAGCTGAAGTTGCCATTTCACCCTCCACACCACACCTTTCTTCTTTTACTGCAAAGATATAAAAGTTATCGTATTTTGTAGTTTATTGGGGGGTGCTACACAGGAGACTAATACCGGGGACAGACTAGAAACTTAATCTAGATTAGGACGTCAGAATGACGCAGAACCATCTGAAAGGTATGGAAATTAAATGGAGTTTACGTCATTCTGATGTCATAATCTAGATTAAAGGTGCTAGTCTGTCGAGGGTATAAGACGCACTGGTGAAACCGGTTTTATGGGAGAGAAACGTAGAATCGAAAGTCTGTTTTTTCGTTATTAATATGTTTTTGGGGGTCATTTTAAGCACTGGAAAACCTTTAAATAGACTTTTTGTTACTTGTACGCGATAGTACAAGTTTTGAAGAAAATTTTAAGATATATAACGGTACTCTAGAAGAATCCGCAGACCAAGAGGAGCGTTTTCAGAAGAACGCCTTTTTTTACAAAAAGTGAAATTTCAAGGATAGTGCTCAATATTTCGCAACAAAAATAAAACTGTTTTTTCAGCTAGCAAGAAGCAATATTTTTGCCAAATAAGAAATATCTAAGTTGCGTTAAACAAAAGTTATTAACAAATTCAAAAAACGTGAATTTTAACAGTTTTTTGCTTTTATCTCTATGTTTTGTACTCTAACCTATAACTTTATATATATCAATCGAAAGATAATTTGAATACCTACAACTTTATAATTTGATTTTTTTCGATCCGAGCTCAAGTTTTTTTGTTATTCGCAAAAAAGCGTTTTTTTCACTTTCCGGAATTTTTTAGGTTAGGTTCGCCATTCCATATTCAAAAAATAAAAACGCTATCTTTTTTAGAATTTTTTTTCCTATATAACCATAATTTTTGTTGCCTGTTGGCAATTAACGCTAAATTTACAAGGAGCTATTGTAGATTGATTGGACTAAAGGGGATTGTCTGCCTGACTTGCTGTTAATTTTTGGAGGTTTTCACGATCATCCCTCTCCATTTGCAAACTAGTCAATAGTTTTTCCTTCTTTACAATAAGCTCCTCATTGGACATATCAACTTTTTGACATGATTCGCTTCCGTAGTCTCCGTCCTCACCAGAGAAAGTAATTTTTCGTCTCCGTCTAATTTCTGGGAAAATTTTTTTTTCAATTATCTTCTATTTGTATGTTAAAATGTTTGTGTTAAAACTACCTTTAGATTTCCTTTGCTGTGATGTGCCTCTTCTAAGTCTTTGCTGTTCCATTTTTACAACGGCTGAGGGGACTTCTCTGGATTGCAGTCTTTTGCAGAAAATACGGCAAATTTTGCCCTCGCACTATACGATTGGCCACGAGAAAAGTTGACACGCTTTCCTCCAACAGTTTTTGCAACTATAGAATGAAACCTTTCTACAGTGTTAGAGCTACATCATAAATTAGACTTTTCGAATTAATTTGGATTCTGCTAATAACAGCCTTAATTTTCTCCAAAAATCCATTTTCCATTAGTGATGCTAAACAATCTGTTTCTGTATCTTTGGGTCCATCGCAAAAATATCCATCACAGCCGTCATGATTGCCATATACATGGTTCGGTGTATTTTCAATGTCTTTGGAAAGTAGTTGAATCTTTTCTTTGAGAGGCAAAGAGCTGTTCTTCCGATTTTTGATGGCCATCTGAATCCCAATCGAAATGCGTGCAAGGTTTTTTCCAAGAAGCTTTCGAGCTATTAGCGGGTATGTCGTGTTTCCAACTAACTCCCTTAATTTTTTTCTTAAATTGCGCATTAAATGATTCCGGCATTCAATTTTCTCTATGTGAGTGTTCTTGTAGGGTCTAGCATCCAAAATCCTCTTATATACACTTGAATCACCATCACCAATCACACGATTATATCTAATTCCGTAAAGCACTTCACTTAACTTAAATCCTTCCACAATACTAGCGGCTTCCATTCCTGTTGATGGTCCTACAATAATTTATTTATTATTTGATTTTGTTTGTTTTTTTAATAAATTTCAATGATTTTACCTGTATAATTTTTATTGCATATATGCTGAGGGATAGCTACGTTCCTATTTTTATTATTGCAGCAGACATAACAAAACTTGTTCTTCACGTCGCTCCAAATAACTTTTTTTGTCCTATGGGCAACTATAGAACCAACGCCAGATATGAAGGCGTAGTTACTACCTGGCCCATAGGTCCGTTCTGAATAACAGCCATCTACTTCGAAACATAGAAGTGGTATCCCATCGTAGTCCAAATCACCTTCATCTATAGCGATTTGCTTAGCTTCTAGGGCAGCTAATCTCATTTCCTTCTCACAAGCTGCAACAATGTGTTTTTGAACTCTCTTCAGTATTTTGCTGTGAGTACTTGGCGACACGTATGGAATATCCATTGCACCAAACAATTCTTCAGTTTGAAGAATAGTTAACTTCGGTAATGTCTTTTTCTTCTTCATTTGCTGTTTCAAGGTGTAATTTCTCATTACACATAGTGCATTTAAAAAAGAATGTTGAATGCAGTCCTCTTCTTTTTTCTGTTAGAAATATTAAATTTTCCCTTGAGCACCCAAAACTTTTTGCATGGGTATTTATCTTCTTTATTTGCTCAAATAAATATTGGATATCTATAAGTCGTTTGCCAGTTACGTTTTCTTTTTCTTCAACTTGCTCTCGTAAATTACTTGGATTAGATGCCTCTCCCTGCCTTGAAACCATTTCTGTATTATTGCTGTAGGAGAAACATGATGAAGAAGGTTGATTGGTTGTATCAATATTCTCCGTTGTTTTCCCCGTAGATGTAGTTGCTGCAATTGTTTATTTATTAAAAAAAAATTAAGTTCAAATCAATTATTGATCAATTTGTGTTAATAAATCAGCGTACTTACCTCTTTCGCAATCTTTTGCTATAGCGACGATTCTTTAATCCGTATTGACTTATTCCTTTTTTATCGCATTTCCTTCCCATTTCAAAACTTTTGAAGACACAATTTTAAAAACAAAAGTAGATTTCTCACTTTCACTTTCAATTTTATCTGAACTCTAAACACTGAGGTATCGCTTTTAAATACTGACAAGACCTCGAAAAATGTAAGTTTGCTGTATTTTTACATAAAATGCAGGTATTTTTAAATTTAAATACTGACAAGACCTCGAAAAATGTAAGTTTGCTGTATTTTTACATAAAATGCAGGTATTTTTATTTGCCCCTTACTAAAAAATCAGAAAACCATCCTACATCCTGATGTTACCGGACCTGGTACCTGAAAACCCCAACAGTCCAGTAAAATTTATTTTTTCTAGTTATAAAAAATGATATTTCGCCAAAAATTTTCATAGATGTTGTAAAATGGAATAAAACAAATTTTGCAAATCGCCCACTTCTGAAATGTTTTAACGACAACAAAATTTAATAACAAAAAAAAGGATATCATAAAATTAATTATTGCATACAGGTAGTCTTTGCCATTCAACCCCTTTTTGGGTTTTTTATATTGCAAATACAATAAACACCCCTCCCCTCCCGCCACCAATAAAAGCAAAATTTCCTGCATCCTAATTTCCACAAAATCATCAAAAGGCAAAAAATTCAAATTTCTTCGAGTTTCATCAAAGCCGATCATCCCTCAGATTTAAGAAATTTCTTTCAGAAAAACTGTTTATCTATGCGCGCAACAAAAACAGAGCGTCAAATTTCCCCTCCGTGTTCAGCATTGCTTTTACTCAACACAAACGAGATTTCGTGTGAGATTACGCAAATGCTTTACACAAATATATACTAGCGACAAGGGTTTCTTTAAGCGGAAAGCTGATGAACTAAATTGGAAGAAATTACATAAAATGTTTGCTCAGAAAATGTGTGGAAATTGTTTAAAACATTATTTTCTTACGTAAGGTGACTGAAATCTAAAATGTTCCACCATTAATAGCTAGATAATTGATTCTAGTTTATCACACATCAAAAAAATTTAAAGATTTTCGTAGATTTGTAGGAGAATTTTGGGGGCGCAGATGACCAACTTTAATGTACTATTACTAATAAACCAGACAAAAATTTTTAAATTTTCCACCATTAATAGCTAGATATACATTTTCTTAAGAATATGCAATTTAAATTTTGTAATTCGGATGGATAGTTTTCTCACAATTTGGGGGCGCGTAACACCCTATAATCACTAGATTCAGTGTAGTAGGCCCTTAATAAGGAAAGAAGGTAGACCACTTCATTGATTCGGAAGATATGCCGACGCTGTATAGAACAACACTCCGTGATCTCCTGTGGATCGCAATGTATGTGAGTTGAGTCTACGCCTCCGAAAAGGAGCAGTTGCGCTCGCGTTCTTGGTTGACATGGGGGTAGTGCCCATGGAACGAGATCGAATTGTGCGCAAATGAAGTGATCTGGGAGATTAAAGCGTGGCCTGACGCTTGCTGAGCACAAAACTGAAGCAGAGAAAAACTTGTCCGTAAGGATCAAGGTATGGGAACACATCATTCACTCCAAGCCCGCCCCAAGGTCTGGGAGTGAAACGATTCCCATAGACATACTGCGAGAGAAGGCATGCGTCTTTATGATCTAGAATATGTTACAGGGGAGCCAAATACAGTGCAGTAGCAGATGACGCACTGCGAGTCCGTAACGGAATGGCAAGAGTATGTATCTTCACGAAAGGATCCTCAGGTTACGCGGCAGTCCCACGAGACCTGTCCGTTCTGCTCATCAGATTATACATGTGTTGGTTTCTATGAACTTTGACATCTAATGTCACCCCTAAGTATTTGGGTTGTTATGAAAAATCAATAGCTCGGCCTGCAAGGATTGGTTCTGTCAGTGTCCGTTTCGCAAATGGTATCAGATATGTTTGCCGAGATTTAACCTAAGTCCTACTACAACCACCACCTGGAGGTCAAATAAAATACGCTTTGACGTGGTATTTCTTGTTTCGCCAGTTACTACGATGACAGCATAGGTTAACCTTAGAAGATTCCGGTAATCGAAGAGCACTAGGAGTACTGCACTGCTTGGTGTTTCTGTATGTTCCCCTCATGCACAAGGGAACGCACTAACGGTGGCCTGAGAATGACGAAGGCTCCTCCGAAACATCTAGTCAGTCATGTAGTTAAAGTAGGTAATGAGTAGCGTCGTAACGTCCATCACTTTACGTCTCCTACAGCTATCGAATGTACGATCCACGGCGCGGTTTATTATAGCTAAATCAGAATTTCATCAGATAATCAAAGACGTACTCTTGTTGTTAATTCTAGTGTTGCACTAGGTATCATCATGACCCGAGAAAAATAGTTTAGTTTCTTAATTTACTCGGCTCAATGCGTTGACTCAATTCGCTCGCAAACTTTACTCTAACCTCCCTTGACCAGGGGCGGCGCTTTCCTAGGTGCAAATGGTGCCGCTTGCACCGGGCGCAATCGCACGGGGAGCAATTTCAGAAATTAATGTTTAAAAATAAAATTTAAAACTTCGAAAAAAATTTGAAAAGTGTTCCCGTGCCTTGCGAGTGTTTGTGTCTTTTTCCATTGTCCTTTGCAAGGTGTGGCAGTTCCATTTCATTCGCATGAATTCGTCGTCTATCCTTTCTTGGCTGGCACGGTGCCATAGTTCTTGATTTGTAGTTCGTACTAGTCGTACTATTATAGATCAATAATTCGGCGAGAGACACTTGAAATCTGAAGGTTTGGAGAACCACACAGGGACCTCTATTATGGAGATTGGAGTGTATAGGTCTATAGATTTGCGGAGCCCAGGACTGTGCTGGAAACGGGTAGGGAAGTTCAATAAAAAATATCCTGGACCAGATGACGAGGTTGGAGGATGTGTGGAGAATGATGGCGGTGGCACTGAAGGCCATCTACCAGAAGTTTAAGCAGTACAAAGCTTAAAGAAACTGCATTAGCGGGGGACTTTTGTGAAGTTAAAGCGTAAGCAAACCCAGCACAACAGCAAGATCACGAAACAAATCCTGATTGGACGCGGCGGCGCTTTCATAGATGCAAATGGTGCACTTGCATCGGGCGCAATTTCAGAAATCAAGATTTAAGTAAAAATTTAAACTTTCAAAAAAAATTGAAGGGGGCGCAATATGGCATACTGCACCCGGCGCAAAAAAAGCAAGCGCCGGCCCTGCCCTTGACCTATCAATTATCTAGGAATTGAATCAATACATTGAGCCGTGCATCATCACCTCTGCTGATTTTTTCCCCTACAAATTCCAAATTTCCGCCATAGAGTAAATATACACATAGAGGCTCAAAGCCCATATAAAATTTTCGCCCGGAATGAACCTCCGCCACAATTTCTAAAAACTCCATCTGATTTTCGTTAGGCGAAGCTAAATCTGAAACAAAAAGCTTTTAAGTACATCTTATTCATAAGCGCTTTACGCATGTAGGGAAAAAAGTCAGAAGCTTGCTTGGATCTAAAAATAGATTTCTGTTCGGGTACGGGTATTCTTTTGTTTTTGCGAGGAAGAGGCAAGAGAGTGAAAAATCAAACAACCTTCAAGCGATGATTTCTTCAAGGAAAGAATGAATGGAAGAAATGCAAATGCGTGAGAAATGCTCAAGGACAGTTGCATTAGAGCATTTCTCCAAATTTGAAGGTCCCTTGCAGCATGTCTGCAGTTCCGGATGTTGAGCATTGCCTCTCCGTCAGCCGTCACAGAGTCTATCCATCTCCTACTGACCTATTTCCGAAATTTCTATCATGAGCCGTTTTGAGATATGGTGGTCCTTCATCCTGATTACGTGTTCGGCTTGTCTAGGCTTAGGTGTCACCCTTTACACTACCAGACTACCAGGTTAACAAGAACGTTTATCATCCGCTAGATCAGGGCTGGCCAACCCACGGCCCTTCGCAGGAAATTGTGCGGCCCGCGAGATTCAATAAGATTCAACAAAATATTTTGTGCTAGAAGGTTCCAACATGTGAAAAAGAATAAAAAGAGCCAGCTATGAGCAATGATTAAAATTCACAGCCTGCCACAGAGAATTGGCTCTCGGGGTGCAGCGGGTGACCGGGTTGATGAATAAAAATCCAGGTAATTGCTTTTCTCGGTAACAATCCAATATAATAGTCTAAGAGCTAGTGGCCTCGACAACATACCCATTTCAATGCAGCTGGAAATATGCAAAATGTTAGTTTAGGTCCTCGCAAGGAAGAAATTACCGGTATGGCTAAACGCGGGTGGTGGGGCGAGCACCCTTAAATTTTTGAAAATGGCGTAAAAATGAAAATTTTTACTCATTTGAATACAGCTCAAATTTTTAGGAATGATAGTTCGCACTATATTCTAATAATAGTCCAGGGAAATTAGACAAAAAAAGGGCCCAATTTCTTAAAAATTCCGGGAAAGCTGAATTTTGGTATGAACATTGATATTATTGCTCTGAGGAAAATGTCACGAGTCGACACGATTTTACGCGGGGTCAAAGGTCACCAAAAGCGATTTTTCGGAAATATCTCAGTAATGCTCACTTTTACAGAAAAGTTATATGAATAAAGTTTGTAGCTTAGGTAATTTCCTACAAAAAATATTTTATAACTTTTTCTTGTAAGAGTAACCGTTTTTTAGATATTTTGATTTTAGTCCAAGGATATTAGACAAAAAAAAGGCCCAGAATTTTTCCGTAGTTGAGCTTTTTTTGTCTAATATCCGTGGACTAAAATCAAAATATCTCAATATCATCTGCGTTTGCCCGAGTAAAAATAAAAAACGACCTTATAAAGGGCGAACACCGGCCGCTTGGCTTTTTAAGGGGCATATGATGGCCGTAGAGTTTTTAACCATTTTTACTGGGAGCACATTCACGACGGCCAAATTTGAGCAAAAGATTTAAAAGGTCAAGTACTGAGCTGCACAAACGGGCATTCGACGAGACATTTGAGCCAAAAAAAAGAATCTGCACCAGATGTATTGTTGAATGTGCTTTATTTTCGTTATGTACAATGGTCGTCCTTTGGATTTTAGTCCATTCAAAACGCGGTTTGGGGTGTTCCAAGATAACACCGTTAAGAAAATCGAGCCCTACAAGGATTTTGGGTCGTTGATCACGAAAATCGGCGGTCCTAAAATATGGGCGTCACCCTTAAAATCGCAAAAAACACCCCTTTTTAATAGTTTTTTGCGATAAATTCAATAATAATGAAAAATTATCCGATAAAATTCACTTTTTTCAATATTTATTTGCGAAGGTTGATTTATACTAAATAAAGCCAAATTTTATTATAAGGGATAGTCCTTAAGGGTTAAAAGGTAAAACCACCCCTAAATCGACTGAAATTAAAAAAAAATTGTAAATAATGGTCTTTCCAACTTTATGCTTCAAATTCGATGGAATGCGTATTGTCAGGCAAAAATAAATTATTTTGAACCGCTAAGGGGTTAAAACTACCCCTACAATTTTAAAAACCAACTTTAACTAAAAAAAATTTGCAAAAAATATATAAATTTTTTTTTCTTTTTGCTTGAAATTTGGTTGAATAGGTATTATCAGCCAAAAATAAATTATTATCATCTTTTGAGGGAGTAAAACTACCCCTAGATTAAAGTTGAATTTGAAAAAAGAATGAATTTTTTTTTGCATCTAAAAGAATGCAAATTTTGGTACCCACATCCAATAGCCATAGTAACTTTTAGCTCAAAAAGAGCTATCCAATAGCCATATTAGATTTAAAATGACGTCACACAGCTTACTGTATTCTAACTGTCATACTCTTTTATTTGATACCCATGTCGTGGGCTCGGTGGAACACAAATGCAAAAATCGGCCGCCATCTTGGAACCCCTTTCTTGTTTTTTTTTAAAAATGGTCACATTGCATTATCACCCGAACTGCGAATGTGTGCAAAATTTTAAGTTGATCGGTTATATTTTCTAACTTTGAGTCTATTATGACTTCCGAATTTTTGTGTTGGCCGCCATTTCGAATTTGGAATGACGCCACCCAGCTAATTGTAATCGACCTGTCTTACCCTTTCATTTGATGCCCATGTCAGAGAGTCGAGAAACACAATTGCAAAAATCGGCCGCCATTTTGGAATCGCTTCCTTGATTTTTTTACAAAATGGTCAGATTGCATTGCCACGTGAACAACGCATATGTGTGAAATTTGAAGTTGATCGGTTATGTTTTCTGCTTTTTAGTCTATTATGTCTTCCGCTATTTTGTGTTGGCCGCCATTTTGAATTTGGAATGCCGCCACACAGTTAATTGTATTCTACCTGTCATGCCCTTTCATTTGATACCCATGCCGTGGTGTCAGGGAACACAATTGCAAAAATCGGCCGTCATCTAGGAACCGCAATCTTGATTTTCTTCCAAAATAGTCAGGTTGCATTGTCATGCGAACTATACATACATATCTGCAAAATATGAAGCTCAGCGGTTATATGAAAGTTGGTCAAAATTCAATTGCAACGTTTGATCTAAACAAACATTGCAAGTTAAATAAAAGCTTATAAAAACCCCTAAAAAGGGGTGTTTTTGCATTCGTAACGGTGACGCCTATATTTTAGGGCTCTGGGACCGATTTTCGTAATCAGCGACCCAAAAAACACATAGGGAAAGGCTTCAAAACGGTGTTATGTTTGGACACCCAAACGCGCGTTTTAAATGGACTAATGAGTACAATTTCCCCCAAAACTGTAAACTTTGACTCGGTATGGCGCCTGCTTTCCACCGCCTCAACGGAATGGCTGTTTTATTTTCGTTATTAGAATAGAGTGCGAACTATCATTCCTAAAAATTTGAGCTGTATTGAAATGAGTAAAAATTTTAATTTTTACGCCACTTTCAAAAATTTAAGGGTGCTCGCCCCACCGCCAGCGTTTAGCCATACCGGTAATTTCTTCCTTGGGAGGACCTAAACTAACATTTTGCATATTTCCAGCTGCATTCAAATGGGTATGTTGTCGAGGCCACTAGCTCTTAGGCCCCGTTCATACTGGAGCGATATGCGATGAGCGACATGTCGCGAGCGATATACGATACGTGACACGCACAAAAAAATACTTGATCTCTAAAGGGAGGCGATAAAAAAGGTTCACAGTGGCGCGATAGAGCAACGTAAGCGACATATCGCTTGAAGTGCGACTTGCTGGTCGCCTCGACGATATATCGGCGCGATAAAAATGTGGTGGGAACAGAATTCTTTGTCGGTCGCTTCAGCGATTCGTTGCTGGGGCAGTATTTTGTATTATTGCGAGTTTATTTTAAAAAAATACAATTCAGATATTAATATATCTAAGTATAGAAATTTATTAATACACTTTATATTAAGGGTATTCATGAATACGTTTACACATTACATATACGCGTATTTTATCGAGGTTTGTTTGATGAACGCACTTATGATGAAATGATGTACATATGTAAACAAAATTGATCAACTGTTCAAACTGGACGTGGATGTCTATATCACTAAACTGGAAAAAGGCAAAAGAAGGCCTGAAAATAAACTACCTCATTCATCTTGCTCTTGAAATATCAAAATAGTTACTACAATGCTTCTATTCTACTGTGTAGTAAGTAATGCCAAAGTAAGTAAATAATTTGAAACGTACAGCCACCTCAGCCTTACTAGTAGTGCAGAGGTAAGGTAAGGCAATGTTCCTTTTCTCCTTAGGCCGGCTCCACACGTTAATACACGGCCGGCTCCACACGATTCGATAAAACTCCCTGAAATTTGATTCATGTTGAGACAGCTCTCGAGAAACAACAGCCGAACTATGGTGCACGTTGGTAAGATTGTATACTGATGGACCCAGTATTTTCTTTTTCTTCTCATTTTACGCCAGAACCAATGAGCCACTACAACGTCTTTCTCACTTGAACTCATATTTGTAACTGAAGTAATGAGAATTGTGCTCCCACCACATTTTTATCGCCCAGGTCTCGCCGATATATCGCCTGCTGGTATGAGCCCCCCTAGCAATATATCGCCGCGACATGTCGCGAGCGATATGTCGTTCCTCGTATATCGCCTCAGTATGAACGCCGCCTTAGACTATTATATTGGATTGTTACCGAGAAAAGCAATTACTTGGATTTTTATTCATCAACCCGGTCACCCGGTGCACCCCGAGAGCCAATTCTCTGTAACAGGCTGTGAATTTTAATCATTGCTCATAGCTGGCTCTTTTTATTCTTTTTCACATGTTGGAACCTTCTAGCACAAAATATTTTGAATCACAATAAAAAAAATATTTTGAAGCACAATTTCCTGCGAAGGGCCGTGGGTTGGCCAGCCCTGATCAAGCGGATGATAAACGTTCTTGTTAACCTGGTAGTCTGGTAGTGTAATGCTATGTCCAGACACAAAGTTAAGTTAAAGTTTCAGTACAAATTGCCATTTAATGATTTAACATTCCAATACAAAACTTAACACCGGAACACAGTGGGTTAAAGTTAACTTCAACGACTTTCGCCTAAATGCATGCAACATTTTAGTTGGAAATTCTGAATTTTTTACGATATATAATTTGACGTTTACGTTATACAATAAAGGGACAGCTCAAAAGTCAACAAAACAATTCTTATTACATATTTCAAAAAATGAAGAGGTCAAGGGCGAGGCAATTACATTAGTTAAAGACTCTTTACGAATTAATACAAACATACTGTCCAAACTCTACGATTTGGTGGTGTGGTTTTTTCAAAAATGTTGCAATCACATAAATTAAATTCATATAGTTTTTCAATACCATCAATTGCTTTATTTTGTTTACTGAACATAGAATCTCCATTTTCAATTGATTATTTACTACAGAAAAGTGTGTAGTATAATAAATAAAAACATTTTTTTCAAATATCCCATTGTTTATTTGCAAAATTAAATCAAAACAATCAAAGAAATGTCAAAATCTGATGGCTTTAACTTAACTTTGTGTATGTACATTCAGGGTTAACTTTTTAACTTCTTTAACTTAACTCTGTGTCTGGACATAGCATAAAGGGTGACACTAGGGATGGTCAATATTCATCGATGTTATCGAAACATCGATGTTGAGCGTGAAAACATCGATATTTTAACATCGATATTAAGCCCTCTAAAACATCAATCCATCGATGATGGGAACAAGAACATCGAAAATCGATGTTTCCACATTTGTTTGTTGTAAAAATTAAATTGAGCTTATTCAAGCCTTCATTAAAGTAAAATTTCCAAACGACTTTTAAAATGTTAAAGCTTAGTACGGTGATCAGGCAAAATTTTGCCATCCCTTTAAAATGCATGTAAAAAACCTTGGCAAAATTTTGCCTCAAGCACGGCAAAATTTTGACAGCGCAGCAGTACGCCGTTCGAGCAAAAATTTTGCCACAATAAGCATACTTTCAAGATTTTCTAGTAGATGGATTTTCTAATTGTGGAGACTTTTACTTGTGAAATTTTTGCCTCCAGAAATTATCTGGACATTTTTTGTTGGCAAAAAGTTGGACAGTTGGATTAAAAAGTCGAATGCACTAGTTAAAATTTGTTTAAAATGGAAAACGAATATTTATTTGTTTTATAATGAAAAGACATATTAGGTAAAGAAAAAACTATTCACTATTCTCCACCACTCTACACTTGGGCAAAATTTTGCCTGAAAAATGATAAAAATGACGAGGCAAAATTTTGCCCGATTACCGTAGTAGGATTAACCTATCAATGCACATTTCGAACTTGACGAAGTAGTTTTTAATTTTTATGCCAGATGTCACTAATATATATTTTTGATTCAAGGTTATAAAAGAAAACAAAATTGCTACCGTTCTGTTTATCTGTAGTCTATGGTTAAATACGTTTTTTTTATTCATACTTAATCCGTTTATGACTAGGTCCAACCCAGGTTCAACCCAGTCATAAACGGGGGTCGAGTTGAAACTGGGTCCACTCCATAGAGAATTTTAAAAATGTTTGATTTTAGCACCAAAACTTCGATGTTTTCAAATATCGATGTTTTTTTATTGATGCTTATCGGACATCGATGTTTACTTACCGGTGTTGACATCGAAGTCAATATCGATGTTTTTCTAATATCGCCCATCCCTAGGTGACACTTAAGCCTAGACAAGCCGAACACGTAATCAGGATAAAGGACCACCATATCTCAAAACGGCTCATGATAGCAGAAATTTCGGAAACAGGTCAGTAGGAGATGGATAGACTCTGTGACGGCTGACGCAGAGGCAATGCTCAACATCCGGAACTGCAGACATGCTGCAAGGGACCTTCAAATTTGGAGAAATGCTCTAATGCTCCATTAGGGCTGCAGCTCTATTGGATGGAGGTGTAATGGGCTCTATGCACTAAATCCAATGAATAAATAGTAAACTCAATGATTTGAGTATTTGTTAGATACCTTGAAGATGATACCAACCACTACAACTATTCCTCTTTTTACAGCTGCAATACTAACAAATCGTCCCCCTTCCCTGTTAAGTCTTCAACCCCATCACCACGAAATTAATTATCGAGCCATTAACCCCAAAAAAAATCAATTCAATTAAATTAACAAAAAAAAATTCAAGCTAATCGATCTTCTCAATCTTCCTTCCAAATTAAATTTGGCGATAAAAGAAAATTGAAATCTATCTAGACAGAATGTAGTTCATCTATTTTTAGCCCGTCTTTAAGCTCCTATAAAAATCCACACTTTAATCATCTTTTTGGAGGATTTTGTTTGCCAGGCAAGTTCTCATGTTGCCCTCATAAATCCCTCATCGATTTGCGCATTGCTTGGCAGAAAAAAAAGAACGAATGAGGATAATGAAGGAGCCTCCTCCCAGCTAATAACCTCGCATGTGGAGTGCTTTATCGAAGCGCTTGACATCCAGGAGGCGTACAATAAACAGATATAGAGTAGAATAAATGAGTCCAGCTAAAAACCAGGAGAAATTAGATACGCCAAGGTAAAGGTGCGGTCGAATATTTAGTGCTGGTCTATAAAGTAAGAAAATTGCCGCCAATGCTTTAAAGGTTTTGTAGCTTCCTTTTTTTCGAAGAATTCGATGGGATTATAAAATAAATTTTTAAATACGATACCGCGACGGATTAGCATGGGGGGACTAGTGTCTGTTTACTTAAGTAGGATAAGTTTTCACACACAAAAAAATTAATTTTTTTTCGTGGTGAACTTCTTTGTTTCATAAATATTTCTGAACTGGAAGGAGCAAAACTCTGTCTCCCGTCAATTTTCACAATTAAGCGATCCAGACAATAAATTAACTGAAAATGATTGATGATACATTTTCGATAAGATAAATTGAGATCGTTTTGCAAATAAATCGATCGCCTCACTTTTGAACTTTTAACATAAAAAGATAAAGCCAAAAAACACAACTTTAAATTTGCTTCATTTGCGGACTGATAACTAGGGAAAAACATTTACTGATCGACGTTTCGCGTGCCTTTTATCAATCAACAATTACACGAGATAACACACAGCACATAGAAATAAAATGCAAAAAACAGATCATAAAAATAGAAAAGTGTAGTAAAGCCATACAGAGCCAGACTAGTGCGGAAGGAATGGGCGAGCGCACGCGTCTCGGGATTATTTTTAGCAATAATTGAGGCTTGCATGGCATGCTTGTCGCTGCATGATGGATGCTGATCGCGATGCAGTTCCTAAGCATTCGTAGAATCGTTTGTCACATTTTGTTTGTTCTTCTTTTTGGTTTGATAGATGCTATTTTCCATGGCACACGACAGCTTAAAATTAAACAGATGTTTGGGCAATTTTCCAAGACCTAAGGAGTAATGAACCGAAAAAAGGATACTCGGCTTTCTGTTTCAATTAAACGAAAGTAAAGCACTAATTTTTATTTCTTGTTGAATGACATGCTTTGCATTTTGAAGACATTGATCCTAAACTAAGTTCAGTGATGGGTAGATCCGGCCCTGGTTGATATTACGCAGTTTAACATTCAAAATTTCAATGAAAAATGAAAGATTAGAGTCCGAATTAGTGGATTATCCCCACCCCTAAGAACAAATAAAGTATTAAAGTCAAAGTAGCCCTTGAAAAAGCCAAAATCGCGTTTGAAATAAACGAGCACAAAACAAAGTTTACGTGCACAAAAAAGGTAGAAGTAGCAGACAAGACATAATGATAAACAGGGGCGGCGGAAGGCGTGGGGATGGAAGGAAAAGGGCACACGCACTTTCGCTTTGGGTAGGAAAATCCACACCCAAAATATTTCATGCACACATAATAACCCAGAACGTGGTCGAAGGGCCACACATAAGCAAGGCTTTTTATACGAAAATTAAATATAATACATTGGGGCTATTAAGAACTTATAGCCTAATAACTTTCCTCACGGGAAGACGAACAGAAAGGGTGCAGCAAGACCAAGCCATAAGCACCGGATGGGCCCAGAACAAGCTCGATGAAGAGCTGTTCAAAAAGATAATCCTGCAGGAGAATATTGCGCTGACCACAACGCCCAAAACCCCGAAGACGTCCACCGAACTTCTGGTGGAACGATGAAATCGAGTAGCGTCGAAGGGCTTGCCAAAGACAAGAAGGCGCTGTCAGCGAAGGCGGGAACGGCTAGAGTTCGAGGAACTCCTTATGGAATACAAAGAGGCGAGGAAGGGCTTAAAAATGCCATCCGAAAGAGTAAAACGGAACACTTTAAGAATCTGTGCAAGGAAGCGGGGTAGTGATGTCGGCGATTAAGGGCAACGATTACCTACCGTGAAATGCTGCAAAACATAGTCAGGACCCTGTTTCCACAGAACATGGACAGCCTCCCTGCAGTAAACGTAGATGAAGCAGACATCCCAGAGGTAAGGGAGGAAGAAATTGTGGAAGCCGCGAAGGGGATTGCCGTTGGAAAAGCCCCTGGACTGGACGGTATACCGAGCAGAGCAGTGAAGCTGGCAGCCACTGTGGCACCAGGTGAGTTCGCCCAAGTATTCACAGCGTGCCTGAGGGAAGGAGTGTTCCCTGAGCAATGGAAACGACAAAAGCTTGTGCTCATCCCGAAGCCGGGTAAGCCCCCAGGGGACCAGTCCGCTTATGGGCCGATATGTCCTCTCAACATTATGGGCAAGCTTTTCGAAAGGGTTATATACAACAGACTACTCCCAAGTGCCGAGGGGGTTGGCGGTTTGTCGGAAAGGCAATTTGGGTTCAGGAAGGCTAGATCGTCAACGGATGCTGTCAATATGGTTACTACCCTTGCAAGGGCAGCAATGGATGTGAATAAGAGTTGCGTATTTATAACACTTGACGTGAAAAATACTTGCAACACCGCGAGGCGGAGCAAGATCGTCAAGGCGTTGATAAAACTTGATACACCAAAGTATCTAGTGCGCATTGTGATCGAATTCCTAGTAGATAGGACACTACACTGCGAGTCAGAGGAGGGAGTCAGGGAGTATAGGAGAAGTTGCGGAGTCCCCCAAGGCTCCGTCCTAGGTCCTCTTCTGCGGATCATCATGTACGATGAAGTACTGGCGCTACGACCCCCGCGAGAAGCGGTCGCTATTGGGTTCAGCTGCAGTAGAAAAACGACTCGACGAAATCGAGATATTCGCAAACGAAGCGATATGTGGAAATAAAAACGTGGCTCGAGAACGCTGGTCTAATGCTAGCTGAGCACAAAACGGAACTGGTGCGAATCAGCAAGCGGAAAAAGGTGGATACCATAGCGGTGAAAGTAGGTCATTCGCTCCCAGCCCGCACTTAGGTATTTGGGAGTGATGATTTACCGAAGACTCGACTTCGGGGTGCACTTGGCGGGCACGGTGGAAAAAGCTTCCGCCATCGGCGCAGCACTCCTCGTCACAAGACTGGTTAGTTCGTTTATATTGTATGCAGCGCCAGTGTGGGCAACGGCATTGGACAGAACGGGCAATAGGAGGATAATAAACTCTGCGTATCGGTTGAATGCTCTTCGGGCATGGTGTGCATACCGTACTACGTCTTACGAAGCAGCATGCGTGATAGCTCGAATGATTCCTATTGATATTCTTGCAATGGAGGGCGAGAGGTTGTACGACCCGGACTATTCCAGGGCGGGGGGTGCAGGGAAGTAAGGCGGACTCTGGCGCGCAGCCAGTCCATCGCAATATGGCAGAGAAAGTGGGACGAGTCTACTAAGGGCCGATGGACCCATAGACTCATACCAAATGTGGAGAAGTGAGTTGTAAGGAAACATGGGGAAGTGAGTTACTACCTCACACAGTTCCTGAGTGGACATGGAGGTTATAGGGCATACTTCCACCGCTTCAGGTTGGACGATTCACCGGACTGCCCGGACGATGAAGAGGACGCGGAGCATGTCTTCTTTAAATGTCCGAGGTTTGCGGAGCACAGGACTGCATTGGAAGCAGTTGCTGAAGTGCAGCTAACTCCTGAAAACATTTTGGACCATAAGATAAGGTCGGAGGTTGTGTGGAAAAGGATGGAAGTGGCGCTGAAGGCCATTCACCAGAAGCTTAAGCATTACGAAGCCCAAAGAAACAGAGAAAGGCAAAGAAATGCAAGGAGAGGTAGCAGCTAGGTAGCTAGATGGGTAGACTGTTCCGGCTCTGGTGAGCACCTTTGAGAGATCCCTTTGTTTTTAAGGGTCATGGTGATGACGCCAGACGGAATTAATGCCTTAACGGCTCGTACCGATCTGGACTGGAACGTCATGCAAAAAAGGGTGGATGAATTTAGTCAGTAGGAATCTGACACAACCGTCTGGGTGCGACCCCCGGCGGAGTCTCCTGTCATAGGCATGGAAGCCTGACAGGCGGTCGCACACATTCTCTGCTGCTTGACCGATGTAAGATTCTCATCACTCCCTCGTAAAAAAAACCCTAAGCTTTTTAAACCCCTCCCGACTAGCGTTTGAAACGGGCATTGCTTCATGTAGCGTGTGGCCCCATGCTATGTGGCAAATGAGGAGAATGCCGAAAGAGGGGTTTCCCCTTAGTTTCCTCATGAAAACCACACAAAAAAAATCAACGATATAGAAGTGAGGAATGCCTTATCAGTTCCTCATAAGGACTCTATGAGGCAACCTCATTACAAATGAAATGGGGCAATCACAATATCTACCTTACTTTATAAAAAGTTCTTATTAGCCTTAAGCTTTAGTTTTACTCATAGAGCTGTTTTAGACGGTGCGCTCCAGCGCATGTGCCTCACGAACGTTTGGCGATGAAGGGATGAGTGGGGATGAAGAGAGGTACCACCCCACTTCCCCCTTTATTCACAAAGTTCGTGAGGCACATGCGCTGGAGCGCACCGTCTAAACCGGCACACGCACAGCTTTAGTTTTTGTTGTTAGATTGCTTCATATTTCTGGCAATTATGTTGTGACCGTGAACCATACTCAATAGACCGGTTCTAGGTCGATTACAGAAGTCAAGCAGCATTGGACATGATTAGTGCTCAGTTGGGGGACCACATTGGTAAAACGCCCTTCGCGTTTAAAACTATTAGGCTTTCGGCACCGTTGCAGTTATTACCCATATTCCTTGCTTCTAGCTTCATGGAGCCCTATCTACATTGAAGAAGGACATTGAAGAATGCACCAGAAGAAGAACATTGGTAGAAAGTTTCGAAAGGAAAATCCTGCGTTCGATTTACAAGGAATACAGGTTGGCGGCTTTGGAGGAAAAGATAAAACTCAGAGTTCTATGAAAACAGTAAAATTCCAAACATTGTCGAAGTGATTAAAATAAAGAGACTACGTTGGATTGGTCATGTCGAAAGAGGTGCGGAAAGGAACCCGGCAAATATAGTGCTGGGGAAAGTACCGACAGGAAATCGGAGACCAGGTCGCCCGAAGAAAAGATACACAGACGACATCGAGGACGACATAGACAAATTAGGAAAAATAAACTGGAAGAGGCGGCCAGAGATCTCGGCAATCATGCATATATTATTCAGCAAACTAAACATAGAGAAATTGTCACAAAAACAGTAATCGTTAGAACTTTCACTGGGTTCTTTCCATTTACAACACAGCGAAACACAGTGTGTCAAAAAAGGTACATATTCCATCACTGACATGTTTAAATATATGTCACTGGACTGTGCAAAGCTGTCTCGCTCATAAAACACCCAGAATTGCAAATGGGAAGCCCCAACTGTCGGAGAATCGATCACACTTATTGAATTTACGAACGCAAGAGTTGCAGAATGATATGATCGTTTCAACATATGTAGTTTCGGAATGATTTGATGCTGTGTCGTAAATTATTCATCCCTACTTAATATTTTTTATTCGGTTGCAAACAAATTGGATAGAAAATTGTGATTCAAACATGATTATTTGAAGAAAAAAATCCACGATTACCAATTTAAATTACACGCCAAATTATGAATTGTTATTACAAAACAGAACAGATTCCACTTTGTTCAATTCGATTTTACATCGCAGCCCAATTTATCTGTTAAAAACAAAAAACGGGAATAATTATAAATTGCCCGTCGTGAGCATAATTTTCAATGTGGCGTAATGTAATCAAAATCCAACGTAAATCTGACACTGAATTATCAACAAATTGCTGATTTTTAAAAAAACAAACACACTCACGGTCCCCAGTCGTTGTTCATTTATTTTATTTTTAAATTGAAACTTTTTTATTTCTTCTCGTCTTGTGTATTTTTTTGTGTAATTATAACCTATTGAAACCTGATCCAGTAAAGCAGCGCGCTCACCTTCCACCTTAATACATGTATCCCTAAAACCTGCAGCTAGACCACCAGACCTGATCCGAACCATATGGCAGCAGGCAACTGAAGTCGTTGTCTTCTTTTAGGTCACAGTGTCATTGACTTCGGCGTTAATTGTCGAATGGTCACTTTGAAGCGATTTATTTCTGTTACCTAACACAATTTTAGCCGCTCCAACAGCACGAAAAAAAACTTTCTTCTTCCTGCCCATGAGTCTTCGCTGGCGTATAGTCGGTCTTCAGTGATTATTTTCATTATTGTTTCCGTTGGCTCTGCTTAGGCCACATTTTCTCGACCTCGCTAATGAACGCCGAATTGCCTCCACTTTTAAATCTCACTCGAGAACTTACAAAAAAAATTAAATAAATAAAACTAAGCAGCACACGACCGAAAATTGAGGAACGATGTAGGTGGATGACGTCTAGAGCTGGCAGGAGATTTTCGAGGCAAGTCTAGAAATGGCGCTTATTGTTCCGAAGTAGTACTGTTAGATTTAGTCCTAATTTGTGATAAAAATTAATCTTCGCATTGATCTGCATCAGGGTTGGTTGGTTGGATGAAATGGCGAGGCCCACATACCCGGTGTTGACCTCCAATTAGCACGTTAGCGCCGTTTTGGATACCACTCATTCCCGTGAGCACGTTATAGGCGTTTTTCGCTATTTTCTCTATTTTGAAGAGAGACTATGCATTTTGGTGAAAACATCCGCATAGTTTCGCTCCTAGAGGGAGTTTTGCGCCTTTTTTCAGATTCTGTTGATAAATCAAAGCGTCCAAAGAAGGATCGTTGAAAAACTGCAACTACTACTTTGATCTCATTTAATTTTTCATACAAATGCATAATTTTAGCTCAAATTCTAAAAAACGCGCAAAACGGCCGGCCGCCAGCGGCGAAACTATGCGGAATTCGAAAAAACAGGGAAGACAAAATTCGTAGGAAATTTTATGCTATACAACAGGGCTGGCCAACCTTTTGGGAAGCAAGGGCGCTATTAAAAATATTCATGAACGGTTGCGGGCGCCACAATATGTAATGACGTCATATTTGTTTATTGTTCAAATTAGTTTTCTTTTTTTTGGTAAATCATCGTATTTAGAATTGGGGCTCCAGACCAAAATTGCTCCAAAAATTTTTTAGGTATTCAAAGTGATTTTTGAGTGCACCACTAGTAATTTCAAGGCAAGGGAGACATATTTTTCTATCACAATTGGGGGGCTCTCCTCCGCCCGACCTGGGCGCAACACTAAAATTGAGAAACATTCAATTTGTCAGCACGCAAAAATCACTCTGAATACCTAAAAATCGTCCACAATGGTTGTCGTCAGTGCGTCATCTTAAAAATTAGAATCATCTAAACCAGCTTAGGCAACAGCAGAGTGGTAAAGACGGAGCGCCGTAGCACCCCTAATTCCTGATTTTAGTCGTGTATACATGTACCCAGCTTATTACCATCAGCTAAGAACTTTTAGTAGGGGAGCTGGCACTTGAAAAAATCGTGTCGTCGCAACCTTCTGCCGTTTGGTATATAAGCTTTTCAAGTAATTTCAAGCACTTTTTATAATATGACATTTGTGCGGGAAGTGGACCCATCTCGAGTTAGGCTGGCCGCACACATACGTACTGTGTTTCCATTACTGTGTTTCCATGAGCCAGGGTAGGGTTTTCGTTAAGTAAACAGAAAGCTTTTTCCCTCAAGATCACTCGATGCTGTTTCCATGACGGTTCTGGGTTAAAGTGACAGATAATTAATTTTACATTGCGTCGCCGTTGGTATATGTGCAGTAAAGGATACTGAAACACACACATATACAAAACCCGGCTTAATCGGACTGGCTTCGTTTAGTTTACTTGGATTTAACGACACTTTACTCAATCCCCGTTTCCATGGGCGCTTAATCTGAGTAAACTCAGGATAAACTCTGCATGGAAACACAGTACATGAGCCAGGGTAGAGTTTTCGTTAAGTAAACAGAAAGCTTTTTCTCTCGAGATCACTCGATGCTGTTTCCATGACGGTTCTGGTTTAAAGTGACAGATAATTAATTTTACATTGCCTCGCCGTTGGTATATGTGTAGTAAAGGATACTGAAACACACACATATGCAAAACCCGGCTTAATCGGACTGGCTTCGTTGAATTTACTTGGATTTAACGACACTTTACTCAATGCCCGTTTCCATGGGCGCTTAATCTGAGTAAACTCAGGATAAACTCTGCATGGAAACACAGTAACGGTTTCCGTGTTCGGTTTCCGAATTCGGTTTCCGTACTCGGACACCCGAATGCAGGCATTTCATACAAATAACTCCACACAGCGCACACGTTCTTAAATTTTCCGTTCAGAAACCATTCCTGATATTCGGTTCGAAAGCCAAGCCGTGCGTTCGGGAAGCCAAAAACCGAACGTCTGCGCTAGGCTCACGGAATTCCGAGTCGGAATTCCGTATTCGGAAAACGAACACGGAAACCGTACGTGTGCGGCCAGCCTTAGGGGGTTGGGAAGGCAAAAAACGGGTTAAAATTGAAAAAAATTCTGTCTGAATTTTAAGCGGCCCAAACACTCTCAGTTTTAACTGAACAGTTGAACTGTGTAAAAAATCTGTACAATAAACTGAACTGAAAGTGTGTGGGTTCGTCAGTTCGTTGTATGGATTTTTACCTCAGTCTCGTCAGTTTTGTTGATTTGAGTACATCATTTTAATAATGGCAAAAATGTACGGCACTGAGAGAACTGAACGATAAACTGTCTGACCTGCGCAGTTTATCAGCAAAGCAAAAGAGGGTCCAGAAGTTTGCGGACTGAATGAAAATAGTTCAAAATGCACAGTTCACACAAATTTATCGATCAGACATGACGTCGCACGTGATAAACTGAGCAGGTGAACTGATGTAGGTTCTATTAGGGCTAAATAACCGTTAAATACTAGTGGCAGAAGTTTTTGACTATTTGCACCCTCCCTAAGCCACTCCTAGCTGAAGTTGCCATTTCACCCCCCACACCCCAGCAAATGGTGTATTATTGCTAAAATTGAGTGTTATGATCATGTGCTTCAAGTCTTGACTAGAAAGCGGTGTTACTCTGAAATAGAGACCGGGAAATGAGAGGGTTGAAGACTTGTACTGTATTATTTTGTCAGACGTAAGAGAATCGCAGAGTACCGTCAACAGAGAGAAGGTCGTTAATAAAAATTAGAAAAAGAGTGGGTGATAGAATTGACTCCTGTGGAATTCCAGAAGCTATGCTTTGGCATTTAGATTTGACGTCTTAGTCGGAGAGCTGGAGATTAAAAGATGCTTTCACCTTTGATGTGGAAAAACTCGATTGCACCTCATTCTATTACTAAACGGGATTATATGTCCCAGCTCTCCGACACTTTTAGTAGTGCAGGTCAAAGTTAAGAAGGGTGAAAGGAGTCATCTTCATATTGAAAAAATGTTATCGATGTGGCGCATGAAAATTTGTAGGATGGAAGACTATAAGCTACTTAATATAAATTCCAAGTCTCCGACAGCTAGGTTGGTGCAAAATGGGTGGCTGACAGGGGTCAAGTTGACGAAAATGTTTGCAAAAAAAATCACCAGTCATCGCTGAGCTTCCGTGGGGGTCCCCTTGATGCACGTTGAAACCCGATTTTCGAAATTCAAAATGGCCGCCGAAATATGACCGAAATTCAAAATGGCCACCCAAATATGGTCAGTGACATTGCAGATGAGAACGCAGAGCCAGGCAATTGCCAGACATGTAATTTTCCTACATTATATCACATGTCTGATAATGGAAAGCTCATCCGTTATGATTTTTTTTGCAAACATGTTCAATACCAAACTCATCAAAAAATTATGTTTATTACCGTTGGAGTTGACGTGTTCTGTTCGACAAAAACATAGGTCGCCAGTAGATCTTTTTGATCTAAAGCCATACCACCTGTGTCCCCACATGTGGTTTGATTGTAGATATTCTATAAACTATTTATTACTGCCACCATGATTGTAGAGAGAGTAGAAATTATTGTTACTGGACGCTTATATGAGGGGTTGGTCGAATAACTTTTTTCTGTGTGAGTTGAAAATGCCAAAAAAATGTTATAATTGGTATATTATGTTAACGCTAGAGGATGTCCACAACCCAAGTTTTTTAAAACAATGAAGAGCTCCTTTTAGACTCGTGCACAGTCAGTTAAAAAGTTGTTTTGCTCCAGAATGGTAATAAATATCCTTCAATTCCTTTAGTACATACCGTATACCGAAAATATGAATGAAACTTATGAAAGTATGAAGTTGCTGGATAAAATTAGGTAAGTATAGATCTTTTCAAACTCCGTGACATTTAGCGCAGGTTGGGGTAAAAAGCTCTTAAAAATGTTTAAAAGCTTGAGATAATTTTTCTTCCTCTCTATATACTCATAAAATAATGAAAAATATTGTAGGTAATTTGAGAGCAAAACAAATACAAGAAAGCCCACACAGTATGCTACACTCTAGTATAATCCTTTATGTAAATACATAATGTCTTAATGGCGTCTTTAGGTGTTTTAAATCTTACGTTACAATTCAAATCTTCATAGGCGCTTACAATGCGAGTTCATTTACCCAAAAGTATTAAAATAGTTGAAAGAATGCCGAACGTCAATGATGCATCATTTTTCACGCGTTTCTTCTGTTTTTTTCTACACGAAAACAAAGTTTTTCTTTAAAGATAACTTACAGAATCTCAAAAGCAGCAGTGTCTGTCCTAAAAATGGATTGCAGTGATTAATTTTTCGTTCGTTGTTGTTGGTGTAATAAATTACTAGATTTATTGGAATCCGGCCGGCATTAGGCTAAACACTTTCTTCTTCTTTATAAATCACATGTAAACATAGAAATTCGCTTTTGGGTTCATCTTTATAGTCCCGAGTTTTTTCATGATACTTAGAATGGTCTTTTGTGAGGTTAAAATTGAGTTTTCGATGTTTTCGCGGCGGTTGTAGAATAGGTAGGCAGCTTCAGATGGCGGCCTTACCCAAGGGCCGAAGACATGAACGCAATTGGCGCTGAAGGACACCGTTTTGAAACCGCACTCGTCAAAAAGCTTTACGTAAGTAGCTTGATGTGACTTTAGATCCAGTCTGTCAAGTACCACGGCAAAGTTTTTCTAGGCTTAGTGCATGATGTTAAACACCTCCACCTGCAGATTGCTATTGAAAAAAATAGGTAAAAAACTTTTAAGTTAAATGGTTTTATTTTAAATCATAATCTGTACCAAAAAATAAAAAATAATTAGAGCACAAACATGGACCTTCTTGAGATTCTGACGTCTGGTAAGAAATCGTGCAATAGTACTAGTGCTGTCTTCCCATGTCGTATGCCAAGGGACACTTTGTGTCGCTGCGTCAGCGGATTAAGTAATAATCTGGGACTTTTAACAGACTAAAATAAAAACATGGGGCGCATTTGAAATATTTTTTGTTGTGGACTTGGAAACACATTTTTCTAGGCAAGTCGTTCTTATTTAATTATACAGTCGTTATACAGGTTTTTACGCGCCCCATGTTTTTATTTTAGTCTGTTAAAAGTCCCAGGTCAAGCATTAAAAGAGCACATGGTGATGTCTCTCTTCGTCACACGCAGCGGCTACTAGAGCCTGATCCAAATCAGTTGAGGTTTTCTTCGCGCATGTGAAAATTACACACAAATAAACATTGCGCACATCGGGATAAGACATGCGCTTATGGATTTTCACATTTCCCCTTCGAAATCTGTTGTTATTCTCACTCTTCTGTTGTTCTTGTTATTCTCACTGCGCATGGAAAATGCGACTTTTGAGAAACCTCATCTTTTTTCGGTCGGACCCTATACCAGCGAGCAATAATAATAAGAGTGATGAGCTAGAACAAATTTTTAAAAATGTTTCAGGGACCTTGAGATCAGCTGATAACAATTTCGATGGGAGCGAAAAAGTCAAGATATCAAAGAAGTAATATCTATGATAAACAGAGGCAGAATTACTTTAACACTACATGCAATGTTCGTGAAAGAAAGATAAAAAATGAAGGGGCAGTGACTTCGTCGCCTTGCAAGATTCGCGCCTTTTTTACGGACAATACAAGTGAATTCATAGCGCAAACAATGTGTACCAACACGAATTTTCACGCATACATACTAAAGTCGGGGACCAGTGCGCACGTTCTCTGTTCCAGTGTTTCTTAAATTTGAATGTAAACATTCCAATACCGGAATCAAGGACCATGTTCTGTTTCTTTCATTCTCTTGTGTTTTTTGCATGAAATGTATACCCATCGCGCATTTGTTAATATTTTTTTTGACTTTTTGCTTAATGTTATTTCTAATCTGTTCTTTCATATCTTTAACTCTTTTACTTGTCCTTGAGCTCTGCCTAATCACTCTTGTTATTATTGCTCGCTGCCTATACATTCTCCACAGCTGTGTCTACAAGGATGGCAAATTCATCTGTCTTTTCGCTTCCCTTCATGTTCCTGTGCCGCGGTTCCTACTGAAGAGTGACCTTGTACCTGCCCCATACATAGACCACGCCTAGTATAGATGTTTTCAAATGCCGTGACATTTGACGCATGTTGGGGTAAAAAGCTCTTAAAAATGTTTAAAAGCTGGAGATAATTTTTCTTCCTCTCTATTGAGAAATTAAGCTCCAAAATAGGAAACCAAAGGCGCACGCAAAAGAATTGTCAGCAATTCCCATATACTTTCTGACAACTTGTTACAAATATTACGACGACTCTGTCTTTTTATTAGAGCTTCTGTATATACCACAGTGGCTTAAAAAATCTCAAACGAAAAACGAAATTTATATTTTCCTATTTGAATAATTGATAGAAATTTGAAGATCGAAGTTAAATATTTCTTAACCGTAAGTAAAATAAAAATGGGAAGAAACTATTTTAAACATAATTTATTCAAAAGCAAACAGTTTTCTAATTAAAATTGAATTTTTATTTTTCTTATAATTTTGTGAACCATTGTATATTGTAAAAAGTGAGCGAGAATTGACTCCTCCTCCGCCTTATCAAATCACTTGCTGTCATTTAATCAATCGCGACTGCGTATTGCTAATTTTACAAATTATGAATGAAAAGCGTCCTTTTTTATATATTTTTTAATTTTCAGGTTTTTGTATTTTACATATTTGCTATAGAAATAATTTGTAGCAATTTCTATTAAAAAATACGCAATTTGGGTTTTTAATACATACTTTGATACTAGGATTGTTGACGTTTTCGGCCAGTCGCATGCGCGCTTCTGCCAGGGGAGGTTACGTTGCTTGCGGCTGCGGAGAGTTCACAATTTATGAATGAAAATGCTCATGAATTTAAAAAAGGATTTTTCAGCATTTTTTTTAATTATTATAAATTTAGGGATGAGAAATATTTCTCATTTTATAATAAAATTACGCTCATTATGATGGATAGATTTACTTGGTTGAGCAGGGTTTTTACATGTATTTAAAAGCTCTGCTCAATACATATAAAGATAACTTAACTTTATTCATTCGGCATGCGCCAAGGCCCTCGTAAGTACAGGCCTGGAAGCAGACTTTTTGGTTGTGTCTGTGCGCGGCCAAAATCGTCTGACAGTTGTGGAATTAACATGGCCGAAGCCGTACGAAGCAATTTTTTAACTTTGGTTTTGTAATAAAAAGTGGTAAAATATTGTATTTTATCACTTTTTAGTGCACACGGATTATCAGTGATAAGTTATTTAGTGATCTGAGTCCATAAATTAAAAACAAATTAGTGGTTAAGTGTATTTTAAGAGTGTTAATTGATTAGGTGACCATTTTTGTTTACAATCGCGGTGGTTTTATCGTGTTAATTTAGGGAAAAGGTGTTGAATTTGTGTAGTAATGGAATTAAAAGTGAATTTAAAGTAGTTAAAAATTATTATAGAAGAGTTATTAAAAACATAAGTGCAAGTACTACCACACAACATGAATAACAATAACTTTTTCACTTTTCCTTCACATTTTTCTGCACTTATGTTTTTAATAACTATCCTATAATAATCTTTAATCACTTAAAAAGCACTTTTTATTATGTTACTACACAAATTCAACATTTTTTCCCTAAATTAACACGAAAAAACCACCGCGAATGTAAACAAAAATGGTCACCTAATCAATTAACATTCTTAAAATACACTTAACCACTCACTTCATTTTAATTTTTTTTATTAAATCACTAAAGCACTAATCACTGATAATCCATGTGCACCAAAAA
The DNA here is from genome assembly GCA_963855945.1 of Thereva nobilitata. NCBI lineage: Eukaryota > Metazoa > Arthropoda > Insecta > Diptera > Therevidae > Thereva > Thereva nobilitata. Next base: position 130,561,900 of record OY979696.1, read on the forward strand.
GTGAAAATATACAATATTTTACCACTTTTTAGTGCAAAAACAAACTTAAAAAATTGCTTCTTATGGCTTCGGCCATGTTAATTCCACAACTGTCAGAAATTTTTGGCCACTTTTCAGCTATGTTAGTATTAGTTGGCCTGTCTGTTTCCAGGCCTGTACTTACGAGGGCCTTGCATGCGCGCATCCCTTCCCAAATAATTTTGTTGAGTTTTTTTTGCCTTTTTAAATGAAAAGAGGGGAAACGATAGAACAAAATTTATAAAATTTGGCAACGAGGTGCGTAGAACTGTTCGAATTTTTTGTGTCACGGAGTTTGAAAACATCTATACCTTGATAGACGTTTAGATATCCCATAACCGGGCCGAGAATGTCCGGGCCATATAGAGGACGCGGAGCGGAGGTGCAGCTAACACCGGACAACACCCTGGACTAGATGATGAGGAATAATACAGGTGGTAATATTTTTGGAGGTTTAATAACGGAGAGAAAACTACACGGCCTACATCTAACTCTGATTCAAGGCACTATGCGTGGCTTCAAGCCGCGATCTCTTACCGAAAATTTACTTACTGGTATACAGGGTGTCCTGTCCTGGCTTGCCAAGCGGTTAATGTTAGTAGACAAAAAATTATCGACAAAAACCACAAAAGGGGGGGGGGCTATCTCTGCCCGTTTTCGAGATAGGGCGTTTTGAATTAGGGTTTGGGGAAAAAACGTAGCTTAATGATTTAGAACAAAAAGGTAATGAAACAACGGTCGATTTCCACAAATAGGTTATCTTTGTAATCGTAAGGAATGCGGCTTCCATTTAATTAATAAAACCAATAGTTTACGATGGGAAAAACAGAAATAAATGGGTTTATTTGTAAAAAAAATATGAAAAAACACAATTTTTCCAGCATATTTCACTGGAACTCAAAAAGTAAATCATACAGGTCCTTATTTTAACTTGTTTAACAGATCTCCTGACTTGAAGGAGGATAGCCCCCGTCGGACAGGTTCTGTTAGCTCCCGTGATACCGAGATACCGTGCACCTTGGTCAGTTTAATCAGTACCTTTTGTTTAGTCTTGACCTACCATGCAATAGAGGCATATGCCCTTATGACCGTCGCACATAGGTCCAGCTTAGCTCGAGAAGCGCGCATGGGGTCTTACGAGTCTTTATTTTCACAGAAACTGATAAATTTGCTGTCCCTATAGGTTTTTTGGGTCGCTGAATCCGAATTTGACGTTAAAAAAAAGTTTTGTCAAGTCATAGATGGCGCTGCGATCGCAAAAACAACATAATAAAGTAATTTTCAATGAAAATGTTGTCTCTATGGGTTTTTTGGGTCGCTGAATCCGAATTTGAGGTTGAAAATGAGTTTTGTCAACTCATAGATGGCGCTGCGATCGCGAAAACAACATAATAAAGTGATTTGCAATGAAAATGTCGTCTCTAGGGGTTTTTTGGGTCGCTGAATCCGAATTTGATGTTGAAAATGAGTTTTATCAACTCATAGATGGCGCTGCGATCGCGAAAACAACAAGAAAGTAATTTGAAATGAAAATGTTGTCTCGAAGGGTTGTGAAATCGGATTTTGACGTCAAAAATAAGTTTGTATTTCTAGTTGATCCATTATAAATAAAGTGACACAATCTATTATCAATGTATCAAGAATATATTATTTTAAAATTAGTTACTTTTTCTATTAAAGAGTTTTTGAGATTGGTTTTTTATTGAACATCGTAATTTGTTTTCATTTAAGGTGCAATAAAATAGATCTCACACAAGTTTTAAATACTATATTTTCTTTAGAAAATAAAACAATTGATTGTCAACTCATACAAGAAAGTAATACAAATAATTTTATCGTTACGTTCACAAAAATAATACTGAGAAGAATTATAAGGTTCATGATAGTGATAATAATCACAATAGTCATAATGATAATAGTAATAAAAATTATGATGATCATAGAAACAAACAGAATTCTTCCGCAATAATGTTCGCGTAGGGGTGTGCATTATAAGTTTTTGAAACAGCCAATAAATTTTGCTGTTTATTCGTTTCACAAAAAAAATAATATGAATAATTATAAAAAATATAAATGTATATGTGATTAAATATATATGTATACAAATCGGCTATGTTTTGTTCATTGGTTTCATAAGTCAAAGGATGAGTAGAAACACTGAAGCACACGATAGTTCGAGCAATATTGCAAATAACATTTTCAAAAACTGCAATATTTCATTTTTTCAAAAGCATTTTAGACAGCTGTTTCATGTCAAAACTCAAATTTGACATTAAATTCGTGATCAGCGACCTTGAAAACCCTTAATAAGTTGTTTTTCAAGGAATTTTAAAAAAAAAGTCAAAAAACGCAACTTTTCTTTTTTTCTTGAGAGCGTTTTTGACAGCTGTCATATATCAAAACTCGAATTTGACAGCAAATTTGTGATCAGCGACCTCCAAAACCTTATATACGCTATGTTCCAGGCAATTATTATAACTTGGATGAAGTGAACCAAAGAATCGTTATAAATATCCAAATTATTTTTTCGGCATTTTTACCGTATATTCAAATTGTCACAATAAAAAAATGTGCGAGTAGGAGCGGCTGGATTTAATTTTATTCGAAAGTGTTATGTTAGATCTTTGCAATCCACGTATCAATAGTATCCCAAAGCATCCCAATCGAAAGTTATACTCATTTTAAATTTTACATTATGTTTAAATGGGAGAATTGATTTAACCCCTTTATTTATAATAATTTTACTAAAGTGAATCGTAAACAAAACACTAAAATCCTTCAGATTCTTCGAGTTGGAGGTATAAACATATAAAAAAAGCAACGACAACATTTTTGAACGACATTCAAAATTTTACCTAATGCGCGGTTTTAATATTGTTCTGGACCTATGTGCGTCGTGTATAGCCAAAACATTAACCTCCGTTTTAGGTATCAGCTTTTACCTATAAATTGACGACAGACATGGCAGTTGCTATCGATCTCGGGCTTTTAGGAGAGCTTCTGATCCAGGATTATACCTAGATGTTTAGCCTCCCTTGAGAAAACCTTTTTTTACCAGAGGGAGCCTTAAATTTAGCTTCCTTTTATTAGTAAATGGTACGATTAAAATTTTTTGTGGGTTAATACCCAAGTTCTTGATCTGTCAGCAGCTATCCATATATAAAAGAGCGACTTGCATCAGGTCTGGGTTGGTGTCATCATGATTAAGATCGGCTAGTTCGTCGATTTCAATTGACCATAGGAGAGGTGATAGGACGCCTCCTTGAGGACAGCCTTTTGCAGTCATTATAGTAACCGATTCGCCATTCATCTCAGCAGTTGTCAATTTGCTGCTGAGAAACGACGTGGCCCACCTCGCAGTGGGTGGTTAAATGTCCTTTTTTGTTGGGGCTTCATTGATCGCGACAAAGGTAACGCATCATAGATATCTGCAAAAGCTCAGAGAGATTTCCTTGCGCCAGAGGGACCTCTCGATATCTCTCATTAGCACGGGAATGGTAGTCTCTGTAGATCGACCTGGCCACTAGGCAAATTGCAAGCGGTGGAGTGGGTTCGCTTTGCGACCCTATCTATTATGCCTGTCTAAAACCTGAGGCTGGTTGGTCGATAGGATTTTGCTTCCTTATACGATCTTCTCGCTGGTTTAGGAATAAATACTACCGTAGCCTTTCACCTCGGAATATGGGCCAGCGAAAAACTACCCGGAATAGTGGCAGCAGGATCCAAACACCTCTGAAGAAGATCCGGAGAAATCTGGGTTTTCCCAGCAGCCTTGAAGTGCTTGAAAGTCCCAATGGCCCATTCGATCTTACCCGCAGTGAAAATCCTGGTTGCCTGGCCTTTGTTCCTACTGTAGGACCAGTGGGCAAGAACTACTTTCGATAAAGTGTTAGGTCCTAAGATCAATCCAGGGCCAGTCACTAGAGAAACCAGGAAATGAGTACCTACTCATTAATGGTTCGATGGAATCCCCGGTGTTCTCCGTAAAGCACTCCTCCAGAGTCTTATCCTTAAGGCGGGTCTACACATAAGAAACATTTGCAAAAAAACATTTGTCTAGCGAGTTGGCAAATGCTTGACAAATGTTTGAGAAATGTTTGACAATGTTTGGCAAATGTTTGACAAACAGTCGTCAAACATTTGGTGAAGTTTTTGCGAGAAAAATGTTTTCCGAAATGTTTGTTATTTCCTGTGTCTGCTCCCTAGGAAAAATAGATTCTTCATTTGCCACAAATTCGACAGGATTTTCTTCCTGATCTCCCACTTCAGAAGCCACTGTTATTGAATATTCGTTTAGATTTTTGTCAGTGTCATCTAGAGTTGAGCACGATTTACACGAGGCAGTACATTTGTCCCTTACACGATAGTAAAATGTACTGAGGCCTCAATATTTTGAAATGTCCCGGTTAAAAAAATAATGTTCTACTGGTATATGAGGGCTTTATCGATATAAACGTGGCGAGGTGTAATTGTAAATACGTAGTGGAGAGATATGGAATTCTTTTTTTTTACTTCTTTTGGGGCAATAAAATTAAACTTGAAATGAAGGGCGGTGAACTGTATATACGGTGGGATTCTTATCTCTTACTTCTTATGGCGCAGTAAAATATCCACTTTGAAATGAAACGTGGAGGCATAGGTTTCTTACTCTCTTACTCTTACTCTGAGGCAGTTTAATGCATATTAGAATCAAACTGGTAATAAAAGCTCTTCATTGGTATTTATTTTCTTTCTTTCTTTAATTTGCTTATTTGCGTTACAATGGCACCTCGCCTCATTTGAAGTATGACATTGTACTGGCTCAGAAGAAAAAAGAGGTCCCTCTTACAAACTCATTTTATAATCGTGTCCTACCCAACACTAGTGTCATCTTCACCTTCTTGCTCTGAATCCGCTTCAATGTCTTTCACAGCCATTACGGAAGATTTTCTGTGTCCCTCTTTGTCACGACCTCCTATTGACCTCCTCCACGAACACTGATAAGTCATTGCCAATTCATTTTAATGAATCAGTACGCTTTATTTTATTTTTATAGTCGTTACTTGACTTATCTTACAAATTTCGATGGGTAAACTACTCTTGAAATTTAATTATGGTGGTTTTATCCCACTTCTCACTCATGATGAATGTCCGTTTGCATAAAACTGCATGAAAGTACTTAAAAAATTTCAACAAACATCCGATGTTTTCCATTTCATTTGGATTAAATCCAAACATTTTTAAAAATCCAAAGACTCGCGTCCACACATAACAAACACTATTTAAATATTTGTCAAATGTTTGTTATGTGTGGACACGGCTTTACACAATTCAATTAGAATGAATATTAGTCTCAGCAATTTCACTAAGGAAGGATCTAAGTTTGTTAGACCCAATATCTCGGGTTGTAACGTAGCATTACTTGAAATAATGAGGAAAATCCAAGAGGGTTTATCTCAACTATTCAAGTGGAATGATTGACGAAAGAAAAGTAGATTCTGAAAAAGGGGTGCCCAGCACAGCTGGACTGGGAACACAACTGGATTGGTGATGATGTATCTCTCGACTTATTTGTAGAAAATGTGGTTTTCCCTTTTAGGAGATGTAATTTTAAATTATCTCGAAACCCAACACATTTTTTTCTGTAATAACTTAAACCGACATCGTCTAATTCGTCGTTCAAGGCGAACTGTATTTGCTTTTGGTAAATACTTTGAATGAAATAAAAATGTTTATGATAAATTATATGAACTTTAAAGAATTGAATACACCGCTGTCACGCGGTTTTCGTAACCGGTTTTCCATCTGCTTTTTGACCGTGGTGAACGATGTGAACCGATTTCTCGGTTATAAATTTCAAGAAATTTTGTGCCGGAATGATAACTGCGACTGTAAAGTGGAAAAGTGATGCACTATAACTCTGTGTGGAAATCAAATATACGACCCGTGATGGTGGCTAGTTATTGGTGTGGGATTTCACAATTCCTGTTTCGTTTTTTATACATCTCTGGCAGCAACCAAACCGAAAACCGTAGGAGTGGTATTGGCGTAATACCAAAAATAAGCCAGGTCCACCCTTATTACCGCGGGAGTTTTTGAACGTCAAAAAGTTATACTAGTGGTTATTTTGTAGTAAACTACGGAGTTTTTGAACGACAGAAGTTAACCATAGGAAGGTTTTTGAACGCGCTCCGTCTAGTTTTCAGTCGACGCTGACTTGCGTAAACTGGCCCCTGGTCGCCTTCGTTTCAGTCGCCTTACTGTGCGTCTGCGTACCATACTAAAAACCACTACTGCAGTCAAATGCTACGATCCAACTTAAGACGCAGACTATGGCATCAAGGACGAGTTTTATATACAACTGAATTAGGTTTTTCGCTCTATTCCAACAAGAAAGAAAAGTTATCTGGGTGGACAAATAGAAAGATAGGGGATAATGCTAATGTGCGGATTCGAACCACAGACCTCGGGCGCCTTGACCCCTAGCCTACCGAATTCGGCTACGCATTTCTGAAGATATTTTCCCGACCATCAAATCCAAATGGCATGCCTTGTTTAAAAACTACACGGAAGCAAACGTAACTCTCGATCTACAGCTATCTGCTTTATTATACCTCAGGTAGTCTGCACGCCCTTGAGGCTACTGGAAACGAGCTGCTGGGGGGATTAGTACAGTACAGAAGTAATATTGATGCGCCACTAATTCTTGGAAGGATGATTTTTCATAAATCGTTAACGGAGCATAAAAGAAGCTCAACTCTAAATTTGAGTAAAATTTCTAGTAGACGTTTTTTGGAAAACTCAAAAAGTTTTTGAAAAGCGTTTTTCTCTGAATCTACGCATTTTAGAGAAGTTTTTTAAACAAAAAATGTAGAGGACATTGTTACCTACAATTAGTCTCCTAGAGGTGATGCTGTACAACTTGAAATACGGAAGCTAGGTGGCGCCAAAGTTTCCAAAAAAGGGTTTTTTCGTTTTTTGTCCCAGATAAAATGGGCTTTTTTACTAAAGTGTAAATCAGTAAATTGTTCCTCTTAAAAATGTCTACAGCATTTATTTAAACTTTTTTTCCTCCGACTTACCGTGTACCGTGGTTGGTAGAGCCTTTTGCACCGTCATAGACTCTTTATGTAGACGTTATACAAATTGAATGAAATTAGGTACAAATAGTATTTTTAGGTCGCTGATTACGAATCTTTACTCAAAATAAAAAAAACAAAATGGCGGATCCAATATGGCGAACAAAATTTTTATAGTGGTCAGATTTTTATGAAATTTCGTATGAAGAATATTTCGAGTATGCTGATTACGAATTCCTACTCAAAATTAAAAAAAAACATAATGGCGGATCCAACATGGCGGACAAAGTTGTTATAAAGTGGCCAGAATTATATGAAATTTTATTTAAATTAAACAAATCGGGGCAAAATGGGGCAACTTTTGAAACTTCCAAATTATAGAGAAAGATCTCAAAAAGGCGGGAAAACTTGTTAAGAGAGTTATAAAAAAAACTTGTTTTGAATGGTACATTACTATAATAATTAAGAAAGTTGATTGGTCCCAAATCCCAAACGTGTAAAAGTACTTACTTTCGTTAGCAGAAGCCATTTCAAACGATTCCAGGTCACTGTTAACACAAAAAACCCGTTTGACTATGTACCGCGCCGAGGCCCTCGTGTGCCAGACGCTCACGTAACAATGGTTCCCGAGAGCCGCCCTTGCAAGTTTGACCGTTATAAAATGCTGTTTCTAATACCTTAGGAACCAACCTACATAACTAGACCCAAAAACTCGATTTTAGGCTATGTGCACGGGGGCGGAGCTAGAAATAATTTAGATGCAAGCGCTCGATGTGAGCATCACTGCAAATTCTGAACTACATTTTTCCAGTGTGCATTGTTGTTGCGGATGTGTCAAAATCAAAACAAACCCATGGTTTGAGGTTATGCTATCAATGTAAACGAATTAATTATTTTTGTATTATACGTTTTAATTGAAGAAAAAAAGTCAAAATAAATAATTTGCATGTACCTTTTATGCTATGCTATTTATATTATATGCACACAGCTACATTAAAATATATTTGTTTATTAAAAAATTTCCCGGTATAACCCAATAATAAAAAGGGAGTTCAATTCTTTTGTCCGTCCCACTGGCGGCGCTGTAGGCTTCGTGCACATAGCCATTAGAGACTATGTCGTCGTTTATAAATAGAACAACTTGACTGTGGAATAATCTTCCGGAGTCAGTATTTCCGAACTCATACAACATCTTAAAGTTCAAACGTAAGGCTCATCGACATCTACTAGAGCACCCCCCGGCCGCCTCTAACCTGATTTTCGTAGTACAACTGGTTAATTTGTAGACGCTATGCCGGGCTATAAGTCTTTCCATAATGAAACGTCAAACAATACTGAACAAAAATACCATGACAGTTTTACAAAATTCACTAGTGACCTGTCATAAAATCCCTACTGAAAAAGTTCACCTAAATAGATCACCCATTACAACCAAGTTGCACAGTGTATAGACCCATTATAAAAGATTTTAATTTTTCCCACAAAATCAAAAAATATATAAAATCATAAATGCATCGCAAGTCATAGGAGACGATTATTTTTGGCATAGAAATTCCAATAGCTTGAGAAACCAGTTAAGATGCCCCTTTAAGTTAGACCAGCCACCATATTAATCTGACCTCATACCAATAACCTTTTTCGCTTCATTCAATCTCAAGGAAAGAAGAAATCTTAAAGAGAATTGGCCAAAATGATTCATATATGAAGACAACAAAAGATTTCCATTGTTTTCAGCAGTTCAAGTAGATTTGAGATAAGATATGCATGTGTAGTTAAAATTATTATCATAAATTTCCACCAATTACGGGTTATTATAAAAGAAATGATCGAATTTATTTTCTGGATCATATTAGTGCAGAATAATAAAAAAGTCGCAAATTTTGAATCCTACTTAACGAACCGAATTTATGAAACAATAAAAAACAATTTCTCAGTAAAAAAAATTACATCATTTTTTATCATCAATTTTAAAAAGAATAAAAATAAATTTTATTCAATCTGCCATCACCCCAAGGTGGTAAACTTATCATGTTTCATGTCCAGTCCTCAAAATGACGCCATTCATTCTTTAGGTATGGAGTTTTGAAAACCTGCATACGAAAGTACGTTTAATGCCGCATGACTCACCACACTTCTGTTACATATAGAATAAATAAAATCTCATAAAGATCGTGAATTTATTACAATATTATCAGAATATTTATTTTCTATAGATATTTTAAAGAAAAACGATAACAATAAATCAAAAATATACACACCTTCTCAGGAGTAATTAAGAGGGGAAAGAACACACACACGCAATTCCTTTCCGGTATTTTATTCAAATATTTGAAATTCCCGCCAAACTTTTTTTTAACTTGTTTGTTTTCTAATGAAATCCCACTCACTAAAGTTTACACTTAACTGAATTAGAAGGTGAATAACCAAAAGAAAATAATTTTTTTTATGTTGCTTCTTTCAAAAATATTTTTATAACAAAAATTAAACAAAATTTTGAATATTTTCACTGTGCCCCCATTCACTTTTGCCTACTAAAAATGCACTCACATGGATGGAATCGGAATGTTTACTAAAAAAAATGACGAAGATTAAACGAAAATATAAAACACACAAACTATGCACTTTTTTTGGAAGAAAGATGTGGGAAAACTTTTCTTTTTTTTTGTATTCAAGGGAAAAAAATTATTTAAAAACGACAAGAAAGTACCGAACTGATGAACCGGTGCTGCTGCATGCAGAAGAATTCCCCTTGTGACTGTCAGGGGCACGATAAAAACCGGATTTGCAAGATCTTGAAAACGTTTTTTCTTAAATAAGAAAAGGAAAAAAATACAACAAAATTCCAGAAGGCGTTTTCCCTTTTAAAATAAAATCGTGGAAAACTTTTATTTTTTTAATTGGTTTGTTTTATTTATAAAAAAAAATTAAAAGGATTTCAGCGCTCCTCTGTACTCCAAGTCCGTTACTAATTGAGAGAATAAACAACGAAAAAACTCTACACGAGGAAAACTGATCGACTCGAAACCATCGACTGCCAGAAAGCGACTGACCGAAAGAAATACGAGAGTACCTAAAGACGATGACGACGGTGCGTCGTGCAAATCTACCTTCGCGGCCTGAATGCAGCCCCGTCGTCTGTTTCTCGAAAGCAATTTCGACTGGGAAACTATTATAAGAAGGAACACCCTACGGATGGGACGCCCATGGGCATGCAGGCTCTGTTGCCGAGGAACTCAGGAACTGTCTGTACAGTCACGTGCATAGCCCGCAGTATGTAAAGCGCGAACGGAACGTACAGAAATGTATTTTCACGGTGTCAAGTGCTTCTTTATTAGTTGTTTTTTTTTGAGCACCCAGTGCTAGAGAATTATGTGCCTGTGCAAAAAATATGTTGTGTGAAAAAAGCTCAGCGAGACCAGACGGCGCAAAGCAGGCGATTCAACTCGAATTTGCATGCATTTACTGTGAAAAGTATTTACCCTTGTGACCCGACACAAGATGGATGTGAAACGTGAGCGATGGAGTTCTTTTTCGTGTTGCCTTTTAGAAGTTTTAGTTTCGAATCCTTGTTGGAAATGCAAGATTGTTTTACGCTCTAATTTTTTATGTGTTAAAAGTAAGTAGGCTCGGGGCACAATGGTTCGCCTGTGTACTCGAAAAAATCAAACAAGTTGGTACATATCAATAATCCGATGAATAAGCTACCCTCAGGTATAACTATTTTAGCCCTATTAGTTAATTATCATTTATTTCTCGAGCTCTGAAGTGAACGCATCTGCATTGTTCTAACGCATTGTTTTCAGTGACTCACTTTTTTTGGTATTTGCCGAAAACAATTCTCGGAATTCAGGTGTTTGTGTTGTGTTTTTGTATTTTATATCTAATTGACCATGTTTACCCGAAGATATTTAAGCTCTTAACATCGTTATCAGTAGTAGTTTTCAAGGCGTTTACGCGCAAATATTTAGGTTAGTGACATTGATATCAGTAGTAGTTTTAAGAACGTTTACGCGCATTAGAATTTATCCACCAGTTGTCAGTTCTTAAACTGTAAAATAGAAGTGCGTTTTGCAAAGCATATTTTAAATGTGGTTTTATTAAATTTAACAATATGCAGGATGTACAGGACGTATTAATCCTTATAAATCATCATAGCAAATTGTACACCGTGTATTACGTTAGCTGACCTGTGCTGTAGCATCACAACTCCGTTTACGCGCGGCTTTTAACTCAGTTTTCCTTAATAAATGTGTTACCTTAAGACATTTATTAAGGCTTAACACCACTAACGAAAGCAATGTTAAGGGGCGCTTACGCGCATTAAAATCAGAGTTAAGGTTGTTCTAAAGAGTTTTAGTGGCTTCGCGTAAACATGATCATTATATCTTACATAAATATTGCATGTATTGTTTATAATATTTGGGTGCTACGCGCGGTACATACATTTTTAAAAATTTTGATTCCCTTACTGATTTGACTTAGGCCTACAAACAATCCCAAGGTTAAGCAACTATTCACACTACATACAAAGTAAGGTAATAATTGTATATTTTCAAAATATTATAGCTTCATCTGCCCTTTGCTGCCCCCAGGTGAGTAATGGAGCCTTTTGTGGTCGTAGCACCCTGCCTCTACGAAACAGTTGATTAAACTAATATGTTTTATTTTCAGGTACTTTAGTGAAATGTTCTTTCTCAAGGCTATATTTATTTGAGATTTGGGCTACAGCAATGGAAAAATACCAAGGCGTGTTGGCAGTCTAAAGGCTCAAACAGAACCAATCCGTTCCGTCCGTTTTTAAAAGTTGGAAAGTTGATATTTCCATAAGCTTTCCATGAGACGAACGGAGCGGTAGCCACAATCAAGCGGACAGAATGGCAAAGAAAAACAAAGAAAGAACGAGCGGAGCGGACGGAGTGGATTGGTTCTATTTAAGCCTTTACTGGGAACCTTCCACGGTGTTCAATTCAGCTTTATTTACAGCTCACTATGGTTAATGGTGAAATATGCAGTGCCTTGAGTGAAACATCATCCGCTAGGTGTTATATTTGTGAAGCAACCCTCAAAGAGTGCGATGAAAGTAGGTTTGGGTTTGGTTTATCGCCTTTACATTCATGGATCCGTTTCTTTGAATATTTTGGTCATCTCTCTTACAGAATTCAGATTAAAAAATGGCAGGTTAGGTAAGAAGAAAATAAAAAACTATTAATAGACCGAAAACTGTATATCCAAAGTCAATTTAAATCTAGATTGGGATTAACCGTAGATAAACCACGAACTGGTGGAAGCGAGACATCGAACGACGGTAATACCGCAAGGAAATTTTTCATTAATTCTGCAATATCGGTTGAAATCACAGGCATAAATAAAGATTTAATTGATCGTTGCTCTATAATTTTACAGGCCCCATCATCAGGATATAATATACATTTGGAAAAATTCAGGAATTATGCTTTAAGCCTCGTTCACACGGTGACACTGATGTCGTGGCATTTAATGTCGCGACGGTAATGTCGCAAAAGTGTCATCGTCTGAACTATGGAATGTCGAGACGTCTCAACGTCGTGACACTAATGCCGCATATCAAAATTTTTTGATATTTGACACCTGATGCCGCGGCACTTCTAACACATCCGCTACTGCGATATAAGTTCGATCATTTTTTTAAACAAGTTTCGCAACACTATGCGTGGATCATGTGAACACTTAGTGCCGTGATAGCAAATGTCGAGCACTTTCATGATGATAAATGCCACGGCATCAGTGTCACCGTGTGAACGAGGCTTTAGAAACTGCGCGACTTTTGATTCAGGAATATCCGTGGTACAATCTCCCGGCTTCCATCCACAAAGTCCTCATACATGGATCTGAAGTTATTAAACACGCGATATTGTCAATCGGGGAACTCTCCGAAGAAGCAGCTGAATCTAAAAACACGCGTGTACCCAGTGCACGGGAAAGATGTGAAACCTCTTTGGCGAAAGGCCAAGTGGAAACACAGCTCTGGAACTCTTTTATCACACAGAAATGTTGGGTTTGGGATGTATATTCGGACGTTCGCTGAAATTTTCTTACATGGTTTGCTCCCGATGTAAGAAAATTCCAGCAAAGTTCAGAAGAGGCCTGAAAATAAATAAATTCATTCAAATGAACAAAAATTAGTTGCATAGTTGCGTATTATTTTGCTATAAAATAAAGACATTTGTTAATACAATAAAAACCTTAGGCCATAGGTGTTGATAGCCGAATGGGTAGAATGTAGGATCGGCGGCAAAAAGGAGGTCGTTGGTTCGACGCGCAACGGCGGCGTTTAAACTTTTTTTATAAATATTTGAAAGATTAAAACAGAAGAAGTAAATAATAATGGTTTTGTACTTTTTTGGGATCATTAAAATCGACTTCGAAATATCTACTAACTTTGAAAATGTCAATCTATTGTTTCGTTGTAAAAAAATTCGATTGCAGCGATCATCACACTAACCCAAGCATAGCTTCGTTCTCGGGGCTGTGCAAACTATGATAATTTTTGTTCCTTTGTACACAGCTACATAGACAATAGAATCGGGTAACTTCAAAAACTCATCACTCCCGCATCACTGCAGAATTCAGCAACAGACTTCGAATTGCCGAATTCGTCAGTGATACTGCCGTGATGCGTTTTTGAAGATACCCATCGCTACACGAAAAAATGCAGAACAGTCAGTTTATCGTGTAATTCTTATAACATACACAAACTGGTTTGTTAAGAGGAAAGGTGTTAGCCCGTGTAATTAGGCTCTATTGTTGTAAACATATAGCGTCAGCTAAAAATTGAAAATTTTTAGTTTAGTTAATTTTCATTCGTTGCTATAATGGAGGTGCTATAAACATATATACATGTAGGTCCTATAAAAATATTTTATATGCCATTTTTATTGCAAATATTTAAAACAAATCCGATGCTATTTAAATTGTAAGCCACAGCCAGATTTTCAGGCAATATTTCTTGAAATTCCCTGCAAATATTGGAATTTCAAAACAAATACATATATTCATATATTTTCAATTTTTAGCTGACGCTACTATGTATGCTTGCAACAATCGAGTTTAATTTCACGGGCTAACACTTTTCCTCTTAACAAACCAGATTGTGTATGTTATAAGAATTACACGATAAACTGACTGTTCTGCTTTTTTTCGTGTTTTTATTCTTATTTTATTAACACCGGAAATTTTCGCTAGCGGCCCATCAGCATTTTAACAAAAGCGTGGGCGCTAAGAATATAGGTAAAGAGTCCCACGCTTTTTTACATTTCGAAAGGTAGGTAGTTTCCATATACTGGCTAGAGCAATAAAAACTTAACATTCAAAATTATTTTTTACTTTTTAGTTCATTTTAAAATAAAAGCGTATTTTTTAGTTTTTTTAAACTATATTTTTTATTTTCTATTTTTTAGTCTATTATATGTCTTCCGCCATTTTGTAATGACAGCCACATTAGATTTAAAATGACTTCACACAGCTTACTGTACTATACTCGTCATACGCCATTTTGTGTTGGCCGAAATTTTGAATTTGGAATGACGCCACACAATTCATAGTATTCTAATTGTCACACCCTTTCATTTGATACCCATACCGAGTGGGTTGTACAGAAAAAGGTAATCCGCCATTTTGTGTTGGCCGCCATTTTAAATTTACAATGACACCACATAGGTAATAGTATTTTACTTGTCATACCCTTTCATTTGGTACTCATATCAAGTGGGTAGTAAAGAAAAACGGTAATCCGCCATTTTGTGTTGGCCGCCATTTTGAATGACGCCACATAGCTAATTGTATTGCACTTGTCATACCCTTTCATTTGATACCCATGTTGGAGAACCCAATTGCAAAATTTACCCGCCATCTTTGCACCGCCATCTTGATTTTCTTACAAAATGATCAGATTGCATTGTCACCCGAACTATACATTATGTGCAAAATTTGAAGCTGATGGGTTATATGGAAGTGGGCCAAAATCAAGTTGCAAGATTTGTTTACATACTAGATACAACATACAGGTGAAACTAATATAAAGCGTATAAAAAGGTGGTCCGCCATATTGTGTTGGCCGCCATTTTAATTTTGGAATGACGCCACAGAGCTAAAAGTATTCTACTTGTCATTTGCTTTCATTTCATGCCCATATCGAGTGGGTTGTAAGTAAAGGAAAAGGTAGTCGGCCATTTTGTATTGGCCGCCATTTTGAATTTTGAATGACGCCACATAGCTAATTGTATTCTACTTGTCATACCCTTTCATTTGATACCCATATCGGGGGTCGGGGAGCACAATTGCAAAATTCGGCCGCCATCTTGGAACCGACGTCTTGATTTTTTTACAAAATGGTCAGAATGCATTGTCACGTGAACTATACATATGTGCAAAATTTAAAGTTGATCCGTTACATGAAAGTGGGTCAAAATCAAGTTGCAAGATTTGTTTACATGAAACATACAACATACAATATACAACATACAGCATACAACATACAACATTCAACATACAGGTCAAGCTAATATAAAGCGTATAAAAAGTTTTTATTGTTTATTGTATTAACAAATGTCTTTATTTTGCAGCACTTCCATAACTCAAATTTTTAGCCATTTAAGCCCATTAACCATTTTGATAGAAAATCAAGTAAATTAAGTTAAATAATCATTTTCATTAATCAGTTGTAACTTCCTGCCATTCTTCCCTTCTACATATAAAATTCTCAGAAATCCGAATGCTCCATCTAAATTTTTGTAAATTATTCTAGTTAAGAAATTGGGGCTACGTACACTAGTCATGATTACTATGTAGTAAAACCGAATTTTAAGAAGAGAGAGGTGAAGGGGCGGCATACTCACCCCGCCCCTTCACCTCTCTCTTCTTAAAAATCGGTTTTACTACATAGTAATGATGACTAGTCTACGTAGCCCCATTGACTGTCTCAGTAATATTTTGTTCAATTTACATTTAATAGTAAAAGACCTTTTACTTGTTTTTAAACTCGTATGCACTCCTTGCTTTATTATACCTTTTTGGAAGCAAATGGAAATTAAAGCTTTGAAATATAAATAAAAATGAAAGTGTTGAGATCAAGAATTGAACCCGGGTTCTTTTTTAGAACGTCAACATTCAACCAATTTGTCCATTCTCCGAATGTGCGATTCTTAAGCTGGCTTCCCACGGTGCGCGATTTTGCGGACAGACGCGGACGGCGCACCGTGGGAAGGGTGTCGTCTGTGAAGGCACAGGCACGTCTGTAGCGGTGCGTAGTATCCGGCGCGAGTCGGACAAGTGCGAGCTGGTGCGGTGCGGTCCGGCCTCGTCCGTAAATCCACAGACGAGCATGTAAAAACTAAAGTCTAGAAATAACAAGTTTTTCTTCTTCATACAAAATCAGAGGACAGTACCACATACTTTTGAACAAAATGGAGTAGCAGAAAGGATGAATCGTACCATTATGAAAAAAGTGCGATGAATGCTCATAGACAGCGGTTTGGGTCGAAATTTTTGGGCAGAGGCAGCAATGACAGCGGTGCATTTGATTAACCAAATCTCATGCCATAGCATGAAGTACATCACACCAGAAGAACGTTGGTGAAATACAAAGCCAAATCTGTCATCTCTACGTGTGTTTGGTTGCAAGGCCATGGCCTACATGCCGAAAGTGCAACGAAATAAATTGGCTGAAAAATCCAACGTGTGCATATTCATGGGATACAGCGAACAAACAAAAGGATTTCGACTATACAATCCAAAGACCGGAAAGGTGATCGTTAGCAGACCCACACAGACCGATACGCACCATGCAGTGCGGTCCGGCCTCGTCCGTGGACGTCGGCCGTGCGTGATAATCCGCAAAATCGCGCACCGTGGGAAGCCGGATTTACAGACTTGCGGCGGATTCCTTCGGACCGCTACAGACTTGTCTGTGCCTTTACGGACGACACTCTTGCCATGGTGTGCGGTCCGCGTCTGTCCGCGTCCGTCCGCAATATCGCGCACCGTGGGAAGCCAGCTTAAGTTTACACATTTACACGTTTCCATGAATACCCTTATTATGTTGCAGAAAAATGCGTTACAGTCCGTATTTGATACGCAGGATAGCATAACAAAAAATGTGACATAATGGGCCTTTCCACACTAGTATTCTTGCTGCAGTATTCAAACCCTGTTTTTAGGAAAAGGGTAAGAGAATCAAGGATCACTTTTTGTAGAGAGTTCTCTTTGATTCTCTTACCCCTTTCCTAAAAACCCGGTTTGAATACTGCAGCAAGAATACTAGTGTGGAAAGGCCCAATGAAAGCTGTAGTTACCAGGGAATTGGCCATGAAATTCACAGCAAAGAAGAAAAATGATGGGAAGGAAATGTTCAGTCTAACTAATATGTCTCTAGCTATAGAAGGTATGCAGCCTGTACATTATTTTCAATGTAAGCGATGAATTATTATTGAAAAATATTTTATATTGTAGCTTTCATTGGAAAAAAGATGGCCAATTCTCAGTCGCTTTGTACAAAAAAAATGTACGCAAAAGCAGTGTCCACCGTTTTGTCGAATGCTAAAGATTGGGATGGTGGCAGGGTGAATTTGAAATGAACTTTTGCTTTTGGAAAAATGAGCATCAAAATGTTAATAAAATATTTTAATTTGATATTTGTATTATTATTTATTGAATCCTACGAAAACAAATCATTAGTCATAATTTTTTTTCGCCTGTATAAAAAATAGACCAGCTATTCCCCCCGAACCACTGGTTAGTTTTCTGCCAGGAAAATCTAGATTTCTTCGAAAAACTGGCCAGTTTTTACGAGAAACTAGCCAGTTATCGGCTAGAAGTCTGATAGTTTTTTGCAAGTAATCGGTAAGTTTTCTACAAGAGAATGGCTGGTTTTCTACGAGGGACTGGCTAGTTTCCTACGAGGGACTGGCTAGTTTTCTACTGGGGACTGGCTAGTTTCCTACGAGGGACTGGCTAGTTTCCTACGAGGGACTGGCTAGTTTCCTACGAGGGACTGGCTAGTTTTGTACGAGGGATTGGCTAGTTTCCTACGAGGGACTGGCTAGTTTTCTACGAGGGGCTGGCTAGTTTCCTACGAGGGACTGGCTAGTTTCCTACGAGGGACTGGCTAGTTTCCTACGAGGGACTGGCTAGTGTTCTACGAGGGACTGGATAGTTTCCTACGAGGGACTGGCTAGTTTCCTACGAGGGACTGGCTAGTTTCCTACGAGGGACTGGCTAGTTTTCTACGAGGGACTGGCTAGTTTCCTACGGGGGACTGGCAAGTTTCCTACGACGGACTGGCTAGTTTTCTACGAGGGACTGGCTAGTTTCTTACGAGGGACTGGCTAGTTTCCTACGATGGGGCTGGCTAGTTTTCTACGAGGGACTGGCTAGTTTCCTACGAGGGACTGGCTAGTTTTCTCCGAGGGACTGGCTAGTTTCCTACGAGGGACTGGCTAGTTTCCTACGAGGGACTGGCTAGTTTTCTACGAGGGACTGGCTAGTTTCCTACGAGGGACTGGCTAGTTTTCTACGAGGGACTGGCTAGTTTTCTACGAGGGACTGTCTAGTTTTCTACGAGGGACTGGCTAGTTTCCTACGAGGGACTGGCTAGTTTCCTACGGGGGACTGGCAAGTTTCCTACGACGGACTGGCTAGTTTTCTACGAGGGACTGGCTAGTTTCTTACGAGGGACTGGCTAGTTTCCTACGATGGGGCTGGCTAGTTTTCTACGAGGGACTGGCTAGTTTTCTACGAGGGACTGGCTAGTTTCCCACTAGGGACTGGATAGTTTCCTACGAGGGACTGGCTAGTTTTCTACGAGGGGCTGGCTAGTTTCCTACGAGGGACTGGCTAGTTTCCTACGAGGGACTGGCTAGTTTCCTACGAGGGACTGGCTAGTTTTCTACGAGGGACTGGCTAGTTTCCTACGAGGGACTGGCTAGTTTCCTACGAGGACTGGCTAGTTTCCTACGAGGGACTGGCTAGTTTTCTACGAGGGACTGGCTAGTTTCCTACGGGGGACTGGCAAGTTTCCTACGAGGGACTGGCTAGTTTTCTACGAGGGACTGGCTAGTTTCCTACGAGGGACTGGCTAGTTTCCTACGAGGGACTGGCTAGTTTCCTACGAGGGACTGGCTAGTTTTCTACGAGGGACTGGCTAGTTTCCTACGAGGCACTGGCAAGTTTCCTACGAGGGACTGGCTAGTTTCCTACGAGGCACTGGCTAGTTTCCTACGAGGGACTGGCTAGTTTTCTACGAGGGACTGGCTACTTTCCTACGAGGGACTGGCTAGTTTTCTACGAGGGACTGGCTAGTTTCCTACGAGGGACTGGCTAGTTTTCTACGAGGGACTGGCTAGTTTCCTACGAGGGACTGGCTAGTTTCCTACGAGGGACTGGCTAGTTTCCTACGAGGACTGGCTAGTTTCCTACGAGGGACTGGCTAGTTTCCTACGAGGGACTGGCTAGTTTCCTACGAGGGACTGGCTAGTTTTCTACGAGGGACTGGCTAGTTTCCTACGAGGCACTGGCAAGTTTCCTACGAGGGACTGGCTAGTTTCCTACGAGGCACTGGCTAGTTTCCTACGAGGGACTGGCTAGTTTTCTACGAGGGACTGGCTACTTTCCTACGAGGGACTGGCTAGTTTTCTACGAGGGACTGGCTAGTTTCCTACGAGGGACTGGCTAGTTTTCTACGAGGGACTGGCTAGTTTCCTACGAGGGACTGGCTAGTTTCCTACGAGGGACTGGCTAGTTTTCTACGAGGGACTGGCTAGTTTCCTACGAGGGACTGGCTAGTTTCCTACGAGGGACTGGCTAGTTTTCTACGAGGGACTGGCTAGTTTCCCACTAGGGACTGGCTAGTTTCCTACGAGGGACTGGCTAGTTTTCTACGAGGGACTGGCTAGTTTCCTACGAGGGACTGGCTAGTTTCCTACGAGGGACTGGCTAGTTTCCTACGAGGGACTGGCTAGTTTTCTACGAGGGACTGGCTAGTTTCCTACGAGGGACTGGCTAGTTTCCTACGAGGGACTGGCTAGTTTTCTACGAGGGACTGGCTAGTTTCCTACGAGGGACTGGCTAGTTTCCTACGAGGACTGGCTAGTTTCCTACGAGGGACTGGCTAGTTTTCTACGAGGGACTGGCTAGTTTCCTACGGGGGACTGGCAAGTTTCCTACGAGGGACTGGCTAGTTTTCTACGAGGGACTGGCTAGTTTCCTACGAGGGACTGGCAAGTTTCCTACAAGGGGTGGCTAGTTTTCTACGAGGGACTGGCTAGTTTCCTACGAGGGACTGGCTAGTTTTCTACGAGGGACTGGCTAGTTTCCTACGAGGGACTGGCTAGTTTCCTACGAGGGACTGGCCAGTTTTCTACGAGGGACTGGCTAGTTTCCTACAAGGGACTGGCTAGTTTCCTACGAGGGACTGGCTAGTTTTCTACGAGGGACTGGCTAGTTTTCTACGAGGGACTGGCTAGTTTCCTACGAGGGACTGGCTAGTTTCCTACGAGGGACTGGCTAGTTCCCTACGAGGGACTGGCTAGTTTTCTACGAGGGACTGGCTAGTTTCCTACGAGGGACTGGCTAGTTTCCTACGAGGGACTGGCTAGTTTCCTACGAGGGACTGGCTAGTTTCCTACGAGGGACTGGCTAGTTTTCTACGAGGGACTGGCTAGTTTTCTACGAGGGATTGGCTAGTTTCCTACGAGGGACTGGCTAGTTTTCTACGAGGGACTGGCTAGTTTCCTACGAGGGACTGGCTAGTTTTCTACGAGGGACTGGCAAGTTTCCTACGAGGGACTGGCTAGTTTTCTACTGGGGACTGGCTAGTTTCCTACGAGGGACTGGCTAGTTTCCTACGAGGGACTGGCTAGTTTCCTACGAGGGACTGGCTAGTTTTCTACGAGGGACTGGCTAGTTTCCTACGAGGCACTGGCAAGTTTCCTACGAGGGACTGGCTAGTTTCCTACGAGGCACTGGCTAGTTTCCTACGAGGGACTGGCTAGTTTTCTACGAGGGACTGGCTACTTTCCTACGAGGGACAGGCTAGTTTTCTACGAGGGGCTGGCTAGTTTTCTACGACGGACTGGCTAGTTTTCTACGAGGGACTGGCTACTTTCCTACGAGGGACTGGCTAGTTTCCTACGAGGGACTGGCTAGTTTCCTACGAGGGACTGGCTAGTTTCCTACGAGGGACTGGCTACTTTCCTACGAGGGACTGGCTAGTTTTCTACGAGGGACTGGATAGTTTCCTACGAGGGACTGGCTAGTTTTCTACAAGGGACTGGCTAGTTTCCTACGAGGGACTGGCTGGTTTCCTGCAAGGTAGTGGCTAGTTTTTTCTACGAGGGACTGGCTAGTTTCCTACGAGGGACTGGCAAGTTTCCTACGAGGGACTGGCAAGTTTTCTACGAGGGACTGGCTAGTTTCCTACGAGGGACTGGCTAGTTTCCTACGAGGGGCTGGCTAGTTTTCTACGAGGGACACTAGTTTTCTACGAGGGACTGGCTAGTTTCCTACGAGGGACTGGCTAGTTTCCTACAAGGGACTGGCTAGTTTCTACGAGGGACTGGCTAGTTTCCTACGAGGGACTGGCAAGTTTCCTACGAGGGACTGGCTAGTTTTCTACGAGGGATGGCTAGTTTCCTACGCGGGACTGGCTAGTTTTCTACGAGGGACTGGCTAGTTTCCTACGAAGCACTGGCTAGTTTTCTACGAGGGACTGGCTAGTTTTATACGAGGGACTGGCTAGTTTCCTACGAGGCACTGGCTAGTTTCCTACGAGGGACTGGCTAGTTTCCTAGGAGGGACTGGCTAGTTTTCTACGAGGGACTGGCTAGTTTTCTACGAGGGACTGGCTAGTTTTCTTCGAGGGACTGGCTAGTTTCCTACGAGGGACTGGCTAGTTTCCTACGAGGGACTGGCTAGTTTCCTACGAGGGACTGGCTAGTTTCCTACGAGGGACTGGCTAGTTTTCTACGAGGGACTGGCTAGTTTCCTACGAGAGACTGGCTAGTTTCCTACGAGGGACTGGCTAGTTTCCTACGAGGCACTGGCTAGTTTCCTACGAGGGACTGGCTAGTTTCCTAGGAGGGACTGGCTAGTTTTCTACGAGGGACTGGCTAGTTTCCTACGAGGGACTGGCTAGTTTCCTACGCGGGACTGGCTAGTTTTCTACGAGGGACTGGCTAGTTTTCTACGAGGCCTCACGAGTTTTCCTCGCCAGTTACTTGTTAGAGAAAGGGAAAAACTAACCAGGTACTGGTAGATTACTAGAGAAAATTTCTTCTTGGGATGTCGAGCCAGTTACCCCATTTTCAATTCCCAATCGGACAACATATGCGAAATGTCCCTATTGCGAGGGGAAACCCAGGCATTAAAAACCTGTAACCTCCGAGAGTTCGATCAAAATTCCTTTTGGTTCCAATTATCACAAGCCAATAAATGGCTATACTCTACAAGAACCCAGATCAGCGTAGATGTGGTTTGTCGAGACAACATAAGCCCTTACTGCTTAACAGGAGCAGGTTTCGTTGAGATCACAGATGAATGCTATCTCAGAACTAAAGATTTCACGATTCAATCCTATAACGAGAAATCCAACAAACTAAAAAATTATTTCATACCAGCTGTTGACGTAACCAACATGCTTACCCATAAGAACATATCACCAATTAATTTCAGTAAAGATATGTCTTTTATTAAATACACCTCCAACGATGATCTAGAAAAACTCTCAAATGCTGTAAAATCGCTCGAGAAACAAGAAAATACCGACCTCATATTTAGATGCACACACAATTCACCATTATACATTAGGATACTTCCTATTCTTAATTACTCTATCACTTATTTGTTTCAAAGTTGTGAAATCATATGCAGCACGCATGAAAACCAAGAATAAACCACAAACGAGCGTGGATGTTGACTTAGAAAACCTAGAAAGTATAGAAATGGAGGAAATCGAAGAACCATTTCCAGAAGGCGTAAAAATTACCCTTCGGAGGAAACAACCAAACGTACGCTATACTGAAAACCCCATTGCCATGTCTTAAGCGACTAATCTTGTCCTTGTTAGAGTTTTACTTCTTTTATTAATACAAAGTAAACCTATTCCAATTCGTTTTATTAGGTTACGGTATAATAATAAAGATTCAAGATACCTTAAATCACCTACCATAATTTTACGTTTAAACTAGAAATATAAATTTGAAAAAAAATATAATAATAAATAAGTAAATATATTTAAATTCATTCATTTTTGGTATCCATGAAGCTTAGGCTCATTAAATAAATCTCTTTTATAGATCTAAGAAAAAAAGTACCCAATAAAGTAGTCAATATTAATTTTTTTATATACAAATGAATTTTTGTTTATTAAATTTAGCTATTTAGTATAAATATAAATAAATATATAAAAGAAAAAAATTGTTACTATAAAGAAAAATTATTACTATATAATCATCCCTTCAATTGACAGCTAATCATAAATTCAACTACGTCTTTCTTTGACGAATCTCTTGTCTTGCTTTTACAATAGCAAAAACTAAAAATGGGCTTAACCCGACATTAATATGCAATGAAACTGACGTTTAAGCAGCAGATAATAAATGGTAACATGATGGCATTGAACAGGGGCCACTAAAATAATTTTAAAATTCTCTTTCAGTAGAATTAAGTAACTTTGTAATCGAAACATATACTAACTAGCAAAAACCCGCGTGCGTTGCAAGACCTTTCAATAAAAAAAGATTATGTGTGCACAGTCCGGGGTAGGATAAAGGTATAATGAAAAAAACAATTTTGGATTACTTAAAAAAATTTAGAGTATGTTAGAACTTTTTTAAGATTCGATGATGAAAAATGGTGTACTACGTGCACAATAAGTAGATACCTAGCCAAACATATTCAGAATCGCCCGCATAGATTTTGCTATGCCGGGGATTAGACGCCCTGTGCAGGACTTCGCTCATGGCGCCGTCCTCCCTTCCAAATTTGTTTTCCAAAAAAACCGCCAAAAAGAGTAATCAATTTTGCAAATTTGGCCCATTACACACACATTTCCTCTCCGTTTTTTTCATTTCGGGTTGGGACGAACAGAAGGGGCAAAAAAATGCCCTGTAATCGATGTTACGGTATTTTTTCAAAGAGCTTCAGGATAAACTATATTTAATGTTCTGGCGCTTTTTCACATTTCGAAAGGTAGGTTATTCCCATATACTGGCTGGAGCAATTAAAACTTTACATTCAACATTATTTTTTACTTTTTAGTTCATATTAAAATAAAAGTGTTTTTTTAGTCTTTTTAAACTATATATTTTATTGTCTACTTTTTAGTCTATTATATGTCTTCCGCCATTTTGTGGTGACCGCCATATTAGATTAAAAATGACGTCACACAGCTTACTGTACTATACTCGTCATACAATTTCATTTGCTACCCATACTAAAGGCGTTGTAAAGAAAAATAAAAACCGCCATTTTGTGTTGGCCGCCATTTTGAATTTGGGATGACGCCACACAGATAATAGTATTCTACTTGTCACACCCTTTCATTTGATACCCATATCGACCGCATTGAAAAGAAAAAGGTTATCCCCTGTGTTGTGTTGGCCGCCATTTTGTGTTTGCTGCCATTTTGAATTTGGAATGACGCCACACAGCTAATAGTATTCAACTTGCCGTACTCTTTTAATTGATACTCATACCCAGTGGCTTGTAAAAAAGGTAATCCGCTATTTTGTGTTGGCCGCCATTTGAATTTGGAATAACGCCACAGAGCTAATAGTATTCTACTTGTCACACCCTTTCATTTGATACCCGCATACCGAGCACGTTGTAAAGAAAAAGGTAATCCCCCATATATGGTTGGCCGCCATTTTGTGTTTGCCGCCATTTTGAATTTAGAATGACGCCACACAGTTAATAGTATTATACTTGTCATACCCTTTCATTTCATACCCGTACCGAGTTGCTTGTAAAGAGAAAGGTAATGCGCCATTTTGTTTTGGCCGCCATTTTGAATTTCGAATGACGTCACACAGCTAACAGTATTCTATTTGCCATATCCTTTCATTTGATACCCATGCCGGGGTCGGGGAACACAACTGCAAAATTCGGCCGCCATCTTGGAACCACCATATTGATTTTTTTACAAAATGGTCCGATTGCATTGTCACGCGAACTATGCATATGAGCAAAATTTAAAGTTGATAGGTTATATTTTCTACTTTTTATTCTATTATGTCTTCCGCCATCTTTTGCTGGCCGCCATTTTGAATTTGGAATTGCGCCACACAGCTAATTGTATTCTACTCGTAATACCCTTTCATTTGATACCCATGTCGGGGATCGGGAAATACAATTGAAAAATTCGGCCGCCATCTTGGAACCGCCATCTTGATTTTTTTACAAAAATGTTATATTGCATTGTCACGCAAACTATGCATATGGGCAAAATTTCGGATTGATTGGTTACATGAAAGTGCGTCAAAATCAAGTTGCAAGAGGCGTTGAACGTAAAAAATGGTGACGTACTGATTAATTAATTAAAAAAAAACTAATTAAAATTTCGAAATACGGAAACTTTTAGTCACCTGTTTGAGTATCCATGCATCTACAAAAAAAATCAGATTTCTATCTCTTCTAGTTTGGCCCCAACGCGCGACGGTACGCACAAGCAGACAGACAGACAGAAAGACAGACAGAAAGACAGACACTTTCTTTTATTAATATAGATAATAAATTTTCTTTCAGTAAAATTAAGTTAACTATGTTAATTTTGAAATAAAGAAAAAAAATAATAATATAAATTCTTTTTCAGTAGAATTAAGTTAACTTTGAAATAAATAAAAAAAAAATATAATAATGATGCAAGTTACACTTTCCATCATTTCGTTTATTACCCCCATACGCAAACCGATTTTTTAGGCAAGGGGTCGCAGGGAAGTATATGTCATGCATGTAATTTGCACCCATCGCTGCGACCCCTTGCCTAAAAAATCGGTTTGTGTATGGGGGTAATAAACGAAATGATGGAAAGTGTAACTTGCATCATTATAATTTTTATTTTCAGTAGAATTAAGTTAACTATCTTAAAATAATAATAAATTTTTTTTGGTTTTTAAATTTCCATTCGGATAGAACTAAGATACCGATGTCAAGCTAACACTAATGCTTAAACTTTTCTTAGGCCGCCAATACTATTACTACAGTATTTTGTAATTAGCAAAGAAAATTTTTCTTCAAAAAATTTTCTTTTCTTAAGGGGTAAGGAATGTTATGTTCGTAACATAACACTTCCACACATAAGCGAAATCCCATAAATTTACAGAAATCCTAACAGAAATCTCATAAATTTAATGGGAATTCTCAAGAACCAAAAATACTAAGTTCGCAGCATTTTTTTGAACTCAAATTACACTTGAGCTAATAGTCCATGGAAATGGTACTTTAACATTGCAAAAATGCAGGACAAGGGTTTTTTGTGGGTTGCATAGGGGGGTGTAAGTTTAAATTTGAGTTTTCGGGCTCGGCCCCCCTCCATTTGGCCGCCATCTTGGAAAAGGTCTGCAAATGGTTTTTCCACTATATCTCCGTAACAGTACATCTAACAGAAAAATTGTAAAGAGGTGTTTTGTTTAGAATTAAATTATCTACAATTTATTATATAAGCTTTTTTGTCGTAAATTGAATAATTAAGAAGTTATAGGCCTTCGAACACAAAAATTAGTCACAATATTTCCTTTTAAGGGCTATAAATTATTATCCTTCAATTTTAACAAAAAAAAATAAAAAGTTTTTTTTAGAGGGTTTCATAACGAATAATTTTCATTCATCTTTTTTTAATTTCATTCACTACGAAGGGTTTTACAGATTTTGGTGACAGATTTTCTGAATATTTTTTTAACGATTTTACCTGCTCCTCTCCCTAGAAAACCTCAATAACAGTTAGCAAGTAAAAATAATGAATAAATTACTTTATGTTCTAAGAAATTCACATGTTTGAGTAATGTAATAAAATTGTTTAGCAATTTATTACGGTTTTTTATTATGGTTGTGGTATGTTTTACAAGGTAGGAGATGGTCAAAACAGTATTTTTAAATGAATTGTTAGATAAATTACAGACACGTCGTGTTCGATTTAGAGACACTTCTGATTGATCAATAATCGCCTCAGAGCAAATGAAAGAGTTGGTAAAGAAATTAAAATCAATCAAAGGAGCTTCTAGTGTACAAGACACTGAACTGCTGCTGCTATTATGACAACGAACGCCCCTATCAGTACTACTATCAGAATAATTTTTATAACAACCAGAGTGTAAACTATCCATCCAATGGCGCTACAGCCCAAATCGAGCCTTGGCCTCCTCTAGGGCATTTCTCCATGTTTGACGGTCCCTTGCAGCATGTCTCCAGTTCCGGATGTTCAGCATTGTCTCTGCGTCAGCCGTCACAGAGTCTATCCATCTCCTCCTGGGTCTACCTACTGGCCTATTTCCCGAAATTTCTGATATCATAAGCCGTTTTGGGATGCGATTGTCTTCCATCCTGACTACGTGACCGGCTAGTCTTAATCTGTTAATTTTTATTAAAATTGAGAGTTCTGGGTCGTCAAAAATTTCGTACAACTCGCTGTTGTATCTCCTTCTCCATATTCCATCCTCTCTGGTTGGGCCTATTATGCACCTGAGGACTTTTCTCTCAAACCTGTTGACTCGTTCCTCTATGTCCTGGGTCATAGTCCAAGTCTCGCTGCCATAGCAAAGTACTGGTCGTATTACTGTTTTGTAGAGTGAGAGTTTGGTTTTTCTGTGCACAAATCTGGAGTGCAGTATTTTTTTTTGGGCATAAAAGGCTCTATTAGCCAGTAGTATTCGTCTAGTTATTTCTTCTTTTTCTTCGTTTCTTTTTGTGATTGTAGACCCAAGGTAGACTGTTTTATCGACTACTTCTAGGTTATGTTCGTCGATAGTTATATTTCTCCCCATTCTAAATCTTCCAGCTCTGGATTGTTGCATCACCTTAGTTTTTTCTTCATTGATCTTCAGGCCTATGTCCTTTGCCGCCTCTTTTAATTCGACATAAGCTTCCTTTGCTGCCAAAAAGGACCTTCCCACGGTGTTAACGTCATCCGCATAACCAAGTAATTGTACCGACTGTGTTGCTATTGATGCTCTTCTCTGGACTGACGTTTGCCTTATCACCCATTCTAGGGCGAGGTTGAAGAGCATTGGGGCCAGCCCATCCCCTTGTCTAAGTCCTTGTCGAACTTCGAACTCTTCTGTTATAACATTTTGGATCCTTACCTTCGCCAATGAGCTATTTGTTGCGCATTTGATCAGTTGTACCAGCTTTGAGGGGACTCCTAATTCCGATAGGATCTCGTACAGCCTCTGTCTGTTTATTGAGTCATATGCCTGTTGAAAATCGACAAATATCTGGTATATATCTACATTCCTTTCCCAGATTTTCTCCAGAATTTGCTTTAAGGTCAGCAGCTGGTCCGATGTTGACCTGTTTGCCCTGAAACCAGCTTGATATTCTCCTATAAGGCTTTCCGCTATAGGTTCTAGTTTTTGTTTCACAAGGATTGTGAAGGTTTTGTAGCTGGTGCTGAGGAGTGAGATGCCTCTGTAATTTTTGCAGGTTAATTTATCTCCTTTCTTATATATTGGGCATATAATCGCTTTCTTCCAATCATCTGGTATGACTTCCTCCTCCCATATGCTGCATATGAGTTGGTGTAAGGTACGCAAGAGTTGCGGCCCTCCTTCCTTTAGCAACTCAGCTGTTATTCCGTCGACGCCCGGCGACTTGTTGCCTTTTTGCCTTTTTACAGCTTCACGTATCTCATCGAGTGTTGGTGGTTCTATTGAGATGTTATCTTGAGGAATCACAAATGCCTCTGTCTGTGGATCCTCGTTTAGTGTGGGAGTAGGATTCAATAGGTTTTGAAAATATTCTTTCCACCTTTCTTTTATCTTATCAGGGTCTGCTAATAGGTTCCCATCTATGTCTTTGCAGATGTCCGTCCTTGGCTGAAATTTATTGGTGATCTGGCGAGTTCCTTTGTACGCTTGTCTAATTCTCCCCTCATCGAAGTCTTCCTGTATTTGTAAGATCCTCCTGTTTAGATACTCTCTCTTCTTCTTTCTGCAGAGCTTGTCTGCGATTCTTCTTTTTTGCTTGAAAACTTCCATCCTTGCTCTTGTTGTCCTTGCGATGTACTCCCGGTGGCTCTGGTTTCTCTCTTCAATTGCGGCTCTACACTCCTGGTCAAACCAGTCAACTCTAGTCTGTCTGGGGGCCCAGCCTAGTGCCTCTTCTGCCGCCCCCTTTATGCTGCTTTTAATTTGCTCCCATTTGTCGTTGATGTTGGGCGGTTCTTCTGCCTCTCTCAGATTTTGTTCGACAGCTTGCTGGTAAGCATCTCTTCTTTCTTCCAGTTTTAGTTTATCTATATCGTATTTTGGATGAGTTTGCCCCCTATGCGTTTTGATTGTTATCCGGGTTCTCAATTTCACCTTGACTAGATAGTGGTCTGAGCCGCAGCACGCTCCTCTCATTGTTCTAACGTCCAATATATTCGTGGCCCCTCTTCTCTCAATTAGGACATGGTCAATTTGATTATTTGTTACCCCGTCTGGTGACTGCCATGTCATCTTATGAATATTTTTGTGCGGGAACATTGTTGAACTGACTACCATTGAGTTTGAGCTTGCGAGATCGATCAATCTACTACCATTGTCATTGGTAGCGTTGTGTAGACTATGCCTTCCTATGACTCCTAGGAACTCCTCTTCTTTTCCTACTTTGGCATTCATATCTCCAAGCACGATTTTAATATCATTTGAAGGTATTAACCTGATGGCGTTTGTTAGCTCTTGGTAGAATTCCTCTTTTTCTTCATCTGACTTCTCTTCTGTGGGAGCATGGGCGTTTATCAGACTAATGTTATGTAGCCTTGTTTTGATGCGAAGCGTGCATATTCTATTGCTTACTGGCTTGAAGTCCAGAATCAGTGATTTCAATTCCTTCTCTACGATAAATGCCACTCCAAACTCTCTTCTTCCATTCGGTGATCCACTGGAGAGTACCGTGTGGGTTTTAAGATCCATTATATCACTATGGGTCCATTTGGTTTCTTGAAGAGCTGTGATCTTTATGTCATATTTTTTTAGTACTAATAAAAGCGAATGCAGAGCGCCTGTTCTGTTGAGCGTCCTGACGTTCCATGTTCCAAGATCGAATTCCATATTCCGTTGCCTGAGTCGTTGCCGTTGAGTCCGTCCTGTCCGAGGCCTGCCTTGAGGATTCGTGACGGGTGGGTTTTTACGGTGGAAGGTTGTCAGCCTGCCGCCCAACCCCCAACCTGGAGGACCAGTCCGGTATTTGCTTCGTTTTGAGGCGCGAAACACTCGCCTTTCACCCTCCTCCGTCTGTTACTCTTGTATAGACAAGAGCATCCAGGGGCCACCCGATGTAAAGTCAACATCTTCGTGGAGGTGGAGGTAGGATTCGGTAGCATATCGGAAGATCTTAGATCACGTAGACTTCAGATCGCAGATGGCGTTTCTCAGGATTTATCTCTTTGATGTACCGGCACCAACAAAGGTCTCTGAGGCCGTTACTACCATTTGACCCCCAGAGTGTAAACTAACCTCGTTCAATTAAAGAGTTTACTCCTTTTGCTTCCGATTTACCTTCGGTTACAGATAGCACAACATACACTTTTATAAACTTTTAAACTACAAACAAACTGCAATTAACACTTGAAAATTATAGTAATAACTTGCAAAAGCTCGGAATTAATATTTTCTATTTTGCTAGATACCATAACTGAAAAGCTAAGTACACCTTCCTAAATTTGAAAATTTGACTAAGATCAAACTGAAATAACAATTTTGAAATTAGACTAAAATATGTAATTCAAACTTTTCTCACAAAATGAATACATCCGTATTTTGCTAGATAGTTAGCATAACTGAATAAAGTACTTTTTTGCGCAGCCCTAACAAATTATTTTAAAAAATTGAAGTAACTAATACATGTTATTATTCAAAGAATTTTATTTTAAACCTTGTAAAACATACCAAAACAATAAACAATAAAAAAACCCCAATAAATTGCTAATAGTATACTCTGTAACAAGTTTGGAATGATGCATATTCTGCACAAGTGGAAGTTTGGCACACGAGCCGAAGGCGAGGGTGGCGGTCCACGAGTGCGGAATATGCCATTCAAAACGTGTTGCAGACTATACTTTTTCTACGCCTTTAATTAGTTTTCATTAATATTTTGTAAAGAAAAACGTACCTTCTGTAAAGCTAATGTCAAAAATATAATGTATATGGCACAGCAAGATATTTTAACGCTAAATAACATATTAGTAGGGAGTGTTCATTCATAACAATTTTGTAATTTAATAATTCGTTAATAGATGGTCGCCGCAAAATTTATTAAAAAAATGCTATTATTTTCTGCAATTTAATAATTGAATAGTTTATTTAAAGCTAAATGTTTCTAGAGAACATCATTGATTGTTTATTGTTGAAAAAAATCCTTTTCTTTCTTTAATTAATAAATCTTTTTTTTCTTTAATTAATAAATATTTTTTTTCTTTAATTAATAGATCATATTCTTGGATTTCGACGAACAGATGTCGCCAATAGTAGTCATTTCATAACAAGTGATGGAATGAATATTCCACACGGGTGTGGAATGCTGCTAATTCCGTAACTAAAAGTAATATCAGAATGCCTGTATTCTAATAGAGGCGTAGAAAAACATTTTTATAACATTACTCAAACATCGGCATTTCGTAGAACGTAAAGTCATTCATGCTTTATTATTACTTGCTAACTGTTATTGGGGCTACGTAGACTAGTCATGATTACTATGTAGTAAAACCGATTTTTAAGAAGAGAGAGGTGAAGGGGCGGGGTGAGTATGCCGCCCCTTGACCTCTCTCTTCTTAAAATTCGGTTTTACTACATAGTAATCATGACTAGTGTACGTAGCCCCATTGAGAATTTCTAGGGAGAGAAGGAGGTAAATTGGTAAAAAAAATATTCAGAAAATCTGTCACTTTGATACCTTCGGGGCTCTGTAAAACCCTTCGTAGTCAATAAAATTAAAAAAAGATAAATGAAAATTATTCGTTATGAAACCCTCTAAAAAACTTTCTGTTTTTTTTTTGTTAAAATTGAAGGAAAAAAAGTTATAGCCCTTAAAAGAAAATATTGTGACTAATTTTTGTGTTCTAAAGCTTATAACTTCTTAATTATTCAATTTACGACAAAAAAGCTTATATAATAAATTGTAGATAATTTAATTCTAAACAAAACACCTCTTTACAATTTTTCTGTAACGTAACTGTTACGGAGATATAGTGGAAAAACCATTTGCAGACCTTTTCCAAGATGGCGGCCAAATGGTGGGGGCCGAGCCCGAAAACCCAAATTTAAACTTACACCGACCCCCCCCCCCCCCTACACAACCCTCAAAAAAAACCTTGTCCTGCATTTTTGCAATGTTAAATTACCATTTCCATGGACTATAATTATTGTCCAGACAAATTATGCTGACCGAAAACACTTGCGTTTCAACCCAAAAGTGCTGAAACAGCGATCCCAATATTTATGCCCAAAGATAAGGAACACGAGCGGATCAAGTTGCACTTACACTGGTAAGATTTTCGTGGGAATATCTGGGCACGAAACTCATGAAGACCAAAGCGAGAGTCACTCGTAACAAGTCTCTAGAGTCGATCGAGCGTATTTTAGCTCGCACCTTTTTTTAAAATTTTTTGCTTTGGAACCGTTAATATCATACGCTGCTTAGATACTCTTTTGTTTCAAAGAGTATTCGTTTTTTTTTGAATTAATAATGTAGACGCGACTTACAAACTACAAAGTATTAGTTTGCGTATAACTTAATCAATTATCTCTCGGTAAAATCTCGTCTCTCTCTCTCTTTTTTTGACCGTTAATCACGTGTAAATGTTTCAAATAATAATCGGTTTTGAAATTAATAAAGTAAAGTAAATAATAACAAGGTGTTTCCCAAGTAAAAATCTGACCAGATTTTTCCCAGTCCGAAAGTGGCACTAGCCAGACTTCGGCCAGTTCAACTAGCCCAGTAAAATCTGACCAGAAACTGCCCAGTTCCTAGCCAGTGTACACTGTTCAAATTTATGACTGGTCAGAACCTAGCTAGGTTTTGGCCAGTCAAATTGTTACAGTTTTTTCTATCCAAAAACTTGTCAAGTTTTTCCTATCTAAAAACTTGTCAAGTTTTTTCTATCCAAAACTTGTCAAGATTTTTGTATGCAAAAACTGGGCTGAGATTTCATGCCAGATACTATCCATAATCTCGTCTGTCAAAGTTTGATACTGCTTTGCTCTAAGACTTATTAATTATTTATTTATTACGATATTATCGCAAATTGTTTTCAAGACTGGACAGATTCTTGCCAGAAACTAGCCAGTGCCAGACTAGTTTGTCTGGCTAGCGGCTAGTCAGGAAGTGTGTGACGTTGCTAGACAGTGCCTAGTTCGTTTTCCTAGACAGAGCCTGGCCAGAGACTAGTAAAAACTGGCTAGTTCCATGCATAAAACTCGGCCAAATTTTTACTTGGGTTCCTTTAAAAAATCTTTCCTGGCCGTTTCTTCTCCTTCATCGGAAAGCACGAACGGTCAGAGGTTACAACATCAGGGAGAAAAAGTGTTTGTACCACGCATTCCTCTTATGACTAATGACCACTCCGTTGACTTTAAGAGACTGCAATTTCCTCTTAAAGTATGCTTCGCCATGACGATAAATACGCTGGGTTACATTTAAGAGAAAATTGTTTCTCCCACGGTCAGTTTTACCAGCGAGCAATAATAACAAGAGTGATTAGGCAGAGCTCAAGGACAAGTAAAAGAGTTAAAGATATGAAAGAACAGATTAGAAATAACATTAAGCAAAAAGTCAAAAAAAATATTAACAAATGCGCGATGGGTATACATTTCATGCAAAAAACACAAGAGAATGAAAGAAACAGAACATGTTCCTTGATTCCGGTATTGGAATGTTTACATTCAAATTTAAGAAACACTGGAACAGAGCACGTGCGCACTGGTCCCCGACTTTAGTATGTATGCGTGAAAATTCGTGTTGGTACACATTGTTTGCGCTATGAATTCACTTGTATTGCCTGTTAAAAAAGGCGCGAATCTTGCAAGGCGACGAAGTCACTACCCCTTCATCTTTTATCTTTCTTTCACGAACATTGCGTGTGGTGTGAAAGTAATTCTGCCTCTGTTTATCATAGATATTACTTCTTTGATATCTTGACTTTTTCGCTCCCATTGAAATTGTTATCAGCTGATCTTTTTAAAAATTTGTTCTAGCTTATCACTCTTATTATTATTGCTCGCTGGTTTTACGTAGCTTGCTCGCGCGTAAGTTCACCCGCGAATCTGGTTATATTAGTTCCACCCAATAAAAAAACAAAAAAATATTGTTTACAAGGAAATCCTTTAAAAAACAAGTATAGAGTTTCACATTTTGATATTTGGAATCAAAAATACGCAAAAATTGCCTCTCCTACTGTATATTAAAATCATATCACCTCAACTGCAAAATAAACGGAAGCTGCTATTGGCTTATGGGTGCAGCGAGGCACACCGAGCTCCAACTATCTCTATTATATAAAACAGCTCCGTTACTGACTACGCACAGCTCAAACCGCTGGACCCCCACCTTTTTCCTACCGCGGACTGTGCACACATAATCTGTTTTTATTGAAAGGCGTTGCAACGCACGCGGGTTTTTTGCTAGTACATATACAATTATATAATAAAAAATAAAAATTAAATATGTAAATTGTGTCATAATTTATAATTTTAATTAATTTTTGTTATTTCCAAAAATTAATTAAAATTATAAATTATGACAAAATTAAATATTTATGACCGCCCTTGCTTGGGCGCTGAACTACTGTGCAGTGGTCAACTACCAGCGAGATAGGCGGAGTAACGCTTATCTTTTGGATGCTGGGTACAGTCATAGGACCATCCCAGCCTTTCTAGGAATATCTTCGACGGAGACAAGGTTAAATGGGCAGTGACCTCTTTTCAACAATGCAAATCCCCGGGAGGAGATGGAATTTTTCCGGCACTCCTTCAGGAGCGCGTTCAAAAACCTTACTATGGTAAACCACGAGGTAAGCTGTGGTTATGCTGCATCACTTCACTTAACCACGAAAGTTTATGTTTAACCATGGAGGTTTTTGAACGCACTGTGGTTAACTACAGGTTAAAGAAAAATAAAAAAAATGAAAATAAAATTTTCCATAAAATAGTCCCCGCTAATTGCTTCAATTATTTCATTTATTATTTATTTGCAATAATCCCACAAATAGTCCAGGCGCTAGAGCAGTGAGACCTATAAATTTTGGTTTTGGCGTGATGTAACGGACTTTTTTGGTGGAATTGGTCAGAAATGACATCCCCAACAATATCTAGGGGGTGCGCAAACATGAACACGCCAGGAAAATTTATGGGAGGCCAAAAACTGCCATTTAGATCATTATCCAGAAAATCTTGGTGACATGAGTAAAGAACAGGGTGAACTATTCCACAAAGATATTCGGCCTATGGTGGAATGATTCCAGGGTCGCTGGAATTCGCATGTGATAACCGATTATTGTTGAAGTGTTCACAGTAGCACTTCGTCATTCAAAAACAGTAGGTAGAAATTCATATAGAAGAAAATTCAACAGTTTGTAGGTTTTTTAAATAAAATATTTTAGTGCGGTGAGAGTATTTTTTCTAAAAAAAACAGCCCTCCTTATAATTTATAAACTAAAGCTGATATAAAAAAAACTGAGGCAGCTATATTCAACTGTCCATCAGTAGACCGCGAAAAAATTCAGACAGTTGGTAAAGAACCATTAAAATATTTTATGCAACAAAAAAAGTTTGATTTTGTTGTGCTGTGTAATACATCAATAATTGTTCTTTAAAAAAGCCCAAATATAAAATAAAAATTTGTTTCAAACAAAATTCTGTTGTTAACAATATTTTATTTATTTTATTGCAAGTTTTACTTTTCTCGATTCGCTACCCCAATTTAAAAAACTAAGTTGAAGCCTTTTTCGAGCGAATTTGAAACGCGCCGAGCATTTCTGGCGTCGCGGAGTTAGCTATTTTGCAACTAAGGCGTTTTTTCCAAAAAAAATTCTAAAATTTAAAAACCCAGAAAAAAATTTAAAAAATAGCAATTTTATGATTGGATATTGTAAAGTGAGTCTTAGAGCATACGTAAAAAAATCAGGAGCAACATGGGACTTTTTTTTTTGGCGCTGCAACAAATTTAATTTTTTAAATTCACTTAATTGCAGAATACATTATGCAAAAACTATTTGACCGACAGTAATCGGGTTTTGGATATAAGTTAAACATACCTTAAACTACTTAATTCCAGAATTACATTGAAAAATAATGGTATTTTCTTTGGTTCGCATAACTTTAAAGTGAGGATACGATTTTTGCAGTTTTCGGCTATTTTGCAATGCAAAAATTCAAATTTTACAAATCAAATTTACGCTAGGTTTTAGCAAATCCAATAACGAACAAAACATGTCCTACAAACTTTTCGCCTAGAAGCCTTCGTTAAGAAATATTTATCAAGAAAGGTAAAAAAACAGAGAATTTTTCGTGAATTCTTCAGTTTTTGGCCTCCCATAAATTTTCCTGGCGTGTTCATGTTTGCGCACCCCCTCTAGATATTGTTGGGGATGTCATTTCTGACCAATTCCACCAAAAAAGTCCGTTACATCACGCCAAAACCACTGGAAATGCTCCAGCGCCTGGACTAAAATCCCACTTTAATTTGTTCATGTTTTTAACATTAAAACAACTGTAAGAGAGTTGTTTTTATTCTTCTTCTTCTTAACTATCGCTAACCATGCTCCCGAGTAGGGTTAAAATTTAACTACACCATGGTTAACCATGGGAGTTTTTGAACGCCAAAAATTTATGCTCGTGGTTATGTTGTAGTTAACCACGGAGTTTTTGAACGACAAAAGTTTACCATAGTTAACCATGGTTAACCATAGTAAGGTTTTTGAACGCGCTCCAGAAGTGTTTCGATCTGATTCTCGACAATCTGGTCTGTCGCTTCACAGTCAGCTTCAATCCTTGTATCTCCGCGAGTATTTTTGTTACATGTGGTAAGACTTCTCGGTCTACACGGCAGGGAGTTCACCATGCGTAACTTTCTTGTCTTTAGAAGGAGATATGAAAGTGTATGTAAATTCCAGAGCCGAGAAAGAAGAAGATTGAAAGTAAGGAAGCACATTGTGCATATGGGTTAGTTTTCACGGCGAAAATTTTTGTTGAAATGTTACAACACGCTCCTCTTGCCGTTTTGCCCCTTCCTTCTAAAAACTCGGTTTTACCACAGGTAACGAATCATCGTGGTGATTTGGTCAATTGGTGTTACATTCCAACCATCTCGAGGAAAATCGTGGCGGGATTTATCCCTAAACAGGGCAACACGACCCTGGGGCTGCTTAAATCGTATAGACCTATCAGCGCCGGCCCTAGCCCTTGATCAGGGTAGAGCGAGATTGACTTTCGGCGCCCTTAAGCCTGAACTATATTAGACGTAGTTTGACGTACGTTTTTAATGAACATACACCGTAGACCTTGACGTGCAATCGGCAATAATAATCGCCGATGAATTTGAATTTGAGTCTGAATACAAAAGTATTCTACGATTTTGACATTACAACGCCGTCAAGTGGGATCCAGGTCCCATAAGACGGCGTTATACTACGTTTAACGAAACATTAACGCAAACAAGTACATGTGATCTACGTTTATTATAGTCAATCATTCATTTTTATCATAGAGCTCTGGGAACGCAGGGATTGACGTACGTTCTTTCACGTCTATTATAGTTCCGGCTTTAGGCTACTTAATCGCTCCGATCCGACTATCGGATCCGGCTGTCGTATTCGATTATCAGCTCAAACCGAAAACTTGAACCGATAATCGAAGGAGAGCCTGATAGAGTCAAAACATTTTTTATCATTCTTATTGTAGGCCTCAAAGAGCTCTATCTAAATATTTAAGTTTGTCTAAGTGAATCGTAATCGTACGCAACTCTTTTCTTTTTGGTCAGATTTTCGGGGATAGCGTTACCTGTAGTGCGAGAAATATTAGGGATTTAAATGGAGCTCTTTGAGGACTTCAAATAGAATGGTAAAAAAGTTTCACTCTATCGGGAATATATTTTTTCCGATTAGGTCTTCGAAACGAAAGAAAAAATGGTTAATAATGGATTAATTACCTAAAAAACAAGCCTTAATATGTTGCTCTACGATAATGGGTATAGCAGTTATAAAAGTTTAAGTACATTAAAAACTTTTCAAAACGTAACCCTGTATCTGGGGGGAAATTAGCAAAAAAAACGCACGAAAGGAGACAAAATTCCAAAATCGCTGAAAATTGGTTCACAGCTTCCTTGGGACTTTTTAAGAAAATAATTTGTGAATCACAAAAAAAACATGGCCGCCGGAGATATTACTTTTTGGCAAAAAAATCACTCAAAAACTGATTTTTTTCGAATTTTTTTTGATCAGTCAATACGAAACGTTATCGCCTACAAAAAGCCCTCTTGTAATTTTTTCGAAAACCTAACCCTTTCGAAGATATCCAAGGCATATTTTTGGCCGAAAATGATTTTTGGAAACTTTAACTTTGATTTTCAACCATTTTGGAATTTTTGGAATGCTAATTTATCCTGACTATCAGTAGATAGTGCCGATAAGCCCCCTCCCTTTTTTCTCCAAATAGTCCCGGGAAGCACCCCTTAACCGATTAGCATTTAAGTCTGAAACACCCTACAACATACATATATACAACATACATATACGTATACAACAGCGACTCTTTTGAAGATCATATCAATGTTAGTCGAGTCACTACGATAAAAACATAATACAGCCATTTTTAATGTTGCTGATTTTGGTCTCAAGCCGGAATGCATTTATTCAATTTTTTAAGGGCTCCGAAGTGTGCATTTTGAGCTGCACAGTGGACACCAAATTTTGCAAAATGAATGACCTGTTTGGCGCTTTTTTTGGGAAAAATGGGAAAATGTTATGGGCGAAGTTCTGCATAGGCGCCAAAGTTTCCGGCACTGCAAAATCGACGCGAACGAGATTGCCGGCGAAAGCTTGTGTTAAATAAATAATAATAGCCAAATTTTTCTAAGGTCAACTTTTATTGCAAAAGGCGCCATCAAAATTTTATTTTTCGCTCGAAATTGTTTTTCACATTCATTTCGGCGCCCTTGCCACCTGGCGCCTAGAGCGACCGCTCCACTCGCTCTACCCTAGGGCCGGCGCTGAGACCTATCAACTTAACCTATCATCTTTTGAACACCGTGGAAAGACTGGTAGACCTTCATATTAGGTGCAAGCTGGAGCTCTCTCTTCCTCTACATCTGCTCACATACTCAAAGGGTAAAACAAGAAAAATTGCCGAGGCAGAGCTCAAGGACAAGTAAAAGAGTTAAAGATATGAAAGAGCAGATTAGAAATAACATTAGGCAAAAAGGCAAAAAAAATATTAACAAATGCGCGATGGGCATACATTTCATGCAAAAAACACAAGAGAATGAAAGAAACAGAACATATTCCTTGATTCCGGTATTGGAATGTTTACATTCAAATTTAAGAAACGCTGGAACAGAGCAGGTGTAAATTGAATTTGCTTTTTCTGTATGTATGCGTAAAATTTCATGTTGGTACACAATATTAGAATTGGTTTTTAACTATGTATTGTTCGTTAAAAAAGGCGGGAATCTTGCAAGGCGATGAAGTCACTACCCCTTCATCTTTTATCTTTCTTTCACGAACATTGCGTGTGGTGTGAAAGTAATTCTGCCTCTGTTTATCATAGATATTACTTCTTTGATATCTTGACTTTTTCGCTCCCATTGAAATTGTTATCAGCTGATCTCAAGGTCCCTGAAACATTTTTAAAAATTTATTCTAGCTCATCACTCTTATTATTATTGCTCGCTGATAACAGTGTTGGGCATTAATCAATTAAATTTTCAATCAATTAATTAATTGACTAAAAAATTAATTGCGATTAATTTAATTGCAGTTAAA
Organism: Thereva nobilitata; assembly: GCA_963855945.1. Classification (NCBI taxonomy): domain Eukaryota; kingdom Metazoa; phylum Arthropoda; class Insecta; order Diptera; family Therevidae; genus Thereva; species Thereva nobilitata. The sequence continues at coordinate 130,602,172 of OY979696.1, forward strand.
ATTAATTGCAATTGAACTATTAATTGCACTCCACAATTAATTTATTTGGATTAATCCGTGTTAATTGTATATAGCAACTAACTAACTAATTGCTCCTTTAATCCCTCATGGGACATAGGGCGGAAACAGTTGCCCTCCAGCGGACTCTGTTTTGCGCGACAGCTCTCAGCTCTGACCAGGATCTCCCGGTTGTTGCGGCCTCTGATAATAGGGTTCTCCTCCACGTTGTTCTAGGTCTTCCGACTCGACGGGATCCTTGCGGATTCCAGTCAAGGGCCTGTTTGGCTAGATTATCGTCTTCGCGTCGCAAGGTGTGGCCAATCCAATTCCATTTCCTTCGCCTGATTTGGTCGTCTATCCTTCCTTGGCCGGCACGGCGCCATAGTTCTTCATTTGAAATTCTATCTTGCCAGCGGATTTTTAGGATACGACGTAGGCATCTGTTGATGAAAACTTGTAGGCGCCCTGTGATGGATTGGGTGACTTTCCATGTTTCGCAACCGTACAAAAGAACTGCCTTAACGTTGGAGTTGAACAGCCGCAATTTGGTGTTAATTGAGATCTCTGTTGATCTCCATATGTGAAACAGGCATGCATATGCGCTTCTTGCTTTATTTATTCTGGAACTGACATCTTCTTCTGTACCGCCGTTTTCGGTAATAATACTACCGAGGTAACAGAATTTGTCTACCAGTTCCACGTCACGGTTATTTAGCGCTGTTGGTTCAAGGGTGTTTCTTTTGTTTTAGTCGGATTTAACCTTAAGCCCGCCGAGCTACTTTCTGTTGCCAATTTGTTTAACATGTTTTTGAGGTCCTGGTGTCTGTGGGCCAGCAAACAGATATCATCCGCGTAGTCGAGATCCTTAAGGCGGTCTAGCAATCCCCATTGTATGCCACCTGTTCTTCTATCTAGAGCGCTGACAAGAATGTCGTTTATTACTATAAGAAATAGTAATGGTGAAAGTAGACATCCTTGTCGTACTCCTGAGCTCACCTCAAAGCTGTCGGATAATTTTCCATTATGGAGAACTCTGCATTTGGAATTGTTGTATAGAGCTTTTATCAATTCTATTATTTTGTCCGGCAGTCCACGTTTCCGTAGAGCTCGCCATATAAAGCTCCTATTGACCGAGTCGAACGCTTTCTCATAGTCTACGAAAGCAAGGTAAAGGGGGGATCGAAATTCAGTAGACTGCTCCACTATGATTCTCAAGGTGTTAATATGGTCTATGCAGGAGCGGCCCTTTCTGAATCCAGCCTGCTGTCTTCTAAGCGTTCGATCTACTGCCTCTCTTATCCTAGATAGTAATATATGGGACAAGATTTTTCCCACCGTAGATAATAAACAGATGCCTCTCCAGTTGTCACATATTGTTAGGTCCCCCTTTTTTGGTATTTTGACTATGATACCTTCCGTCCAATCCTCCGGAAAGGTACAGGTGTTCCATGCTATTTCCAGGATTGGCTGTAGCGCATCTGCTATGAGGCTTGAGTCGGCTTTCAACAATTCTGGCGGGATGCCATCTTTTCCAGCTGCTTTACCATTGGCCATTGCATGAATTGCGGTTACTATTTCTGTCTTGGATGGTGCACGAGTGGCGATTCTTATTGGCTGTGCATTTTTGTTATTTTCTTCAGGTTCCTGCGAAAAGGAACCATTCAGGGCGGCGAAGAAGTAGTCTCTCCATCTTTGGAGTTGCTCCTCGTCGCTGCACAGCAGCCTTCCATCCGCACTCTTTACGGCATGCTTTTTAGTAGAGTGCTTTCCCGAGAGCTGCTTAGTAATTTGCTACAGCACCTTACTGTTGCCTGTGTTTGCCGCGTTTTCCGCTTTCTCTGCGAGCTCATTTATCTGCCGCCTTTTATCACGCCGGACACTTCTCTTTACCTCCCGGTGTAATTGGGAGTATTCCCGTTCAAGTTGTTGGCGTCTTTCCGGGTCGCTTGTAGAGTTCACGTTATTTTTGAGGGCCCTTCTGCGTTCTATTTTTTGCCAGGTTGTGTCCGAGATCCAGTGTTGCTGGTTTCTTTGGACATAACCGATGCTTGTTTCCGCTGCTGTTATTATAGCGCCCTTTGTTGTGCTCCACAGCTCTTCAATGTTCGTGTCGTCAGAAACGGTTTGCTGGTTTAAGATTTGTTGCAGATTTCCAGCAAATTCTCTCCTTTTAGTGCTCTCCCGCAGAAGGTGTACGTTAAACCGTCTACGGTTTATGGCATCGCGTTGAACGTTTCTGATTGCGGCGATTTTTAGGCGGATAGTTGCTACTACCAAATGGTGGTCACTTCCAGTGTCTGCTCCCCTAAAGCTCCTGACATCCTCCAGAATAGTTCTCCATCTGCGGCTGACGGCCACGTGATCTATCTGATTTTTCGTTCTACCATCGGGCGATACCCAGGTCTCCTTGTGTATCTTCTTGTGACAAAAGTAGGTTCCACCTACCATGAGTTGATGGGAACTACAGAAGTCAACGAAAAGCTCACCATTGTTATTGGTAACTTGGCTTAGGCCTTGATTTCCAATAGTGTGCTCAAGGCCGGTGTTGTTGGGGCCGATCTGTGCGTTTAAATCACCCATCAAAACAATGATGTCTCCCTTGGAATAGAGCGAAAAACCTCATTCAGTCGCATGTAGAACTCGTCTTTGATGTCTGCATCTTCAGTTGGAGCGTAGCATTGGACTATCGTAGTACTTCTTAGTCTGGTAAGTAGGCGCACGGTAATAATCCTCTCAGAAACTGGTGACCAGCTGATGAGGCTGGTCCTGGCTTCATTGGTGAGTATTACGCCAACGCCATTCCTACGGTTTTCAGTTTCGTTTCTCCCAGAATATAAGAAGGACTCACCGTTTGGGCAGATATGCTCCCCCGCATTCGGCCATCTGGTCTCGCTGAGTCCCATGACCTTGATTTTATAGCGGTTCATCTCGTTGAGGACTTCATCCAGCCGTCCATCAGCAAGCAGCGTTCTCACATTCCATGATCCGATTCGTGTCCTGGTTCGAAAAGCAAAGGTCGTCGTCGTGTTGTCCATCCGGTTCCGAGGCATTGTTTGCCGATTCGTAGCAATTATGTGTTTTATAGGAGCGGGTTGCTAACCCTCAGCCCAACCGACTTAGAACTCTGTTTTGTGGCGCAGGGAACTCGCCAACTAAATCAATTGCAATTAATTTTAACTTAATTTTTTAGTCAATTAATTAAAGACAATTAAAACTAACAATTAATCCTCTTCAATTTTATGTGAACTTGATTTAAGGGTTTCAAATGACGAATTTGTGGTTTAAATTTGAAAATTCAAAATGGCAGACTAATTTTTGTAATTGTGTTCCGATTGTACTGAAAATCAGTATCTGGGGGCTTTAAGGGTTCCAAATGACGAATTTGTGGTTAAAATTTGAAAATTCAAAATGCCGGACTAATTTTTGTAATTGTGTTCCGATTGTACTGAAAATCAGTATCTGGGGGCTTTAAGGGTTCCAAATGACGAATTTGTGGTTAAAATTTGAAAATTCAAAATGGCGGACTAATTTTGGCAATTGTGTTCCGACTGTACTGAAAATCAGTATCTGGGGGCTTTAAGGGTTCCAAATGATGAATTTGTGGTAAAAATTTGGAAATTCAAAATGCCGGACTAATTTTTGTAATTGTGTTCCGATTGTACTGAAAATCAGTATCTGGGGACTTTAAGGGTTCCAAATGACGAATTTGTGGTTAAAATTTGAAAATTCAAAATGGTGGACTAATTTTTGTAATTGTGTTCCGATTGTACTGAATCAGTATCTGGGGGCTTTAAGGGTTCCAAATGACGAATTTGTGGTTAAAATTTGAAAATTCAAAATGGCGGACTAATTTTGGCAATTGTGTTCCTACTGTACTGAAAATCAGATTCTGGGGGCTTTAAGGGTTCCAAATGACGAATTTGTGGTTAAAATTTCAAAATTCAAAATGCCGGACATAATGGCAAAATAAATGGGTAGTAAAATCAAGCGTTAATAAAAAAACCGTTAACAAAAGAAAAACTGCAACTTGATTTTGACCCACTTTCATATAACCGATCAACTTCAAATTTTGCACATATGTATAGCTCGCGTGGAAATGCAATATGACCATTTTGTAAAAAGATAAAGATGGCATTTGTATTCCCCGACCCCCGACATGGGTATCCAATGAAAGGGCATGACAGGTAGAATCCAATTAGCGTCATTCCAAATTCAAAATGGCGCCAACTCAAAATGGCGGAAGACATATAATAGACTAAAAAGTAGAAAATATAACCGATCAAGTTCAAATTTTCCACCTACGCGTAGTTTGCTTGACAATCTACCCATTTTGAAAACAAAATCAGGATGGCGGTTCCAAAATGACGGCCGATTTTTGCACATGTGTTCCCCGACCCCCCACATGGGCATGAAATGAAAGGGCATGACAGGTTGAATACAATAAGCTACCTTAAAAACCCCAGATACCGATTTTCATTGGAATCAGTACTCAATTTGCAAGCTCGTCGGCCATATTCGGGCGGCCATCTTTAATTTATAAGTTCTGATCATAAATTCGTTATTTGCTACATTAAAAAACCCCAGATACCGGTTTTCATGGCAGTCGGAACCCAACTGTCACTGGTGGCCATTTTGAATTCCGGTCATATTTCTGCGGCCATTTTGAATTCATAAGATCAGGCTTCGAGGTGCATCATGGGACACCCCCACGGACGTCCCCCACGATTTCGAAGAGCTGCGATGACTGGTGCGCCCGCTATAGCACACACATACCCGCATACATACATACATCCATACATACATTACATACTAGCATAAAACCCGCGTGCGTTGCAACGCCTTTAAATAAAAAAAGTTTATGTGTGCACTGTCCGCGGTAGGAAAAAAGTATAATGAAAATAACAAAAAATCTGGAAAAAATGATTTTGGATACCATATAATCACTTGGCAGCGTAATCTGTTTCCCGAAAATAATCTTTGCCGGCGTCTGGCCGGTTGACCTGTGAATATCTGTCCTGTACAGCGTTTGTTTTTATTGAATTATATAAAGATGTTCTTCATATTAATTTGAAAACGTATTTCTACTGCTTCTACCGTTTTTACTGTTTCTATACTGGTATTTAAGAAATTTCCTACATTTAAGAATGGGGCAAACTTCACAACAATAGTGGAAATGACCCAAGTAAAAATCTGACCAGATTTTTCCCAGTCCGAAAGTGGCACTAGCCAGACTTCGGCCAGTTCATCTAGCCCAGTAAAATCTGACCAGAAACTGCCCAGTTCCTAGCCAGTGTACACTATTCAAATTTATGACTGGTCAGAACCTAGCTAGGTTTTGGCCAGTCAAATTGTTACAGTTTTTTCTATCCAAAAACTTGTAAAGTTTTTCCTATCTAAAAACTTGTCAAGTTTTTTCTATCCAAAACTTGTCAAGATTTTTGTATGCAAAAACTGGGCTGAGATTTCATGCCAGATACTATCCATAATCTCGTCTGTCAAAGTTTGATACTGCTTGCTCTAAGACTAATTAATTTTATAATTTGTTTTTTAGAAAGAAATTGTTACTGAAATTTGAAACGATAAAGTATTTCATTTATTTATTTATTTATTACAATATTATCGCAAATTGTTTTCAAGATAAATGGAAAAAAGTGAGTGAATTTTTTTTAATAAAAAATTATTGTATAATCAAAATAAAAAATAAAAACAAAAGTTGTACGATGTTCGTGTTTTTTTTCTTACATTAAAATTAGTCACTTCTGATGCGCAAAGTATTTGCTCAATTTTCCCGCCCAGAAACAGACTCGTGCAAGATCGGAGTCGATATAACAATCGATCTTCGCGTGCGTGGGATTGCATCTTCTGAGTCGAGATGCCGTCTATACAGTTTTTCACCCGCACGCCACGTCACTGGATCCGACATTCTGTGTTAATGGTGTGGTAACGGCTACCGCCATGTCAAATTGCAGGTCAATATCTGGCCAGTAACTGGACAGATTCTTGCCAGAAACTAGCCAGTGCCAGACTAGTTTGTCTGGCTAGCGGCTAGTCAGGAAGTGCGTGACGTTGCTAAACAGTGCCTAGTTCGTTTTCCTAGACAGAGCCTGGCCAGAGACTAGTAAAAACTGGCTAGTTCCATGCATAAAACTCGGCCAAATTTTTACTTGGGGAGTTTGCTGAGGAAACATGTGTAAGTGTGACGAAAGAAAAATTCGTCGAAATCCGCGGTAATCACGTCCGAGTTTTAATTCGTGGCTAAAATCAGTTATTAGTGCTGAACGATAGACAAAGACTTAAAATGTTCTTTCGAATTAGTACAATTCAATTCAATTGCTTATTATATGAAATAAACTAAAATTTTAAATAAAATTATTGTGAATAAAAACAAAATTCTTTGCCGAATTTATCAAAAAAAGGCACGTTTTAATATTTTGATTGTTCTCACAAGATAAGCACTTCTCGTGAATTTAAATATTGCTTCGAATATCGATTAAAATCAATTGAGGGGAAATACCGGCAAAAGTTGATAAAATAAAACTGTATTTGATGGGATATTTGTTATAAATTTGGCTTTTCCAAGTCGAAAATTTCAACGAAAAATGATAAACATCACGACCACAATTTATCAGTTTTCTTCAATTATTGCCTGCATTAATGGTCTACATTTAACCTCGTTTAGATTAGAACGGAAGTTATAAAATTAAGTGATAATTTCATAACTTTAGCATAGAATTAAAATATAATTAAAATATAATTCCATATCGAGATGAAAGATGAATTTTTTACCACTTCTGGTTTAAAATCATCATCCGACCACTGCTGTTCTGTTCTTCTGTTTACTTAGGTTAGGCGTAGTGGTCCCTCCAGTACGAGTGGAGGCCAAATTTGCGCTTTGACGCGCCGTTTTGTTGCCACCACTCGTGTACCTAAGACCGGTTCTACACGTTCAATTTTCCGTTCAAGTTTGCGATGTTCAACACTTCCTTCTTTTTCGCTCGTATGCAAAATTAGAAGAGTCATTTTCTTGAGCATAGAATGAATGGAAAGCAAGAAAAAGTTGAACAGAAATTTCTATTCAACTTTTGATCTTGCTTTCAAATTTTTTATTAGTGTATATGCGAAGGAGTATAGGTATAAACCAAAGCCTTCTACATTTACAAGCCATGCCCCAGGTATGTGCATGTATGTGTATGAAGTGCCAAAATTGTGGAATTAACATTGCCGAAGCCGTACGAAACAATTTTTTAACTTTGTTTTTGCACTTAAAAGTGGTAAAATAATGTATATTATCACTTTTTGGTGCACATGGATTATCAGTGATTAGTGCTTTAGTGATTTAATAAAAAAAATTAAAAGGAAGTGAATGGTTAAGTGTATTTTTCGAGTGTTAATTGATTAGGTGACCGTTTTTGTTTACATTCGCGTTGGTTTTTTCGTGTTAATTTAGGGAAAAAATGTTGAATTTGTGTAGTAATATAATAAAAAGTGCTTTTTAAGTGATTAAAGATTATTATAGAATAGTTATTAAAAACATAAGTGCAGAAAAATGTGAAGGAAAAGTGAAAAAGTTATTGTTATTCATGTTGTGTGGTAGTACTTGCACTTATGTTTTTAATAACTCTTCTATAACAATTTTTAACTACTTTAAATTCACTTTTAATTCCATTACTACACAAATTCAACATTTTTTCCCTAAATTAACACGAAAAAACCACCGCGAATGTAAACAAAAACGTCACCTAATCAATTAACACTCTTAAAATACACTTAACCACTCAATTTTTTTAATTTATAAACTCAGATCACTAAATAACTTATCACTGATAATCCGTGTGCAGTAAAAAGTGATAAAATACAATATTTTACCACTTTTTATTGCAAAAACTAAGTTAAAAAATTGCTTTTCTCACAGCTAAATTGAAGTCCATTCTGTCAGATAAATTGAAGTCCCATTTTCTTTGAATGTGAGTGTGAGATTTCGTTGTGCATGGCTTGTAAATGTAGAAGGCTTTGGTATAAACGCATAGCTGTGGCAGCCAAACAATATCTTCTTCTTCACATCTGTTAAGATCACGCATATATGTAGTTAGTCTTAAGAAAAAACAAAATCTAATCTATATAAATTATCTCAAAACATCTAAATTTACTCAATCAAATTTTTCCCACAATAGAATCTAATTTCATTGCAGTAAAAATTTGATTTCTCAAAATACAGTAAAAATATTTGTTACTTTGCATTTTTTCTCTTATCAGTCAGACATACTTATCGTATTACATTAGAACGTAAGAATTTATTTGTTGAGCTTGCATTCAAGTTTTCCTTAAAGAAAAATATTTTTTCTATTTTAATGAGACAAAAAATATGTTAGCAAGGCACTATATAAACCGAAATTATATTAATAGAGAACAGTTGATTTTCAACTAGGAAAAGAGGTGTTTTAAGTGAACTTTTACTCAAAACAAATCTACCCTTTTGTGTGCACTAGTATTGAACTAGGGCACTACTCACCAAACGCATAGGTTTGTACCTAGGCAACGTTACCCAGTAGTAGCGCATAGGTTTGCACCTAGGCGGCTTCTACCAACAATTCAAAATACAAGCGGGGAGAAAAAGCTTCCCTCGCTCTACAAAAACAACATCAATCACATTTGATATAAATTTGACATAAATGCATAAAATTCACATCAAGCACATTTTATATAAATTTGACATTAGTGTAGACACAACTTCGCTTCAACTCTAGTGTCTACACCAGCTCTTCAATTCAAGACCAAATTTCTAGCTAAAACAAGTATTGAACATCGCAAAATTGAACAGAAAATTGAACGTATAGAACCGGTCTAAGGTTCATTGCTGGTACCATATACATCAGCTCGGAGTTGGAGAAAGGTCTCCTCGTCCTCGTACCTCGTCTAGCACAAAAGCTTCGGCTTCTCAATCAGCAACAGTGCCCGAGGCTTCGGGTTTGGGGGCTGCAGCCTCAAAGTAATCGAGGAAAAGCTACTTCCCAAATTCAAAAGGATCAGTATCTGGAACGAGTGCTCCGCAGGAAGGAAATCCATAACCAACCGATTGAGGTGACATTTTGGCATGTGATGGGTAGGAAGGTGGACTAGAATGGTCAAACTCTTGCCGAAAGCATTGACGAGGTCGCTGATACAGCTAAAAGAACAGGGCATGTACCTTTTTTCATGACGTTCATGTCCAGAGCGGTACATGCTACGCGTCCTACTTATTGTCTGGACATTCCGGGCAGAACGGTGAATCGTCCAACCTGAAGCGGTGAAGGTATGCCCTATAACCTCCATGGCTGCGCGCCAGAGTCCGTCGCATTTCGTTGGACTCCCCTATTGCATATTCTGCAGGGTGGTACAACTTCTTGCCCTCCAAGGCAAGAATGTCACCGGGGGTCATTCCTGCTATCACGCATGCTGCTTCGTCGGACATGCACAGTATGCTCGAAGAGCACTTAACCTTCTTTCCTATTCCGCTTCTTCCAATGCCGCTGCACTTATTGGCGCTGCATATAATAGGACCGAATTATCCACTCTTGTGACGAGGAGGCATCGGCTTGGCTTTGGACCCCTATATTAGGCAGTATCCTCGCGAGTGCTGCGCTGATGGCGGAAGCTTTTTCCACCGTGCCCGCCAAGTGCACCCCGAAGTCGAGTCTTCGGTAAATCGTCACTCCGGAATACCTAAGTGGGGGCTGGCGGCGGATGACTTTGTCACCTATCTTCACTGCTTTCAAGCATTTTCCAGCCACGTTTTTATCTCCGCTTCGTTCGCGAATATCTCGATTTCGTTAAGTCGCTTTCCTACTACAGCGACGGGTTCTTGCGGGAGGCATATCGCCAGTACTTCATCATACTTGATGATCCACAGGAGATGGCCTAGTGCGGAGCCGCAGCTCCCTTACTCCCTCGTTTGACTCGTAGTGTAGTGACCTACCTACAAAGAATTTTATCACAATGCGCACTAGATACTTCGGTGTATCCAGCTTTATCAACCTCTCGATGATCTTGCTCCACCTCACGGTGTTGAAAGCGTCGAGGGTAAACAAAGCGCAACTTTTATTCATGTTCATCGCATTCATCGGTCCAGAACCAGCTTGCTTAAAATGGCCCTTGCCAATCGGATTTTGATGAAACATATCGAACTCGGAAGGTCTGCGCCTGGCTAAGATTAATGAATACTATAGATGGAGTGTAATCGGTGGCTGTGAAGCCAAGCGGGGGTTTTACAAAGAGGGTCCACTTTCTTCTCCTGTGCTTGACGTGTCGGTTTTCTTTCAATAATTTGTTGATAAAATGAAAATAATTAGTTTTCTTTGTTTTTTCTAAAAGTTTTATCAGGTTTGATCCACTAGATTTCGACTAGAATATTTGAAATGTGGAGCATACCATGATGGCCGACAAGGCCTTCCCCTTGCGTCTCATGGCTTCACGCTTGATGTCTAATTTCTCACTTTACACTAGCTCTAAATATATAAGTTTAGTTACTCTGAAGTGCCTGAACTGGCCAACTCTTAGCGGTGGTTTGATTACCGGACACAGACACTGGGCCCTAAATTACCACTTATGGAGGATCGGAGGGGCGGAGGCCCCTCATAGTTTTGCCTTAAGGAAAATGGGTCTACCATTCAAAGTAGCGACGTTCATGAATTTAAAAAAAGGGAAAGTTAAAATAAAACAATCACAAAACTTCCTTTAAATATAAAAAACTTTTATTAAACTTTTTACTTTACTCTTTATATGGAAAAGAAAATAAGGTTTAAATAAATTTTAAGACAACTACGACTGGAGACACGAATTTATCGGACGCGAAAAGTAGACTGGATTCAAATTAATAAGAGCCCAGTCACTTTATACAAAAAAAGGGCCAAACCTCTAAAAAAATACAACTAGAGATTTTACAGCGGGATTCTCTTTATTTTGGGGTCACAAATAATTTCCCAAAAGTCCATAAAGCCAACTGACCGGCCACTCGAGTTACGGAGGGTCAAAGGTCACGCAAATCAGTTTTTCTCAAATGTATCTTAAATTATCGGTCTTTCGTAAATTTTGGCTAAGTAAAATTTGTTGGTGAGATAAATCTGCATAAAAATGTCGTATACCAAATTTACGTAGAGCCAATGGTTTTCGAGATATGGGGCTGAGAAAACTCGTGCATCGAATGCAGTGCATCGTTTCCGCACCACCTGTAAAAAATACATATGTAAAAAATATATACCACTAGTGCTTTATTTCGGAAAGGAAAAATAAACGCATTTAAAAGATTTCAAAAAAGACCAGATTTACAGGAAGCATTGGTGGCATTCAAAAAAGAAAACTGCTCGAGAAATTTGCCAATAACTACTTTCATTCCTCCTGCACCAGATGAGCTTCTCAATTCTGTTTTCTGCAATTGCACAAAAGGTTGTGGCATCCATTGTGGATGCAGAAAAGTGGGATTACCATGTTCTGTGGTGTGTGGCTCTTGTCGGTCAATTCGATGTCCGAGGATACAACCATTGAACCTGAGTTCAGCGATGATGACGCCGACCTCATCTCATTACTTTCCGCTGAGATGATTGTTGATGAAGATGACAATATGGAAGAAGTGGAAATAGAAGAGACAAACGGAGACGCAGAAGAAGAACTCAGCGAAAACGAGCAACAATAAACAAAATTATATCATAACTTGTAACCCATGGACTAGGCCTACTGGGGATACCATGTAAAAAAACGCGCTTTGCATTCTACGTCAAATGTGGTGTGGAAACGAATGCATTGCAATGCACGAGTTTTCTCAGCCCCAGATCTCGAAAACCATTGGCTCTACGTAAATTTGGTATACGACATTTTTATGCAGATTTATCTCACCAACAAATGTTACTAAGCCACAATTTACGTAAAACCGATAATTTACGAAATATTTGAGAAAAACTGATTTGCGTGACCTTTGACCCTCCGTAACTCGAGTGGCCGGTCAGTTGGCTTAATGGACTTTTGGGAAATTATTTGTGACCCCAAAATAAAGAGAATCCCGCTGTAAAATCTCTAGTTGTATTTTTTGGAGGTTCATGTATAAAGTGACTGGGCTATAATTAGTTGCTTAAGGCACAAACATTTTACAGACACGTTGTAGTGCAACGTACTGGGAAGACCTCCGAAGAGATCACTTCCAAGAACTTGAAAATGAAATCTAATATGTCGCGACAACGGAGATGCAAGAATAATCGAATTGGTAACGCGAGCAAAATTATATGATAAAAAGGGATTTTCTTGGAAGGAGAAAAATATTATTAACGGGCGCAACATAGTTGCGCGTGTTAATGATATTTTTCTTTAAAACATGTTATGACTAGGGCTTGTTTCAGCCGATTCTATAACTTCTACCCTTTATGTTCTCTGTGAGTGTTTGAGGGTCATTACCCCCCCCCCCCCAAAAGCGCTCGCTGTTTAAAAAACAAAATTGACCCAACTAAAAAAACAAAAACAAAAAATAACCAAACAACCAAAACCGACCCAACTTTTTCGCAAATTAAAAAAACGACCTTAAAAAATGACCTTCAAGGTCAGATTGATCTATACTTTTTCTATATGCAAAATTTTAAAGGCTACAAAATTTAAAGAACCATTAAAATTTTAAAAATCGATTTAACTTAGTTTTGCTGTTCTGGAGAAAGATCCTTTTCTACTCTGAAAAGAGTGAAAACCTATTTGCGTGCAAGTATGGGCCAAGACAATCTCAACTTGCATTATTGTCTATCGGAGCAAAATTGGTGCAAAAAATTGATTATAAAGATATAATTGATGTTTTCGCCCTAGCTTAAGCAAGAAAAAAGCTTATTTGTAATGTTATATGTAAGTCCAGCACACCAAAAAGTTTAAAAAACTCCCGAAAAAAGCAATGTCAATGTTAACTTTCATAATAAATTCGGCGATTACACTAAGGTATGTAGATATCTAATGTTGGGAAAATAGCGGAAATTATTATGATACCAAATCCAGGGAAGCCTACAAATGAAAGAAAATCTTGCAGACCAATTTCTTTACTACCAACAATGACAAAACTTCCTATATCCTATAATAGCAAATAGAGAGTCGATTCGCAATAACCAATTTGGATTTAGAACAAATAACTCAACTATGGATCAATTACATCGAATAACAGATAGCATCGAAAAAGCGCTAGAAGAGAAGAGGATATCCTCCGCAATATTCCTAGATGTAGCTCAATCATTTGATAAGGTATGGTATGAAGGCAGTCAGGTGTTTTCCAGACAGTATGTAGACATACTCTCATCGTATATAAAAAAAAAGAAAATTTAGAATAAAACAAGACGAGGAGTATTCCACATTAGAGAAACGAAAGGTAATATGGGGCCTATACTATACCCCACATACATACCCCACGTACATACCCCAAATGGAAAATACATTTGTAGCTACATTTGCAGACGATACTGCGATAATGGCAGTAGGATGGGATCAAATATTGATCAGGCTAGAAGAAAACTACTAAGCGCATGTGATAAATTATACTTGACGACAAAAAATTGAAATATTAAACTAAATTAGTTGAAATGAGTGCATGTAAACTTAACTAATAAGGGGACATCCATAAATTACGTGAGGTGATTTTGGCGATTTTTCGACCCCCCCTCCCCCCTTGGTGAGATGTCGTGAGATTTGGCTCGACCCCCTCCCCCCCCCCTAAATCTCACGTGAGATTTTTAAAATTTTAAAAAAAATGTAGGATTTACACTATTATGCGTATTTTTAGTGTAAATACCTTAATCTGTGCTTGATTGCATTTAGAAATCATAATTTGTGTTGAAGAACAGTACCACAAAATCATAACAGCACCAACTCGGCATGCACCCAATATAAACTACAATACCTGTGGATTACCATTTAGCAGGTGATTCTGCCTACCCTTTGGAAACCAACCTCAGGGTGCCTTACAGGGATAATGATTTCTTAACAAGAGAACAGAAAACTCGTGTATTTGTAGAGCAAGCATATGGAATATAAAAAAAATTTAGAATTTTACAATATATTGACATACGAAGGTTGGCTTTGGCATCCACTGATTCGTTTTTAGAGAGTAACGACTTGACTGTTTGAATAGTAATGGTAGAGCCATTTATGACTATGGAGATATACAAACTTCGGAGCATTCTTCTATATATGTCATCGTTAGGTAAAAAACCTGTGACTGAAAGACCCAGGGGGGTTATCCTGCAATCCGATTCGAAAGTCATGAAATTCGGAAATAAGAAAATGGTATCCTCCACCAATGCGAATTCGTCCGCCTATTATCGGATTTCAGTCCGCGAGTAAAGCCATTGCCGCATGCGCTGCATTTATTTGTTTGTTTTAAAATATTCTAAAAACTCTTTAAATATTCTTGAAACAATTTATTGTTCCCATCAAAATGTCAAATTTGGTTGGCTGAACATAATTTCTTTTCCAAGACTTATCAGGCATCGCTACAAGTTTCCGTTTGCTTCCTACTTTCGTATCGTCTTAGAAAAGCGGAGTCTGAAGTCACAGCCAGCTTTTCAAATTGACGTTTGAGCCGCCTGTACATCAGGATACAGATTCAAGAAGTGCGGATCTGTTAGACTTCCATTCTTCACAACTCTCGATAATGATAACAAAAGGTTTTCAAAATCTATCTTGGCCTCTAGTAGGTATGTCAGAGCAGATGGTCGTCGATTCAAAATTCGAGTCCTGTAAGATGCTTAGATAACTAATTATGTCGCCTGGTGCAAATGTCTGCTTTTTGTAGTGACAATGCACCGCAGATAGCATGTGTTCTAATTGATGTGAGCCGATTCTTAATATAATCTCTATGATTGCAGTAGGATTGGGTACATTATGCACTTGAGATTCTTAGGAGCGCATTAGGTTCCAGGTTTTCAATTGGGCTTCTAGGCCTTTCTGTTTTGTTTAAGCTTAGACCCCCACACTAGTTCATCGTAGGGTCGCAATCTGTCCAAAAATGGTGGTATAAGTCAATGCATACATTACTTTCGCAGTTTTTCCCAGACCATTGTATAAAAAGATAAGAATTTTTTATCACGTCTTCATTCCCAGATATTTAAATTATTTTCTTTACTTTTTTTGGATGTTCCAGTTGGATGGTAATTGAAACAGTGAACAAATACAGTGTAAACGGCAGTGCAAAATTTTTATACCCAATTGCTATTGGAGTCGAAATATAGTAATAGTATCACGTATACTTTTGATTCATTATTCCTTCTCTATTTGCAATATGTTTTGATAAAACCTTTCACCATGTTCATCTGATACTGCACCAAGATTTTCGTGAATGAAATCTAAGTGCGGGTCCGAAAAGACGATTTTAAAGATTTTCTCATTTACAGATATTGCACTTAAAATTGAAAAAAACAAAAAGGTATTAAGAAATATTGCAAAAAAATTACAGAAAAAGAAGGGCTAAAACCCCCTAAAAAGTGGACTTCTCGGAGTAGAAAATCGGTAGATAAGACTTTATAACCCCTTATTAAAAAGCATAAAAAGAAGCGCTCTGCCAATTTTCAGCCTGTACCTAATTATTTCCGCTATATTGCTTTTTTCGGCTTAATTTACCTGTACTATTAATTTAACCCAGTTTTCTCGCGATTTTACACTGTTTCTTGCGGAAAAAAATTACGTGAGATTTGCGGAGACCCTCCCCCTCCCCCACGTGAGATTTGGTGAGATTCGGCTCGACCCCTCCCCCCCCTAAACACCTCACGTAATTTATGGACGCCCCCTAAACAATCTAGTCCAGTAGAAATAGGGTTCGAACAACAAAAAAATTCGTTACAGCAATCTGACAGCGGGATATTGTCGAACAAGCTCTTGTAAAAGAGGGAAAAATAAATCGAACCGGCAGCTGCGAACCGGGGTGGAATAGGGGGGGTTTTTAGCGGTTGACCACAGTTTTGTGAGAATTTGTAGTTAAATTGATGACAGTTGGTTTTTTTTGTTGTTGTTTTGTGGGTTTTAAACAAGAAAGAGTATGGAAAATGTTGTGCTTCAAATTTATGGGAGTGATTTTGATGAGAAATTTATTATAATTGAAAATAAATATGATTATTTTTAATTCTTCTTCTTTAACGGCTCTACAACCGAGATCCGGTCCTGGCCTCTCGCAACTGTTCTCTCCACCGGTCCCGATTCTGAGCCGATGTCATCCAATTTGGCATCCCTATGCTCTGAGCGTCCTGGTCTACGCCATCCTTCCAGCCGAGGTTGGGTCTCCCTCGCTGTCGCATCCCATAAGTCTTACCGCAGAGAACTTTCCGAGCAGGCTCATCTTCACTCATACGAGCTAGATGTCCTGCCCACCGGAGTCTACCGAGCTTTATTTTCCTCACAACATCTATGTCGCGATAGCGCTCGTAGATCTCGTCATTGTAGAGTCTCCGGAATCGTCCTTCCTCACATACGGGGCCAACAATCCTCCGAAGTATTTTCCTCTCGAACACCCCCAAGATGTTAGAGTGCTTTTTGCTAAGCACCCACGTTTCGGATGCATACGTGAAGACCGGCAAGACCATCGTCTTATATAGTAAAAGTTTAGACGTTATGGTTAGATGCTTGGATTTGTAGAGCCTTGACAGGCTATAGTAGGCTTTGTTGGCTTTTAGCAGTCGTGCGCGTATTTCAGGTTCCATGCTATTGTCGGCTGCTACTATTGACCCAAGGTAGGTAAATGATTTTACCACATCAAACTCGTGTTCCTCTACCTTGATTGTGGGACCAATGTTAGGTGTTCTTGCAGACGAGGCCACCATGTACTTTGTTTTGCTTTCGTTGATGTGCAGTCCTAGATTTCCTGCCGCCCGCTCAATCTGGATGAAAGCTTCTTGTACAGCTGTTGATGTTCTTCCAATGATGTCAATGTCGTCTGCGTAAGCCAGTAATTGGGTGGACTTGTGGAGGATTGTTCCCCTTGATGTCACGCCCGAATCTCGGATCACTTTCTCCAACGCCAGGTTGAAAAGGAGGCAGGCCAGACCGTCCCCTTGTCGGAGTCCATTATAGATGTTGATTGGTCTGGACAGTATTCCGGATACCTTTACTTGGCTTGTCACATTGGTCATGGTCAACCTACATAGTCTTGTCAGCTTATTGGGAATGCCGAATTCTCTCATGGCTTTGTAGAGTTCTACTCTGGCTATGCTATCATAGGCGGCTTTAAAGTCTATGAAGAGGTGTTGGATTGAGTTTTGAAACTCTAGACATTTTTCCATAGCCTGCCTCAAAGTGAAAATCTGATCGGTTGTTGATTTTCCTGGGCTGAAGCCACACTGGTATTGGCCTATGATGTTTCTAGCGTATGGGGCCATCCTGTTTTGTAGGATGGCGGAAAATATCTTATACGCGGTACTCAACAACGTTATACCACGATAATTGCTGCACGTTGTGATATCTCCTTTTTTATGTACCGGGCAGAGGATGCCTTTTCTCCAGTCTTCTGGCATCGCTTCCTGCTCCCATACTTGCACAATTAATTCATGAATCGCTTGGTGTAATGTAGGCCCTCCATATTTAACCAGCTCCGCAGGGATGCCGTCTGCACCCGAGGCCTTGTTCTTTTTGAGCCTGGTGATGGCACTGCTAACTTCTGCTAAGCTTGGTGGTGACAGCATAGCATTATCGTCAGATATTGGTGGAGCCTCCAAATCCTCCGTTAGCTCGCCATTTAGCAATTCATGAAAGTGCTCTTCCCATCGCTCCAAGATGCCTTGAGGATCGGTGATCAGATTCCCTTCTTTGTCCTTGCAGTATGTGCAACGAGGTGTGAATTGCGTCATACCGCGTACTCTTCGGTAGAACTCCCGCGCCAGGTGCGGCCGTCGCTCTCTCTACCGTTCTAGTTCACAAACGAGATTTGTCGCCCAGGCTTCCTTTTTTCGTTTGTAAATTCTCTTTTCTTCTTTTCTGAGCTCTTTATATTTCTCTTCGCGTGCTCGTGTTCTCTGAGACTGCTGCATTGCTCGATACGCAGCATTCTTACGTTCAGTTGCCAGCTTGCATTCATTATCGAACCAGTCGTTCCGATCTCTACGACTTCTGCCTAAGATGGAATCAGCAGTACTAATGACAGTATTTTTAAGGCGGGTCCAGCTCTCGTCGACGCCCGGCATCTCATCCCCAGGACTTGCTCTTCTGAGTGCGAGTTCTAACGCCTGACCGTAGCTGTTTCTGGTCATTTCGTGGCGGAATGCAGCTGTGTTGATTCGAGCCTGATCAGCGGATACAAAGCTTTTCAGCGTTGTAATGCGCTCTCGGAGCACCATACCAACAAGATAGTGATCTGAGTCGAAGTTGGCACCTCGGTACGTTCGTACCGTCATCAGACCCGAAAGGTGGCGGCGGTCTATCAACACATGGTCTATTTGATTGCGAGTTGCCCCATCAGGAGATATCCAGGTGGCTTTATGGATATCTTTACGCGCAAATCTGGTACTTGCAACGACCAAGTTCTTACTTGCTGCCATCTCTATAACTCGCTGCCCATTGTCATTAGTGTTCTCATGCAAGCTGTGGATGCCGACATATTGCCTGTATACGGGCTCCCGGCTTACTTTGGCGTTCAGGTCTCCCAATATGATTTTTACATCATATCTGGGGCAGGCATTAAGTTCCCGTTCAACTACTTCGAAGAATTCTTCTTTTTCATCGTCCGGGGACTCTTCTGTAGGTGCGTGAACGTTTATGAGGCTGATG
The DNA here is from genome assembly GCA_963855945.1 of Thereva nobilitata. Taxonomy (NCBI): domain Eukaryota; kingdom Metazoa; phylum Arthropoda; class Insecta; order Diptera; family Therevidae; genus Thereva; species Thereva nobilitata. The sequence goes on from OY979696.1 coordinate 130,620,910, forward strand.
TTCTTAAATTTGCCTCGCACACGAAGGGTACATAGCCTTTCGTTTATTGCTTTAAAGCCGATAATGGTAGGCTTCATCCTTTTGCTGACCATAAAACCTACCCCGAGCACATGGTGTTTCGTATGACAGCTGTAATATACGTCATAATCAGGTTTTTGCAAAACACCATTCCCTGTCCATCGCATCTCCTGAATGGCGGTAATGTCAGCTTTATATGTTGACAGGGTATCGGCCAGGTGTTGTGTAGCTCGAGTTCTGTACAGAGTTCGTACGTTCCATGAGAAAATTCTTAAATCATTTTGCCTTTTTCGTTGCCGTGGTCGTCGTCGTTTTTTCCAGTATCCGAGGCATGTTGCTCGTTCCGTAATGTTTGTTTTGTTTTTTACGGGTGAGGTTATTAGCCTCACGCCAACCTTACTTGGAAGGGACTAGCCCGATCATGTTAGCCTACCCTCTCTCATAGGATAGTTACCAGTGGCCACCGCTAGGAGGTTATGATTGCACTTCCACCAGTCCGGAATAGTTACGGCACGTGCATGTTATGCTACATGTTATTCCCCCTATTCCGCTGATGACTGACCACCTTATTTTTAATTAGCAAAGATTAATAGCCAAGTTTGAATAGTCAATGAATCATATTAATGCATTTTAATAATTTTAAACTTGTGGAAACTTTCCGTATACACAAACCATTATACGTTTGACGAAAGTGCGTTTCTTATGTGCATTATATACTGAATTTCCATGAGAGTTCAACCAGAGTTGAACCCGAGTTATACGTCATGGAAACAGACACAATTAAGAGTTTTCGTTAAAGATTTTCAACTCTGCTCAACTCAACGAAAATAGGTAGGTTGAACTGAGTTCACGCACACAACTAAAAACGGGACACTGGCAAAGCTACAAAAACTGGAAATGTCGCGCACTTTATAATTAATAAATACTTTTAAACGAAAATCTATAATAAAATTAATTAAAGGAAAAAAATGGAGGAAGACGTAAGGCAGAAATGGAAACGCATAGAGTTAAGTCGTTGAGTTGAAGTGTCATTTCAACTCAACCACAACTCAACTCAACTCCGATGGAAACTCGGTAATAGTTGGGCCTTAAAGCCTAGTACGGAAATTCCGTTCGCACGGAAATCCGTTCAGCATTTTTGGTAAATATTTCTGACTGGCTAGAACTGACTGTTAAAAATCACATATAAAACCACGAACTGACGGCAATAGCTGTTTTTTATTCGTCCTGTCAAAATTACCTAACACACAACACGGAATAATTGTCTAAAGCCTAGTATGGAGTTCGAACGGAATTCCGTTCCCCATATAAAATACACGTAAAAAGATGCACGGAATTCCGTTCACCGAATTTTTCCGTGCCCTTTTTGTTTTATGAGTACGCAGTTCGAAAGGAAAACTATTGGTAATATTTAGCTTGTGCAATTCTCTAACAGGTGGCTTGTAGGGAATTGGAGACTTTTTTCCGTTCATGTTGGAACGGAATAAATGTTAGACAATTATTCTGTGTTGTGTGTTAGGTAATTTTGACAGAACGACTGAAAAACAGCTATTGCCGTCAGTTCGTGGATTTATATGTGGATTTTTAACAGTCAGCTGTTCGCTTTTTCTCAACTGTTAGCTTTTCTCCACGGTATTCTACACGCAATTTTTCCGTGTAGAAATATTTACCAAAAATGCTGAACGGAATTCCGTGCGAACTCCATACTAGGCTTAAGACAGTATTTGCATGTTGCACGGAACTAGTTGATCTTAGTAGTATTTTTATAAATCAAAATTGTATAAAAAATAATACGTCATGAAAAAATCGAAGCATTTCACTGCGGGTCTCAGCTAATAAATATTATAAGCATGCAATTTGTAAATCGGGTAAAAAAAATTAAATATTTTTTTAAACATGCTTAAAACACCAAATTGAAAAAAATTATACATTCAAGTCCTCTTCATGAATTTTTTCAATTTTCCGGTCATTTTTTCCATTGCAGTATACCGTTTTTTTACCATTTATCGAAAGTAGACGTAACTACGAGTAAGTGAGCCAAAACAAAACTCTGTAGGAAGCGTAGTTTTAAGAGGAATCGCAGTTAAAAATGTCGCTTTTTTTTAAAAAAAAATTTAAATTAAGAGCAACCTCTAAATATTTCCGTCTGAAAAAATTACTGCCTTTTTGCAACACTAGAAGGTATCTTTTGACAAAGTTTCAGCTTCATAGATTTTTATTTGTCAAAGATAAAAATTAAAAACCGAAAAACCGGTTTTCCGCCATTTTTTCGGAAAATTTTGAGGTTAGGGTAAAAATGGTACACACAAAAGTTGTAGATCTTTTTATTTCCTACAACTTTCACATGTAACTTTTTTCGATAGGATGCACTAAACTAAACTAGCCAGAAACGGCGAAAAACTGTGGTCAACCCCTAAAAACCCCCCTATTCCACCCCGGAAAGCAGCTGCCGGTTCGATTTATTTTTCCATCTTTTACAAGAGCTTGTTCGACAATACCCCGCTGTCAGATTGCTGTAACGAATTATTTTCTTTTTTTCTCATTTTTATGCCTATTTCTACTGGACTAATAAGAAAATTCATCAACTATAAACTTAAAAAGGAAACATGGCCAAATATTTGGGAATTGCAATAGATATCAAGTTAAGGTGGAAAGATTACGTCAAAAATAAAAAAAATGAACTAGAGATAAAATATAGGGATATATTTTGGCTCTTATCTAAATAATCTCAATTGCCGATACAAAATAAGATTCTGTTGTATAATCAAATTATCAAGCGATCTGGCTGTACGCGGCGTAGAAATATGGTGATGTACCAAAAAGGCCCATTTACAAAAAATTCAAGCGTTCCAAAATTTAGAATACGGTAAGTGATCCCGGGTCTGTTCAAGATTTCTGCTATAGCAGCTATTAGCTGCTTTTTTATGCTTTTCGTTGTTCAAAACAGAATAAAAGCTGCTACAAAAGCTGCTTTTTCTGTGTTCAAAATTTGAAAAAAGCTGCTCATGTAGCTGCTTTTTGTTGCTCGCAGTATCGAGTGTAGCAAGAAAGCAGCTATTTTAAAACTTATATGTGTGCGTAACTGTCATTCGGAAATAATTAAAATGACTGGGTTCAAATGGTGTTTTGTTTGGGCTAATAATTAATAATAAATTACGGTATTAATTAAATGTGATCCAAGTGCTAAATATTTCTTTATTTATCAAAGGAATGGACATCATGATGATACACTCATACATATGTTTCACTAAAAGCAGCTTTTTTGTGTCCAAGATATCATAGCAGCTTCTTGCTGCTTTGGAGAGTTTGACAGGTTGAAAATAACTGCTACCAAAGCAGCTATAGCAGGAAATCTTTAACAGACCCCCCGTGTATGTGGCAATAACGACTTGCACAGAAGTCTAAAAATCCTTCCAACTGTAGATGAAGTCAAAGGTACGCGACAAAGCATAAAGGCCATTTTACATACCGAACGCAAAGTGGAAACACAGCTCTGGAGCTCTTTTATCCATAGAAATTTGTATGTTTCGCTCTCTGTTGCAAGAAAGTTTCCACTTTGCGTTTTGGATGTGAATGAGTTTAAGCTCGATTCCTAGACATGTTAAGGTTGTAGCCCGCCAGCTGATATATTCTCCTAGTTCCGATAGGAGGCTTGAAAGAATAAAGCCTCTTGAATTAGAGTGACATTTCTCCAGCGCTTCTACGGAAGAGCTCTAAACTTGAACGATCAACGATAGCATAAAATTAATGGTTGGTGCTTCTGACGAGTTTTAATCATTTAAAACAAGGTTGGTGTTTTAGTGGATTCAAGTCTCACACTCCTGTGTGTAAAAGCTCGCGTTTGCATACACTGCCTTTCGATGGTTTCACCATCCTTGTTTAATTTTTAGAATTTATTATTATATCTAAATTAGTAAAGCTTATAACAAAGTATTTTCAATATTCGTAAATTAGAGGTTTTACTATTACTACAAAGCAGAAAAAGCGCCCCATAGGACGAGGCCTAGAGCGCAGTCTAACTTAATTCCGCCATTACGTCTTCATCAAAAACATATTAGGACGCGTTTTCGTAGGGCACGTTTGTTTTTAATACACCAGAAAATTCGGTTAGTTTTGTTCGTTTTGTTAATTTTTGTTTTTGTTTTTTTAGGAGTCGACATTTTTTTCCATAACTTTTAATTCCGTGACCCTCCTCCCCACAACAAAATTCTAGATCCGCGCCTGACGTACGGAATCGTTTCGAGAGGCTCTCATAGCAGAAGCAAGCCTCAGGCCATGGCTAGCAGGTGTGCTGAGTTCGAGAATAATTCAAGCGGATTTGGGAACCGAGGCGGTGTCATCTCCCCTTTACTGTGGTTAGTAACGATGAAAAAGCGGACCTAAAGTAGTAGGATACGCAGATGACCTAGTGATTATGGTGTCCGGAATGTTTCCTACAGTGATTAGTAAAATCATGCCTAAATAAAGTTGGCAGCTGGGCAGCAGGCTGCGGTGTGGCAGTCAATCCGGGAAAAACTGAGTTGATGCTTTTTACAGAGAAAACGAAAATTCCCACCCTCAACCTGCCCAGGTTGGAGAGGCATACTCTCACCTTATCCTCCAGTGTGAAATTTCTGCGTCTAATATTAGATCCTAAACTCAACTGGAAGACGAACATCGACGAAAGGGTAAAGAAAGCCTGTATAGCTTTCGACGCCTGTAAAAAGACTTTTGGCGAAAGATGGGGTCTTAGGCCAAAGATGGTCCGGTGAATGTACACAGCTGTGGTACGCCCAATTCTCACGTACGGGTCGCTAGTATCGTGGCTGAGCAGGACCAACAACGTCATAAAGTTGGGAAAGGTCCAGAGAACGGCAACAGTAGGGGCAACAAGGGCCATGAGGTTATGCCCCACGAAAGCTCTCGAGGTTCTCTTGCCCCTACTCCCCCGACCTTCACATCAAACATCTAGCCTCTTGCAGTGCCCTCAGACTGAGGGAATCCGGAGCCTGGGACTCAAAACCTTACGGACATAGCAATATTTTGAATCTGCTATCGGAGAGTATGGTCGCTACAACCACAGACTACCTTCCCCTAATTGATCTTTAGGAAGGATTTCTCCGTGGAACTACCCTCAAGAAGAGAGTGGAGAAACGGAGACGTCCTGCGAAAGTTCGATGTACGAATATTCACCGACGGCTCCAAGATGTCAGAGGGCATCGGAGCAGGGGTTTATCTAAAGACCACTAACAGTTCACTGTCCTGGCACCTGTCGGTGTATGCTAGTGTCCTTCAAGCTGAAGTGCTGGCGATCCTGAAGGCCTGCCAGACAATGAACTCAGAACCTACACAAGGATGTAGTATTGGAATTTTCATATACAGCCAAGCCTAAAAAAGCTTTGAATTCAGTAATGATGCAATCGAAGTTAGCGGAGCGATGCATAGCTGAGCTAGATAGGCTAAGTAGAAAGCACAACGTGACTCTCGTCTGGGTTCGCGGTCATAGGAACATTGAGGGGGAACGAGAAAGCCGACTACCTAGCCAAGCAAGGAGTCTCTCTCCGGGGCCCGAAGACCGCGATGATCAGCAGCCCAATAGGTGGAGTGAAAAACGCTGTTTTTTACTACTACCTGCTGCTAGTCAGCCAAAAGTGGAGAGCACTGGAGACCTGCACTATCTTTAGGGCGACTTGGCCGAAGTGTAACAAAGAAAAAACAATGGGCCTCTTAAACAGACCCCGACGAGATATTGCCAAAATCACGGCAATCATCATGAGACATTGGCCCATAGGAGACCACGCTGCCAAGTTGGGCATCCCATTCAACGTCTGTTGTCGTAGCTGCGGGGAGGCGAACCAGAAAGAAACACTTGTTCACTTCCTGTGTAAGTGCCCGGCTTTAACTAAAGCCAGGCAGCGCACACTAGGCAGTTACGTTTTGGAAGACTTAAAAGAGATTTCCAGACTGGAGATCAGATCACTGTTAAGCTTCCTAAATTCCACAGGATGGCTTTAGGCATCCGTCACACCCGACCAAACAACCACTCAACATAAGATACACGAGTTGTGGCAACAAAACGGCGCGCCAAGCGCTAGTTGGGCCTCCGGCGCTGGAGGCAGCCCTTCACCTACCTACCTAGGGGTGTAGTACAATATGCCAAGGTAGTGGCCGCGGTACCTTTGAACCCAGTACCTCACCAAAAGAAACAAAGGGGGCTTCCATAAATTACGTGAGCTGATTTTGGCGATTTTTCGACCCCCCTCCCCCTTGGTGAGATGTCGTGAGATTTGGCTCGACCCCCTACCTCCCCCCTCAATCTCACGTGAAATTTTTAAAATCTTAAAAAATGTATAGTATTTACACTATTATGCGTATTTGTAGTGTAAATACGTTAATCTGTGCTTGATTGCGTTAGATTTATTTAAAAAAATATAATTTGTGTTGAAGAACAGTACCACAAAATCATCACAGTACCAACTCGGCATGCATCCAATATAAACTGCAATATCTGTGGATTACCATTTAGCAGGTGATTCTGCCTATCCTTTGGAAACCAATCTCATGGTACCTTACAGGTATAATTGTTTCTTAACAAGAGAATAGAAAAATTTCAATTATGGTTTGAGCTCAACTCGTGTATTTGTAGTGCGGAACGTGTGGAATTTAAAAAAAAATTTAGAATTTTACATTATATTGACATACCAAGGTTGGCTTTGGCATCCATCCGTTTGGCATTCTTCTATAGATGTCACCTTAGGGTAAAAAACCTGTGACTGAATGACCCAGGCCTTAGGCGCCCATTACACGATAGGTTTTGCTGTCAGTTTTTCCACAGTTTTGCCTACGACTGACGGAAAACCTAACGTCTAAGGTGTTGACTGACGCAATCCTCCGTATATTTTGATTTCCATTAATCATGACTGGTGGAATTGATTGCCGCTTGCATGAACGTGTAATGGCCGCCTTAGAAAGGCGAAGTCTGAAGTCACAGCCAGCTTGTCATATTGGCGTTTGAGCCGCCTGTACACCAGTATATAGATTCAAGAAACGCGGATCTCTCGATATTCATAACAAAAGGTTTTCAAAATCTATCTTGGCCTCTAGTATGTCAGAGCAGATGGTCGTCGATTTAAAATTCGAATTCTGTAAGATGCTTAATTATGTCGCCTGGTGTAAATGGGGCTTATTCTGAAAGTCGAATCACTCACATGACGCTTCTCGATTGGCTGACACCTCAATTTCGTAAAGGTATTCCCAGAGTGGAAACGCAGTTAACTCACTTCATTCCACTCTGGGAATGTCCCATGCAACTGGTGGTTGGCAATTTTGAATGAGAGATGTCTCTGAGTCGACTTGGGGAATACCATTCCTTGGGTGTCACATCACTTGCAATGTCACATGACTCTCAGAATAAGGCCCAATGTCTGCTTTTTGTAGTGACAATGCACCGCAGATAGCATGTGTTCTGACTGATGTGAAAAGAACCGATTCCTAATATAATCTCTATGATTGCAGAAGGGTTAGCTACGTTATGCACTTGAGATACTTAGGAGGGCATTAGATTCCAGGTTTTTCAAGTAGGCTTCTGGGCCTTTTTGTTTTGTTCCAGCTTAGGCGACCACACTAGTTCAGCGTAGGATCGCAATCTGTCTAAAAATGGTCGTATAAGTAAATGCATACGTTACATTCCCAGTTTTTCCCAGGCCATTGCATAAAATGATAAAAATTGTTCATCACGCCAAACACTCTTTATTCCCAGATACTTAAAATATGTATTTTCATTACTTTTTTGGGTGTTCCAGTTGGATGGTATTTGAAACAGTAAACAAATACAGTGTAAACGGCAGTGGCTAAATTTTTATACCCAATTGCTATTGAGCCGAAATATAGTAATAGTATCACGTATACTTTTTATGTAATGGATTCATTATTCCTTCTCTATGTGCAATATGTATTGATAAAACCTTTCACCATGTTCATCTGATGCTGCACCAAGATTTTAAAGATTTTCTCATTTAACAGATATTGCACTTAAAATTGAAGAAAACAACATGATATTAAGAAATATTCCAAAAAAATGCAGAAAAATCGAAAATACCCATTATGAGGGCTAAAACCCCCTAAAAAGTCGGCTCCCCGGGGTATAAAATCGCTAGACCCCTTATTAAAAACCCGAAAAGTAAACTATATGTCAATTTTCAGCCTGTACCTAATTATTTCCGCTATATCGCTTTTTTCGGCTTAATTTACCTGTACTATTAATTTAACTCAGTTTTCTCGCAATTTTACACTGCTTCTTGTGGAAAAAAAATTACGCGATATTTGCCGAAACCCTCCCCCTCCCCCACGTGAGATTTGGTGAGATTCGGCTCGACCGCCTCCCCCCCTAAACGCCTCACGTAATTTATGGATGTCCACAAATCGAAAAAGAAAAAAAAACTAGAGAGGTGCAAAAGTTACAACACAATCATGCAGTAGAGTTAACCCTTCTAATTCAGAAGGTACACTTCTTAGCTGGGCCAAGAAAAATTTACCTGCTCAGCACAAGTAGCACTGAGATAGGCTCAACTAAAGCATGCAACATATAAATTGAATATGCAATCCCGAGAAGGTCACACCTCGCACATTCCTACATGCGAGATGCGACCGGCCAGAGATTGCACATTCAATTAAAACAGAAAGAAATGCAATACACAAAGAAGCGTGCAAGAAAAGCCAGTCAAGTGAGATTAAAAAGACTCCTTTTAACCTTCACTCTGTGCATTGAAAATTTTCCGGCGTCTGTGCATAGGGGTCAATCAGACCCCATATAAATTTTGATATATTTTGTAAGGAAAACAAACAAAATCTTATTTTTATTTTTACTAATTATAATAGCATAGTTATAAATACTGTAAAATGAAATAAGCAAAATATAATTCGCGCTTAATACATAAAAATAACTAACGAAAATTCAGATTTAATACAAATTTCACGGTTTCTTTTCCTGTTTGACGTATTTAGTCTTCAGAAAAGGGATCTTTTACGAAACGTTTTTCCATTTATTTTGAACTTCTGATGGATATCTTTTTCAATTCGCCTGATTGGACTTCGTCTTTTTCGGTCGTGGATGGATGCCGAGCTTGATGTTGTCCATCCTTGCTCCCAGGCGCGGATCTAGAATTTTATTTTGGGGGGTCACGGTATTAAAAGTGGCGAAAAAAATTTCTAGTCCTAAGGGCCTATTTAGACGGTTCGCTCCCAGAAGCATTCCTCACGAACTTTGTGGATGAAGGAGGTAGTGGGGCAGTGCCGCGGCCGGCATATGTGCAGGATGTGCAACTGCACAGGGCCCCGTGATTTTGGGGCCCCGCTAGCGAGGCGAGCGAAAAATTATTTTGGAATAGAAATCATTTGAATTCATTATTTGCATTTTTACTTTATTGAGAATGGGCCATACAAATGAGTATGGGCCACAGAAATCAGCATAGGGGCTATTATTCTGTCGCGGGGACGGGTTTGTATGAAGAGAAACGTGCGAGCGAAGCGAGCGAAATTTTGTTTGGACTCTCCCCAAATCCCCCAAATTGTCTGGCCGTGGCACTGTAGTGGGGTTGATGAGAGGTACCACCCCACCTCTCCCTTCATCCACAAAGTTCGTGAGGAACGTTCCTGGGAGCGAAGCGTATAAACAGGCTTTTTAGGGACAAACACAAAATTAACAAAACGAACAAAACTAACCGAATTTTCTCGTGGATTAAAAACAAACATAGTCCGCTCAAATTAGACAAAAAATCGCTGCTTTTAGGAAATTTTTCCCACAACTATGAGACCGGTGCCAAGTGAAGTCTCTATTTTCTGGAGAACCTATGCATTTTGGTGAAAATGTCAAAGTTGGAGAGCATAAAATTACCTACAAATTTTACTTTTACAATTTTTCCCAAATCCGCATTTTTTCGCCGATGGAGGCCGTTTTGCGCCATTTTTAGATTTTGAGCCAAAATTATGCATTTGTATGAAAAATTAAATGAGATCAAAGTAGTAGTTGTAGTTTTTCAACGGCCTTTATTTGGACGCTTTGATTATCAACAGAAACTGAAAAAAGGCGCAAAACGAGCTCTACCGGCGAAACAATGTCGAATTCGAAAAAACCGTGAAGGCAAAATTTGCAGGAAATTTTATGCCTTATAACTTTGCTCTTTTGATATTGTGACCAAAATGCATAGTTTCTCTTAAAAATAGAGAAAAGGCGAAAAAACTAAAATTCACATATTTCTCAAAAACAACCCTTTTTTCGAACTGCGGGTTGTGAAAATCATGCTTAGACAACCCATATCCTTCACTTGGCACCGGTCTCATAGCTGTGGGAGAAATTTCTTTAATTGTCCCTAATTTGAGCGGCAGAAAACGTGCCCTAATGTGTTTTTGATGAAGACGCGCCCTTTCTTAAATCAAAATATATAGAAAGAGTATAGATCAATCTGTAGTGGACCTTGAAGGTCATTTTTTAAGTTGGGTCGGTTTTGGACGTTTGGTTATTTTTTGTTTTTGTTTTTTTAGTTGGATCAATTTTGTTTTTTAAACAGCGAGCGCTTTTGGGGGGGGGGGGGGGGTCATGACCCCCGTGACCCCCCCCCCCCTTAAATCCGCGCCTGCTTGCTCCTGGGGTAGTTGTCGGCGCTGTGATGTTTGCACCGTGCCTCTTCTTTGGTCCATGGAGGTCTTGAGGGAGGTTCTTTCAACTTCCCAAACCGTTTTAGGTCGGCAGCAGAGTTTACTTGGGCGAAGAAGTTCGCGAGAGTAGTCCTTATTTCTATTTTCCCAGTGATGGTTCACCTAAATAAGGTGTTTTGAGCTACTAAGGTTCTAACCGCGCCTTTATTTACGCCATCCGTGATGATTGTGGAGAAAATGTCTGATCTCAAGAGGATGCCTGCTTGTCCTGGCTTGTGGAACGTTGCATCCGCCAATTCGAGTCCTCTTAGATGGGCCCACTCTTTAATCGAGCATTCGATACTTGGTAATGGGTTCGTGATTTTGTTCAACACGAGTGCCTGTGCCTGAATAATCTTTGATTGTTGGTTTGGTGCCTTCAGCAGCAACGTGACCCTATTCGTGATTGCTCCGGCTGGCATTCTATCTAGTCCTGATACAGCAGTTTGTACCGATCCCCTTCTGAGTGGTAAAGACTACTGCTTCTCGTACAAACGTTGATTGCGATTCAGGATCGATGAGAGCCCTACATATCTGTTGTAGTCCTGATGGGGATACCACGATGAATAATGCAGTGCCCAGTAACACTTTTGGGGTTCATCAGGAGATACCTGAGAGAAATTGACTGTGTTTGTTCAGTGCTTCTTTATTTAAACATGGTGGATTCGAAGTGCCGATCCTGGTGTTGCATTGGTCTGATTCTCTGATAGATTTCTTCTCGACGTTGGACACACGATGGCTCGTTCCCAAACAATTGATGCGAAGCTCCTTTACCTTGACTGCCCTATAACTTCGATCCGTATTCCTTTGTAGATATTTGGCGCATTTCCTCATGAAGTGTAAATTTTTGAATAAACCACATATGTACATTGTTGTTGGATACGTGGAATATTCTAGTTCTTCATCTTCACCCTTTGAACTGCTCTCATAGTGTTCACTCTTGTTTGTTGGCTTGCTGACGGCCTCTAAGGTCCTGAACCTGGTCTCCAGAAATTCGCGTAATTCCGACCATGTTGGTATTCTCGTCTTGATTTTGCGCTCTGTGATGGCTCCGATAGTTCATGTGTTTCTGAAGGTAGTTTCTATACGAGTAAGTGAATCAGGATTGCATCCCAATTCTAGTAGCTGTAGCTGATGCTACATACAAAATGCTTTCAAAAAAATATGGGGTCAGCTGGACCCCAGTGCACCGAAATGCGTTTACTTTATTTCAAACCGTCGTGAGCAATTTATAAACAATAGTTTTTGATTCGGATTTTGTGTATTGTGTGTAAAAGATATTAGTTGAGGCAATCCTAGTTGGCGGTTTATTTTAGCTGCCGCAATTTTTTTTAAATCGCATTTTAAATAGACTGCGGTCAATTTGACCCCAATGCACAGAGTGAAGGTTAAGGACGTCCTTATAATGCTCACGCTAGAAACATCACAGGACAGCACAGCACGATACATCAAACACAAAAGCGCGCAAAAACAAAGAAAGAGTTGGACACGCAGGGAGTCACGCCACATTTAAAAGAGTCCTTTTAAGGACATCTTCACTAGTATGCATGCTAAAAACACTCCTATTATTGTTAACATTTAAAAGCATGCGATTAACCGGTTCGTATAACCCATAGTTGGTGTTAGATGAATTAATGTACAAGAGAGGTTGACCTCTCAGGTTGAAGTTATTCACTCTAAATGACGTACGGCCTCGTAAGAAGCCTGAGTCCACCTTGTCTTTCAATAACCGGTGAACGAATATAGTAGGGGAGCTGGCACTTGAAAAAATCGTGTCGTCCCAACCTTCTGCCGTTTGGTATATAAGCTTTTGAAGTAATTTTAAGCATTTTTTATAATATGACATTTTTGCGGGAAGTGGACCCATTTCGAGTTAGGGGTTTTGGGGGGTAAAAAGGGGGTTAAAATTGCAAAAAATTCTGCCGCTGCGTATGTAGGTTCTACTAGAGCTAAATAACCGTTAAATACTAGTGGCAGAAATTTTTGACTATTTGCTAGGGTGTGGGGAGAAAAATGGCAACTTCAGCTAGGGGTGGCTTGTCTGCCACTAGTATTTAACGGTTATTTAGCCCTAAAAGAACCTACATACGAAGCGGCAGAAATTTTTTTCAATTTTAACCCCCTTTCCCCCCCCCCCCCCAAAACCCCTAACTCGAAATGGGTCCACTTCCCGCAAAAATGTCATATTATAAAAAATGCTTAAAATTACTTCAAAAGCTTATATACCAAACGGCAGAAGGTTGGGACGACACGATTTTTTCAAGTGCCAGCTCCCCTACTAATATAACGTCAGCGACTTCGCGACGCTTATGGAGAGAACTTAAGTTGAGCAATTTAAGTCTGCTCTCATAAGGCGGAAGAATAAGTGGGTCATCCCACGGGAGGTGGCTGAGCGCAAATCGGACGAACCTCCTTTGAACTGATTCGATTCTACCAACATGGGAGGAGTAGTAAGGAGACCATACCTGGGAGGCGTATTCAAGTAAAGGCCTAACTAAAGATATGTACAAGTGCTTTGTGATAAGGGGGTTGTTTAATTCCTTGGACCATCTTTTTATAAATCCCACGACTGAATTGCCCTTGGAAGAAATATAATTGATGTGGGTGGAAAAATCCAGCTTACAATCGAACCTAACCCCAAGATCAGTTACAGAATTTACGCGGGAGACTATTAGGCCAGTCAGTGGGGACAATGAATTAACAATAATTCATAAAGTTTTGAAACCTTCATGTAAGGTCGGGAAGAACATAAAAACAAACTATAAAATTTTGCAGCCTTGGCCGAGGTCCGGAACATTGTTAAAATTGCAAAAAATGAAATTTTGCAATATTGTCGCGAAGAAAATTCCAAAAGTTCTGCAAACTTGCAGTAGTGTTAAATGCATCATTTCATATCACGTATCAGATTTGCAACCAATTTAAAGCTACGGAACATTCTTTTATTAAAAATTACCGTTTTTTGCAAATAAACTTACAGACAAAATTCCAAAAGTCTTGCAAACTCGAGAGCTGCCTCGGAACAATGTCCATAAATTGCATAAATTTGCAACCTTTTGAGTTGTGCGGAACATGTTTATTTATAATATTTGTCATTTGTGGTCATTTTTTCGAACAAAATGGCCTCGAAATAATAACAAAAGTTTTAAATTGTGGTTGCAAATGCTCAGAACATCTATTGTGATGCATCTACAAGTTTGCAACCCCGTACGCAATTATGCAATTTTGAAAAATCGAATTTCTGCATTTGTCATCCTCAAAAAAATTCCAAAAGTTTTGCAATTCCAGCGGATGGCTTAGTTTACCGATTAATGAAGGTATGTCAATTTGCAACCAAATCCGAGATGCGGAAAATATTTTAATTATAAAAATTTCAAATATTTTTATTATTACACATCTGTATTCTGATACTAAATATTATTATGTTTTGTGAAAATCTATATGTTTTCCTTAAAATAAAATGTTGGCACCCAGGGCAAAACACTCTTAAATTGCCTGGCAGTGGATGGGTTAGTTGGCTAGAATTTTCGGTTTGACAGCGTCTCGCGTTCCAATACTCCGTTTTGAAAATTCTTATGATGAACGCAAAAATTAATAATTGCTCCATTTGCGGCGAAGATTTATCTGGCGGGGACTTCGAAGATCTCGACAGAAGTAGAATTCAAGTACTCATTCAATGCAGTGAAAATCAATCTGATGGAATAGCCACTGCTCTCGCTGGCGCCAGAATTGTAACTGTCCATAAAAAATGCGTAGTTTTACTGCTCTTGTTTTATTTGCGACAAAGACGTAACAAGCGGAGATGTTCGTATGGTCAGAGAAAAAGGGATCGCTACACTAATAAATTCAAGTGAAAAGAGATGTGATGAGAAAGGAGCTGCTCTCATTGGAGTAAAATTTGTGACAGTGCCCGAAAAATGTCGAAAATTATATACAAACAAAAAGAGCATCGATGCTTTCCGTAAACGACCACGAGAATCAGGTCCAGCTCCAGAAAACAATCCGCTGAGTCAACGTCAGATGTTCCGTTTTGAAGAAAAGTGTTTATTTTATGCAGAAGATATAACAGCGAAATTTTTGATAAACCAAAGCAAGAAACCAATTGGAAAACGAATTCAAGTTTTCAAAATTTGGAACGCTAACACGAAGGAAGGCATCACCAAAGCTGGTAACCAACATGATGACGATTGGAGTGAGGAGGTAATTATAAAATATTCATAATCGGTTGGTTCGAGCGAAATGGTGCAGGTACAAAAATCACTTAAGGCAGTTTAAAAAAAACGGCTCGACCGAATTTTATGATCATATTTCCGGTAATGCGCTTCGATCGGCACCTCAACGAAGTCGATACCTTTTTTGGTTCGAGCGAATTCGTGCAGGAAAAAATGACCACATACGTTAGCACACACACACACACATAATTCTTCTCAAATTGTTGCTTAAAATGCTCATGAAAATACTTTGAAAACTTCGATTTCGATTTTCGGACCGATTACAAAGTGAAATATTACAAAATTAAAAAAAATGATTTTTTTCCTTTCAAGGTACTGAAGCGAATAGAAGGGTTGACTTGACTTTAGTAGGAGGTCAGTACCATCAACGCTATTTTTCTTCTTTCTGTCAACCCAGGAGCACTTCTGGAGCCAGCAGTGGAAGACGAGCAGAGCCACATGTATCATCTGCAATGGCCCGCATTTTTGAATATCTCGAAGAAAGAAAAGATCAGTGCCAATTTTCTTTGCGCGAACTACGTAATCTCGTCGACGATCCGCCCTCGGATGCAACCATTAAAAAAAATCTGGAAGAAAGGTACAAAGAAGATATTGCGATTACAAGTCTTATCGGTCGTACCCCAATAATTTGTTTTCGGAACCATACGATCCTTTTTGACTCATGGTATAATAATGAGAAAAAAGAAAACGAATCAGATGAACGCCTGAGAATTGTTCGCACAGCAGCTGCAATAGTAGCAGAAGACATCAGATCCCATATCTATGACACGGATTACTATCCGAGTCCCGAAAAGTTCCTCGACTATGCTGAAAAAGATGTTCCTGAAAGTCTCAAATTGTACCTGAAAGAAGTCATATTGAAAACAAAACGTCAATGTAGAGATAAATATGAAAGAAAGTGCACATCTATCGTACACTCCATTATCGCAGCTACAAGACCAAAATCATTCGCATCTCCATTACAAATAGGCTTAGCGGCCTATCTCCACTCAAAATTTGGCTCGAAAAGTCTTATTAATGTGATTTCTGCATTGGGCTTTTGTTCTTCGTACAGTGAAGCTGAAATTTTTGAGCTGTCAGCAGTTATGCACCCGGAGACAGATAAAGGACGACAGGGGTTTATCCAATTCGTCGCAGATAATGCAGATGTGAACGTGAATACCCTTGATGAATTAGGCACTGGAAATGATAAACTGCATAACTCCCAATAGTAGGGGAGCTGGCACTTGAAAAAATCGTGTCGCCCCAACCTTCTGCCGTTTGGTATATAAGCTTTTGAAGTAATTTTAAGCATTTTTTAAAATATGACATTTTTGCGGAAGTGGACCCATTTCGAGTTAGGGGTTTTGGGGGGGTAAAAGGGGGTTAAAATTGAAAAAAATTTCTGCCGCTTCGTATGTAGGTTCTTTTAGGGCTAAATAACCGTTAAATACTAGTGGCAGACATTTTTGACCATTTGGACCCTCCCCAAGCCACCCCTAGCTGAAGTTGCCATTTTTCTCCCCACACCCTAGCAAATAGTCAAAAATTTCTGCCACTAGTATTTAACGGTTATTTAGCCCTAAAAGAACCTACATACGAAGCGGCAGAAATTTTTTTCAATTTTAACCCCCTTTTTACTCCCCAAAACCCCTAACTCGAAATGGGTCCACTTCCCGCAAAAATGTCATATTATAAAAAATGCTTAAAATTACTTCAAAAGCTTATACATATACCAAACGGCAGAAGGTTGGGACGACACGATTTTTTCAAGTCCCAGCTCCCCTACTACAAGCCTGATACCGAAAATTCACGTGGCTTATTCAGGGTGTCAAACGTTCCTTCAGCAACAGTACTCGGAAATTTCGGTCACATTCCTATCCAAACATTTGAGAGAAAGGAAACTCCATCAGGAATTCAGACATTGACAGTTGAGAAAGTTTATAACATCGATCCTATTATTCCAAGCGCCTCTGATTTGTTGTGGATGTATGGAAAATTAAACGGTGTACCTCGAATTTGTGGATGGAATTTATTTATGGAGCAAATTACTTCAAAAAGACAATATTCATTGTCTGACATAAATACTATGCCATTTATCAGTGCCTCACCGAGCGATTACAACACCATCTATACAACATTGCTTTGTGCAGTCGAAAAATGCAAAAAAGCTCGACAGACTACTTGCTTCATAACATTCGACCAACCTCTCTACCAGAAAGCTCGTGACATCATTTCTTCCAGTCCAGATCCTCGGCTTGAATGTGTAGTCGTTCGACTCGGTGGATTCCACTTGTTGATGTCGTTCCATGGATCCATTGGATACGTTATGTCTGGAAGCGGATTGAAGGAGCTGTTAGTCACCATTTACGCTCCTCTATCTGTAGAAAAAATGTTGACTGGTCACGCATACTCGAGGGCTGTCCGTGGACATCTCCTAACACATTTGGCTTTAGGACAAATTATCTTGAAACTCGTAGAATTCAGCGAGGAAGAACGAATGGAAATTGAAGACATCCTGACAGATTGTTACGATGCAAATTGTGAATTACAACTCGAAAACAAAGTGATTCAATCCACATTACGTCGATTTGAAACCTAATTGAGGCAACTGGGAAAAACGGTCGTACTGCTAAGCTGTGGGTACAATACTTTCGAATGGTAACGTTAGTGAAAAATTTTATAGAAGCTGAGCGTACCGGAAATTGGAATTTGCACCTGTCTACGATAGCGAAAATGATGCCATTTTTTCACGCGACTGGTCATTTCAATTACGCCTTAGTAGATAACCTATGAGAGTTCTGGGCCAAAATCCCATAAGGTTTATACAGGGGGTCTAAATTCACATTTTCCGCCATCTTGGATTTTCTTTGCTGTGCCAATTGGTTGTGACGTCACAAACAGTAGTGCAATGATGATGATGACGTCATCGCGGTTGTTGTTGTTGTATGGCTGAATGGGTACGGGGTACGGGGTACGGGTACTGAGTACGGTGTGGGAGTACGGGTACTGAGTACGGGTGCGGGGTACGGGGTACGGGTACGGTACGGAGTACGGGTGTGGGGCCAGACGCCACATGCCGCATGATAAGACGTCACCTGCCGCGAGAATTTGTTAATGCTGCAAGTGTTGCGAAATTAAAAAGTCAAAGTTGTGCTGCTTGGGCTTTGCTGCTTTGATTAAGAGACCTGTATCGCAGCCTCGAGGCTATCGAGGCTTCTGTGTGTTCTTATTGAATTTGTGTATACAAGCGCTGGGCAATCTAAAAATAGAATTTTTATTTTCCTTCGACCATGCTGCCCGTGGCTCTGATAAAAATTTTACCTAGCAGAATGTCTTAACAGATAAACAACAACAAGACTCGGTCCAGCCTCAACATCTGTTTTCATTCTTTACAACAACAACAACAGCAAAAGCTTTTTCATACAAACAACCCAGGCCTTCGCAAATGACTGGTGATTACTTTTGGACTGCTGATAAGAACAGTGTTTGAAAAATAATACCTACCTTGGTGTCGCTGAGGCCTTTTTGTTTTGTTTGTATGATAAATTTATGCACAAGGTTTATGCAATTGCAGCATATGCATTATAAATATAGAATTATTAGGTTGACAAATTATCAAGTTTTAAATAAATTCCTATTGCATAACAACAAGATTCCCAATTTCGTCAGACTTATGATGTAATTATTCTGTGCGGAACGTACTAGATAAATCATATTTTTAAATACGTATTAAAATTGAACACTTTAAACACATATTAGACCCAATGCACGAATTTTAATTGCGGATTATGTTTTTAAAATATCCAAAGACAATTTTGATCTGGCGCAACCTTCAAATGGATTCCTTATCTAATATACATTAGACATATGTATGTAGGTGCAAATTCGAAAGTCTTCCATGCCGCGAAAGTTTATTGAGATAAACAAAGGGAAGTTTGCTCCATATATTGAAATTGATATGCAGCGAATTTAGTGGGCCAGTTTCATAAAAATAAACATAGACAAAAATTTTGATCAGGTGCAAGTCTTTTGAAACCGGCAAGGCCGTTCCTTATCTAATATATTAAATATATGCAACATTATTTAATCATTTGTCGTTATTCTGATTTTTGTTTAGTTAACTGATATTGCACAATAACGTATGAGGAGTATGAATGAACTTTTATGATGTTTCTATATTTGTCGGTTTTCTTTAAAATCACGTCTGCGGGTGTATATCATTTGCAATTGTTTAATAATTGGTTAAGCCTTCTATGAGTAAACCCTCCGGATGCACCTGTGTAAACAAAAGTGATATAACATTGATTCAACTTGTTACCGCATTAAAACATGAATCATGATGGATCTATCTAAACAGCTCTGGAGGTAAAAATTTGCTGCGTTAGCAGTTTTTCACCTCCACATATGAAACAAAGTTGGAGGGTTGGAAATTTTATTCACCAGCAGTTTGATTGTTAAAAGGGGGGTGGAAGCAAGATTCCCATCAGTTCTTCGAGTGCTTTAAAAGTGATCAGTTTAAAGTTAAAATAGCTCTTGCGAAGGAATTAATTAACAGTGCCCTGCTGCTGTTTCATGATCGTTGTTTGGATATGAATGAAAAATGCTTATACAGCTTTATTAAAATTTCTATTCATAATATAATTCACATGTGAGAAGGTGAGCATCCACTATAAAAGCTGAGGCGCAAGCTAGATTATCTCATCACTCAGCGTATTCAAAGTAAGCACATCGTGCAATTGAAAGTTAGAACCTCTAGTAATTGAACAGTTAATGAAAATGGCTCCAGTGAGTAAATTAATTGATAGTGCTAAATCGGCTTTTAGTGCTGCGCAAAATAATCATGAACTAATAGAACAAGCTATTAAAGAGTGCGGTGTGAGTTTAAGGTTTTTGAATCGATTTTTAAAGAATATCACATCGACAAGCGAACGTCATCACGTGGGTAATGGTATAAACCTCATACAAGGCTACCGCACCAAACTGAAACATTTGCAGTTAGCGAAAGGTGCAGGCTTCCTCAAAAAAAGAAACAATTGGAGTTCAACCAGAGTGAAATGGATAGATGTACAATTAGCCTTTAACAATCGGTATGGAGAACTTTGCATATGAATATTTTTTTATTTTTTCATTTTATAGTATTAGAACGGGCGTTATCACCAATATTGTACATAAGGATCCAGGGGGGTTCTTAGATGACTGCAGTGGATTTTTCAGACGACATATTAACAACGTTTTGAAGCACGAACCCACCCTCAAAGTGAATGCTGTGTTTTGTGGTGAATTTAAAATCATCAAGGCAGATGAAGAGGTGTTTGAATTCAAGTACATGAATACAAAGAATGCCCCCATATACCGAAACACAGATATTAATACATGGTTTGAGCAAAATGTCCGAGATCTGGTGATTAAAAAACTGGAAGAGTTCCAAGAAAAGGATAGTGGTTGGGCTTTATCAGCAATAATCAACTTGGTTATTAACATTAACAAGTTCACACCTCAGCTAGGATCTTCTTATATTGAGCTGCCGCAACAAATTATACTTAAAAAGGCCTGTGTCAACATTCAAAATGAGGACAACGCTTGTTTCGCCTGGGCCGTGGTTTCAGCATTGCATCCAGTTGAGGAACATTCATATCGTGTGACAAAGTACCCTCACTATTCCAACGTTCTGAACATCAAAGATATTGCATTTCCGATGACAATGAAGCAGATCCCACGATTTGAGAGGCAAAATAATCTGTCGGTGAATGTATACATTTTAGAAAAAGTGAAGAAAGACAATTTTAAAGTCCTACCAATATATCTGACTAAGGAGAAGAATGAGAAGCATGTGAACCTGCTAATGATACAGAATGTTTATTATGTTGATGATGCTGAAGGGGAGGAGAAGGAGGAAGAGGATGATGAACCAATCACATACCACTTCGTTTGGATCAAGAACCTCTCCCGGCTGCTATCATCACAGCTATCTAGTCATTGTGGCAAGAAATACTTTTGCGATCGTTGCCTCCACTACTTTTACTCGTCCGATGGATTGCAGCAGCACCTAGAGGACTGTAAGAACCTGAATGAATGCAGAATCCGACTACCGAGAGATGATCAAAAGGATGTTAGATTTTTCAATTATAAAAATAAAGTACAAGCCCCGTTTGTTATTTACGCAGATTTAGAATGTCTATTAGTAGAATGTGTGGATAGAAATAAGTATCAAAATCATATACCATGTAGTGTGGGCTTTTATGTTAAGTGTTCATATGACCCCACGCTATCGTTTTTCAGGTCTTACCGTGGTGAGGACTGCATTGAGTGGTTTGTGCGTGAATTGGAGAAGTTTGCTAAAGATGTAGAAGCCGTTTTTCTTCACCCGCTCCCCATGGACATGATGACTGCACAAGAGATTGAGTTTTTTGAGTCCGCCTCACTCTGTCATATATGTGAGAAACCATTTACGGCAGATGATAAGAAGGTGCGCGATCATTGCCATCTAACTGGTAAGTACAGAGGTCCAGCACATGAGGGGTGTAATATAAACTTTAAAGATAGTCACACCATCCCTGTTATTTTTCACAACCTTAGCGGCTACGATTCTCATTTTATAATTAAAAATATAGCTTCCGATCTCCAAGGTCGCGTTGATCTCCTGCCTATTAACAAAGAACGGTACATCTCATTCACAAAGCATTTAGATGAATATCCAATCAAATTTAGATTCATTGATTCCTTTAAATTCATGGCAAGTAGTCTTGATACTCTATCCTCATATTTAAACAGTTATCACATTTTACAATCACAATTCACAAATTTATTAGATAAACAGTTTAATTTGTTAACAAGGAAAGGGGTATATCCCTACGATTATTTTAATAGTACATCCAAATTTGTAGAGACCAAACTTCCTGATATTTCACAATTTTATAATAAATTAAATGACACCAATATTAGTCAAGAAGATTATACACATGCCTGCAATATTTGGAATGAATTCGATATTCAATGCTTAGGCGAATATTCCGACTTATATTTAAAGACAGATGTCTTACTCTTGGCAGATGTTTTTGAACAATTCCGTGAAAGCTGTCATCAAACGTATGGACTAGATCCTGCTCACTATTATACGCTTCCAGGTTATACTTGGGATGCCATGTTAAAATATACTGACGTTACATTAGAACTATTAACTGACGTAGACATGCTCATGTTTGTAGAGAGAGGTATTCGTGGTGGCCTTAGTCAATGCTCGAAACGATACGCAAAAGCCAACAATAAGTACATGGCGGATCATAATCCATCCCTTGAGTCAGTTTTCCTCATGTATAATGATATTAATAACCAATATGGCTGGGCGATGTCTCAACTTCTACCTCACAGCGGCTTCATGTGGGTAGAAAATGTAGATAGCTTTAAGGTTGAAGACGTGCACGATGATTCGTATACAGGTTACATTTTGGAAGTGGATCTAGAATATCCCCATGAAATTCATGACCTCCATAGAGATCTCCCTTTTTGCCCCGAACATAAAGCACCTTCTGGTTCAAAACAGAGTAAACTTTTAGCTACTGTTGAGAATAAAATAAAATATGTTTTACATTGCAGAAATTTAAAACAAGCACTCCTTCACGGATTAAAATTAAAGAAAATTCATAAAATTCTTCAATTCAATCAATCTACGTGGCTCAAATCATACATTGATCTCAACACCAATCTTCGAACATTAGCCAAAAATGATTTCGAGAAAAATCTCTTTAAACTTATGAATAATGCAGTCTTTGGTAAAACCATGGAGAATGTTAGGAAACATAGTATTGTTAAGCTGGTAACTAAATGGTTGGGAAGATACGGCGCTGAAGCCCTCATTTCAAAGCCCGAATTCAAAGCATCAACAATTTTCAATGAGAACCTGGTAGCAATTGAACTTAAAAAGACAGAAATTTATTTTAATAAGCCTATATATGTAGGTATGTGTATTCTAGACTTGGCTAAGACTACAATTTACGATTTCCATTATAACTACATGATCCCCCAATTTAATTCCAAGTGTACAGTTTGCTACACTGATACAGATTCCCTCATATATGAAGTTACCTGCCCCGATTTATATGAAATAATTAAACGCGATTGCTATACACATTTCGATACAAGTGACTATCCGCACAATAACATCTGGGGCATCCCTCTAGTTAATAAAAAAGTGCTGGGCCTCATGAAGGATGAAAATAATGGTAGCATAATGACAGAGTTTGTCGGTCTAAGGTCAAAGATGTATGCGGTCCGGGTAGCTGGTGAAGATAACAGCAAAAAATCCAAAGGTGTGAAAAGAAACATTGTCAAAAATCGAATTACTTTTAATGATTATAAAGAATGTTTGGATAAAAATATAGAGAAAATAGTACACCAAAATTTAATTCAGAGTCAAAAACATCAGGTAAGCACAGTTATGCAGTCCAAAATCGCGCTAAGCCCACATGATGATAAGAGATATTTAATGAAGAATTCCTATGAAACGTTACCGTGGGGTCATTATAGCATCATGGATGTAGATTAATTGCATAGCAGATTAATATAAATATAAGAGCATATTATAAGAAATAAAAACTAAAATTTAATCAAAAATTTACCCATAAGATTGATGTTTGATGGTTTTAAACTATTAGCGGTTTTATGTCTGGAGTTGTTACATTACAGGGTTACTAGCGTTATTGCATGATTGAAGATTGAAGTATAAAATGTGTGTAGTCCTAATGATCAATGAATTGGAGTGTTTTTGACAAAAGGTAGTTATATATGATGATTTATGTGTGGGGGTTCTAAAAATTAAGTATATGAATACTTCTGCTTTAATGGTACTATAATTGTAATTTAAATATCTATAATAAATAAACACATTTTATATCAATAAATTTCATAATTGTAATTTAAATATCTGTAATAAATAAACGCATTCTATATCAATAAATTTCATAATCATATTTTTATTTGTTTTTCTTCTAATCCTCAATAACTATAATCAATTTCAATTTTAATTTCAAGATGTCACTGAAAATATTTATCAATTTTAATTGTCGCTCAAATATTTATCAACCAATCCGCCAGATAAATTAGGGATTTTATTATCTCCAGGTAACAGGTAGACAGATCAGACCAGACCAGCCTGCCTGTATAGTTGTATAACTGTCTGGCTCTCTACATGTATAGCTGTGCAGCTGTCTACCTGTATAGCAGTGCAGCTGCAGCTGCATACCTATACATATATGTAGCTATGTAGCTGTATATTTACGTGGAGATGTATATGTTTCATCATTGTTCCCTTCTTTAATTTCTTCTTCTGACTCAAGTTTCACTGATGTTGTGAGCTTTTACAGCGTGCAGATTATTGTTTTAAAGGTTTCCTCCAAACTGAGCTTCTGATTCAATTTTATAGGTCTTGAGAGCTTTTATACTTCCTTCGTATAGCATCACGTGTTTTTTTTATAATATCCTTCAATAGTTTTTCATTCATGTTGTCACACTGATAGTTTTTCATTCATGCTGCTACACTGATAGTTACAGTTACACTGATATATAGGCATGCTGATAGTCACTTATATAGCCCAGATAGACCAGATAGACCAGGTAGACCAGGTAGACTGGCTGGATCAGGTAGACCAGGTAGACCAGGTAGACCAGGTAGACCAGGTAGACCAGATAGACCAGGTAGCCCAGGTAGACCATGTACGCTGGCGTCACACCAACACCGGAGCACCAACACCAGTGCACCAACACCGGTGCGCCAACATTGGCGTCACACCAACACCGGTGCACCAAATACCAACACCGGTGCACCAAACACCAACACCGGTGCACCAAACACCAACATCGGTGCACCAACACTGGCGTCACACCAACACCGGTGCACCAAACACCAACACCGGTGCACCAAACACCAACATCGGTGCACCAACACTGGCGTCACACCAACACCGGTGCACCAAACACCAACACCGGTGCACCAAACACCAACACCGGTGCACCAAACACCAACACCGGTGCGCCAACACTGGCGTCACACCAACACCGGCGCACCAAACACCAACACCGGTGCACCAACATTGGTGTCACACCAACACCGGTGCACTAACACCAATATCGGTGCGCCAACACGACGTCACACCAACACCGGTGCACCGACGCCTTTATATAAATACTTACCTCGTTTGATATAGTGCAGTAACTTACGATCACTATGTTTAGTGCATGGAATGTAACAAGACATTTACTCGCCGAGAGAGTCTTGCTAGGCATAAAAAACGATCAACGCACGCATCCAGAACCAGAGAATATGAAGATAATGATAGATCACTAATTCATATTGATGAAGATATCTATAATGCTATGGAGTATGAGGATGATAATAGACATAGTCCCACAGAAAACATTAGAAATAAAATGTTGAATATAAGAAAAGAGCGGGAAAATTTACAAATTCAAACACCAAAAACAGTTTCCGAACATGCTAACAGCGAGAACAGTTCTTGTTACATTCCATGCACTAAACATAGTGATCGTAAGTTACTGCACTATATCAAACGAGGTAAGTATTTATATAAAGGCGTCGGTGCACCGGTGTTGGTGTGACGTCGTGTTGGCGCACCGATATTGGTGTTAGTGCACCGGTGTTGGTGTGACACCAATGTTGGTGCACCGGTGTTGGTGTTTGGTGCACCGGTGTTGGTATTTGGTGCACCGGTGTTGGTGTGACGCCAATGTTGGCGCACCGGTGTTGGTGCACTGGTGTTGGTGCTCCGGTGTTGGTGTGACGCCAGCGTACATGGTCTACCTGGGCTACCTGGTCTACCTGGTCTACCTGGTCTACCTGGTCTACCTGGTCTACCTGGTCTACCTGATCCACCCAGTCTACCTGGTCTACCTGGTCTATCTGGTCTATCTGGGCTATATAAGTGACTATCAGCATGCCTATATATCAGTGTAACTGTAACTATCAGTGTAGCAGCATGAATGAAAAACTATCAGTGTGACAACATGAATGAAAAACTATTGAAGGATATTATAAAAAAAACACGTGATGCTATACGAAGGAAGTATAAAAGCTCTCAAGACCTATAAAATTGAATCAGAAGCTCAGTTTGGAGGAAACCTTTAAAACAATAATCTGCACGCTGTAAAAGCTCACAACATCAGTGAAACTTGAGTCAGAAGAAGAAATTAAAGAAGGGAACAATGATGAAACATATACATCTCCACGTAAATATACAGCTACATAGCTACATATATGTATAGGTATGCAGCTGCAGCTGCACTGCTATACAGGTAGACAGCTGCACAGCTATACATGTAGAGAGCCAGACAGTTATACAACTATACAGGCAGGCTGGTCTGGTCTGATCTGTCTACCTGTTACCTGGAGATAATAAAATCCCTAATTTATCTGGCGGATTGGTTGATAAATATTTGAGCGACAATTAAAATTGATAAATATTTTCAGTGACATCTTGAAATTAAAATTGAAATTGATTATAGTTATTGAGGATTAGAAGAAAAACAAATAAAAATATGATTATGAAATTTATTGATATAGAATGCGTTTATTTATTACAGATATTTAAATTACAATTATGAAATTTATTGATATAAAATGTGTTTATTTATTATAGATATTTAAATTACAATTATAGTACCATTAAAGCAGAAGTATTCATATACTTAATTTTTAGAACCCCCACACATAAATCATCATATATAACTACCTTTTGTCAAAAACACTCCAATTCATTGATCATTAGGACTACACACATTTTATACTTCAATCTTCAATCATGCAATAACGCTAGTAACCCTGTAATGTAACAACTCCAGACATAAAACCGCTAATAGTTTAAAACCATCAAACATCAATCTTATGGGTAAATTTTTGATTAAATTTTAGTTTTTATTTCTTATAATATGCTCTTATATTTATATTAATCTGCTATGCAATTAATCTACATCCATGATGCTATAATGACCCCACGGTAACGTTTCATAGGAATTCTTCATTAAATATCTCTTATCATCATGTGGGCTTAGCGCGATTTTGGACTGCATAACTGTGCTTACCTGATGTTTTTGACTCTGAATTAAATTTTGGTGTACTATTTTCTCTATATTTTTATCCAAACATTCTTTATAATCATTAAAAGTAATTCGATTTTTGACAATGTTTCTTTTCACACCTTTGGATTTTTTGCTGTTATCTTCACCAGCTACCCGGACCGCATACATCTTTGACCTTAGACCGACAAACTCTGTCATTATGCTACCATTATTTTCATCCTTCATGAGGCCCAGCACTTTTTTATTAACTAGAGGGATGCCCCAGATGTTATTGTGCGGATAGTCACTTGTATCGAAATGTGTATAGCAATCGCGTTTAATTATTTCATATAAATCGGGGCAGGTAACTTCATATATGAGGGAATCTGTATCAGTGTAGCAAACTGTACACTTGGAATTAAATTGGGGGATCATGTAGTTATAATGGAAATCGTAAATTGTAGTCTTAGCCAAGTCTAGAATACACATACCTACATATATAGGCTTATTAAAATAAATTTCTGTCTTTTTAAGTTCAATTGCTACCAGGTTCTCATTGAAAATTGTTGATGCTTTGAATTCGGGCTTTGAAATGAGGGCTTCAGCGCCGTATCTTCCCAACCATTTAGTTACCAGCTTAACAATACTATGTTTCCTAACATTCTCCATGGTTTTACCAAAGACTGCATTATTCATAAGTTTAAAGAGATTTTTCTCGAAATCATTTTTGGCTAATGTTCGAAGATTGGTGTTGAGATCAATGTATGATTTGAGCCACGTAGATTGATTGAATTGAAGAATTTTATGAATTTTCTTTAATTTTAATCCGTGAAGGAGTGCTTGTTTTAAATTTCTGCAATGTAAAACATATTTTATTTTATTCTCAACAGTAGCTAAAAGTTTACTCTGTTTTGAACCAGAAGGTGCTTTATGTTCGGGGCAAAAAGGGAGATCTCTATGGAGGTCATGAATTTCATGGGGATATTCTAGATCCACTTCCAAAATGTAACCTGTAGACGAATCATCGTGCACGTCTTCAACCTTAAAGCTATCTACATTTTCTACCCACATGAAGCCGCTGTGAGGTAGAAGTTGAGACATCGCCCAGCCATATTGGTTATTAATATCATTATACATGAGGAAAACTGACTCAAGGGATGGATTATGATCCGCCATGTACTTATTGTTGGCTTTTGCGTATCGTTTCGAGCATTGACTAAGGCCACCACGAATACCTCTCTCTACAAACATGAGCATGTCTACGTCAGTTAATAGTTCTAATGTAACGTCAGTATATTTTAACATGGCATCCCAAGTATAACCTGGAAGCGTATAATAGTGAGCAGGATCTAGTCCATACGTTTGATGACAGCTTTCACGGAATTGTTCAAAAACATCTGCCAAGAGTAAGACATCTGTCTTTAAATATAAGTCGGAATATTCGCCTAAGCATTGAATATCGAATTCATTCCAAATATTGCAGGCATGTGTATAATCTTCTTGACTAATATTGGTGTCATTTAATTTATTATAAAATTGTGAAATATCAGGAAGTTTGGTCTCTACAAATTTGGATGTACTATTAAAATAATCGTAGGGATATACCCCTTTCCTTGTTAACAAATTAAACTGTTTATCTAATAAATTTGTGAATTGTGATTGTAAAATGTGATAACTGTTTAAATATGAGGATAGAGTATCAAGACTACTTGCCATGAATTTAAAGAAATCAATGAATCTAAATTTGATTGGATATTCATCTAAATGCTTTGTGAATGAGATGTACCGTTCTTTGTTAATAGGCAGGAGATCAACGCGACCTTGGAGATCGGAAGCTATATTTTTAATTATAAAATGAGAATCGTAGCCGCTAAGGTTGTGAAAAATAACAGGGATGGTGTGACTATCTTTAAAGTTTATATTACACCCCTCATGTGCTGGACCTCTGTACTTACCAGTTAGATGGCAATGATCGCGCACCTTCTTATCATCTGCCGTAAATGGTTTCTCACATATATGACAGAGTGAGGCGGACTCAAAAAATTCAATCTCTTGTGCAGTCATCATGTCCATGGGGAGCGGGTGAAGAAAAACGGCTTCTACATCTTTAGCAAACTTCTCCAATTCACGCACAAACCACTCAATGCAGTCCTCACCACGGTAAGACCTGAAAAACGATAGCGTGGGGTCATATGAACACTTAACATAAAAGCCCACACTACATGGTATATGATTTTGATACTTATTTCTATCCACACATTCTACTAATAGACATTCTAAATCTGCGTAAATAACAAACGGGGCTTGTACTTTATTTTTATAATTGAAAAATCTAACATCCTTTTGATCATCTCTCGGTAGTCGGATTCTGCATTCATTCAGGTTCTTACAGTCCTCTAGGTGCTGCTGCAATCCATCGGACGAGTAAAAGTAGTGGAGGCAACGATCGCAAAAGTATTTCTTGCCACAATGACTAGATAGCTGTGATGATAGCAGCCGGGAGAGGTTCTTGATCCAAACGAAGTGGTATGTGATTGGTTCATCATCCTCTTCCTCCTTCTCCTCCCCTTCAGCATCATCAACATAATAAACATTCTGTATCATTAGCAGGTTCACATGCTTCTCATTCTTCTCCTTAGTCAGATATATTGGTAGGACTTTAAAATTGTCTTTCTTCACTTTTTCTAAAATGTATACATTCACCGACAGATTATTTTGCCTCTCAAATCGTGGGATCTGCTTCATTGTCATCGGAAATGCAATATCTTTGATGTTCAGAACGTTGGAATAGTGAGGGTACTTTGTCACACGATATGAATGTTCCTCAACTGGATGCAATGCTGAAACCACGGCCCAGGCGAAACAAGCGTTGTCCTCATTTTGAATGTTGACACAGGCCTTTTTAAGTATAATTTGTTGCGGCAGCTCAATATAAGAAGATCCTAGCTGAGGTGTGAACTTGTTAATGTTAATAACCAAGTTGATTATTGCTGATAAAGCCCAACCACTATCCTTTTCTTGGAACTCTTCCAGTTTTTTAATCACCAGATCTCGGACATTTTGCTCAAACCATGTATTAATATCTGTGTTTCGGTATATGGGGGCATTCTTTGTATTCATGTACTTGAATTCAAACACCTCTTCATCTGCCTTGATGATTTTAAATTCACCACAAAACACAGCATTCACTTTGAGGGTGGGTTCGTGCTTCAAAACGTTGTTAATATGTCGTCTGAAAAATCCACTGCAGTCATCTAAGAACCCCCCTGGATCCTTATGTACAATATTGGTGATAACGCCCGTTCTAATACTATAAAATGAAAAAATAAAAAAATATTCATATGCAAAGTTCTCCATACCGATTGTTAAAGGCTGATTGTACATCTATCCATTTCACTCTGGTTGAACTCCAATTGTTTCTTTTTTTGAGGAAGCCTGCACCTTTCGCTAACTGCAAATGTTTCAGTTTGGTGCGGTAGCCTTGTATGAGGTTTATACCATTACCCACGTGATGACGTTCGCTTGTCGATGTGATATTCTTTAAAAATCGATTCAAAAACCTTAAACTCACACCGCACTCTTTAATAGCTTGTTCTATTAGTTCATGATTATTTTGCGCAGCACTAAAAGCCGATTTAGCACTATCAATTAATTTACTCACTGGAGCCATTTTCATTAACTGTTCAATTACTAGAGGTTCTAACTTTCAATTGCACGATGTGCTTACTTTGAATACGCTGAGTGATGAGATAATCTAGCTTGCGCCTCAGCTTTTATAGTGGATGCTCACCTTCTCACATGTGAATTATATTATGAATAGAAATTTTAATAAAGCTGTATAAGCATTTTTCATTCATATCCAAACAACGATCATGAAACAGCAGCAGGGCACTGTTAATTAATTCCTTCGCAAGAGCTATTTTAACTTTAAACTGATCACTTTTAAAGCACTCGAAGAACTGATGGGAATCTTGCTTCCACCCCCCTTTTAACAATCAAACTGCTGGTGAATAAAATTTCCAACCCTCCAACTTTGTTTCATATGTGGAGGTGAAAAACTGCTAACGCAGCAAATTTTTACCTCCAGAGCTGTTTAGATAGATCCATCATGATTCATGTTTTAATGCGGTAACAAGTTGAATCAATGTTATATCACTTTTGTTTACACAGGTGCATCCGGAGGGTTTACTCATAGAAGGCTTAACCAATTATTAAACAATTGCAAATGATATACACCCGCAGACGTGATTTTAAAGAAAACCGACAAATATAGAAACATCATAAAAGTTCATTCATACTCCTCATACGTTATTGTGCAATATCAGTTAACTAAACAAAAATCAGAATAACGACAAATGATTAAATAATGTTGCATATATTTAATATATTAGATAAGGAACGGCCTTGCCGGTTTCAAAAGACTTGCACCTGATCAAAATTTTTGTCTATGTTTATTTTTATGAAACTGGCCCACTAAATTCGCTGCATATCAATTTCAATATATGGAGCAAACTTCCCTTTGTTTATCTCAATAAACTTTCGCGGCATGGAAGACTTTCGAATTTGCACCTACATACATATGTCTAATGTATATTAGATAAGGAATCCATTTGAAGGTTGCGCCAGATCAAAATTGTCTTTGGATATTTTAAAAACATAATCCGCAATTAAAATTCGTGCATTGGGTCTAATATGTGTTTAAAGTGTTCAATTTTAATACGTATTTAAAAATATGATTTATCTAGTACGTTCCGCACAGAATAATTACATCATAAGTCTGACGAAATTGGGAATCTTGTTGTTATGCAATAGGAATTTATTTAAAACTTGATAATTTGTCAACCTAATAATTCTATATTTATAATGCATATGCTGCAATTGCATAAACCTTGTGCATAAATTTATCATACAAACAAAACAAAAAGGCCTCAGCGACACCAAGGTAGGTATTATTTTTCAAACACTGTTCTTATCAGCAGTCCAAAAGTAATCACCAGTCATTTGCGAAGGCCTGGGTTGTTTGTATGAAAAAGCTTTTGCTGTTGTTGTTGTTGTAAAGAATGAAAACAGATGTTGAGGCTGGACCGAGTCTTGTTGTTGTTTATCTGTTAAGACATTCTGCTAGGTAAAATTTTTATCAGAGCCACGGGCAGCATGGTCGAAGGAAAATAAAAATTCTATTTTTAGATTGCCCAGCGCTTGTATACACAAATTCAATAAGAACACACAGAAGCCTCGATAGCCTCGAGGCTGCGATACAGGTCTCTTAATCAAAGCAGCAAAGCCCAAGCAGCACAACTTTGACTTTTTAATTTCGCAACACTTGCAGCATTAACAAATTCTCGCGGCAGGTGACGTCTTATCATGCGGCATGTGGCGTCTGGCCCCACACCCGTACTCCGTACCGTACCCGTACCCCGTACCCCGCACCCGTACTCAGTACCCGTACTCCCACACCGTACTCAGTACCCGTACCCCGTACCCCGTACCCATTCAGCCATACAACAACAACAACCGCGATGACGTCATCATCATCATTGCACTACTGTTTGTGACGTCACAACCAATTGGCACAGCAAAGAAAATCCAAGATGGCGGAAAATGTGAATTTAGACCCCCTGTATAAACCTTATGGGATTTTGGCCCAGAACTCTCATAGGTTATCTACTCGCCTTATCAGCTCAACTGTATCTACAGGACATGCATCAACTTCAAGGATCTGTTGCTCCACTTGATTACCACTACTTTGTAAGTAATGGCTTCTTCGCAATCAGACGGTCAGACAAATATTGGTCGGGAATTTGGAGTGACATGACCATCGAACAGACGTTGATCAGAAGCATGAAGACCAAAGGTGGATTAACAGGAGGCCGTGGATATACCGACAGTGTGTTAACAAAATGGACAAAGGGCTTACCTGTTATGCAGAGAATCTCACAGTCAATTGAAGATTTTGCAGATGTTACGTCTTCATCTTCAGAGCAGCACGTTGATTCGAGACCATCGCGTCAGGAAAGAGACAACGCTGATGTTGCTAAGCTTTTAAAATGGTTTTCAAATCATCCTCCGTTTCCGGTTCTCGACGCGATCGTTTCTTTGGGCACTGGAATTGTTGGTGGCTCCGAAATCAATTGCTATGATGCTGAAGAAATTGGGCTTGATGGAATCGACGCGATCGTGGGACAACATTTTGATAAAATTTCTTTTTCACGAAAAAAAAGAGTTCTCCCGTTATCAGCGGTATCTTCATCTATAAAAATTGCAGACGAAGTAATTTCTGTCGATCCAACTCTACTTTACCAACGCATCTCCTTCGCGAAACAATCTCAAGATGATTTGAAAAAATATTTTGCATACGACCTCTCACCATATCCGCTGTCTCTATTTGATGAAGTTAATGCGTAAATCAAAGAAATCTGCGATGTATGATCTTTTTTCTCCGGTTAAAGAAGCAACTTTCTCGGGAGATGTTGGCTACGTTGTAGATGGGGTGTTTTTGCTCCATAAAGTTGTCTGGCGAAAAGGCGCGTATTTTTCATTTATGCCAGCAATACGTGGATTATGTGAAAAAATACTACACAGGAGCAGCAGTGATTGTGTTTGATGGCTATTCAGAAGATATCATCAAAAAAAATTCCAAAACAGCAGAACGGTTGCGTCGATCCACAAAATCAGTCGCCGGGGAAACTCTCTTTGACGAAATAATGCAAGTCACTGTAAGTCAAGAAACATTCTTAGCAAATGAAAAGAATAAATCTCGATTAATAGAAGTGTTAAAGCAGAAATTTAACCTCGCTGGATACATCGTCAAACAACATGAGGAAGACGCTGATACTTGGATAATCACGACTGCTTTTTAATTGTCTGGGAAGCACGATACTGTTGTTATAGTGGGAGAAGACGTCGATTTGCTGGTTATTCTTACTGGAATTGCAAAGGAATCGCACACCAGTGTTGGGCATTAATCAATTAAATTTTCAATCAATTAATTAATTGACTAAAAAATTAATTGCGATTAATTTAATTGCAGTTAAAATTAATTGCAATTGAACTATTAATTGCACCCCACAATTAATTTATTTGGATTAATCCGCGTTAATTGTATATAGCAACTAAATCAATTGCAATTAATTTTAACTGCAATTAAATTAATCGCAATTAATTTTTTAGTCAATTAATTAAAGACAATTAAAACTAACAATTAATCCTCTTCAATTTTATGTGAACTTGATTTAAGGGTTTTAAATGACGAATTTGTGGTTAAAATTTGAAAATTCAAAATGGCGGACTATTTTTTGCAATTGTGTTCCGATTGTACTAAAAATCAGTATGGGGGGCCTTAAGGGTTCCAAATGACGAATTTGTGGTTCAAATTTGAAAATTCAAAATGGCAGACTAATTTTTGTAATTGTGTTCCGATTGTACTGAAAAGCAGTATCTGGGGCTTTAAGGGTTCCAAATGACGAATTTGTGGTTAAAATTTGAAAATTCAAAATGGCGGACTAACTTTGGCAATTGTGCTCCGACTGTACTGAAAATCAGTATCTGGGGGCTTTAAGGGTTCCAAATGACGAATTTGTGGTTAAAATTTGAAAATTCAAAATGGCGGACTAATTTTTGTAATTGTGTTCCGATTGTACTGAAAATCAGTATCTGGGGGCTTTAAGGGTTCCAAATGACGAATTTGTGGTTAAAATTTGAAAATTCAAAATGGCGGACTAAATTTGGCAATTGTATTCCGACTGTACTGAAAATCAGTATCTGGGGGCTTTAAGGGTTCCAAATGACGAATTTGTGGTTAAAATTTGAAAATTCAAAATGGCGGACTAATTTTTGTAATTGTGTTCCGATTGTACTGAAAATCAGTATCTGGGGGCTTTAAGGGTTCCAAATGACGAATTTGTGGTTAAAATTTGAAAATTCAAAATGGGGGAATAACTTTGGCAATTTTGAATTTAGAAAATCAGACTTCGAGGTGCATCATGGGACACCCCCACGGACGTTCGTGCAAAATTTCGAAGCGCTGCGATGACTGGTGCGCCCGCTATAGCACACACATACAAGCATACATACATACATCAATACATACATTACATACTAGCATAAAACCCGCGTGCGTTGCAACGCCTTTAAATAAAAAAAGTTTATGTGTGCACTGTCCGCGGTAGGAAAAAATATAATGAAAACAACAAAAAATCTGGAAAAAATGATTTTGGATACCATAAAATCACTTGGCAGCGTAATCTGTTTCCCGAAAATCATCTTTGCCGGCGTCTGACCGGTTGACCTGTGAATATCTGTCCTGTACAGCGTTTTTTTTATTGAATTTTATAAAGATGTTCTTCATATTAATTTGAAAACGTATTTCTACTGCTTCTACCGTTTTTACTGTTTCTATACTGGTATTTAAGAATTTACTACATTTAAGAATGGGGCAAACTTCACAACAATACTGGAAATGACCAGCATAAACTATGGTCAATGATCTTCCATTTGGAGCTAGGATGTGAAGATTTTTCGATTTCCCAACTCTTGAACAACCTACATACAGCTGACCGGGAAATGGCAATTATTTGGCAAAATTCGTCCTCAGATTGGCCCCGAAATTTAAAATTTATAAGTTTTAATCATAAATTCTTTATTTGTTACCTAAAAATCCCCCCGATACCGATTTTCATTGCGGCCATTTTGAATTTATTGGTTTTGACCATAAATTCGTTATTTTCAACCTTAAAAACCCCTAGATATCCACTTTAATTGGAATCGGAATACAATTGGAAAAATTTGTCCGCCATATTGGCGCGGCCATTTTGAATTCATAAGTTCTGATCATAAATTCGTTATTTGTTACCTTAAAAAACCCCAGATACCGATTTTCATTGGAATCGGAACACAATTGGCAAATTCGTCGGCCATATTGGCGCGGCCATTTTGAATTCATAAGTTCTGATCATAAATTCGTTATTTTCTATCTTAAAAAACCCCAGATACCGATTTTCATCGGAATCGGAAGACAATTGGCAAATTCGTCGGCCATATTGACGCGGCCATTTTGAATTCATAAGTTCTGATCATAAATTCGTTATTTGTTACCTTAAAAATCCCCAGATCCCGATTTTCATTGGGATCGGAACACAATTGGCAAATTCGTCGGCCATCTTGGCGCGGCCATTTTGAATTTCTAAGTCCTGATCATAAATTCGTTATTTGCTATCTTAAAAAACCCCAAATACCGATTTTGGAATCGGAAGACAATTGGCAAAATCGTCGGCCATATTGGCGCGGCCATTTTGAATTTATAAGTTCTGATCATAAATTCGTTATTTGCTACCTTAAAAACCCCCAGATACCGATTTTCATGGAAATCGGTACACAATTGGCAAATTTGGGTGGCCATTTTGAATTTCGGTCATTTTGTGGCGGCCATTTTGAATTTCGAAAATCGGGCTTCGAGGTGCATCATGGGAGGCCCCCACGGACCTTCGTGCAAAATTTCGAAGCTCTGCGATCACTGGTGCGACACTACGCTTTTCATACAATAATAAGTTTTAATTGTTAGTTTTTAATCAAATCCATTAAAAAGATTGACAATTGATTAATTGTTAATTGTGGAAACTCACGACTAACAATTAATTAATTGTTAATTGCGAGTTTTCACAATTACAATTAATTAATTGTTAATTGCAATAGATGTGATTATTAATTGTTAATTTTTAATTGTCCAACAATTAAATTTTGCCCAACACTGTCGCACACAAACGTTTACTTCATGAAGCCCGGAAGAAGAAAATCACCAAAATTGATATATTCAGCCGACAGTATGAAAAATTCTACTGTAGCGCGATATATTCTCTTCTATCACGCATTCACCGGATTTGATACGACTTCTGCGATTTTCAACAAGGGAAAAATTAAGATAACAACATTGTTGAAAAAATCCAACGATTTCGAAAGCGTAATTGATACATTCCTCAACGTAAACTCCGATCCTGATTCAATTGATGCTGCTGGAGAAAAGGTTTTAGTTGCTCTCTACGGCGGGAAAAACGACGACTCCTTAAATAAACTACGCTACGATGGCTTCAGTAGATCAATCACTAAAAGCCAATTCAACCTCGCTTCTTTGCCACCAACGAAGGCTGCAGCGCGGCAACATTCGCTTCGCACATTCCACCAGGTCCAATATTGGATAGGTAATGACCTGCCTACTGAATCATGGGGATGGAAACAAGGAAGCCAAGGTCTGACACCCATTCTGTCACTACAGGATCCAGCACCGAAAGAGTTGCTTGAATTTATTCAATGCAGATGTGCAAAAGGATGCGGAGCAAGATGCGGATGCAGAAAAGCGGGAATGAAATGCTCTGAGGCTTGCCATTTCTGCCGTAGGCAATCCTGTTCAAATGTGATACATGTTCAACTGGAATCCGATAACGAGTACGAGGAGATAACCAACGATCGTTTCGGTCAACCATTGGATAGTTTCTTGGGTGGAGAAGATGTTGTACAAGATGATGCAACTGTAGACTCTGAAAGGTCATCGGGATTCGACACGGAAGTCGAAGAGAATTGTGATGATTCAGGACCCTCCAGGGGAAAAAAAATGAAACGCATTTAATCGTTTGTTTTCTTATGTTCTCTGTATTTAATTAAATAAAATAAAAACAGATTTTCAGTACCTTCAATTCAGATTATTCCATTCATAGAGGTTCCTATGTTATGTTCTTCACTTCTAAGGTTGTAACAATTATGAATAAGTTTCATTCCTAGATAGTGTAATATTGTCGCTGATTTTTGCCCTTCTTTTCTTTTTATTTAAAATAAAACCAAAGAAGATGACATGTAAATGCATAACAGTGAAAAAGTCTAAACCTTCGATTTTTTCAAATCACTCAAAGCTCCGGATCGTATGTGGGCTTGCAACTGTCAATACTGTCATAAATCCCAAAATAAAATCATCAATCCGATTTGCAAAATTTTTGCAACTTTTTCTAGGATGGAAAATTCCAAAAATTAGTTTTTTTCGAAATTGCATAACGTTCCGGGTGGCGTACGAGGTTGCAAATTCGTAAATGCGTAACAATACATGTTCTGAGTATTTGCAACCAAAATTCAGAACTTTTGTAATTATTTTGAGACCGCCTTTCTCAGAAAAATGACCACCGATAAACAAAATGTATAAATAAAGATGTTCCGGTCAACGAAGAAGGTTGCAAATTTGCACAACTATTCAGGACACTTTTCTTACATATCGTCGCTTCTCCAGAATAGTGGCACAAGTCAAAAATTTCCATTTTCGAGTTTATTTTGAAAATGTATAGCTAAATCCGCTTATTTTTATGTGGTAAAACACCATATTATTACTTCCAAAAATGGGCGCAGGAAACCCGCTGGACTCCAAGATCATGACAAGGGCTTGTATGAAACTAGAAACTTTTAAATGGCTCCCCTGTAAAATCATTTGTTTTTGAGTTGTGCCACTATTCTGGAGAAGCGACGATATGTATGTTTCAAGTTTGCAGAACTTTTGGAATTTTATCGGCTAGTTTATTAGAGAAAAACCTTAATATCTAATTTAAAACAATGTTCCGTAGCTTTAAATTGGTTGCAAATCTGGTACGAGGTATAAAATAATACATTTAGGGCTACTCCCAGTTTGCAGCACTTTTGGATTTTTTTTGGCGAAAATGCAGACAAATTTCATTTATCTGCAATTTTAACAATGTTCCGGACCTCGGCCAAGGCTGCAAAATTTTATAGTTTGTTTTTATGTTCTTCCCGACCTTACATGAAAGTTTCAAAACTTTATGAATTATTGTTAAATGTTAGTTTTTTAATGTCTAAAATGACTGGACTATATGTTGTCGAGAAAAGTATAGTCGTAGGGACCACGTTTCCTGCAAAAAGTCATGACCTCGCACTTGCTAATGTTCAGGACCAGGTTATTATTGGAACACCAAGAGTAGAAGGTGTTAAGGTCAGTTTGCAAAAGCTCGCAATCCTCAGTACTCTTAATGAGACGGTACAGTTTGATGTCATCGGCGTAAATAAGGATATTACAGTGCTTTAGTAAGGAGACAATGTCATCGATTGATAGTATAAAAAGCAGAGGGCCTAGATGACTGCCTTGCGGGACGCCAGAGGACGCTTCAATGTTTCTGGATTTGACACCACGGAATTGAACTTGGTAGGTTCTGTCGGCTAAGTACCATTGGAACCATACCACAAGGGTATGCGGAAAGCCTAATTTTTTTAGTTTGAGAGCTATAATCGAATGGGCCTATTCACACAGTGCACATTCATGGCGCCTAAAACCGGTTTTATAGATGAGAGAGGGAAGGGAGCGGAAGAACTTAACGAAACATTTTTCACGCAAAACCAAACGCGTGAAAACTAGCACACATATAAAAAGTTACTTCTATCTCCTGCATTCTTTAGCTCTGTTTTTCTCTAACAAGTAAATTTCATCTGCAATACATTTAAAGGTTCCTGTATAACATTCAAATTTACTACACTCATTTACGCCCCGTCTGAGTTGCTAGGAGTTGAATAAAACCGGTTTTACTCACCACAATTATGGCAGCGTGTGAATATGCCCAATGAGAGAGCTTGTCAAAGGCCTTACTGAAGTCAGTATAAACACAGTCGGTTTGGCAACCAGTGGCAAAGCCCCGAACAGTGTGAGAAGAGAACTCAAGTAGATTAGTGGTAGTAGAACGAGCTGCAAGAAAACCGTGTTGATTTTCTGAGATAAGTCTCTTGCAGATCGGAGCGATCGCGGAATAAATAATAGATTCAAGGAGTTTAGGTATACACGATAACTTCGCAATCGGTCGATAGTTTGATATCTCGTTCTTGGATCCCTTTTTGTGAACGGGGATTATAAAAGAGTGTTTCCATAAAGTTGGGAAGCACCCTGTATTAATGGATTTTTGGAATAAGTACATCAAGGGACACAGAAGGGCCCTGCACATGATTTTAGAACAGCAGGGGGAATACCGTCAGGGCCAGACGAAAAATCCAGTGGGAGTTCCTTAATGTGCTTCAAAATATCCTCTCTGGAAATAGAGAGAGATAAGTTATGAGCCACTTGTGATGCATTGATATGTCGAAAGTTGTTTACGTCTGGTTGGAAGACAGGGGACGAAAAAGATTTGAGGAAGAACGATCCGAACATTTCGCAAATCTCGGATGGATTCGTACTGTAGGAGTTCTCGTGTTGCATGGTGTTAGGATAATTATCAATTTTTTTCTTAGTATTGATAAATTTAAAGAATGTTCTGGGATCACCATACAGTTTAACTTTCATGTTATCGAGGTACTCCTTGTAGAGAGCTTCGGAGAGGGCGTGAAATTGGTCATAGCAATTAACAAATGCACAGAAACTCTCAGTATCTTTCCTCTTCAAGTAGGTTTTCCAGAGTTTATTCTTCTGGTTTTTAACATGTCTCAGCTCATGGTTGTACCAGGGTGGGGATGAACTGGACAACTTTAGAGGCTCAATAGGTATACAAGATGCAAAAGTTTCGTACAGAACAGAGCAAAACCTAGCAACATCGTCATCCAATTCATTAGAGGAAAGCAACAAAGTGAAATCAATCGAAGTGAGCTTGGATGACAGTTCTTCTAGATTGGCCTTTTTAAAGTTAAAAGTAAATGTGGACTCTTCAGGGATAAGCTTATTGTCAAAGGCAGAACAGTAGCTCAGTAGAAGAGGAGGGTGATAATTATCGACAGACGACAAGATTATTGAACTAGGCTCAACAATCATTTTGTCTGAGTCGGAAAAGAATGCAAGATCTAACCGCCTTCCTAAAATATTATTTACACCACTCATTTGGTTCAAGCCGCATGAGAAAAGGGAATTCAGAAAGCTAGATTCCCTAAGATTAAGGTTGTTACCAGGGAGGTAGTTATCGTCATCATCACAAGATACCCATTGAACGTTGGGTAAATTAAAATCACTTAAAATTAGGATTTCGTCTTTAGAATCCATCATATCCTGGATATAAACTATCCAGGAAATTAGAATATCATAAAGGTTTTGACCTTTATCGTCAAGAGTGCTGAGCATATCAGGTGGGATGTAACAGCAAATCAAGAACAGGTTATTGTGGACAAGAGAGACTTTAAGAGCGATAAGCTCAATGTCCAAAGAGTTGGAAAAGCTAGGAAGCGTTATTGAACAGCAATTGAGAAGGTCACTACAGGCAAGTAGTACACCACCTCCACGAGCTTCCGAGTCACTATATCTGTCCCTCCGAAAAACTTGGAAGGAGGAGTCGAAAAGTTCGGCATTGAGGATCCCACTATATAACCATGTCTCCGTAAAAGCGATTATATCAAAATCGCAGGCCGAAGTTGATAGAAACACATTGTGGGTTTAGGATCTCATCCCTCTTACATTTTGGTAATAGAGGATGAGCGTCTTAAGTTTTTTGAAACCTGGCGAGTGTCAAGAGTGCGATGTACACGTGTGCGGGGAACAAAGTATTTAGAGAAGGCACCGGGAGGCCAGAACGTAGGGTCCAAAAGTTTTTTAGCGATATTGGGCGGTGCAGACAGAACAAAGGACGCGACCGGTTTGGAAACATTGCTAATCCTTCTGCAGATTATTTCAGGATTGATTGCTTTTCTCCTTAAATAATCTTTAATTGCCTCTGGTGTAGTTTCTGGGGAAAAGCCCGAAATG
The DNA here is from genome assembly GCA_963855945.1 of Thereva nobilitata. Lineage (NCBI taxonomy): Eukaryota > Metazoa > Arthropoda > Insecta > Diptera > Therevidae > Thereva > Thereva nobilitata. The sequence goes on from OY979696.1 coordinate 130,662,568, forward strand.
AAAATATTCCTCGGCCTGGGTACCGTTACTAGGTTGGTGCAGGTAACTGAGGACCCAGTGACCCCAGCGTTCGAGGATCCATCAGTATTATAAGGGGAGTTAGATGTCGCATCAGACTTTGGGATAGAGTTAGAGTCCATTAGAAGTGAAAGGGCGGGGACCGACAAGCTAACAGAGGAGTTCGTAGGGACAGCCTCTGTAATAGTCATTTTACGATTGCGTCTGCATTTACGACGCTTTCCACAAGTTATATATATGCTGTTTTAGGACTACATTGCCACCAATAGTAGATAAATCCATTTAAATAACATAAAATAATGGCGATCCGAGCTGGTAATTAATTAATTTAAATGGTTAATGGTACTAGTAATTATCTCAACTACCTTGTTAACGCGCAAGACGGTTTTAAGCTTAAAATCGGCTTAAGACGAATTGCCTGTATAAACAGATTCGGATTCTCTCTCAAACAATTGAAAATTTACGTCTTTATTATGCATTAACACAACTTTAATCACTAACGGGAATAGAGCGAGATTATTCTTTTAATGTAAGACCAAAATCAGCCATTTTGAGAACTCCTCACACATACACACAATGACTAAGGTTACATGCCGGACTGAGGACTTGACTTGAACTTGAACTGACAGTTTAATCCGCGGCGACAGCTTACCTACTTGAGAGCTTGACTTCAAGCTGGCTTGAAATACATTTGATATTTCGCATAAATTTGCCGCGAAATACGTAATGGAAGAAACAATTTTATGTGCAGCTTATATAAATAAAATAAATTTATTAAGTGAATTGCACAGGAAGTGAATTTCAAAACTCAAGCGCTGAAGCAGAGGTTACATGGCTAGTTCAAGTCGATCCGACAATTTTTTTGGACCGACTTGAGTGAAGTAGACTTGAAGTCGATCTGAGGTTCCATGACTTTGAAGTCTACTTGAAGCCGCCTTCAAGTATGCATGTAATCATAGTAAATAATTCGTTTTAAGCTGAAATAAATTAAGCTTGAGACGAATTTCGACTTAAGACTGTTTATACGGAGCCGGATTCTGTCTTAAGCCGAAATTCGACTAACGCATAAACAAGGTAAAATTTCACAACCGCTCAGGTGTACTCAGGTAGTAACATAAAAGTCAAGCTAAGAAAGTACCGATAATAATTGTGTATTTAAAAGGTAGAAAATAATTTGCACAATAAAAAGATTAGTAAAGGAAAAATTTAGCAGGAATTCCGCATTTACCAAGTTTAAAGTATTCTGTCCTACCTTACGAAAAGCTTTTAGCTATATAAATTCGATGTTCTTCTTCTTTATTCTTTGTTGGATTGTTCACACACCCGCGTACTTCTCAGCCTTACCAGGCCAAGAGGATTTCAGTTATGAAATAAGTAGCACAGCTGACAGCCAGCAGATGGGCTATCATCTGTTCAGCGAAATGCATTTAAATGGCTACGTTTACGGCGCATGCATTAACACGGCCACCACCACCACCGCTGCTCAACCACACTAGGCTTATTATAATAAAAATTAGTGTCATCAAATGCTCCGTCTCGCTTCAGCACCAGCTTTTCACCATTTGAGGAGCAATAAACAACATATCCCCGGTCTTGTCGCACTTTAAAAGAAAAATATCTTGTTGAAATTATCTCATTCGTGTTCGCATCCGTTCGACAAACATTTGCTGCTAGGGGAGTGAATATGCGAATTGTGTCGTCGTCCGATTTTTTTTAAACGTGCCAAAAAACGTTCATTTTTTCTTCATATAAAGATTTTGTCTTCTCTTCCAATAGTTTTCAATTAAATGTCCGTCAAATCCTTTTACAAATTAATTTAAATTTTTTACGTGTTACACATTGAAATTTTATACTTTTTTGCGTTTTCTTTGTTTTTAATTTATTAGTTGTTTTGACAAACAAAGAAGAGTGCGACAGCGAATATTGTGTTTGCCTTTTAGCGAAAGGGATAGGCTTACATCTGTTTCGGGTGTCATCGGGAAACAAAGAAAAAAAATTTTTATTCGCTCTGCATTTGTCGGTTTCGTTTTTTCCTTTGAAGTGACATTTCCCGCGGTGAGGAGACGGTTTTCTCGCTGATTTGCTTCTCAGATTTTTTTTTTGAGTTGCAAAAATTATTTCCGCTTGAATAAATCCGCGGAAATTCTGTTAGAATTTTTCATTTTATCGGAGTGCACAAAACTGCAGGATCTGTAACTGAGTGGCTGTGCGGGGCTGAAAGCGGCGTAGATTTTTTATTGGGGATTTCTTCACAACTTCGACACCGGAGAGAAACTTGCGAACAGTTTTTAACTAATCCAAGAGGCCAAAAAAGAAAGGTGAAAGAAATTTTTTTATATGTAATTAATTGTATTTTATTTTTCCTATTTCTATCTGAGTCATTGTAGTATTAATCATTTTGTTGTTGCTTGGCGGCTGTTTTCGTTTGATCACCTGGATTTTGAAGTAATTATTAATAAAAAAAAGTTAATGGAACACAAAAAATTCTGCAGCCGCAGGAGGGGCTGATTTTCCTTTGTGGTGCAAGAAGTCAATTGGGAAAAGTATTTTCCCATACGTTAATTGCTAATTATAAATTGAAATCTATTATTCTACAGGGGTTTTCCCTTTTCAATACCCAAACTTTATTTATATTCCAGCTCTCGCCCAAAAATTACGCAAAAAATCAAGCTGAATTAAATTTATTATCGTTTTCATATCAGTAATTTACTCAGCTTGGAGAATTTTTGTATGTAAACAAGTATTAGTCATATATTTTGTCCCACCTTTATCACCGGACAGAGGAAATGAAATAAAAACCCTGTTGCCATGACCTTCTAATTGCCGGAAAGCTGTGCTTTATTATTACAAAGTGTAAATATCCAATCTGTATATATAAATTATAAAATCTCTAGACTATGACGTTCAATCTAAAATCCCTATAAATTAGTATAAAACTCATTTCTTTATATTTAAATTAAACAAAGCTTATCTCGAACCTACAGCCTTGGACGCGAATAATTTTTTTTGTTGCGATCCGCTTATCAAAACGACATATTTATAACACTATAGTTAATGCCACACAATTTTTACATAATATAACTTCTTTAAGCATATGCACGATTAATACCACATATGGATTCATCATCATCAGGAGCTCCACAGTCTATTCTTTGCCTTGGCTTGCTCCAACGTTCGCCTCCATGATTCTCGATCTCTGCCCCGACTCTTCCAGTTTCTTATTCCCAATTGTCTCGTCTTCCTCGAGGTCATCTATATATCTTTTCTTAGCCAACAAAGGCTAGTGGGGGTGGGAGGGGGTCTCGGCAAATTTCACGTAATTTTTTTCCCGCAAGAAACAGTTTAAAAAAAATTGCGTGAAAACTGAGTTAAATTAATAGAACAGGTAAATAAGGCCTAAAAAAGCAAAATATGGAGCGGAAATAATTAGGTACAGGCTGAAAATTGGCAGAGAGCTTCCATTTAGGGTTCTTAATAAGGGGTTATAAAGTCTACCTACCTCGGGAAGCCCACTTTTTAGGGGGTTTTAGCCCTCAAAATGGGTATTTTCGATTTTTCTGCAATTTTTTTTGCAATTTTTCTTAATATCTTTTTGTTTTCTTCAATTTAAGTACAATATCTGTAAATAAGAAAATCTTTAAAATCGTCTTTTTGGATACGCACTTATCATTCACGAAAAGCTTGGGGCAGTCTCAGATAAACATGGTGAAAGGTTTTGTCAATATACATATTGCACATAGAGAAGGAATAATGAATGCATTACATAAAAAGTATACGTGATACTATTACAATATTTGGACTCAATAGCAATTGGGTGGAAAAATTCAGCCACTGCCGTTTACACTGTATTTGTTCACTGTTTCAAATACCATCCAACTGGAAAATCCAAAAAAAGTAATGAAAATATTTTAAATATCTGGGAATGAAGAGTATATAGTGTGATGAAAAATTCTTATCATTTTATACAATGGCCTGGGAAAAATTGGGAATGTAACGTATGCATTGACTTATACGATCATTTTTAGGCAGATTGCGGCCCTACGCTGAACTAGTGTTGTGGCCTAAGCTGGAACAAAACAAAAACGCCCAGAAGTCTGAAAAACCTGGAACCTAATGCTCTCATAAGTATCTCAAGTGCATAATATACCTAATCCTACTGAAATCATCGAGATTATATTAAGAATTGGCTTTTTTCACGTCAGTCAGAACACATGCTATCTGTGGTGCATTGTCACTACAAAAAGCAGACATTTACACCAGGCGACATAATTAGTTATCTAAGCATCTTACATGATTCGAATTTTGAATCGACGACCATCTGCTCTGACATACTAAAGGCCAAGATAGATTTTGAAAACCTTTTGTTGTGAATATCAAGAACTGTGAAGAATGGAAGTCTAAAGGCAGAAACATATTGGTGCGGCGGGACGCCACAGCTGCCGCGCCAATCTGTTTGTTCCTTTACAGATCCGCACTTCTTGAATCTATATCCTGGTGTACAGGCGGCTCAAACGCCAATTTGAGAAGCTGGCTGTGACTTTGGACTCCGCCTTTCTAAGGCGCCCATTACACGATAGGTTTTGCTATCAGTTTTGCAGCAGTCAGTGCTATGACTGACGGAAAGCCTACCGTCTAAGGTAATGGCTGATGGTTGCATGAAATTGCTTGACGATTATTTAGATATTTTCATTTTTCGCCATGCAAGCATCAAGCATGCCTTTCTTTGGTGTGAACGGCCCCTATTCCCATAGTCACGTCACCCATTGAAAAATGTGACAAACCAATTTTCGTATTCTCGTAGTCACTTGCTGTAGAAAAAGTGACGATATTTCTATATTCTTATGATATATTTCTATTTACATATCCTGTTCATTATTTTAATTCTAGGATATAAGAATAATGATAAATCATCAAAAATATTAAAATAAAACATATTTCTTACCCTCTGTCACTATTCATTTTAAAAAAATTGTGGCGTCACCTACAAATTCCAAGTGATAAAAAATGACAATTTTCAGTGACATTTGCTACAAAAAATGACTACGAGAATACTACACCCAGTTTTGTGACATTTTCTCTCATTAACTTTTCCCTTGTCACTCGACTATGAGAATACCACTTTAAAAGTGACGTGACAAAAAATGTGAGGTGAGAAAAAAAGTGATGTGACTATGGGAATAGGGGCCAACGTGTAGACACATTTCGTTAATCACCCCGTCAGTAAGCGCCAGGACAGCGATGAATTCGCACATGGATCACGTCCAAGAAGAGGCGACTGTGCACTTACGGAGCGAAACAGCTTCGCCCTCTTTGAAATTTTGGATATGACTGACGATCAGCCAGAATGAGCGTCTGAGGTTCGTATCATTCCATCAGTAAACATCATTCAAAGGTAATTCATGACTGATGGAATTGATTGCCGCTTGCATGAATGTGTAATGGGCGCGTAAGGCCTGGGTCAGTCAATCACAGGTTTTTTACCCTAAGGTGACATCTATAGAAGAATGCTCCGAAGTTTGTATATCTCCATCTTTACAATAATATTGTGATTGACTATGCATGGCATAATTATATGTTATATGTCAACCTTCGTATGTCAATATAATGTAAAATACTATTTTTTTTTAAATTCAATATACTTGCTCTACAAATACACCAGTTGAGCTCAAAATGGAAATGAAATTTGTCAGTTCTCTTGTTAAAAAAGCATTATCCCTGTAAGGCATCATGAAATTGATTTCCAAAGGATAGGCCGAATCACCTGCTAAATGGTAATCGACTGGTTTTGTAGTTTTATTGGGTGCAGGCCGAGTTGGTGCTGGGATGATTTTGTGGTACTGTTCTTCAACACAAATTATGTTTTGTTAAATAAATCCAACGCAATCAAGCACACATGAACGAATTTACTTACACTACAAATACGCATAATAGTGTAAATACTAGACATTTTTTTAAATATTAAAAATCTCACGTGAGATTTAGGGGGCGGGGGAGGGGTCGAGCCAAATCTCACGGCATCTCACCTAGGGGCGAGGGAGGGGGGGGGGGGGGTCGAAAAATCGCCAAAAACGCCTCACGTAATTTATGGACGACCCCTTACAGATTTCATACAACTCTGAGTTGTATCTTCTCCTTCAAATACCATCAACCTGAATACCTTTATAGATCGAACGAAGAATTCTCCTTTCAAATCTTCCTACCAATGTTTCGTCTGCGTTTTTCAATCTCCACACTTCCGAATCATATTAGTGTTGTGTAAAGTGCCAGTTTTGTCTTCCTTGATATATTTGTAGACGTCAGGTGCCTGCGCAGACCAAAGTAGCATTTATTAGCCAGTGCTACTCGTCTTCTGATTTCGGCCGATGTATCATTACCTTTTGTTATAATCGTGCCGAGGTATACAAACTCATCTACTGCTTCTATATTGTAGGTGTCTATCGTTATGTTTTGTCTGCTACTTCGGGCGTTTTTTGTGCATATATACTTTGTTTTGTGCTCATTTATTTCCAACCCGATTTTTTTAGCGGCTTGCTTCAGTGCTACAAAGGTCCCCTTCATGCTCTCAAATGATCTTCCAAGGATAGCAATATCGGCGGCAAAGGCTAATTTTTGCACTGATGCATCTCTTACTCCTTTTTCTAGGGCCACGTTGAATAACAAGCAGGAGAGTGCGTCACCTTGCCTTTATCCTCTATTTGTTCTGAGGGTGGGAGATAGTTCGCCATCTATTCTGACTCTACACCTTGCATCTTTCATCGAAATTTCCGACCGGATGTTGATGTTAAAGTCAACAGCTTTTTCTAGGGTTTCTCTGAGTACAAATAGCTGGTCTGTTGAGGATCTTCCAGGACGAAAACCGCATTGATACTCTAATAATATTCTTTCCACGTATGGTCGTAGTCTATTATAGAGTACACGTGAAAATACTTTGTACGTTGTGTTCAATAGCGTTATTCCTCTATAGTTGTTGCAAGATAGAGGGTCTCCTTTTTTGTGTAAGGGAGGCATTTCTTTCCCTCGCCAGATTTCCACTGTTGCTTCATGTAGTTTTTGGATAGTTTCCTCTCCGCCTTGCTTAATGAGTTCTGCAGGTATGCTGTCAGACCCTGATGCCTTATTATTTTTTAATGCTCGCAAAATGCCTGGCGTACTTCCTCTATGGTAGGGGCTGCTGTGCTTCTCATCATCCGTATTCAAGTTTTGTACATTTCGGGTACCAATGTGCTTCTGCTCTGGGTTCATTAGTATTAGTTCCTCGAATTGCTCTGCCCATCTAGCCAATATTTCGTCCTTATTACTTAATATCTCCCCACTTTTATCTTTGCACATTGTCACTCTAGGCTTAAATTCTTTCCTTTGTTGGTTTACCTTTTTGTAGAAGTTTCTTGCATCATTTAAGCTTGCCCAGTTTTTCTATTTTTTTCATTTGTTCTTTCCAATACTGCCTTTTTTCGCTTTGTGCATTCTCTTCTCAGCTCGCCTCTTTTCTTTATACTCCTCTACAGATTTTCTTGTTCTGTGCCTACTTAGCACGACTTGGTAAGCTCGGTTTTCTCCATTGTCACCTGGGCGCATTCTTCATCAAACCATTCTACTCTTCGTCCTTGTTGCACGAAACCTAGAATATCTTCTGCTGTTCCTTTTACTGCTCTTTTTATGTCGTTCCATTGGTCATTCAAGTTTTCATGTGTGTTTTGACGAATTTTATTTATTCTTACATATGGATTACTATTTCAAAATATCTTCTTAAATAATTTGTATTCAATTACTTATCAGATATTTAGCCAGTTTAACACTTTCTATAGCGAGTGAAGATTACGCGTGAATCAGAAAGAATTTATTTCAAAATTACATGATGGGTTGAAGATAAATTTTTTTCATTTTTGTGTATCAAAGAAACATTGGATTTGGTAGGCGGTTTTGTTCGATGTCCATCCATCATCCATTCGCGTTACAGCCCAAATAAAGCCTTGCTCTCCTCTAGGGCGTTTCTCCAAGTTTGACGGTCCCTTGCAGCATGTCTCCAGTTTCGGATGTTGATCATTGCCCCTCTGCGTCAGCCGCCACAGAGTCGATCCATATGTCTCTACTGGTCTATTTCACAAAATATCTGCTGCCATAAGACGTGTTAGGATACGATTGTCATCCATCCTGATTATATGGCCGGCTTAGTCTTAGGCTGTTAATTTTTACAAAAGTTGAGAGTTCTGGATCGTAAAACATTTCATACAACTCGCTGTTGAATCTCTTTCGCCATATTCCATCCTCTCTTGTTGGGCCTATTATGCATCTAAGAACTTTTCTCTCAAACCGGTTGACTCGTTTCTCTATGCCCTGGGTAATAGTCCAAGTTTCGCTACCATAGAAAATTACTGGTCGCAGGGCCGGATTTGAGCATATTCAACATAAGCGCTCGCCTAGGGGCGCGCACCATACACAAAAATATTTTATACAGTCCAACAAAGTCGGAGGCGAAGGCGCATAGATTTATGTATGTATGTTACTACTGAAAATGATCATAGAAATTGTTACTTCCAAATATTACAACTCAAGCTATTTGAAACACGAGAAGAAGCTTGGCAAGAAGTTACGATTTCGGCCAGTTAGGGAGCGCAAACTTCCTTTCAACTCAGTAATATTGAGCGAATAAATATTTAAGTTTTATGAAAGAAGGGAAAAAGCGTATATAAGCCATTGAGTCACTCCTGTATTTGCGCGAATTTGTCTTCTAACCTTCATAAGATAGCTTCTACAGCGCAATGACGACGCGAAGTAGTTCAGCTCCCCCGGAGTATAGAGTATAGGTGGTCCTAGTTTCGCTTGTCTAAGCAAATCACACACGATTGGATTACACACGATTCTTACAAAAGGTACGTGAGAGTTCTGTTTATACAGCAGTCTGCAATAACCTCAAAGGATAGAGAATGTCGTCGATGCCTGCCAGATTACAGATTCACGGGCGAATTTGTATAGTTTCCTTCCCGTTGTCGTACGAATTTAAGTAGAGTGCGTATCCAGTAGAATATCTTTGGAAGACTCGTGTACTACTTTTGATTCCAACCATTGCCAGAGTACTATAACATAAAGATACTTTGCCCTGCTAGCAGAATTCTTCAATTTTCGATCATATCTTCCAACGGACAAATAAAAATTGGTAGATGCAGAGTTTCAGATCATTATTTTCTTTTCACCTTGTTTCATTTTTCCTGCTTTACAGCTTGGTTATCCGATCAGAATGATCTCGGTCGAAGGGGAATTTGGCGGAGTTAATAAAAATACAGCCACACCTAACATAGCCTGCTCGGGTGAAGGGGAATCGTTCCAATTGTCCAAAACTAGTATTGTTTCGCCTGGTCTGATGCTTTTAGTCATTTTAGCCTTTTCTTTGAGTCTGAGGATGACCCTGGCAATGCCCAGCTGCAGGAGTCCGAACTTTCTGTAGATGACGTCTCCAGGTCTATACCAAAGTTCTTTTTATTACTCAAGTACCCTTATTATTAAACGAGAGAAACCATTCTGATGAATAACTAGCAGAATGGTTTCTCTTTACCGACGTGGAAACGATTAGCTCTGGCAATCAATTTCTGAGGTGATAATGAAATTAATGATTTGAAATTTTTTTTGAAGGGGGGCCCGCACCACAGGTCCCGCCTAGGGCCTCCAGATCCTTAATCCGGCCCTGACTGGTCGTATTAATGTTTTGTACAGTAAGCGTTTGGTTTTTCTGTGCACAAATCTTGGGTGCAGTATTTGTTTTTGGGTATAAAAGGCTCCATTAGCCAGTAGTATTCGTATAGTTATCTCTTCCTTTTCTTCATTTCATTTTGTAATTGTAGGCATAAGGTAGACTGTTTTATCGATTAATTCTAGTTTGTGTTGGTCGATGGTTATATTCCTTCCCATATTTATACAACTTCCAAGTGTTCAAACACAAGGCTCACTGCCTCCTCCTCGTGCATCTTCCAGACTATCATATCCTTTTTCTATCTTCGAGCTAAGCTTGCTACTAGACATTGCACCATGACGAAAACGACCTGACGGACTGGTAGTATAAAGGGTGACACCTAAGCTTAGACTCTTTCACAAAAACAAAAAATCTTCCTGCTCTGTACTGTTGCATCACCCTCGTTTTCTCTTCGTTGCTGTTCAGGCGTATATCCGCCTCTTTTAGTTCGACATAAGCTTCTTTTGCTCCAAAAAGAACCTTCCCGCGATGATCACGTCATCCGCATATCCAAGGAATTGTACAGACTGTGTTGCTATTGATGCACTTCTCTGGACTGACGTTTTTCTTACCACCCATTTCTGTGTCAGATTGAAAAGCATTGGGGCCAGTCCATCCCCTTGTATAAGATCTTGTCGTACTTCGAATTCTACTATTGCATTTTCGATATAAACTTCCTAGTGAGTAATTCGTTGCGCATTTTATCAGTCATGCTAGCTTTGAGTGGACTCCTAATTCCGATAAGATCTTGTACAGGCTCTTTCAGTTTATAGAGTCATATGCCTGTCGAATGTCGACAAATATCTGGCATATACCATTCCTTTCCCAGGTTTTCTCCAGAATTTGCTTTAAGGTCAGCAGCTTGTCCTAAGTCGACCTATTTGTCATAAACTTGCTTACTTATGCTCCTTTCCTCATGGGATATAGGGCGGAAAGGACTCTGTCAACTCTCAGCCCCGTCATTTAGGACGACGAAGAAAATCTCTCCATCTTTGGACTTTTGGAGTTGTTCCTCGTCGCTGCTAAGCAGTCTTCCATCCGCATTCTTTACGGTATGCTCTTTAAGCAGAGTGCTTTTCCGAGAGCTGTTTAGTAATTTGGTACAGCACCTTACTGTTGCCTGTGTTTGCCGCGTTTTCGGCTTTTCTGCGAGCTCGTTTATCTGTCACCATCACGCCGGACTGTCTTTATCTTTAACGTCACCGACATCTTTGTGTCCCGCTGATCAGATTGCCCATGTGCTAGTTTCAATGGAGTTTGGCATCTAATATAATTTCTAAGTATTTGGCTTATTGTGAAGAACCTAAAGATTTGTTTACAAGCACTAGCTCCGTCCATCCTGCCACCAGGATCGCTTTGTCGGGACTGAAACTAAGTCCTACTCTAACGGACCAGCTTTCCATCAAGGATGCCTCTAAGTCTAATAAAAGAGAATTATGACGACCTAGACAAGCATGCTAGAGTCGCAACTGTAAAGACAACTATTGGCTATAAACTATAGAAGACCTTTTAGAAACTTATACCTTCCGCCCTCCCTCCTACCCTGGTTATTCTTTTATCACGGCCAGCGACAGTCTAATATTGAAGAAGTTATCAACCTTCCAAGGTGCAATCGCGCAAGATCAATGTTCAAGCCACTACATCCAAACGAGGACAAATGTTTGCTCATTCAACCGCTGGGAAACTGTGCTGTCATCACAAATAGCAACTCATCCACCGCATGCCGACAATTGTCCTAAAAAAGTTAAACTATCCCCGGGTTATCTCAGCTATCTTCAAAACGTAGTCCAAGCCTGGGATGAGTTTCAGAACTTGTGCCCGCAAATATCAATGGATGAATGGCAAATCATATCCTCAATTACAAAATTCCAAAGGATCCAGTCTTCCAGAACCACCGGAAAACATCAGTTCACAGTAGCTTGATTTATACTACGCCAATTTCGTAAGTGGAGAACCGCTAATCGACAAAAGAAAAGTACAGAAGTGCCGATACCGAAAGCCCGCGGGCATTAATCCACCGAAGGAAAGAATCCAGCGTTGAGATCCACTTCAGTTCCTAACCTATTATCAGACGTTGGGCGTTGAAGATTACTAGTATCAAGAGGAAGCTGTATGTCTCAGCCCTCACATTTCATTTAGGCTAACTTGAATGATGCAACTTTAAAATTGTTACTATAGTAAAGTATTTTATAGCAATCTAAGCGCCTCCACGCCTGTTCAGTCCCCCGATATCTTTCGCACCAGCCCAAAACCACCACTTCGAGCTCATTTATTCCTCTAACCGCGAAGACAATTATTCTGATCCTAGGTAATACCATAATTCGCACGAATAATTTCTGTACTTTTTATGGGGAAGAGAAAGTGCAGGAATCAACTTTTGTACAGCCAGTCTGTCATGTCGTTCACTACAGTTTTAAAATAATACGAATAGTAGATAGAACAAGAGGGTTTGTAACAGCTGCTACATTCTTACGGTGGTTCAATGAGTAGATGGTGCAGCAATACTACCATCGCCGACGAGTTTAAAAGCGTCGGTTTGCGCACATTGTCCAGCTTTCGAGTGGTAGTCAGGGCCTCGATCTAGATAATCAAGCTATATGGGGCATTCTTTTACAAATCGCTTTTATCACTTTTATTAATCAACATTTTTTATTTGGTTCAAATTTTTTTTACGAAGTTCCTATACAAAATAAGCGAACCCATATTTTTTCTTTTTTTTCCGGTCAATATTTTCAAAAATAAGGGGGGTAAATTTTTACGTATAACTCCGGTTCTATTCCTCGTATCGATTTGAATGAGGTATCATTTTAAAGGTAATGAAGAGATCTTTATTTATGCATTAAAAGTTGTAAAAAGTTTTTTAAATTAGTATTTGTTATTAACAATTTAATATTTAAAATTCAGTTTACTATTAGTTCGCCATTTTTTAAAATTGTTTAAAAATTACTATCGTATTCCTCGGAAAATTTCCTATAAAACACATATTTTTCCAGAGTGGTATCAAAATTGGGTCTATATGAAATACATTAAAAACCACTGAAAATTTGCCTTCGGGACAGTAAATTTATGCAATATTACTTGAGGTAAATTATATTGCATATTTACTGGAGCGCATTATTACAAAACGTAATTTACTGACATAAAATTCTTGTATATTCCTGTTCTTCCTGTTGTTCCTGTTTCCTGGATAGTCCTGTTTAAACTTGTTCTAATCTGGGGGTCTAAAAAGGCCACTTTAGGTGTTTCATAATATGATCATAATATGTTTCATTTTATTAATCACAAAAAGGCCACTTTAGGTGTTTCATAATATGATTCATAATATGATTCATAACATGATTCATATTAGATATGTCGATTTTATATAGAAAAGCGTAAAATGGCCTACTAATATGAATTGCTTACTTGTCAAATTAGATGAAATTTTAGAAGTTACTCAGAGAGCAACATTTTTAGTTCATATTTGTGTTTTATTTGATTTTTGTTAGTTATTCAGTGTTAAAATTTTATTTTATTTTATTTATTTGCCAAACAAGGCATACTTAAACTTACTACAGAAAATCAAATAAAATGCAAATACAATGAAATACCATATTATGACTAACGTACAAAAGGGCTGTATAGTTAATTTATACTTTGTCAGCTTAAGTCTATGGTTAATTCATGGTAATTGTGATGTCAAGAGGGATATAATTCGTTGTTTAAAGGATGATTTTTTTATGTTGGGTGAGAAGCATTCACTGTGGCTGTTAAAAGTCATACAACATCTGTTGACGGGTTCGTTCTTTGCGTATCCTGTCCGATGAGGGTATTCCTTAAGGATTTTTGTATGCCTATTGTGTCGAACTTGGGCATTGAACTTGATTCTATCGGACAGGAACTGTACCTTAACGTTATCGCTTAGGACGTCCAAAGTAAATCAAGAGATAAGCACTTTCCATTGCACTATATAGACTAAATATGAGTTTGACTTTTGAGCTCGTACAAGAGTTAGAACCTTATTTACCTAGGAAGGGTGGGAACGACATTTTGCAAAGTAAGTAAATAATATTTCAAGCGTAATTAATACCTAGGTATTATGTAGATATACAATGTTTGTATTGTTAGTATACCTACAACAGGTAGGTACACCTATACGTACCTACTAACTTTTTGTTATTTTTAGGTCCTAAGTGCACTATCGTTTTACGCGTCGGGATCCTACCAACGCTATGTAGGAGCAAAAGGTCACCACATGATGCACCAAGCCAGTGTATCAAACTTCTTACGAGCAGTGACATTGGCCCTAAATAGTGACCATTTTCGAAGAAAGTATTGTCACATACTGCCACTCGATAATCAATCAAGTTTTCCCGAAAAATCGCGTTTCGTTTTTTAAAAAAACCCACTTAAAATTTCTAATTTTCTCTGCAATTGCAAAGGTTACTTTGTTTGTTTACATGATTTCTTAATTATTTTATGTTAATTAACTTAAAACTCACCACTAAATTTTTTCGTGTGGCAACGTATGCCAAATATGATTCTGCTGATGAAATGAATCGAATATGAATCATTTATCAAAGTGGCCGTTTTACCGTTTTTTAGCAGAACTGCTAATGATCTGCTAGAATTCACCAAATGAAACATATTACAGACGTTTCACCCAATGTGGCCGTTTTAGGCCCCCTGTTCTACGTAAAATACGCTTTACATAATGATATTAATTAATATTAACATTTTTACTATTTGCAAATAAAATTTAAATCCAATTTCTTTTTATTTTCATTTCAGAATGTCTCGTGGCGGTTTTACTAATCCTCCCTCAACTCACCGTGATTATGGGGCAACATCAAGCAGTGCTAATGCCATCACTTCCATACCTGATGTCAACTTTTCAGGTTTCAGTCCAACAGAATTTATGTCACTCAGCGAAAGTATCGCTCACAATATCAGCTCTGTTAAATCAAGCTGGCAGCAATTAGAAAAGGCTCTTAAAGTAATCGGAACGAATCGTGATACTCAAGCAACGCGGGATAAGGTCCATCACATTCAGGCTCAGACTAATATCAAAATTCAAACAACTAGCAAGGATATACAGCGTTTGACCTCGGTTGTACATCGTGGTGATAAGCAGCAGCGGCTTCAATTGGAAAAACTCACATCTGATTTTAAAACTGTTGTCGAAAAATACTCAGCCAGTCAACAACTCATTGCAACAAAGTCGAAACAAATCTTCTTGAGATCTGTTCACGCACGCCAGCAGGATGAGGAAGCAAGTGCAGCCAGTGAAACAATGACTGCCTTCGAGAAGCAACAAATGATACAGAGGCAACTGCAGCTGCAGAATAACTTACAGTTTGAACAGGATATGCTTAAGGACAGGGAGGCACGAATTAAGGAAATAGAGGCGGATGTCTTGGATGTAAATAAAATAATGAGGGAGCTTAACAGCATTGTGAATCAACAAGGCGAACAAATTGGTAAAAGCATACTGATTTACACAAAACTATAAATAATCTTCTATTATGAATTTTTTTTAGATACAATTGAAAACAGTATTGATCATAGCTGCGCTGAAGTTGAAGCTGGTACGAGTGAACTTTTCAAAGCAGCACAATATCGTAATCGATATCGGCGTAAAATTTTAATATTGTTGGTAATCGCTGTGATAATAGGCTTAATCGTAACTGGAATAATCGTATCACAATTAAAAAGTTAGACAGATAACTTTAAAAACTTAAAAACCAATAAAAAAATATAGGGTTAGGTGCAGAAAGCTAAACAAAAACAAAAAAAAACTTTGTAAAATGCATGGCAAAAATACGAGTTTGTAAAATGAGTACTAAAAGTGCATAAAGGGATCATTTCTTACACGACATACATACACAGAACGAGCGAAAGAGAGAGAAAACTAGAATTGCATGAACAATTTTTTTCTTTTAAAATTCCCCCAAACAAACAAACAAAAAAAATGAATATCCACTTAAAAAATATATCTAAAAAATGCAAGTGTTATTAAAAAAATATTATCTAATAGATTACTTTGCGATAATAATGTTTAATTATAATTATACTGAAGAAAAAGAAACAAAAAAGAACCCAGTATTATATTATTCTTTGGTCATAAATTCTTTAACATTGTTTTTATACAATTCCCAAGTGAATGACTGAATGATCGGAAAGATTTTGTGTGAAAGGTGTAAATTTTGATTGGTTAAAGCTCGGAATCTAAGTCAGAAGGCCGTATCAGATCTAAAGTCCGTCGCAGTCACGTCACTCGCCAACGAGAATTCGACCTATTATTCCAGTATGCTAGTCGAGTAAGTAAATAGACGGTAGTAGTAGTAAGCTCCTATAAGCATGTATACCAGGTGGGCAAATTCACTGCGGCAGCACTCGAAAATCTGGTGTTTAGGCTGGAATGTGCAGCATTAAACAAAGTAGTTGCGCTGGCGGCCTTCCTTGGTATCGAGGGAACCTCCGGCCATACATCATCTGATACTATAGCAAGGGCTCTAAATGGACGAAGTTTAAGAAACGCTTTCTGCGACTGAATCGACTCGATGCTGAGAACACGCACATTGGACTTGATCATGGTTGGCGAGTTGAAAAAGACAGGATAGCGCCGGTTGTCGTCATTTTTCGTATCATAGTTGGCGAATGCAGCGACATTCCGGACCTGGATATCACTGAAATCCGGACAAAATTTAAAAATGTAGATTTTATATTACGTATCTTGTAATCCGGACCGACTACGGATCGCATGTCTTGTGTTGTCTTTACCTTTCGCAGAATCCGAATAGAACCGGGAATTCCCGTCTAAAGGTCCGGTTACACGCAACGATCTGCTTGTGCCAATTGACTGGCGCAAGTCAATTGGTGCAAATAAACTGAGTGAAAATGAACCAGTCACCAGTGAACAATTTGGTTCTACTTAAAAACACTTTGCTAATTTGACATGATTATTATATTATAATGTTTATGATAAGGTCTGAGGAGCGTCATAAAATTTCACCATTCACCCAAGGGCATGCTGAGGCTTGAACATCGTTTAAACGCTTATGCCAAAACACCAACCTCAAGCCGATTTTCTAAGAACACATATTTCACACAAGGCAAACTTTTGGCTTGTGCAAACCAAAAATTTGCGATTACACGCTACGATTTACTTGCGCAAATTAACTTGCGCCAGGCAATTGGCAGAAGCAGGGGCCGTATTTGGTTTCTCGAGTCGATGGATCGACTCGACAGAAAACGCTTCTCGATTTTCTCCAAGTTTCATATTTGAAATCACGACCAAATCGACAGATAAGCGCTGCCATAGAAAACCATCAAATTGTGTCATATTACTCCAAGTGCACCAAACCACGTATATTTAATTAAAAAAGAAACTGTTAAAAGTTTATTGTATGCATAAATTGAGCCTTTTAATAAACGTCAAACGTCTTGATCGAGACGAGAAGGTTGTCGATATCGTCTCGCCAAATGCCAATTTTTAATTATCGACAGAAGTCGATATCGACTCGAGAAACCAAATACGGCCCCAGATCGTTGCGTGTAACCGGAGCTTAAGTGTGTAAATAAATAGGGGATAAACACGAATCAGTTTGAATCAACATGGCAGCAAAAGGCCAAACAAAACGAACTCTTGCTGAAAAACAAAATATATTAATAAAATTGAATAGTGGTATCAGTGGAAGAACGCTAGCAGAGAAGTAAGGTGTCGGTACTTCCACAATTTCCGACATAAAAAGGAATGAGAAAAAAATAATAGGGTACGTACTATTATTTTGCAATTAAACGATAATTTTTCAATTGTGGGTTTTTGTATTCACAGTTACATTGCAAATTGTGTGTCAACGCCAATGCGTAGAAAAATTTTGCGAAAGCCAGGGGCCGTATTTGGTTTCTCGAGTCGATGGATCGACTCGACAGAAAAAGCTTCTCGATTTTCTCTAAGTTTCATATTTGGCATTACGACGAAATCGACAGATAAACGCTGCCATACAAAACCATCAAATTGTGTGAAATTACTCCAAGTGCCGCAAACCACGTATATTTAATTAAAATAGAAATTGTTAAAAGTTTATTGTATGCATAAATTTAGCTTTTTAATAAACGTTAAATGTCTTTATCGACACGTAAAGAGACGATAACGTTGTCGATATCGTGTTGCCAAATGCCAATTTTCATTTATCGACAGAAGTCGATATCGACTCGAGAAACCAAATACGGCCCCAGAGTTTCCAGGAATTGAGAAAGAATTATACAAATGCTTTCAATTACAGCGAGAGAGACATGCGTCTGTCACAACCAGGGGTGGTAGCAAGTAAGTTGTTTCAATCGACCAAAACTTCTGAATCTGAATCTCTTCTTGTATGAAGAGGTCGATTGAAACAACTTACGTGCTACCACCCCTGTATTTTCAGGGAAAAAGCTATTCAAATTTACTCTAAATACTATAATGATAAAAATTGAGTGGCAAGCAGAAGATGGTTAACGAAGTTTAAAAATAGACGTGGCATTCGTCAATTGAAAGTGGTCGGAGAGAAACTATCTAGCGACATCTGCCGTGTAACCTTTTCTACCAAAATTCGCAAAAAAAATTAATGACCTAAAGCTACTGCCAAGCCAAATATACAATGCAGATGAATCTGCATTATTCTGGAAACTACCTGATCGGACAGGGCATTTTCGAGAATTCACCATGGTAGCTACCGGTCGAACCAGAAGTTAATCCACCATCCATCCACCACCCTGCAGTGAGACTCTGAGGCTCTGGTTACCTTATCGGTGAATATTCCAACATGGTGAGTGGTAACTTATGGTAAGTAATCAACTCTCGAACATGGTAGATTAATTTCTGGTTCGACCGGTAGTTACCATGGTGAATTCTCGAAAATGCCCACATTGGTGCAATCAGGAGAAAGAACTGCTCCAGGTCGAAAAACTTCGAAAAAGAGAGTAACTTTTCTTGCCTGTACAAACGGCGATGGTAAAGTAAAATAAAGTAAAAATGTTGGTCATTGGAAAAGCAAGAAATCCCAGAGCTTTTAAGAACTGCTCTAGCCTTCCAGTTGAATACTACTCTTCAAAAAACGCCTGGATGACTTCTACCCTATTCGTAAAATGGCTTCACGAGTAAAGGACTCAAGTGAGGAAATATCAAATAGAGCACAATCTCAATGGGAAAGCAATATTATTAAGCAACAATGCTCCTAGCCACGTAACTAACAAGCGATGATGGTCAAATTATAACGTTTCTGCCACCCAATTGCACTCCACTTATCCAGCCCATGGATCAAAATGCGATACGTGTTACCAAAATTTATTATCGAAAGAGTCTTTTGGTTCAAGTTCTATCTTTGGAAGAAAATGACATTTCAAGGGTTCTCAAGAACATCACTTTGAAATATGCGGTGTTTTTGCTTGCCAATTCTTGGGACAAAGTGTCGCCTGAGGTAATTAAAAAATGTTGGAAAAATATACTTTGCTATTCAGTTAATAACGATCCTGTTGGTGTCGAAATTCAGAAACTGAAGGGATTCAGATGACAACATTCCTTCGTCGATTCTCAAAGAGAAATGGGTTTCAGTGGAAGAAGATCGAGAAGAATTTGCTGAAGTCGGAAATATGTTGCAGCAAATTAACCCTGACAATCAACTCAGAGAATCGGAAATTAGCGAATGGATCTTGGAGATGAAGACCATTTACCGTTGCATAGTGATGACAGTTGTTCCGACGAAAAAGTTTTCAGAGATGACCTGAAAATTAAACACGAAGATGCTATCAGGAATTTCAGTAATAACATACAGTGGACGGAGGAAAACACCGTTGAATTAAACAGTTTGACCATTCTTAAGGCGCGAAGCAACATTGAACGACATGTGGCACGGTAATCGTTTCCTACTGTTGCCTGATTACAGGTGTGCGACTATGTACCACAAAATTCAATAACGTAGCATGCGGGAATTGTCTCCCCATACCGCATACATTTTGTCGCCAATACTTGTAGCATGCTTCTAAAACGATTCCATTTAAGCAACTTCAGTTTCGTGCAACAGCTTTTTACAACGCAGATTATAATTTCATATACACTAGTGTTGCCTGCGAAGCCAGGATATCGGGCGGAGGTATTTTTCGAGAAACGTTATTTTAATAAGAAGTTAGTTAAAGGAAAGCTAAAATTCGCCCCTATTGTGAGTGTCGAATCGATAGTCGATTCTAAAATAATGACTGAATCCGTATTGCGAATGTCGACGATGCGAAATATTTGCCGATTTTATCGACATTTAAAGTCGATAACTATGCTTTTCCTGTTTGTTCAGGTCGATTCTCTTACGCAATACAAAATCGCATCGACTAGAGATTGTTGGGTCGATTGCTAGTCGACTCGACAACCACAAAAGGGGCCATTTTCTCACCCAGAACCACTAATTGCAATGAGTTTTATGCAATCTCGACGGATGATGCATTCCCTCTACATGAACCCATCATGAAACCCTTTAGCCAACAACACAAAAAGCGTTTGTCAAAGACTACACAATTATAGGCATTCATGCGCTTGTCGAGTAGGGAAAAATGATTTTGGGCCGCTAGCAAGTGCTTTAAATTCAATTCGAAAACGAAACGGCTTTCGAGTAAAAATTTGACAATATGTTAGATTTTCAAGTAAAATTGATGTGTAATAGAGAATACGATTTGGTCAGTTTCGTTAAAAAATATCACAATATTGTAATAGAAAATAACGGCCCCAGGATCAGGGGCCCTATTCTCTCTTACAATATTGTTAAATCCGATCCGAAAATGAAGCAGATTTCGAGTAAAAATTTGACAATATTGTTACATTTTCAAGTAAAATCAATGCCAATATTGTAATATAGAATACGGTTTCGTCAGTTTCGAGTAAAAAGCATTTGAGTATTGTAATAGAGAATAAAGCCGGAACTATAATAGACGTGAAAGAACGTACGTCAATCCCTGCGTTGCCAGGGCTCTATGATGAGAATTAATGATTGACTATAATAAACGTACATCACATGTACTTGTTTTCGTTAATGTTTCGTTAAACGTAGTATTACGCCGTCTTATGGGACCTGGATCCCAGTTGACGGCGTTGTTATGTCAAAATCGTAGCAAATTCAAACAATGTTTACTGCGATTATTATGGTCGATTGTACTTCACGGTTTACGATGACAGATACGTACGTCTACATTCGTTAAAAACGTACGTCGATCTACGTCTATTATAGTTCAGGCTTAAGGCCCCAGGCCGACTAATGATCACCCTTATTACACACACCAACAGCGACAGCTGTCGACAGTTGAAATCGACACTACATTTTTTTGGTATTTCCGTCATCTGTCGATACTATGCCAATGTCGATGAATTTCCCTTTAGGGAAATTTTAAAATTTGAGATAATAATATTGTTTATTATATAAAATTTGCATGTTTTTGTGTCACAAATTTATCGACATGTCGATTTTATCGACACTGTCGATGTGCGTAATGAGGGTGAGTCTCTCATTTTGTGGGGTCTCTGGAGGACACTATAGCAAAAGGATGTCCACTGGGAGGAGTTATATCTCCACTAGTGTGGTACCTTGTTGTAGATGATCGTTCAAGATTACGCAGGAGATTTCGTGGTGGTAACAGGTGAAACAAATGGTTCTATGTCAAGGCTCCTGCAGATTCTGGTTCTGTGCACCAGAAGACGAACACTGCAGGGACTTGCAGAACCCAATCTCGCAGGCACAACATCAAGCCCGAGGTCAGCTGGAACCTGATGAGCAAGGGCCATATTTGGATTCTTGAGCGGATTCCGATTTCTGTCGATAAGTAAAAATTCACATTTGATAACACGATATCGACAGCGTTATCGTCTCTTTACTTGCCGATAAAGACGTTTGACGTCAATTTCAAAAGCTCCAGACTTCCGATTGCTGAATACTTGCAAATGACTGCAGTCCTGCCTTTCCGAAATCACACCAATTAATAAATATAATAAATTTCTGACAGTTTATATTTTAATTAAATATACGTGGTTTGCTGCTTTGGTGTAATATCACACCATTTGATGGTTTAATATGGCAACATACATATATCTGTCGAGATCTGTTCACACACGTCAACAGGATGAGGAAGCAAGTGCAGCCAGTGAAACAATGACTGCCTCCGAGAAGCAACAAATGATACAGCGGCAGCTGCAGAATAATTTACAGTTTGAACTGGAAATGCTTAAGGACAGGGAGGCACGAATTAGGGAAATAGAGGCGGATGTCTTGGATCAAAATAAAAGAATGAGGGAGCTTAGCAGCATTGTGAATCAACAAGGCGAACAAATTGGTAAAAGCATACTTATTTACACAAAACTATAAATAATATATTATGTATTTTTTAGATACAATTGAAAACGGTATTGATCATAGCTGCGCTGAAATCAAAGCTGGTACAAGTGAAATTTTAAAAGCAGCACAATGTCGTAATCGATATCGGCGTAAAATTTTAATATTGTTGGTAATCGCTGTGATAATAGGCTTAATCGTAACTGGAATAATCGTATCACAATTAAAGAGGAGTGATTCTCACACTTATTTGGGTCATGGACCCCTTACTATAACAAAAACTTAATCATGCACCCCCAAACCGAAGTGAATCATATTTTATGATGTAATAAAACCTACTAAAAATAATTTAATCTGTTCTCTCTGATAAGACAATTGCACGTAGCTATCTAATTGAAATAACATATTTTTAATTGTCATAAGGTTTGTCACTCCATTAAAAAACGACGTTCTACCAAATATGAAAATACTGGAAAGCAATCAACAACTTCTGTACAATAGCCCATATTGCCGAGGACCGAATTGGAACCTGCGTTTTGTAACTAAAAATGGTAGAATGCATCTTTAAACTTTGGTTTCAGCTTCTCATTTGTGGATATTTCAATAAGTTACTAGTGTATAGTTGGAATTATTAACTTGCCAAAAAAGGAGATCTAATAGAATACGAAAATTGGCGAGGCTATGGTAAAATAGTGTAGCAAATGGCCTCCATAATTCTTTTTAGAATTGAAGATAGAATAAACTGCCAGCTAAGAGAACAAGTAGGATTTAGGAAAGGTCGCGGGTCTATAGACAACTCAAACACCTTAACATTAGTAGTCGAGCAATCTTTAGAATGGAAGTCACCATTATATACATTAGGTTCGTAGACTTCGAGCGAGCATTCGACACAATCAATATGGAAGCTTTGATAAAGAATGCAGTACCAACAAAATTAATCCAAATGATCATAATGCTATACGACGAAGCAGAACTAAGAATTCTTCATAATGGAGACCTAAGTGAACCAATAACAACGACAACTGAAATGAAAAAAGGTTGCCCCTTTCGCCACTACTCTTCATTGGTGTACTTGACGAAATAATGAAGAAAGCCAGCAGAGAATCAAGAGGAATTCGATGGGGATTAGTAGAACGGCTAGAAGATCTCTAATACGCAGATGATATCGCACTTCTAGCTTATACAAGAGAAGACATGCAAAGAAAAATAGACAGCTTTGAAATGTATGCATTGGAAGCAGGTCTTAGAATATATGTACAAAAAACAAAATCAATGAGAATAAATATACTACAAACACTAACCCCTGTTTTTTGTTTTTGTTTAGAGTAGTCCGGAAAAGGATCGGCTCGCATTTGCCAAAGTTGATCTTCAACTTCCAATCATTACTGTATTACTGTAAACACTAACCCCTTAAAGCCAAAGGTTTCTGCACTGCCCAAGTTTTCTGGACATTCTAAAAAATTGGCAGCAGCAGATCCTACATCTTCGGGGGCAATGTCACACGCCGGAACCAACTGGTCTACTGCCAAAACGGCAGCAATCGGAGGACTCTCCGCCTGGGCAGGGACCCCAAAGGAAAAAAAGGAGGGAGCCGCAGGAACCCTCATACCGGGATAAGTTGGCCGGGATCACCATGGCGGTGGTCCTGGGCAACTATCCCGAAGGCAAATTGACGGAGGAGGAATCCTCTATTTGCGATTCAATTACTACGTATACATGATGAGTTGAACCCAGGTGGAACCCGAGTTCAAATGCATGTAGACGCGAGTCGAGTTGAGATAGGGTCGACTAAACTCGACTCAGCTCTGCTTCCTGGGTTGAGTTAAAGCTATGCATCTGTAGACGCGAGTTTAGTAGTTGAGTAGTTGAATTTAGTTGACAGGAGCATCTCTGTGTTTTGTTTGTGATTTTTGTCGAATTTTGTCGATTGTCGAAAATTCAACTCAACCTCAACTCAACTATTCAACTCATCATGTATACGTAGTAAATATTGACTGAGGTGGACAAAAGTCCTAAAGGTGACTGCCCACCTCAGTTCTTGAGGGTAAGGGCGGCAGGGGGTCCCATCAAGACACGCGCCAACGAAGCCACCAGCCGATGGCTGACGAATGCTGTCGCCAGGCTGCAGGCTTGGGAAGGGCGCAACCTCAAGGCAATTGAGGAGAAGGGCCTTCCCAAATTTAAGCGGATGGCATTCTGGGTTCCTAACGATGTTAGGGAACCGGAACAGGTGCTCCGCAGAATGGAAATACAGAATCAGCCAATTGAGGTGGCCTCTTGGCAAGGTAGGAAGATTGACCAGAACGGTCAAACTCTTGCCCTCAGCATTGACGAGAGGTTGCTCATGCAGCTGAAAGAGAAGGGCATGTCCCTATTTTAAGGCTTCGGACGTATCAAAGTCAAGAAGATTGGCTCAAAAAGGAGGGTCCTGCTGACTCACAACAGCAGGTACAACCACAAGATGCGGGTGCTACAGTGCAACCTGCAACATAGTAGGGCCTTTGTAGGGTGCTGGCCACCCAAGGTGTTGACGTGACTCTTGTACAGGAGCCAGGGGTGAATAACGGTGCTATACAGGGCTTGCGGGCAGCTGGCTACAGCATTGCATGCAGTGATGTGGACGGTGACCCTCGGACCTGTATAGTCTATAACAAAAACATTAACTGCTTTCCTCTCACATACTATGATTACATGCATACTTGAAGTCGGCTTCAAGTAGACTTGAAAGTCATGTAACCTCAGATCGACTTCAAGTCGGTCCAAACAATTTGTTGGATCGACTTGAACTAGCCATGTAATCTCTGCTTCAGCGCTTGAGTTTTGAAATTAATACTCCGTTGATTGTGCAACTCACTTCCTGTGCAATTGACTTAATAAATTTATTTTATTTATATAAGCTGCACATAAAATTGTTTCTTCCATCACGTATTTCGCGGCAAATTTATGTGAAGTGTCAAATATATTTCAAGCCAACTTGAAGTCAAGCTCTCAAGTAGGTAAGCTGTCGCCGCTGATTAAACTGTCAGTTCAAGTTTAAGTCAAGTCCTCAGTCCGACATGTAACCTTAGTAACAGACAAGTCGTCGAGAGACCTGGCAGTGGTGAAGATACCAATTACCGAGGGGGGGGGCAGCATGATCATATTATGCTCAGCATACCTCCCCTACGACTCCAGGGACCCACTACCATCCAAAGAACTCAAGGATATTGGGGGTCACTCTAACAGGAGCGGTCTTCAGATCATCATAGGATGTGACGCGAATGCCAATCATGATGCCTGGCACAGTAGCGGAGTCAACAAAAGGGGCGAATACCTTTTCGGTTATCACTTAACTACTACATACATACATAACGCCCCTTAATCCCTCATGGGACATAGGGCGGAAACAGTTGCCCTCCAGCGGACTCTTTTTTGTGGGACAGCTCTCAGCTCTGACCAGAATCTCCCAGTTGCGGCCTCTGTTAATTGGGTTAACTACTAACCTGGATATATTAAATCCCGACACGGATCCTACCTTCGACAACGGTAGGAGAAGTGAGGTTATAGACATCAAGCTGAGTGACTGGCGGGTTTCAAATGAGCCATCGTGCTCAGACCACAGACACATTCACTTTATGGTGGGAGAGTCTTTGGAAAGAGTGAGTGCATATAGGAATCCCAGATATAAAAACTGGGCAGGCTTTCGGAGCGAATTCAGTAGCGTACTGAAGGGTTCCATGCACTCAATTAAATCTACGATGGATGTAATTCGCGGAATTCCTTACGGAGGCGGTTACTGCTGCTTACAACAATAACTGCCCCCTTCTGATGACGCGTAACAGGAAAACTCCATGGTGGAATAACGAGCTCTCCAAGTTGAGATCCGCTACGAGGAAGCTATTCAACGCAGCCAAGAAGAGCAACTGGGAGAGTTATAAAAGGGCGATCAGACGAGCAAAAAGAAACAGCTGGAGGAATTTCCGCGAGAGTATCGAAGATATTCAGGACTCAGCAAAAATCCACAAAGCTTTATTAAAGGGCGAGAGATATCGGATCTATTAGGAGAACCGATGGCTCTTTCACACAGTCTAGGGAAGAAACCTTGATAATATTGCTCCAGGCGCACTTCCCAGGTACAATCATTTATTCAAATAGGAATACAGCTACTACTGGGCAACTAACAGGCCCACTTTCTAAAGCGACCAAAGCTGCCTGGACAGAAGCAAACCCCGTGTTTAATCACGAAGCCATTAGGGAGGCGATTAGATCGTTCAAACCATACAAGTCCCCTGGAGCAGACCGGATCTATCCCATTATGTTACAGGAGGGCTGCGACCTGGTCACTCCCTTATTATGCAAAATATTCAGGGCTTCCTTCGTTCATGGTTATATCAGTAGTAGTACTATGGGGTTACGAGCGCAGTGACGTCATCGGTTGTTGTCTTGGGTGTGGATGTGGGTCTTGGGTGTGCCTCGGATGAGCTTTCGTGCTGGCTGAGCTTTTGAACTTGCTGTGCCATGGCTGAACTTGCATGTGCCCCGGATGTTGTCTTGGGTGTTAGTTGGATGTGCCTTGGATGAGCTTGAGGAATTAGATTGAGCTTGCATGTGCCTCGGATGAACTTGCACGCCGGATAAGCTTTTGAACTTCAATGTGCCTGCGGAATTAGATTGAACTTTAGCGCTGGATTAGCTTTTGAACTTGCATGTGCCCTGGATGAGGTCTTGGGTGATAGATTGAACTTACATGTGTCCCGGATGAGGCTTGGAAAATTAAATTGAACTTGCATGCGCCTCGGATGAGCTTGAGGAATTAGATTGAACTTGCATGTGCCTCGGATGAGCTTGGGGGAATTAGGTTGAACTTCGCTGAGTGTCGTGGATGAGATTATGCGGGTGATTGAATCTTCAGTTTTGAACATCGCTGTGCTTTCAGCGGGGCCTTGCTATTCAGGACATTACCCTTGAGTTTTGGTTTGCACCCCTGCCAGGCTTGCGCAAAGGCCCGAGAGACTTAAACCCACATCCCAGCTTCAAGGATCCCAGAGGCTCAAAGCCCCATTTCAATTTTTTAACCAACTCTCCTAAGAAATAAAATATCCCGCCATGCAAAAATATTCAAATTACATTTAAGAAATAAAATATCCTTGTTTCACCTAAAATCACGCCACACAAAACATGTGCAAGTGATATACTTATAAGGGGCAAGCGTGAAAGGAAATTACCATTCTGATCTCGACATGAATTTTCATGCCCAGCCGCCAAAACCCAAATCCAAGCATCAAATTGCATTCCTTTGCCTCATAAATTTTTCAACCAAATTGACCTCACACATATCCTTCATGCCCATACGTCATGAAAGCACCTAAAAAAAAACTCAAGCACGGGTCACTCTCTTTTCACGAATGCTATTTTTACCGATCGCGCGCCAAGGAGCCTTAAGTAAAATACACATCAAGGGTTGAGATCCCTAGCAGATCTTTAATGTATGTATATATATGCCGGGAGTTGGATGTTTCCAATTAAGAGTCCTCGGGGTGCTGCGGCTTAACGGCAAAAAAAATCACTAGCGGAAATTTGCGACTTGAAATTGCAATTGACATGTGCGGCTGCACACATATGGCATATTATCGCGGGTTTTAAAAATTTACGGGATCTATTATTTTAGGTTTGAAATTTAGAAGAAAAAATTTCTCGTTTTAAGAGTTGAAGTGGAGAATTTTGCTATCTTTGAGAAAATCGAGTTTCAATGAAATTGGGAAAAAATTTGAAAAGGGAAATTACGCAACAAATGCAGCTGAGCGCATTTTTTTTTGTTTTTGCTTACGAGGACCTTTCTTGTTAGACCACAGTGAGTCGGTATATACAATTTTGGAGGAAGCTGTTTCAGGGATATAGGGATTTTTTTTTGCTTTAAGATAAAAATTAAACAAAAAACATTTTTAAAACATATTAAAACTTGACTTTATTTTCAAATCTAGTATTACATATTTTCTCTCGATGATACTGGTTCAATATGGGCTCCAGGATTTTACTTGTAATGATGATTCTCTGCTGAAATCGGCATCTATCTATTGCATGTATACGCCTCAGTCCAATGCGGCTGGCTCGATAAGCAAAATCCCATACATGCATGTAGTGTACTTCTGGTGTTAGTATAAATCGAACCCTTTTTTGCATTCTTTTTTACAGTTGCTTACTAAGCGTTGAACTTTCTGTTTGTACCACTCTGCAAAACAACATCCACACGTATTTGGCTAGCTTCAAAATCCAATTTGTATTCTAATCATAATGGCAGCTAGACAGCTATACAGTTACACAGCTATACCGCTACACAGCATTACAGCTCCACAGCTATTCAGCTACACAGCTATACCGCTACACAGCTATTCAGCTACACAGCTATTCAGCTACACAGCTATACTGCTACACAGCTATATTCTTTGGTTTTTAAAGTTCTATTTTATTAAAAAGAAAGAAGTAAAATAATAATTTACCTAAATCTAAAACATGGTGTAGGGCCGGTTGATTTTGCTTGTTCATTCAATAAACCCATACTCTCGCAACTCCTCAATGATTGACACTATCTCATTAGTATGACTATTATTTCCAGCTTTCTGCGATGCTACCAATATGCGTAGCCTGGCAACTAGCTCATTGGGATCATCCCAATATATGTACTCGATATTTTTCCTGGGGATATGCATTATTCCCTTTCCAGTATGAGGAGTGCGATAGCTATTTGTTCCTTTTATCTGCTGGTTTTCCTTAAAATCACGGCTTTAGTTGCATGTATCATTTACAATTGCTTGGTAATTGGCGACGTCGTCCATTGAGTAACCCTGGGGCATTTTCATAAAAAGTAGTTCAGCTAAGCCTTCAGTTATCTTATACTGCTTCTCACCAATAAGAAAATTTTCTTTATCAACTTTTAAGATCGAATTACCAATATGTAGCATATCATTGAGATAGTACACCCCATAAGTTTGATCAATTTTCACGCTATTATTTTCAAGTAGTTGTTTATATCGGTTTAGTATCTGACCTGGAGACTCTAGCTTTTGTTCTTTTATAGGCGTTGCAAACTCTTCATCATCACCATCATCTGAATAATCCCTAACAGGGGTGCTAGTTGGTTCCAGCTTTAAATATTTACGTGCAGGTGGTGTGTTTACTTCATCATTCCGCGGTATTTCATCTTCTTTCTCTTCCTCTATTGGCTCAAGTTTGACCGCATCTTTTAATTCGTATTTTACATCTGATACTAATTGTTTAAGAGGTTTTGTGATTGGTTTGAAAGTTTCCTCCAGATATGCTGCTTGTTGAAGTCTTCCAGCTCTTAAAGCTCGACATTTCTTTCTAATTGAATTTTCGATTTTTACAATTTTCTCCAGCAATTTAATATCCTTCTCATAACTCATAGTTAAAGGTTCCTTTAAATGAATTATTAACGGCCTAACTGTTTAAGTATCCAAAATATACAGGTCTTGGTTTTGCACTGGAATGCGGATTTCATCGCTATTTTTGAATGATGCATTTTGGTGCTCCAATTTTGGTGCTCCAATTTTGGTGCTCCAATTTTGGTGCTCCAATTTTGGTGCTCCAATTTTGGTGCTCCAATTTTGGTGCTCCAATTTTGGTGCACCGGTATATAAATAGATACCTCGTTCGATATCGTGCAGTATCTTACAATCGCTATGTTTGAGTGCATGGTATGTAACAAGACATTCACTCGTGCAGAGAACCTTGTTCGACATAAAAACCGATCAACGCATACATCCAGAAACAGAGAGTATGAAGAAAAAGATAGATCACTAATACATACTGATGCTGATATTTATAATGTTATGGGGTATGAGGATGATGCTTATGGGCATAGCCCCGCCGAAAACATTAGAAATAAAATGTTGAAATTAAGAAAAGGTCGGGAATATTTGCAAATTCAAACACCTAAAACAGTTTCCGAAAATTCTAACACCAAGAACAGTTCTAGCAATATTTTCTCTAAGCAAGTGACGATGTGTAAATATGAAGAGGATCAGGCGGAACCATCTAATGGCAAAAATTCAATTCTTGGAGCAGATCAGAGCTCAGATTCAGAGCCAATTGCAAAACGAGCAAAGTTTGTTGAGGATGTAAATAAATATAGTGAAAACTGCGGTAAAATTCACCAATACCCTTATAAAAACCTGAATGATGAAGGAAAATCGTATACTTCTGAAGAAAAAGATGATGAAACTTTGCAAAGTTCAGATTTAGAATCAATTAACGAAGTCGCAGCAAAACGAGTGAAGATGGTTGAAGATGCGAGTAAATATACTGAAAACATTCATCAGTATCGCTACAAATACATTCAAGATGAAGATTATGATGATGAAAATTCAGACTTATACGACCCCAATGAGCTAGTTGATCGATTGAGATGCCTAGCGCCAACTAGAGAAGGAAGAGAAATATTTTGGATACTTAAACAGTTACGCGAGCTTGACATTATTAGATAAATGAACTTGTAGCTCAATCTAGCAGCTCAGTATCGAATCAGGCAGCTCAGTGAACAGGCCGTTAATAATTCATTTAAAGGAACCTTTAACTATGAGTTATGAGAAGGATATTAAATTGCTGGAGAAAATTGTAAAAATCGAAAATTCAATTAGAAAGAAATGTCGAGCTTTAAGAGCGGGAAGACTTCAACAAGCAGCATATCTGGAGGAAACTTTCAAACCAATCACAAAACCTCTTAAACAATTAGTATCAGATGTAAAATACGAATTAAAAGATGCGGTCAAACTTGAGCCAATAGAGGAAGAGAAAGAAGATGAAATACCGCGGAATGATGAAGTAAACACACCACCTGCACGTAAATATTTAAAGCTGGAACCAACTAGCACCCCTGTTAGGGATTATTCAGATGATGGTGATGATGAAGAGTTTGCAACGCCTATAAAAGAACAAAAGCTAGAGTCTCCAGGTCAGATACTAAACCGATATAAACAACTACTTGAAAATAATAGCGTGAAAATTGATCAAACTTATGGGGTGTACTATCTCAATGATATGCTACATATTGGTAATTCGATCTTAAAAGTTGATAAAGAAAATTTTCTTATTGGTGAGAAGCAGTATAAGATAACTGAAGGCTTAGCTGAACTACTTTTTATGAAAATGCCCCAGGGTTACTCAATGGACGACGTCGCCAATTACCAAGCAATTGTAAATGATACATGCAACTAAAGCCGTGATTTTAAGGAAAACCAGCAGATAAAAGGAACAAATAGCTATCGCACTCCTCATACTGGAAAGGGAATAATGCATATCCCCAGGAAAAATATCGAGTACATATATTGGGATGATCCCAATGAGCTAGTTGCCAGGCTACGCATATTGGTAGCATCGCAGAAAGCTGGAAATAATAGTCATACTAATGAGATAGTGTCAATCATTGAGGAGTTGCGAGAGTATGGGTTTATTGAATGAACAAGCAAAATCAACCGGCCCTACACCATGTTTTAGATTTAGGTAAATTATTATTTTACTTCTTTCTTTTTAATAAAATAGAACTTTAAAAACCAAAGAATATAGCTGTGTAGCAGTATAGCTGTGTAGCTGAATAGCTGTGTAGCTGAATAGCTGTGTAGCGGTATAGCTGTGTAGCTGAATAGCTGTGGAGCTGTAATGCTGTGTAGCGGTATAGCTGTGTAACTGTATAGCTGTCTAGCTGCCATTATGATTAGAATACAAATTGGATTTTGAAGCTAGCCAAATACGTGTGGATGTTGTTTTGCAGAGTGGTACAAACAGAAAGTTCAACGCTTAGTAAGCAACTGTAAAAAAGAATGCAAAAAAGGGTTCGATTTATACTAACACCAGAAGTACACTACATGCATGTATGGGATTTTGCTTATAGAGCCAGCCGCATTGGACTGAGGCGTATACATGCAATAGATAGATGCCGATTTCAGCAGAGAATCATCATTACAAGTAAAATCCTGGAGCCCATATTGAACCAGTATCATCGAGAGAAAATATGTAATACTAGATTTGAAAATAAAGTCAAGTTTTAATATGTTTTAAAAATGTTTTTTGTTTAATTTTTATCTTAAAGCAAAAAAAAATCCCTATATCCCTGAAACAGCTTCCTCCAAAATTGCATATACCGACTCACTGTGGTCTAACAAGAAAGGTCCTCGTAAGCAAAAACAAAAAAAAATGCGCTCAGCTGCATTTGTTGCGTAATTTCCCTTTTCAAATTTTTTCCCAATTTCATTGAAACTCGATTTTCTCAAAGATAGCAAAATTCTCCACTTCAACTCTTAAAACGAGAAATTTTTTCTTCTAAATTTCAAACCTAAAATAATAGATCCCGTAAATTTTTAAAACCCGCGATAATATGCCATATGTGTGCAGCCGCACATGTCAATTGCAATTTCAAGTCGCAAATTTCCGCTAGTGATTTTTTTTGCCGTTAAGCCGCAGCACCCCGAGGACTCTTAATTGGAAACATCTAACTCCCGGCATTTATATACATACATTAAAGATCTGCTAGGGATCTCAACCCTTGATGTGTATTTTACTTAAGGCTCCTTGGCGCGCGATCGGTAAAAATAGCATTCGTGAAAAGAGAGTGACCCGTGCTTGAGTTTTTTTTTAGGTGCTTTCATGACGTATGGGCATGAAGGATATGTGTGAGGTCAATTTGGTTGAAAAATTTATGAGGCAAAGGAATGCAATTTGATGCTTGGATTTGGGTTTTGGCGGCTGGGCATGAAAATTCATGTCGAGATCAGAATGGTAATTTCCTTTCACGCTTGCCCCTTATAAGTATATCACTTGCACATGTTTTGTGTGGCGTGATTTTAGGTGAAACAAGGATATTTTATTTCTTAAATGTAATTTGAATATTTTTGCATGGCGGGATATTTTATTTCTTAGGAGAGTTGGTTAAAAAATTGAAATGGGGCTTTGAGTCTCTGGGATCCTTGAAGCTGGGATGTGGGTTTAAGTCTCTCGGGCCTTTGCGCAAGCCTGGCAGGGGTGCAAACCAAAACTCAAGGGTAATGTCCTGAATAGCAAGGCCCCGCTGAAAGCACAGCGATGTTCAAAACTGAAGATTCAATCACCCGCATAATCTCATCCACGACACTCAGCGAAGTTCAACCTAATTCCCCCAAGCTCATCCGAGGCACATGCAAGTTCAATCTAATTCCGCAGGCACATTGAAGTTCAAAAGCTTATCCGGCGCTAAAGCTCATCCGAGGCACATGCAAGTTCAATCTAATTCCTCAAGCTCATCCGAGGCGCATGCAAGTTCAATTTAATTTTCCAAGCCTCATCCGGGACACATGTAAGTTCAATCTATCACCCAAGACCTCATCCAAGGCACATGCAAGTTCAAAAGCTCATCCAGCGCTAAAGTTCAATCTAATTCCGCAGGCACATTGAAGTTCAAAAGCTTATCCGGCGTGCAAGTTCATCCGAGGCACATGCAAGCTCAATCTAATTCCTCAAGCTCATCCAAGGCACATCCAACTAACACCTAAGACCACATCCGGGGCACATGCAAGTTCAGCCATGGCACAGCAAGTTCAAAAGCTCAGCCAGCACGAAAGCTCATCCGAGGCACACCCAAGACCCACATCCACACCCAAGACAACAACCGATGACGTCACTGCGCTCGTAACCCCATAGTACTACTACTTATATCATATTTTTCTGGAGGAACGTCAACATAATATTTAACCCAAGCCAGGGCGTTCGAATTACACCTCGGCTAAGGCTTTCAGGCCGATAAGTCTCTCGTCTTTTGCCTTGAAGACAATGGGAAAAATTGTCGACAGGGTGATAAGGGAAACTTATCAACAACGCCTTCAGCTGGAAGGCGCAGCACTAAACAAACGAGTTGCGCTGGCGGCCTTTTTCGATATCGAAGGAGCCTTCGACAACACATCCTTTGATACTATAGCTAGGGCTGTAAGTAGACGAAGTCTAAGTAGCACTTTCTCCGACTGGATCGACGAGGAGTTTTATCCCCACTTCTGTGGTACCTTGTTGTAGATGAACTACTGGAACTACTCAACGGGCGCAACTTTTTCGCCAAGGTTACGCAGACGATGTCGTCACGACAGTGACGAACAGAACTGAAGGAGCCATGTCAAGACGTCTCCAGCAGGCACTAGATCTAGTATCTAGTTGGTGCGACAGCGTAGGACTAAGTCAATCCCGACAAAACGATTCTGGTTCCTTTTACCAGAAAACTAGCCTTTTCACAACAAGCCAACTATTTAGGAGTGACGCTAGATACCAATCTCAACTGGAACCAGCACATGGACAGCACTTGGATGAGCAGAACGCGCAGATCCCTGTGGGCTTGCCGCAGAGCTTGTGGCTCCACATGGGGTTTGCAGCCGAAAACCATGTACTGGATATACACCACCATGGCACAGAACGGCGCCTAAGGGTTTCATAACCAATTTGTGCAAAATTCAAAGAATGGCCTGCCTTTCCATCACTGGAGCCATCCGCACTTCCCCGACGGCAGCACTGGAGACTCTAATCAATCTGGTACCACTCCACTTTGAGGTAGAGAAATCTGCGATAAACGCGGCGCTGCGGCTGAAAGCGAATGGCTATCTGGGCGCTGGTCTTGGGCGAGGACATTCTAAAATTATCAACATTATAGAAGGGATTCCGGAAGCGGGGATACTTTTGGATTGCATGCCCTTTAAAATCTCAAAAGTTGAGCAACCCTCTGTGCACATACAAGACGGGGCTAACCTGGACTTGTCCTAAGGTATCGCCGGGTGGACCAGTATGGTACACGGATGACTCCAAAACAGAGACAGGTGTGGGCGCCGAAATCTGAAGCGAA
The DNA here is from genome assembly GCA_963855945.1 of Thereva nobilitata. Classification (NCBI taxonomy): domain Eukaryota; kingdom Metazoa; phylum Arthropoda; class Insecta; order Diptera; family Therevidae; genus Thereva; species Thereva nobilitata. Next base: position 130,697,480 of record OY979696.1, read on the forward strand.
AGCTCCAGTTTCAGCAGAGCGATAAGCTTAGACACCCTAGCAACTGTCTTCCAAGCAGAGGTGTACGCTATATTGGCATGCACTCATGAGAACTTAAGAAGGGCGTACCAAAATAAACGGATTTTTATCTTCTCTCATAGCCAAGCGGCAATTAGGGTGATAAGGTCCCGTAGGACCAAGTCTAAATTAGTTTGGGACTGCCAACGTGCTCTTTGTGAGCTGGGCGTTCTCAATCAAGTTACCGTTGTCTGGGTCCCGGGTCATCGGGGCTTCAAAGGCAATGAAAAAGCGGATGCCCTGGCTAAGCAGGCCTCTGACATTGCATTCATCGGTCCAGAGCCGGCTATCGGAACACCTACTAGCTTGCTGCAAAGGGCCCTAGCCCATCGGACTTTGATGAAATATACTGAACGCTGGAGATCCGCGCCTGGACTGGCCAACTCTCAGCGGTTCCTTCCTGGGCCGTCTCCTAACACGGCCAAGGAATTGTTAGGGCGCAGTAGAGGTGATGTCAGGTCAGGTGATTACCGGACACTGCGCCCTAAATTACCACTTATGGAGGATAGGAAAGGCGGAGGACCCCACCTGTAGGCTTTGCCTGGGGGCGGATGAGTCTGCTCTCCACGTCTTCTGTGAATGCCCCGCAATAGCGAGGAGCAGGGTTTCTTTATTTGAGGAGTCCCTGCTCGATTATTCAAGTCTAAGCGACAAGCCACTAGGCAGACTGCTGAACTTGTTCAAGCGGTCTGGCCTAAAAACTTGAGGTATAGGGGTGTAGTACAATAGGCCAAATGAATGGCCGCAGTACCTATGGACCCAGTACCTCACACAAGAAATAAAAAGGGCCCCTGCACAGGATTTTAGAACAGCAGGAGGGGCATCATCAGGGCCGGACGAAAAATCTTTTGGAAGTTCATTTATATGTTTCGAAATTTCTTCCCTGCACTGGGATTCCGTAAGGATTTAGAGTTAGATTTTAGAGTCAAAATTCTAAATTTAGAGCGGTTTGGTATTCTGTAAGCCTAAAGATTCTAAAATTTAGAGGGCATTAAGCATTCTAAGGGGGTGTTTTTTTAATCTGTTCCAGGACAGAACAGAACAGCTTCCATACAAAAGTCTTGTCCCCGATAATTATCAAGAACACTATCCAGTACAAAGGGAAATTTTAAATTTCCCTTTTCTCACATACTTTTTTTAACTTGACAGTTGACAAATAAAGTAAAATGTATTGTTTTCTGAATGAAAAACGAGAAAAATCAATGGAGAAGACCGATCTTTATGCAATATTAGAAGAAATTGAAATGCCCGTTTGCCGTTTTTGTAATGTTCCAGGACAGAACAGAATTAGGGATACCAACCGTACTCTTTTAGAGAGTACAGTACTCTTTTAAACCTTTTCCTCTTTTGTACTATCTCTTTTTCAATTTTTCACCAAAAGTACTCTTTTTCTTCTTACATAAAAATTTTTAGAAAAAAAACATTTCAAAAATGCGTAAACAGTGCTGTAATTGCCAATTTTGAGTTTGCAGTTAAAAAAAGTATAATTTTTTTCTTTCCAAAAATCTCATTTTAATTGCAATAGATGGCATTAAATCGCAATGTTGCAATAAATGGCTATAAAAGCAATAAAAATAACGAAGTTGCAACAAAATGGCAGCACTGATATATAAAATTCAAACAACTTTTATTAAATAATTTATTGCTTTGAGTTAACTGTCAAATTCAAATAGTTATTCTTTAAATTGACTTTAAGTGAAAAAGAAATTTTTCAAATTGAAAATATTGAAAGACATTTCATTTCTTTTAAATCATATACTGGATTTCCCAACAAACTTACATTAGAATTTTCTATAAATTTATACTAAATTTACAACAAAAGAAAACAAAAGTTAAAGGTACGTAGAAATTAAATTTTATTCCATATTAGAGAAAGATACTTATACATTCATTTAAAGTCTTTAATTCTAATTTACTTTGCAGTGTTCATGATTATACTCTTAAGTCTTAACTTAAAACTCCAGTTTAAATTAAAACTACCATAAACTTACCAATTTAAAACAGTTTTCAGTTTCAATTTGGACAATTTGGTAAAAAAAATGTTTACTTCTTTTTATATTTTTAATTATTAGAAATTTTTAGCCATTAAGAATGTCACGTCGCAAATGTAAATTTAGTGCTGATTTGGAAAAAAAATATCCAATGTTTAAAAAAGCTAAACTTGAGCATGAAGCTTTTTGTGAAATTTGCCAAGTTATAGTTTCGGTTTCAAATAAGGGGAAATGTGACTTGGATCAACATATACAATCAGCAAAACACAGATCACGAATTCAAGCTTGCAGTACTAGTGTAAAACTAGATACATTTTTCATACAGAAAAATAGTAAGGCAGAAGAAAAAATATTAGCTGCTGAAGCTACTCTGGCTTTCCACACTGCAAAACATCACCACAGTTATAAATCCTGCGACTGTTCAACAAAATTATATCGCAGATTGTTTGCCGACTCTGAAGTGGCTTCAAAGATTTATTTTGCCAGAACAAAAACAGAAGCAATAGTAAACAATGTTCTAGCACCTAACTCTTTAAAGATGACACTTGAAAAAATAAATGATGAACGGATTTCGCACATAGGCGTATGTACAGACGGCTCAAATCATGGCGCATTAAAATTGTTCCCTGTATTAATTCAATTTTTTGACCAGGAATTTGGCATTATACATCGTTTATTAGAAATGAAATCTGTACAAAATGAGAAATCTGAGACAATTTGTGATCTAATCACAACTACATTACAGAAAGATAATTTAGCCGAAAAATGTGTTGCTTTCACTGGAGATAATTGTAACACCAATTTTGGTGGAGTCGAAAGAAGAGGTCAGAACAATGTTTTTCGTCGTTTACAAAACGGATTAGGGAGGGATATCGTTGGAGTAGGGTGTCCACCTCATATTGTGAATAATTGTGTACAGCATGCATTGGATGGCTTACCTTTAGATGTGGAATCAATAATTTTAAAGATATATAATCATTTTTCTATATATACGGTTGGCACAGAGGCATTAAAGGATTTTTGTGATTTCGTTGACATTGAATATAAGAAGCTGTTATTTCACTCCAAAACGCGATGGCTGTCTTTATTTCCTGCAGTAAATAGAATCTTACAACTGCTTCCAGCACTTAAATCTTATTTTTTGTCCCAAACTCAGACCCCCATAATAATCAGTATGTTTTTCGAAAATCCTCTTAATGAGTGTTATTTATGGTTTATCCATTCTTTAATGTATGTTTTCCATTCAAAAATAGAAAGTATGGAGCAAGAAAACAATTGCTTAATGGAAATAAGTGAAATATTATTTTCCATAGAAGAAATATTAATACAAAGACGAGATAAGGAATTTATTCCATTAAAAGTTAAAGAAATTATTAGATGTAATAATGATCTACCGAGAAGCCATGTCGTAAAAAATGAATTAATTCATGTATATGAAAGAGCATTGAAATATTTAAAGATGTGGACATGCTCTTTGAATGAATTTAAAGTATTTAAATGGATGTTGCTAAAAAGTAAGCCAGAGTGGGATGTAATCCAAGAAACTATAGAATATTTATCAAAAAAAGGAATAGATATAAATGAATCTTTATTGTTTGATCAATCTATAAGGTTAAATAATTTTTTAGATCAAAATATACTATGTGAAGAATTTTCAAAACAACACTGTGCGGATAAATGGACAACTTATTTTAAAAGTCAAAATAATAACACATCCGGAGAATTTTTAAAAATATGCAATTTTTATTTTGCAATACCAGCACATAATGCTAACTTAGAAAGGGTGTTCAGCCTAATGAAGGCACAGTGGACCGATGAAAGAAACCGACTTTTACCTGAATCGGTAAAAAATATCTTAATGGTGCAATTTAATTACAAAATGTTGGACTGCTGGGAATTTTATAATTATTGCTTAAATAATAAAGAGCTTTTATTAGAAATAAGAAATAAAGCTAAATATCAATTTGAATAAGATATACATATAATCATTATAATCAAGTTATTTATTATTATTTTCTATACAATTGGAAATTGTATTTTTGTTTTGTTTTTGAAAAAACTTGAATTTAATATGTTGTTTAATTTTAATTTAATATATTATTTGAATTAAAATAAATAACTTTTGTTTTGTAATTTTATCTTTTATGTTTTTAATTAAAAAAAAGTAACCTATTTCCGAGGAATTTTTGAATTTTCAGAACCATTTGTGTTGTACTCTTTTTAAATATTTCCAATATGGTAACCCTAAACAGAATAGAACAGATTAAAAAAACACGGCATAAGTTGGCAAAAAGGCGAAGGCAGCGACACCTACCGCAAATTCCGATTATTAATTTTTGTACTAGATGGCACTCACTTTTGTACAGGAGGTCTCCAATACCTGTGACCACTGACATGGACTGCTAATTGACAACTTTCAATGGCACCATTTTTCTCCAGAAGAAGAAGACCTTTTCTATGTAAACAATAATTTTTTTTTCGAATTTAGAGGAAAATAAGTAATAAGATGTATGTTATAATTGATAGAAATAATTTTCCATCATTATTTTTTATTTAGTAGCAGTTTTTTCGTTAAATAAATGTATTTTTTTTCAAATATGTGAGGATTCTTTCCCTCTGTTTAACGAACTTTTAAAAATAACGGAAGTAGAGATAGCTGTCTAGTTTTTTCTAATTATGTTTATATCGCTGACATGCACTGAACTGTTTTTTACTTTAAAACCGGTTAAAGTTCATAGGATTTTGAAGGGGGAACGAGACAACGATAGTTTTTGGTGCCACTTTTTTGTATGGGATTTTGCTTATTTAGCAGTCCATATCTATATGTCAGTGCCTGTGCCCTGTGACACACTATACTTTCATTATGATGGTAACTTTCATGATGATGGTCAAGGAAATTATGGGGTGACACATTACACTTTACTTTCATTTGCATCTGGCATATTAAGTGAGGATAATAAACCTGCGTGTTTTTTGCTTTAATTTTAAGTTGTTTTAATTTGGAATATTTTTTAAAGCAGTAAAGAAAACATTCTTGCAAATTGTTGCTTAACTAACGTCAAATCAAATTTCCAACAGATGTCACTTAATCGAAATTACAGTCCAAATGAAGGTAAAATACTTTCATTTTGGACTTTCATTATGATGGGTTTTTGCCACGATAATGCAGGTTACTTTCATTATGATGGTGTATGTGTCACAGGTATAAATTTAGAATAAATTTGGAATTCTGTAACACTTTTCTTGTCTAACTTGGAGTTCGATTTCATTCACATGGTGCCTTGTGAGCAAGGTTGGGAATTTGCAAAAATGTAAGTTTAAACAATTTTTAAAGTTCAAATTGTTATTGATTTTATGGAAAATCACCCGGAATTAGTAAAAAATCGTTTATGCTGTAAACATAATTGGGGCGACCGACGCAACTACTTTCGCAAGAACTGTCAAAAACCAATAGAATATACGTCTGCATATGAGGGTGCACATAAATTCGACCACGGCTACGGCCACGTCGCGGACCACGGCGGCTCAATCAATCTATTTTCTATTTTGTAGCTATCGCCTGTCAAAGTTGTTTATTTACTGAGGTTATGTTTTCATAATTTGTGTGTATTTTTTATTTTGAGGTTTGATTAAACAAACCCATTGTTATATAATTGATGCAATATTTTTAATATTGCTTATTTTTTTCATATTTTTCATGATTATATGAAAAAATATTTCTTCACATAACAATAAAAAAACAAAAATTAAGTCGCCGTGGCTCCAATTATGTTCACACAACGAATTTCAGCCCGGAAATCGCTGTTGCCGTCGCCGCCGCCGTGGTCGTGGTTCCAATTATGTTTACAGCATTAAATAGAAGCGAAGGAAAACCCCTGTCGAAGGAATATTTGTCTTCGCGGTTTTTTGACGTCAAACGTTGAAATAATTTAATTTAAAAAATTTAAATTGTAATTGGGAGACAGGCAAACGTCTACTTAATACTTAAATTAATTGTCTCATTTATGAATGAAAACGCATTTTTTTCTAATTGTAATGTAATATTTTCCATTAAATTCTCCTCTTCGCTCTCATCGTAAAGAAAATATTAACATTCATAAGTTCGTCCATTTTTTATAAAATTAAATATTTAAAAAAATGTCAACAACAAATATTTTGGCACTAACCAAGAGATAAACCCTCAAAATTGGCCAGTTTACATTAACCCCACGATAAATCTTAACCCAAGGATAGCAAAAATGAAAAAAACCAATTTCTCTAGATATACTATGGATAAAGCTAGTAGAGGTATAACCATAGAAATATAAACTAACATGGAACGGCTGTGTCGGGTAAAAAACCTGTACGTGAGCGACCACACTAAAGGTAGCTTGTTTAAAAGGACAGCAATAATGTGCACAAGTGGGACACAAATTGCTGCACTGTCTGGGGTAGCTTCTTGAGTGAATGGTAGCGTGCCAAGTCAATATCCGCGGGGCATAGATTTTAAGCCAGGAATTTCAATCGCTCCGATTTTAAAACGTCGCTCTTATTATTTCTGCATATTTTGGCCTGTACTGCCTTACCACTACTACCGAGTGAACTCAAACACGTCAGGAATTGTGGTATGCTTAATCTGACTTACAGCCATTCCGTGTTTAGTTTATATTTCTATGGGTATAACCCATTGTGAAGAAATCGGGCATCAGTAGGAGGGGAGGGTGATAATTATCAACAGGCGGCAAGACAATTGAGCTAGGCATAATCATATGTGTTGTCTGAGTCGGAAAAGAATACAAGATCTAACCGCCTTCTCAAAATATTATTCACACCGCTCATTTGGTACAAACCGCATGAGAATAAGGAATTCAGAAAGCTGGATTTCCTAAAATGAAGGTTGTTTTCAGGAAGGTATGATAACTACCTATCATCGGAAGATACCCATTGAACATTGGGTAAGTTAAAATCTAAAAGTAGGAGTTCGTCTTTGGAGTCATGATGGATATGATTAGTTCAAGAGATTAGAATATCATAGATGTTTTGACCTCTATCGTCAAGAGTGCTGACCATACCTGTTGGGATGTAACAGCAAATTAAAAATAGGTTCTTATGGACAAGGGAGGCTTTAAGAGCGAGGAGCTCAATGTCCAAAGAGTCGGAAAAACTAGGAAGCGTTATTAAGCAACAGTTGAGAAGGTTACTACAGGCAAGTAGTACACCACTTCCACGAGCCTCTGAGTTAATATATCTATCCCTGCGAAAAACTTGGAAGGAAGTATCGAAAAGTAATAAGTAAAGTAGTAGGTAGACTGTTCAGTTCGTACGAAGATCGACAATATAAAATAAAAATGCTGTACCACCCACCTTACTACTTACTATACTCACCACAGTTGTAACTAAAAACGCCGATTGAAACACCGCCTGTGCATTATTTATTATCAAATATTGTTCTAAAATCTCAATCACTTCTTTAAATGGCTTTAATCAAAGAAAATTACATATTAAAGGATAATTAGGAAAACCAAAAAAAAATCCATAATTGCTAGTATGGTGAATTTCCCCTCCCATGTCAAGCATTTGTAGAACTTGATACGCCTGGGTTTATTGGAAATCAAAAATTAAACTTTAACAAAATATTTTAATTTAGAAATTTATAGTTATTCAATTCATGGGATGTTTGGTAATTGTAAAACAATTTTAGAATAAAGAAACGCAATATTTTTATGAATTCACCTCATTCTATTCAATCAATTATTTCCCCTACGCCTTTCACCAACGAACTGAGAGAGCGCATGACAAAAATCAAAAATATCCTCTCGAATATCCCGTATTTCCCCAATTTTTAAGAGAATTTCCCATAAATATCCTAAAATTTCTACAAATTTCCTAGAAATTCCCTCGATTCAACTCTCAAATTTTTCATATGCTCCCAGTGGTGTTGTGGACTTGTAGACGTCGCGCTCGAATTTTGGTTCCTCGGTTCCGTAAATACACACAGAACGAGAGGAGCGATGTGTGCTGCCGCTGGTGATCGTCGTTCAGTGTCGCTGCCTAGCGGTCGAATTATAAAAAATTGCACATGGCGGCCACCATAGAACATTGAATTGAAGTTTGTGGATAACTAAATGAAATTTTTAAGGTTTGTAACGGGTTTTAATTAGATATTTTTCTAAAAATATTTATTTTAATGTGAAGTGATTATGGGTGTGATAAATTTAATTGATAAAATGCCGTAAGTGTCATCATAAAAATTACTTATAACTGATATGTTTTATAAAAGTGGTCTTCAAATTACATCACGGTAATCTTGATTGTCAACAATTTTGTATTAATTTTAAGTTGAGAAAATCCGGTTTTAGGTGCAGTTGTTTTAGTTGGGGCCGCTTTAAGAGGAGGCATTTCTAGTTCAAAGTTCATAACCCCGACTGGACACCAAGAAATTCGCAGGCACGAGTTATGCGCCTATCGGAAGTTTTTCCGCTTAGTCGAGTATCCCTGGCCCCTTTTCGGCCCCATTCCGCCGTGCATGAGCGTAAAAAATGAATTCAAAATTTTCGTATAAATATATATATATATATATAAAGAAAGGCGAGCGTGTTGACTTCTCTACGCAGTTTACAAGCAAATATGCAGTGTTATATTCCGGTATAATTTGCAAATCACCCACAAGGAATTTTTAGTCACCTTTGCCGAATTACACAAAATAATTAAATGCCGGGCTCGCACGAAGGTAAATTTTCTGAATTGCAATCGTGGACCGCAAATTGAGTTAAATATTTCTTTTTCTTTTAAGGGAAAATTTAAATTGTTTTAGACCCAGTTTTTATTACTTGTAGTTTTATGGAGAATCAATTTTCTGTGCCAAAAATAACCTCAAGGTGGTGATGGGCCGCAGAGATGCGCGCTGTTGCATTCGATGTTTTCTTGACTTGATTATCACCTTGTTCTCTGCTGCTGCTGAGTGTTCCTTTGGCGTTTTAAATGCAATCCCATGGCACATGCACAAGGCAAAGTATATACCGGAGCTGATTAGGGCTGGGTTGATGACTTGTTTGTTGACAAGTCAAGCTTGGGAGGAATTTTTCGACTCTTAACAAAATTATTTTCCTTCTCGTGTGTGTAAAATTAAAATTATCAAAAATCTGCTCCAGTTTTTCTATGGTATGATAATAATTTTTTTGTGGGCGTTTCATTCTGCTAATTTGATTTTTATTGAATTTTGTACGTTGGTGGATGTTTGGGACAATGAAATCATTCTAGTTTACATGCTCACACAGGAAAATGATTACAAAGAGTCGATGGCATATCTGCAATACTTACTTAACTTTTATTACTTTTCTGCTGGAGAAAAATTAGTATGTATTAATTTCATTTACAAATTTTTAAACGTAAATTAAAACCTGTTCCAGTACATCTCTCATGCTCTCTCTTGCAATGAAAGACTGCAACTTAAGGAGGATGCGAACTTTCTGGGTCTCATACTGGATAGGAAACTAACGTGGAGACCGAATCTTTTAGAGAGCCAATCAGGCCAAAACAGCTCTCTTCTTATGCCAAAGAACGATTGGAGTTAATTAGGGTTTTAAACACCGCATCGTCCACTGGTTGTATACAGCCGTAATCAGATCTATACTTATGCATGGCATATCGGTATGGTGGCCCTAAGACCGTCTCAAGTACAGGTGCCCGCATTACAGAAGATTACGTATCGTAAGATACTGGAAAGAGTCCAAAGAACAGCTGAGCTGTGTATTAGTGGCGCAATGAGAAGCACTCCAACAGCTGCGGTGGATGTCTTATTGTATTTTACCCCTTTGGACATACATGCCAAGCAAATTGCAGCCTGAACGGCTGCCGGGACAAAGGCTTCTCTTGGAAGGACGTTCATATATGGTCCCTCATCCATCCTTAGGAGGTTCGCAACAGCTGCGGACTATACTACACCTACGTGAGCCTTGGAGAAAGGTTTCTTTTACCATCATTCCGGCCAGAGAAGACTGGACAGGTGGTGTTATCCCGACTGGGTCATTATGTATTTATACAGATGGCTCAAAAATTGAGAACAGCGTAGGTTGTGATATCTTTTCCGAGGCATTGAATATAGATACCTCTCTTCGAAGTCACTGTTATCTGGGAGGCTCTCGAATGGCTGAAGATAAATAACATATCTCATAAGAATATATATATTCTATTGGATAGCCAGGCGGCCCTCAAGGCTCTTAATTCTGTCCTTACAACATCCACGACTGTTCTGAACTGCCGCAGGTCTCTGTGTGAGACTGCCACTCAGTTTTATATAACTCTGAGTTGGGTTTCTGGACACAGAGAGATTAGGGGAAACTGCAGGGCAGATGAGCTTGCTAGACAGGTAACCGAAGTGGAAAGGACTCCCCACTTATTTCAGATGGGAATGCCCTTAGCCACCTATAAACTGGCCGTGAGAAAAATCAGCTTAGCTCGAGTCGGGCTGAGATGGACCACAGCAACAGTGTGCCGCACTCCACACAATATGGCCGACCTTGGACGCAAAGCGTTCAGAATCTCTTGTTCAGCTGAACAAAAAAGAGATAAGGGGTCATCCATAAGTTACGTGAGGCGTTTTTGGCGATATATATATATTGCGTGGTGGGTACATTTTCTGGGAACTAATTAATGCATGGTAAGATAAAGGGAATGCAGCCAAAGCCAGAGCATGGCTGGTAAATAGATAAAAAAAAGTAAATTCCTAGTAACTTTTCTTATAGAAGTCACACAGGACTGTATTCATTTGCTTTTCGGGCACGGTCACGGTTAATGCAATAAAGCAAGTTAACTGTTTTAAAATATAATATGTTGTGTGTAAACCGATTCATGTTCAGTTTATTTGCACCAATTGATTTGCGCCAGTCAATTTGCACAAGCAGATCGTTGCGTGTAACCGGACCTTATCATGTAATGGGCGCCTTAGAAAGGCGTAGTCTGAAGTCACAGGAAGCTTCTCAAATTGGCATTTGAGCCGCCCGTACACCAGCATATAGATTCAAGAATTTCGGATCTGTTAGACTTCCATTGTTCACAGCTCTCGATATTCATAACAAAAGGTTTTCAAAATCTATCTTGGTTTCTAGTATATCAGAGCAGATGGTTGTCGATTCAAAATTCGAATCCTGTAAGATGCTTATACCCTAGACCATAGAAATATAAACTAACATGGAACGGCTGTGTAGTGTAAAAACCCTGTTCGTGAGCGACCACATTAAAGGTAGCTTGTTTAAAGAGACAGCAATCGTGTGCACAAGTGGGACACAAATTGCTGAACTGTCAAGGGTAGCTTCTTGAGTATTATTTCTGCATATTTTGGCCTGCACTGCCTGACCACTACTACCGAGTGAACTCAAACACATAAGGAATTGTGGTACGCTTAATCTGGCTTACAGCCATTCCGTGTTTAGTTTATATTTCTATGCCCTAGACAGACTAGCACCCTTAATCCGGATTATGACGTAAAAATGACGTAGACTCCATTTTATTTCCATATCTTTTATATGGGGTCTACATCATTCTGACGTCATAGCCCGGATTAAGTTTCTAGTCTGTCTCTGTATTAGATGACTAATTATGTCGCCTGGTGTAAATGTCTGCTTTTTGTATAGTGACAATGCACCGCAGATAGCATGTGTTCTGATCTGACCGATGTGAAAAGAGCCGATTCCTAATATAATCTCTATGATTGCAGTAGGATTAGGTACATTATGTACTTGAGATACTTAGGAGGGCATTAGGTTCCAGGTTTTTCAATTGGGCTTCTGGGCCTTTTTTTGTTCTAGCTTAGACCACCACACTAGTTCAGTGTAGGTTCGCAATCTGTGGGCCTGATTGTTAAATCCGGCGGATTTGGGATTCCCGCCGCTAAAAAGTTTCACTTTCACTTGTCGCTGCCATTGTTCAATTCGCCGGGCGCAACTGCCATATGAAGGGTAAATTCATAAATTCATCACTGCCGCATCACTGCAGAATTCAGCCACAGACTTTCAATTGAAGCCTGTGGCTAAATTCTGCAGTGATGCGGCAGTGATGAATTTACGAATTTACCCGAAGTTACATATTTCATTTACGATCGACTGGACAGCTCGCATTGGATACACAACTCCAAACAAGTGTTCTTTTAGTTTAACTTCCACTTTCGAGTGTCAAATTCTCATTCACTTTCCCGCCGGCGGATTCAACAATCAGAACCTGTCAAATTCGCATTCACTTCCCTGCCGGCGGATTCAGTAATAAGGCCCTGTCCAAAAATGTTCGTATAAATCAATGCATACGTTACATTCCCAGTTTTTCCCAGGCCATTGCATAAAAAGATAAGAATTTTTCAACACGCTATACACTCTTCATTCCCAGATATTTAAAATATTTTCATTAATTTTTTTGGATGTTCCAGTTGGATGGTATTTGAAACAGTGGCTAAATTTTTGCACCCAATTGCTATTGAGTCGAAATATAGTAATAGTATCAAGTATACTTTTTATGTAATGGATTCATTCTTCCTTCTCTATGTGCAATATGTATTGATAAAACCTTTCACCATGTTCATCTGAGACTGCACCAAGATTTTCGTGAATGATATCCAAGTGCGGATCCAAAAAGACGATTTTAAAGATTTTCTCATTTACAGATATTGTACTTAAAATTGAAGAAAACAAATAAATATTAAGAAATATTGCAAAAAAATCACAGAAAAATCGAAAAATAACCATTTTGAGGGCTAAAACCCCTCTAAAAAGTGGGCTTCACGGGGTAGAAAATCGGTAGACGTTATAACCCCTTATTAAGAACCCTAAAAAGGAGCTCTCTGCCAACTTTCAGCCTGTACCTAATTATTTCTGCTATATCGCTTTTTTCGGCTTAATTTACCTGTACTATTAATTAAACCCAATTTTCTCGCAATTTTACACTGTTTCTTGCAGAAAAAAATTACGTGATATTTGCCGAGACCCCCTCCCTCCCCCACGTGAGTTTTGGTGAGATTCGGCTCGACCCCTTCCCCCTAAACGCTTCACGTAATTTATGGATGACCCCTAAGCTATTTAGTGAAGGTGCTGACCGGTCACTGTCCCTTTGGCCCGCAAGTCCCAATCTTTCGACTTCCCCAAAACGACTTATGCAGAAGTTGCAGCAATGAGAATGAGGAAGAAACTGTCTCCCATCTTCTCTGTACATACCCTGCTCTCGCGAGGAAAAGAGGGACTTTCCTTGGTTCACCTTTCCTTGATGGAAAGGAACTCACTGCAAAACACTGGTGTTTTTGACCTCTGTCGCTTTATTAAGAGCTCCAAATGGCTTGAAATGTCCTAAATTTTGTCCCAACACTAGAATGGCATCACCATGGGCCCAATGGTGTGCCTAGGTGTGCTCCGTAGTGGGGGTAACCATTTCAACCTAACCTAACATCTCTCTTTTAATATTAATTTTTATTAATACCTTTACTACTTTCTTTATATTAATTAGTTTTTAACTTTTCGGCAAGTCTCAAAAAAGTGCACCTGCTATAAAGCCTTTAAAAAAATTTATTTTGAAAATTATGTTTTTTCTTTTTTTAGTGATGTTTCGGGTCTAAGGAAGACTGCGACCGCTTCTTGGAACTATTGTACTCTTAGCAATCAATACCTCAAATTTGTAGGTCAGACCGGTTGAATAGGCTCTGTAGTCTGCCAAAAAAGGAATCACTACTTGTTTGGTCATGCAAAGAACAAGACTCGGCGACTTGGCATCGCGGTACAGTAACATAACACGTTAAGCACATATTGGTTCTCCTCGTGCCAAAGCCCGCTGATTGAAACCTCCGCCCTTCCGATCCTCAACAATCGATACCTCAAATTTGTAGGTCAGACCGGTATTAAGGGGGTTCTACACGATACAACGTTTGGTATAATATCGGCCCAATATGGTGCTCGCATGATGATTTTCTCGTTTGTTTGCACTGAAACGGTTGTTCCGATATCGCTCGGTTTTTAGCTGCCAACCAAAAACCGGCCTCGTACATATAACCGTTGCGTCGTGTGCGTGGAATGTCACAACAGCTCCTCCTCCTCAAATTATTAGTAGTTGAAATGTTTAAGTACAAAATACGACTGAAAATAATTTCAGTCGCAGACCAAATTGGTACGTGTGCGTAGAGTGCTATAACTGTTCGACCGATAAAGTGCCACCGCAAGTTGGTCCAATTAGATATTTTTGGTAGCCCTAATAGGGAATCCCGCCGGCTTAACCGGTTAATAATAGGGTACCAAAGTTCCGCTTAGGTCTATACCTTTTCAAGTTCAAATTCGGACTAAACAATTTCTAATTGAGACTAAACAATTTCTAATTGAGACTAAACAATTTCAGAATGGGACTAAACAATTTCAAAATGAGAATTAAAAACTTTCCGTGAAAACAAATAAATACTTTGATCTTTATTCGTTAATATTGAGATTTTTTTACTTAGTTGACTGTTAACGATGCTTGACCAACATATTGTATTGTCTGTCAATATTAAAAGTCTCTTCATTGAAGTGTCATTATTAGTTTATCCCTAAAAATGACTTACATAAAAAAAATTAAAGCTGACAATATAAAGTAGCAAATCTGTGTTTTGCATAGTAATAACGAAGATTGGAGAGCACTTCCAAAAACAAGAGGCTGATGTCAAAAGAGATTCAAATATTCAGATGGTGGTGAAAACAGATCAAATTTGACACAAACCGAATTTTGTGTACAACAAGTAAAATTTGAGAAAACATATCGAAAATTGATGTTCTTGATTGTTTTCGACTTGTCGCTCATATTCAAAAATTTATACCAGACCCAATCAATATAATAGATATGACTGTTTTTTCATTGATTTATAATTTATATATAATACTTTATATTTCTTCCAATGAAGTATGTATTTATTTTCACTGAAATTTTTTAATTCTCATTTTGACATTGTTTAGTCCCATTTTGAAATTGTTAGGTCCCATTTTGAAATCGTTTAGTGCCATTTTGAAATTGTTTAGTCTCAATTAGAAATTGTTTAGTCTCAATTTGAACTTGAAAAGGTATAGTCTTCACCTAGCGGACGGCGCACTTCATTGTTCACCTGGTAGTTTGGTATTGCCTGCGTCACAGCTTTTGTCAGCTGGTTAGCGGGATTCTCTTATTTCAGGAGGCATAGCCCTCCCACGAAGCCGTCTCCTGCTAACCCCGACTGTTGTGGGTCAGCCGGCTGCTAACAAAATTAACTCATACAATATTCAAGAGTTCAGACGCAAGGCTCACTGCCCTTAACCTATCATATCCTACCTCTTTGAGCTACTACTCGACATTGCACCATGACGTAAACGACATGACGGACTGGTGACACCCAAGTGTAGACTCTTTTACATAAAAAAACCGTTGTATCGTGTAAAAGCCCCTTTAAAGGCTCTGCAGTTCGCCCAAGTAACATAGAACGTGAAACTCAGATTGATCCTCCTCATTCCAGACCCAGTAGATTGAATTCTTCCCAACCTCAATAGGGTATAACTTAGGGTATAGTGTGAGCCTACAGTGTTAAATATATTTCACCAGAGTCGGATCGTCTAGGGTCCCTTTCACCACACTGGTGAGTGCCCAGTAGCCAGTTTCGGCACGATGAAAACAATGTTGACTGGCCAAGGCGTCTGCCTTTTCAATGTCCACTAAGCCCTGATGGTCAAGCCACATAAGGCTTAACCGGTTAATAATAGGGTGCCACTTTTTTTTCGGGATTCACTTTTTTCAGGAGGCATAACATTCCGATGAGGCTGTCTCCCGCTAACCCCGACGGCTGCACCTCTGGCTCTGCCGGCTTAAAAAAGGAATTTGGACAACATCCTAGAGTCCAAACACAAGCTTCACTGCATCCTCCAGGCTATCCTATCCATCGAGCTAAGCGTACTACTAGACAATGCACCATGACGTGAATGACATGACGGACTGGGGGATTACTAAGCTTGGACTTTAACATAAAAAAACCAGCTCAGAAACGCCGCGTCAGCAACCCCAACATATTTTGGACTTGGTTCTATGGTACTTGATCACACTGCTGTTGTAATATAGCATGGAAATTCGAGTAGACCCTTCTTAAGTTTTCAGCGAACACAGCGTACTGTTTGAAGGGTAGTAGCTAGAGTGTGCAAGTTGAACGCTTTTGTATGTTCACGGAAGGACATTTAGACTTGAAGACCATAGTGTGCCGTTGATGAAAAGTAACCCACTTTTGGACGTTTTGTAAAGTCTAGCAATTAAGATTAGTTCTATGCCACAAAACTTACGCTTCATGTCCTTTATAATGGTGGTCTGGTGTATATACAATGGCCTCGATTCCCAAATCCGGCGGATCGGAAGTTAGTGCGGATTTGACACTTATGTCCAAAATGCCGTATGTTTAAGTTGAGATTCCCACACGGCGGATTAGGGATCCCCAAGTGTCAAATCTGCATTCACTTTCGATCCGTCGGATTCGGGAATTGAGGCCAATATATGCTATATATACAATATATGGTATTATGTACAATATATGATGGAATACAAGCTCTGCAACAGGCACAGAGGTCAGTAAAGCTTGTTTTTAATTTTGTTCATGTGCTGCTAACAATGGAGCTTGATATCTAGTGTCAACTGTAAGTATTTGGCTTGTTATTATGCTCTCGACACACAGACGTCGTTAGAACGAATATTTAACGTAACGTAACGAAAACCAAATATGCAATTTTACGTCCTTACTATAAAAACTCAAATAGAGGAGTCTGACAGCCGATAGAAACGTTTTTTCCAGTGCCATGTGATATCAGCTGATTTTAATTTTAACATTCTTCACTACACATCCGCTTCTTTTAAGTGTCAAAACATAACGACGAATTTTACTGTGTGTCACCCCTAAAATGAAATTCGTCGTAACTAGTCGTAATAAGCTTAAAGTTTTGCCCGCAAGGACCAGATTAGTCAGTTCTAGAATTATCCGTTTATTGATAAATGGAATCAGCATCATTTTGTCAGGATTGACTCTGTATTCTACACTAACGCACCAGCTGGGGACCAAGCCAAATGCGTGCTGTATTCTTCTGTTTCGTTGGTTACTACTATGACAACATCATCTCCGTAATGTTGGCTGGAAAACTTTTGTGCGCCCAGTATTAGAAATCGTGCTATATTGTCAGAGGATGTATTGGCAAAACATGTTGAAAAAAGCTGTCAGCGCAATTTTTTTAATTAACACTGCTTCCTCCAGTTTCGGGGCCAGATCATTAAGGGCTTCCCCAGTAGACTTCCCCTCCCGGCACGTGTCCATAGTAGAGCACAAGATGTTGAAGAAAAATATAAGTACTTTTTATCTTTTTCTCCGTTGTCTTCAAGGCGGGAGGATTATGGGTCTGAAGGATTTAGCTCGGGTGTGATCAGAACAGGGTTAGGGTGTCATTAGATCGCAGCCCTTCTGCGTACTAGATAGGTGCCGTTTGCTCCAGGGGATTTTTAGGGTTTGAATGACGAAATTGCCTCTCTGAT
This sequence comes from Thereva nobilitata, assembly GCA_963855945.1. Lineage (NCBI taxonomy): Eukaryota > Metazoa > Arthropoda > Insecta > Diptera > Therevidae > Thereva > Thereva nobilitata. The sequence goes on from OY979696.1 coordinate 130,715,032, forward strand.
TGCTTCTCTTCTGACAGTTTTTATTACACAAATTTCAGCACGCCATGTAGAGTGCTTTTTTTTGCAAAAATACTTGTATCGGGAAAGCTTTCTTGTAATAGGTTCATCAAGGTTTCCTCCCTCGTTTTTGTGAAAAATCAGCCGGTTGTCAAGGCCCAAGATTTCCTGATATACAATCCAATGATGTGACATTTTGGTAGCACACTAAGCTTAAAGGAGCGTTTCCAATGGTGTAATTATTTTGCGCTCTACATTGAAGTGTAAGGGATTCATATGGCACAAAGAGAGTGAAGCCGACACTAAATCTCACCTTGGAGTTTTTTACTCCATATGGAGTACCTACTAATTCCTAAACTTAGGGACGCACACTACCCATGAATATTAAATAGCTGTGCTGAATGAAACCGAAAAAAAGCAGAGCAGCTTAAGACAGAGCAGAGAGTAGAGCAGCTGTCAAAAAAGCAGAGCAGGATATCTTGCGCGAAGTTGCTCTATCAAAAAAGGTTGAGCAATTTAACCGAGTTCAACTTAGAGCAGGCTCATCATAACACAAATCAGAGCAACTTCAGGCAAGTTTGAGCAATCGAATAGCTCATGTAAACTCATTTTGCTGAGATATTTCAACCTACCTCAACCCAGAGCAGCTCATTAAACACAGCTAATATTAATCACTGTCTCTCTATTTTCAGATAAATTTTGGCTAATTATAATCCCCATTTAATCTTCTTAACTTTTTACAGTTCTTGTGATTGAAACACGATAAAAACACTTGGATAACCGCAAGGGAGGTTGATTTCCTCTTCGGCGATTTCAAATTGACAGGACAATGGCAACTAGCAGTGAAGACGTCCTCCTCCAAATGGGGGAGGTTCGTTATAAAAAAGGTGACGGAACGTTATACGTCATGAATGAACGTCTAGCGTGGATGGCCGAGCACCGAGATACTGTTGCTGTTTCTCACCGATTTCAAGATATAAAAAGTAAGCCAAATATATTAATTTTGCCTAATTTCATATTATATAATAAAATTCTTGTTTGTAGTGCAAAAAATATCCCCAGAAGGAAAACCAAAAATTCAACTTCAAGTCGTTCTACATGATGGCAACAGTTCAACATTTCATTTTGTCAATCGCAATGGTCAAGCAGCACAAATAGCTGACAGAGATAAAGTGAAAGAACTGTTGCAGTCGCTATTACCAAATTTCAAAAGAAAAGTTAATAAAGAGTTGGAAGAAAAAAATAAACTCTTAACAGAAAATCCTCATCTACTTCAGCTTTACAAGGATCTGGTGATAACGAAGGTTCTAACAAGTGAAGAATTTTGGGCGACGCATGCAAAAACATATACAGAGAACAAAATTGCCAAACAACAAGATATTGGTATAGTTTAAACACATTCATATAAACAAAGTTGGTTTTAACAATAAAAATATTTTATTTTTTCGTTTACAGGCGTATCAGGTGCCTTTTTAGCTGACATTAAACCCCAAACAGATGGTTGCAATGGACTCAAATATAATCTAAGTCCTGATGTTATACATTGCATTTTTAAAACATATCCAGCTGTTAAACGTAAACATCAAGAATACGTTCCAACAAAATTAACAGAATCGGAATTTTGGATGAAATTTTTTCAATCGCATTATTTTCATCGTGATCGAATAACAGCTGGGACCAAAGATATTTTCAGTGAATGTGGTAAAATTGATGATCATACTCTAAAAGCTGCTGTACAGCAAGGAGCTGGTGATCCATTGCTTGATATACGACGTTTTGAAGATAATAGTTTAGAAGAGGGTTTCGGTGGTGCTCCAAGTGATAAAATTGGTGTAAATAGTGGAAATATTGTTCATCAGAGTATGATAAAGAGATTTAATCAACATTCTATTATGGTACGTATCGACATGAATAATTGGTATTATAAAATCTATTTTCCTCACGGTGGAAATCTGCAGTTCGCGGTAGTTGATTGTTATATGGGTAATGCTAGGGAACTTCTAATTGATTCAGTAACGTGAAAATATAGGGTCACTAAATACTCTTAATGTTTAGTCCGTTATATCGTTTTCCAGATACTTCGAAGAAGTAGGTGGACGTATATGACAAGTGACCGAAGTTACCTTGCTGTTACTCGCACAAGGAGTAATTTCGTTAGTTATGGAACGAATGGTTGTTGATTTTTTTGACCTAATGGAAATCAATTTCTTCCCGCTGTGTATGGTATAATTGCGATAAATGCCATGGCTTATTGGTTATTATTGGACAAAATTTTCATATTTACTGCATTATACACAGTCTTGAAGTTCGACATACTTTAACTATGGGAGTCCCCAGCATGTTCTTTCTTAAGGTATTCGGTCCATGGAGTACCGCGGCCGCAACTTGGCCTATTGTGTTCTTTTTAGCATTCGATCTTTTGTATTCTTAATAGACGACGATAAAGAAATTGAAGGGCAGACTCGTCCTCTTTGTGTGTCCGCCACCCTTCCTATTTTCGATGGTTGGTAATTTAGGGCACAGTGTCAGATGAGCAAGCCAAGTAGTGTCTTGGCCTTTCGCTAAATAAAGCTGGAAACATATTTGCGCTGCGAGCATTACATTACAGTATCGACAATTTTCCACTGATACATAATTCCGTGTTTGTGTTCCGTCCTGCCTTTCACATAACCCAAAAATCTAAGTAACGAGTGCATGTGTTTGTTGTGTATGATTGTGTGATTACATTTGTTACAGTGCACGCCTGTGTCTGTTTCCAGCTTAATTCTCTGGCCGCGGTACGAGAAATGAACCGCTTGTAGCTCACCAAACCAGATGTGGACCTCCATCGTTCGGTATTTTTCATTAGTTTCTAGACCAGGGGTGGCCAACCCAAATGGTATCGCGGGCCACTTTGAAAAAGCATTATGATCCCGCGGGCCGGGTGATATATTATTGCGTGATTCAAATTTAATTTAATATAGTTTATGCTGTAAACATGCTAAGGGCGACGGCGAAACTATTTTCCTCGGCCACGGCGAATGGCCCGACGAGATTTCTTATGTGCACACACTAACAGCGACGGCGACACAAATTAAAAAACACACACCGGAATAATCATCTTAGAAAGCCGCATGCTACACACGCACACAGGAACACGCGAGAATAGCAACACAACCCCATGCCACTGCGCCCATGCAATTTTGACAGGCGACGGCTACGAAATAGAAATTGGATTGATTCGGTAGCCACGCTCGGCGGCGTCGCCGTCGCAGTCGTCTGCAGATTGTGCGCCTTCATATATAAGCCGTGTGTTCTATTCGTTTTTGACAGTCGCCGAGGAAAATAGTTTCGCCGTCGCCCTTAGCATGTTTACAGCATAAGGGAGACCGTTTCAAAGCTGTGCTGCGAAGACAAAAGCCTGAACCAAATATGAGGGTACGTACGGTTACGGCAAGGCACGTCATATTTGGTTCAAGATATAGAAAGAACGCTGAACAATTAACGTGCTGAAACGCGGAATTATTAAATTATATTTTCTGAGGGATTGCGAAAACTGCACAAAATGGTTGAGGTATGCAGGTGTGCGCTCATGTAGGATATCGTGAAACAGTCGCAGAACCCTATAATCACGAAAGTCACTTAGAGAGCAGCCCAAAACGGAGTTCGAGTAGGGTGAAACGGCGTAAATAAACAAAACGTACACAATCGTTAAACGCTTCTTCAAGTTTATGGGCGTAAGAAGAATCGAAAGTAAGTAAGTAAGTAGTAAGGCTTTAAGCAAATTCAGGCCTTTTCGACAAGGCACAACGGTAACGAAGTTTAGACCGGAGTCCGTAGGTTTTACTTACAATGAAACTAATGTAATCGCAGCAGGTCATGCTGCTATTGGGCTGCCGCACACGGCTCCTCAATCAACAATCAACACAGTGGATTTGAAGGAGAGAGGGTAAAAGGGAAGGGACGAGGTGTTGTAACATCTTCAACAACTATTTTTGGCGTGAAAACTAACACATACACAATGTGCTTCTTCTTACTATTTGTCTTAGCACATTAACTTTACACACACATTTATACCTCCATGTAAAGACAAGAAAACTGCTCGCTGTTGACGATGAGCCATGAACGGCAAGAGAATCATCAGAAACTGTTGTATTGACAGTTGATTGAGGAGCCGTGTACGGCAGCCCATTCAGTAGCACCCTCACCGCAAACAAGAGGAACGGAGCTTAACGCGATAGCAGAAAAGTCAGGACGAACAATAGCAGAATGAGAGAGATAAAAATACACTACATAGGATTTAGCTGCAGTAAATTTAATGTCGACCAGTAGGATACATGACGCAAGTCAACAGCAAGCTTCTCCGCAGGAAATAAAGCTCCACATTGTCTGCATACATATGATTCTTAGAACATCTTTAATAAAAATACGGAATAAAAGTGGCCCAAGAATGGAGCCTTGGGGGACGCCAGCGTGGAGCAGGGCACTTGAGGAGCTTTAGTCACCTAGTTTAACCTTTCAGTTAGATAAGAAACTGCAAAATTTTAAGAGCAGAAAGACAAAACAGTGAGGCAGGAGTAGAGAATGTGAGTTAAAATAGGCAATAGACGAGGTATAAGCATTTTGAAGAAACTAGGCGAAATGTAATGTAATTGGTGGTACAGGTTTTCGTCAGACAAGGTGGTGCGGTATTCATTTTTCGTATCTAAATTCCATTTTCGAAAAGAAACGATTCGTAGTTGAAAATTTAACCAAATTTCCCAACTTTTTGTCTCAGACAGACATCTGAAATTACAAAACTTTTCTTTTTTAATATAAAAATCAAGTTTGGAGTCTGATGCCTGAAAAGTGTTTTTTATATTCAGGACCTCAAAAATATGTTAAACAATTTACAGAAAGAAAGTAGTTCGGCCGGCTTAAGGGAAATGCGGATAGTGCTGACTAATGGCGACGTAGAATTGATAGATTAATTCTGTTACCTCATTAGCATTTTTACTGAAAATGGCGGAGCAGAAGAAGACCTCAGTTCCAGAATAAATAAAGCAAGAAGCGCATATGGATGCTGGTTCGCATATAAAGATCTACAGAAATCTCAACTAACGCTAAATTGCGGCTGTTCAACTCCAATGTTAAGGCAATTCTTTTGTATGTAATATGGAAAGTCGCCCAATTCATCACAAGGCGCCTATACGTTTTAATCCTAAAAATCCGCTAAAAAGATAGAATTACAAATGAAGAACTATTGCGCCGTGCCGGCCAAGAAAGGATTGATGACCTAATCATGCAAAGGAAATGGAATTAGAATGGCCACACCTTGCGAGGTGCAAACGAGAATCTAGCCAAGCAGGCCCTTGAATGTGATTCGCAAGGAACCCGTCGAGTTGAAAGACCAAGAACAACGTGGAGGAGAACTCTACCAAAAGAGGCCACAACAAGGAAGGCAACTGTTTCAGTCCTATGTCCCATACGTGATTAAAGGATCAGAAGAAAAATAATCCTTCACTCAAAACACTAGCTCGATGTTGACCAAAGAAGTGTGCTTGCTTGTAAATATGCTTGTTTTCTCTGCTACCTCCATGACACTCAGTTGCGGATGCGGTCTTTATATTCAATTGTTACCGATGAAAGCAACTGCTAGGATTTTTATCCATCAACCCGGTCATCCGGTGCACCCCAAGAGCTAATTCTCTATGAATTTAATTTTAATCATTGCTCATAACTGGCACTTTTTTTTCTTTTTCACATGTTGGAACCTTCTTAGTACCTACAAAATATTTCGTTAAATCTTGTTGAATCTCGCGGGCCGCACAATTTCCCACGAAGGGCCGCGGGTTGGCCACCCCTGTTCTAGACTATGGCTGTTTTCACCAAACTAATGGCCTCAATACCCAAGAAACTAGGTGCATTGCTCTGTTTTTAATTCCGCAAGCATAGCCGAGGGTTTTTTTCAGAAGGCGTGTATACGGGTTCCACAATTTATTCACAGTAGAAACGTACGTGAGTAAGGGGTGTAAAAAAGCGAGCGAGGAGCAAAAACCAAATTCAGCACTCTGAGCTTGCAGAGCTTATCCTCCAAAAACAAAACTCACATAGCTTTTACTTCAGATACAATTGTAAAGGCAAGCAACTCGACTGGAGCCGACCAATAAGATTTTTCTGATCGGCTCAAGTGCTTGTCGTGTAAACCGGGCTTGAAAGCTTGAGTGCTTGAAATTGTTCAAGCATAGTCCAAGAACTCAAGCTAATATGCCGCTTCAAGTAGGCAGAGCATATACGCGCTCAAGTTCTTGAGATATTCAAGCTTTCGAGCACTCAAGCTGTCATAGAAACGCATTAACAGTTTTTGCGAAATGGCTTGGATCGAGAAAAAATTTTCCAATCCACACTGAGATCTGTGTTGCCGTCAAAAACGTCAACTCCGCCGCTATCCGTATCACCGGGATAATATAGGCAGGAATGCATTTGTTCATTCGCAATTCTATAAAACTTGTAAAGCCTAAGCCCAACAGATGGTTTAATCGGGAGTGTATGAACGCAATCAAAACTAAAGAGTAAGAGTTGTCCGAACGAATCGCTATGTTTCGAGTACATAAAACTAAGAAATACCTGTAAAGCCACCACCAGAAAAGTTAAAACCTCATTTGACAACAAGTTGAGAAGTAAAAAAGTACAAGAAGCAAACTTTTGGTCCTTGGTAAGTTCCATCAAGAAGAATTTTACTACAACCACAACCTCCTCCTTGATCTACAACGAGGAGGTGATAAAAGACAGCAAATGCAAGGCCGATTTATTAGCATCTCTGTTTGCCTCAAATTCTTCTTTCTTCCACACATAACTTGGACAGGGTATTCTTCAGGACTAGGCGAGGTATATAGGTGCCTCAAGGAGCACCCATACCATATGCAAACGCTCGCCTGCCTCCACGGCAATCTTATACCCGCAACACCGGATTAGCCCACTCGCCTCACTCCTCCTCCTGCAGTCCTTCTTTTCGCGCACTGTACAAAATAACAATTCGTTTCTAAATAGAACAACTCGACTGTAGAATAATCTCTTGCAGTTAGTATTTCCGAGCTCTTACAACATCCAAGAGTTCAAATGCAGGGTTTCACACCACCTTCTTCAACACTCCTCGCACCCTCATAACCCTTAACCCGTCGTGAATGATGTATCTACAGTCCCAAGACGTCATCCGCTAAGTCGGTCCGAAATGGTCACAGGATTACCATCTTACCATCACCTTGCTATGTCCAAATGTTCGTCCAGGATATTAAACGAACATTCTCTTTAAATGTGGACGCTAGCTAACTCGTACACCTCGACTCGAGATGAGATGATGATACTGCTCTTTAAACAAATGATCACACTGCTCTCTTATATTTCTCTAGGACAATTCAATGCTCTTAATGAAATCGGGCGTTTTCAAACTATAAAACTTATTTCGTTAATTATTCGTTCTACCTCTTTAATTAGGTACATTGAATTAGTTTAATTAACTAAATAGCAACGATATGATTGTATATAATATTATTTTATTTCCTTTAATTTGAAATGGATTGAAATTATTTATATTGTTTTACTTTTCAGGTTTTACAAACTTGTACAGATATAACAAATAATTCGCCTTCGAAAACATCAACTGCCACAACGAGTGCCACAGATGCCAATAAAAACAATGTAAATATAAATGGCATTAAAGAAAAAAATAGAAATGCATTACATAACACTCCAAGCACTAGTAATGGCATAACACATCCATCATCTCGAAGAAGTTCCACAGAATCACAGACTGATAATTCACCAACAAAACCAAAGCGCAGAAGAATATTTGAAAAAATCCATTATGAAGATTTAGGGATACCAGTTGTTGAGCCAGAAGATGAGAAATTCGTTGCTCAACGAAAGACACAAAAATTAAATTTAGCTAAAGTTGAACGTTATTTACATGGGCCAGTTCCTGTTAGTAATTATGAAACAACAGATGAACCGCATGAGCTTGAAATGACACAATATCAAATATTAAAGGATACAGAATCGTGGAGTCAAAGGACACCACATAAAGTGCTTGTCAGCGCTACATCAGCTGTGAATGCCTTGGGGGAATTAAGTCCTGGTGGGGCGTTAATGAGAGGATTTCAAGAACAATCTTTGGCACGTATGTTTTAATTTGTCATAATTTGTTTAACAATTTTTTATGCTCTGTTTTTAACCTTTTTAACAGAACTCGTTCCTGCAGATGTTCAAAAAGAGTTGAGAAATCTTTATTTGTCATTAAGTGAACTTCTTCGGCATTTTTGGAGCGCATTCCCTCCAACAACTCCTGAGTTAGAGGATAGAGCAGTCAGAATGCATGAAGCACTGCAGCGTTTTAAACTTGCTAAATTATCAGCGTTTGAGGTACGATTTTGTGGAATAATTTTTAATCTGGCATTTTTGATGCTTGGATAGAGTTTACCATTTTTATTTCATTTAGATTATTAGCATTAAATTTGAAATCGACATTAACTTGGGCAAAGAAACAATTTGATTTTAGTATTTTTGGTGTGGAGAGGGTTTCTTTTAAGATATAAGAAGATAGCCTTAGGGAGGGTTTTAAGAAAGAGTGAGTGAGTCGTGAATCTAATTCTGCTGGTGCCGCAGGCTTTGTCGGCTGGTTAGCGGGATAAACTTGTTTCAGGAGGCATAACACTTAGACGATGTTGCCTGCCGCTAATCGCGACGGTTACGTCTCTGGTTCATCCGGCTGCTATTAAGAATATCGACTTGGCGAAATCTAAGCTCGGTTACTTTGTATTGATTTTTGCTACATCCGTGGCTCAAACACCCAGAAGTTCATCGCTTCCTCCTTCAACACCCTCCAGACTCCTATTAACCTATCCTGTCCTCTATTCTTCCTTCGAACCACATGACGGACCGGCAATACAAAGTGTGACTCCTAAGCTTGGATTTTCCAATAAAAAAAGGTGAAAGAAGCTTTTCTTGTAAATGAAGAAGTGATGTGTAGATGGGGAAGGCGGAAAAGCTCCTCATGAGGCTCAAATTTAGGCTTCTGGAGTGCCAGTCAGACGCCTTAAAATCAAGGCTACCGAAGCGAACAATGATACAGGAGTTCAGGGCCTGTACTCCCGAAGACGAGACGATAAACAAAACGAAAGGAAATAACGAGACGAGAATATATGTCCTACTCCTGGAGACGACTGTATTGTATTGCCTTGCGTTTGTAATTTTTGACCTATATATTTATATAGAAGAATATAATTGGAGTGTCTGTCTGTGATTTCAAAATAATTGTCATTTTCTAAGCTCATACGGTTATTTACATGATATTAAAACAAAATCCAGTATTTCTAAAATTTTTGTCTGTCTGTATATCTGTGTGTCTGTATGTCTGTCTGTCTGTTTGTCCGGGCTAATCGTGGAAACAGCTTATCCGATTGCGATGAGATTTTCACTGTAAGATTCAGTATTTTCGTGGGCATGTTTTAGGCTATTTTTTTAATGTATACAGTAAGTATGCATGTAATATGTATGTATGTAATTATGTAGACAAATCTCGCAACTTGATTTTTACCCACTTCCATATAACCGATCAACTTCAAATTTTGCACATATGTATAGTTCGCGTGGTAATCAATCTGACCATTTTGTAATCTACTCATGGTTTTAGAATGTACAAATCCAAAGGTGGAAAAGACTTTTTCCACTGATGCTGACCATGCAATGACCCCATATAACTGCCTCAAAATTGGGCAAATATTGTTTTGCGTATCTTCATCAAAAACATTTTTTTGGGACTGCCACCACTCCAAAGCTGTAGCATTTTGTAATATTTCCTCACTAAACATTACTGATTTTGAAGGGATGTGATTTGGACTTTAATTTAATTATGATTGGCAGTAAACCTGACCCCTCATATTAGTCCTAGCTTCCTCTAGCACACTTTCTTCCTCTTCTTCTATTATGTGGTTTGTGGTGTGAGTGGGATCTAGTAAATAAGCTAAAAAATGACTAGGGTTCATCGCCTGTTAATACCGCTTTTGAAACATTGCCAGCTGTCATACTTATGTCAGTTTCCTCAAACTTGGCCTCTAGCCTCTTCCATGCCGAACTAATCCGAATCGATCGCGAAAACATTGGCCCCAACAAGGACCAGATCCAAAATGTTGGAGATCAAGGATGCCAGCTCCTTTTTAGTGGAGCCATTCACATGGTTGTAAGCACTTTTACCCTGTGCATTTGTATAAATAAACAAAGCATCTAGATTGTGCTTCTTAAAGTGGTCAATTGCGTGCGTAATCACTTTGGCAAGCACACCTTCTTCGTTTGTCATTACGAGTCGGGAAGGATTGCACACCAAGGATCCTTGAAGATTGGTAGTATATGTCGAGGCTGTCGAAGAGGAATGGTGCAATTCTTATTGCAATGTATGTTGAACGAAAATAGGCAACTGTCGCTCGCTGGCCCATAGAATTCGGCTTGATGACAATAAAGACGTAAACAGGGGATCCAGGTGTTGTTGCTCTGTAACGGTGTGATCGTGATTGGGTAGTTTAATCACAAAGAAGATAAATGCCACCACAAATTATATTAACTTGTCAAACTCGAATCTTTTCGCCAAATTTCTTCACCTAAACCTACCCACACCTACGCCTGGTTTGTGTATCTTTCGGACTAGTAAATTAGAGCTGTCAATTAAATTCAAAAATTGAACATTAATAAATTTTGATATTTCTAGCGGTTATAAAATCGTTACGTAACGCAAACCTTGACCCCCATCTTCATCTACGTGACAGGACCGTAACACTCGGCACACTAAATGCACAACAGTTTCGTTTTCGTTTGGATCCTTGCAGCTATGATATGATGTATTGAATTATGTTGAATTGAATGCCCATTCTCGTTGCATGGTCTCCTATTGGCCAATACACAACCATAGATCTAGCTAGGTTCGTGCGAGATAGTTTTAGGAAGTTATCAGTTTTGATTTTGTTGTAGGACGGCCATGTTCTTTTGGCCTTGCTGCATATTGCTTTGGCCAAAGAAAGGTAGTTAAATATGTTTTTTAATCGTATTACAGGGAAGTTTACCTCTTCCGCTGAATAGGCATCCATATTCGAACCCTTCCTTGCTAATTCATCACTCTTTCCTCAATATTGAGTCTCCAGTTCAGTTTAGGGACAAGTATAACACCGTAGCTGTAGCTGTACTCTATCCAATCTTGGACAGTTGGTTTCTTTGTTTTTATAGTGAACAGCATCAGTTCTATCTTTGCAGGATAAGCACCTCGACCACAGCCCATCTGTTAACGCTGTTTAGAGCTCTTTCCATAATCTCGCTCATTACGTGTATAGGTATTTACCAGAACTAGAATTACTAGGTCGTCACCATATGCAACCACTTCAGTTTCTTCTTCCTGCAGTGATCTGAGAATTTAGCCCGTTACCAGAAGCCATAGCAGCGGAGACCGCGCATCTCCCTGTGGTGTGTCCCTACTAACCCTGCTGGTAATTTTGCAGCTTCCAAGATCCGCATGAATTTCTCTGGTTTGCAGCATGATAGATACCCATCGGCTAAGGGTTGCCTCCACTCCTACCTTCGTCAGGGATTCCAGGATAGTTGTATTCGTTACATTATTGAAGGCGCTTTCTATGTCTAGGAAGGTTGCTAATGTGTATTGCTCATAATATTATGTAATGCTCAACAGTTCACCACTTCACTGAGCGCAGTTTCCGTGGACTTGCGTTTGCAGTAGGCATGTTTGGCTATGCACAATGGTGTTTGCTCGAGCGCTTTCCTTAACTCTAGTTCGATTATCCTTTCCACGGTTTTCAGCAGAAGGAAGGAGAGACTTATTGGCCTGAAATCTTTAGGTGTGTCATGTCCTCTTTTTCCGGCTTTCGGTATAAAGGCCACTTTCACTTTCCTCCATTTCTGAGGAATGTGACCATGCAGAAGGCTGCTTTTAATTAACTGCATTATCCAAGGGATCGTCAGTTCTTTGGTTTTCATCAGGATACCATCAGTCCGGCGGATTTATAGGGTGAGAATTTGTCGATTGCCCAGGCAATTTGCTCCCCTGCTACGAACGAATTAAGCCACTATTCAGAGTGCCTGTCACCTGTATCGGTGTCTCTGCAGATATCTCCGTCCACGTCGCTTCCGCATTCTTGAGGAAAATCGGGTTGGTGGAGTGCTCCTTACTTAAGATTTTGCTTAGTCTGGCCGAATCCCTGGTTCGTTCGACATAGACTCGCAATATTCGTGCGTGTTCTTGGAGGCGGTTCTTATAGAGCTGCCATGAGCCTGGCCTGCAGCAGACTTTATAAGCGTTTAATTGGACATGATATTTTGAATGAGACCTCCAAGGGCCTAGAAAATTTGTCCATTGCTTTCTCCAGAGCACTGACAGTTACTAAATCGATAGGCTAGTTATTTACATGTGATAACTGCTTCTTAATACAGATCGGTATTTGAACCAGTCTGTGTTTGTAGAGTTTCTATGGGGTTCGGGGCTGTCGAGATCAAGGCTAACATTGAAGAGTATCCAACTATGATCCGAGAACAATCTTTTCCCGGATACTCTCCATTTTTGTACCATTGTGGCTATATCATTGATGGCCAGAGTAATATCTCTCACAGTGTACTGCCTCTATTGCGGACGGTGGTACTCCAGCTGGTCTTCTGTAGCCCAACCCGCCCGGCGCCACAAAATAGCCTACAGGCTTCGTTTTCGTCCACACTATAAACCAAGAATTTGTTCATAGATAGAATAACTGGATTATGGAACAACCATCTACAGTTTGCGTTTGCGAAGTCCTCCATCATCAAGTTTTTAATCGCAAGGTTGTGGTTTTGTCATCTAATTCTAACCCTGTCTTCTTTTTGTAACCTATTTTACCCTTGAGCTAAGCTTATTTCTAAACAGTGCATAATTGAGGAGCGTCGGAACAAAAACCGATAAAGCACATTTTGACATTATTTTTTTTATGATGGCAATTGGTTTTTTTCGTACATATCTATAACCATCGTTAATCGAACCTGTTCAGAAAAGGCTAAATCTGCTTCAAACACCTTCCCAAAATACACTGACATGAACATAAACCGATAAAATAGGACAGTTTTTTTCAATTTCCCAAAAAAATTGCATGTGATATATCGGTTTTTGTTCCGACGCTCTTCAATTACGTGACGTAACGATATGCCAGACCGGTAGCTCAAAGTTTGTTTTATAAGAAACCAACTAATATCTACAAAAATACTTATTTTCAGGAACGTGCAATGCGTGAATTATCACCATTAGGGTCTTTGTTAACACAGCACTTGAACACTCTGTTTCAGCAAGCTTCACGCAAGTTTGCGACATGGCAAGAAAGGAAAATGCGGCAGCATCGGTAGCAGGATCAATTGTCTTCATACTTATTCTACAGCAGACCACTAAAGAATACAACCATCAAATGCTGCTTGGAAAGCATCTAGATATTTACGTGTTATTATTTCATATTGTTTCTTTTTTCTGTAGAATTATTCTTATTTATAAAGATTGTATTAAAGAGAAAAAAACAGATAAGATCCAAGACTAATTACATACACATATATCATATATATAAATCTCAACAAAAATAAATTCCACATTTTAAAGTTTATAATTTAATTTAATTTTTTTTAAAAAACAATAGAAATAAAAGAATTAAAAAAAATGTTGTTTAAAGGAAGGAAAACCTTGGATTGTGTTGCTATTTAAACTGCTTCTTTACTTGATTCGAAATACTACAGTGTAGTAGACGTGGAATGTTATTTTCTTCTTTTCTTTGTTTTACTTTTAGTTATATACTCGCGTTTAACGCTAACTAAGCCAATAATTGTACTTTAAGGTTAGGTCATTTTTAAGGAACTTAATTAAAGAAAAAACGAAGAAAATATATATTTGGTCTTAAGAAAAAATTTTGGGATGATTATGAGAAATTTTTGAATATTTAACAGAAAAAAAAGAAAAAATGCAAAAATGTTTAAAAAGAGGAAAACAGTTACCTATTGATTTTTATTTTTATTAATAAAAATGAATGTTTTCGATGAAGATTTTAAGCTTTTTCATTTATCCTTTATTTACACTAAGTAGTATCCTAATAAGTGTATGATATAATAGCATTGGAAAAATTGCGTCGGTCCGGAACTTTTCTGCAGTTTAGTAAGCTACCACGTAAGGACGGCCATCAAGAATTGGGTCGACCAGCTGTTTCTTCATAGCTGGATAAGGACCCAGGGCGCTCGTCAAGCCAAAAGATTCATTCAAATCGATAAAGCTTAAGCGGGCAAACTTTTAAATTTCAAGAGGTTGGAGCTAAAAATAATAACAGAGCTCCTGTCGGGCCACTGTTCGTTCAATTATCATCTAAGCAGAATAGCTCTGGTAGTTGTTTGTACCTCTCGGTTCTGCGAAACTGCGGAGCACTTGCTGTGCGACTGTGAGGCTACAGGCTACAGGAAGGAAGAGATTAAGTCCTCCCTAAATTAATTTTAGGCTATATTAAAAGACTGAACCTGGAAGGTTTTTAACGACGCGGTTGGCACAATAGACTAAATAAAATAGGTCGCAGTTCCCGCCAAGGCGCCACTAAACAAGAATATAATAGAACCCTCGTCAAGGAGTAGGTGTATAGAACCGCAGAAAAAACTTTTAGCGACGAAAGCTCCGGGGCCGAATTTGGTTTCTCGAGTCGATATCGATTCCTGTCAATAAATAAATTGGCATTTGGCAACACGATATCGACAACCTTAACGTCTCTATACGTGTCGATATAGACGTCTGACGTTTATTAAAAGGATCAATTTATGAATACAATCAACTTTTAACAGTTTCTCTTTTAATTAAATATACGTGGTTTGCTGCACTTGGAGTAATCTCACCCAATTTGATGGTTTTCTATGGCAGCGCTTACCTGTCGATTTGGTCGTAATGCCAAATATGAAACTTGGAGAAAATCGAGAAGCTTTTTTTGTCGAGTCGATCCATCGATAGTGTCAGTGGGAAACAAATTACCGAACTGTCGAGGGTAGCTTCTTGAGTGAATGGTGGCGTGCTAAGTCAATGGCCCCTGTGCTGAAAGTCGAGTCTTGTTTCGTGAGAAGTCGTTTGAGTTGAAGAAAGTGACGTTTCAGAAACCACTTACCACTTTCAGCACAGGGGCCTAGAGTGGAAATGCTAAGTTGAGTTTAGGCCCCTGTATTGAAAGCCATGATTCGACTGAAACATCATTTTCCTTAACTCAAACGACTTGTGTTGTGACGACTCGACTTTCAACACAGGGGCGAATGTCCAGGGAGCATAGATTTTATGTCAGGAACTTGAAACGCCCCGATTTTAAAGCGTCCCTCTTATTATTTCTACATATTTTGGCCTGCACTGCCTGACCACTAGTGAACTCAAACACATCTGGAATTGCGGTACTCTCAATCTGGCTTACATCCATTCCGTGTTTAGTTTATACTTCTATGGTAGAAACTGATGTCCTAGCCTAGAAGAAATTTCAAGTTCAAGCCTAAAAAGAGAGATTAAAGCTCTCATCAACAATATATAGACCACAGAAAACTGAAAAGTCGGCTATCGAAATGATCATCCATTTGGAAGATGAAATGCCGACTCCTATCCATCAAAAGCCAAGACGAATTGCCCCCCGTTAAGAGGAAGATTGTGCAGCTGTGGCTGAAAGAAGGAATTATGTAGCATAGTAAATCCATCGAGCCGTATTGTTCTTGTCCAGAAAGCAGATGCGTGGATTTCCGGAATTGTCGTTGCGTGGATTTCCGGAATTGAATCAGAAGGTAATTAAAGATCGGTAAGAAATAAACCGGCATGTCACAAGAAAAGAAGAATGTGCCAGCAATCACTAAATTTATTGATTTCAAGATGTTGTGGGTATTTGAGTGCATTGGCAATTGTTAATTCGCCTTGAAAAAGTTGTGAAAGAGATGCCAGTGGTGAAGAAGGGGGTATATGTGGGAAGCCCCATACCGATTTGGCAATTGTATTTCCATACAACATGTGTACGGAGTGCGGATGATGATCTATACGTGTGGCGTTCGTTGATGGTGGTGTTAGGCGCAAGGTATCCTGGCCGACTGTCCGTCTTATGTAGGGGTAGGGGAGGCTTCATGGCCAACTGGTGCTGATCAGTTGCTATGTTTGGGCGAGCGTTATTCTGGGACATAATGCCCCGGTTACACGAATGACAAAAAATGACAATTGTCATAATCTCTGGTCATAATTATTGACATTGCTGTTTACACGACGGAAATAATGACAAATATTGACATGTGTGGAGCTTTGTCATAACATGTCATGAAATTATGATACGATAGATAAGGGCAAGAGTTGAATTTATACGAATGACAAATAATGGCAAGTCGAATTATGACAGAGTTGAATTTATTTGTGTTGGGGATACTGCTAAAGAAGGACTGAAATTTATAAAAAAAAAACCAAAAGGAGAAGAAAACAGAAATCGCAGAGTCCAATAAATAGGTACTTTTTCTTTGCGAAAAATACCGCACGCGATTTTTTTTCACCAAATGATTTTATATATTTTTATAAGCTTAAATGCCCTCTTGCTAAACTTACAGCAAAGGAAAACGCGTTTAATTCTAATATCTCAAAAACTATGCATTTTACGACAAAAATGTGTAGTATCTTTTTTGTAGATAAATAAGTGATTTAACTTTTTTGTTTAGAACTTTTTTGTGTAAAGTCAATATCTACTGCACTATATATCTCTTGCACTATATTTCTTTAATGGTTAATTCTACCTGAAAAAATCCTTCGTAAGACTTATAGAACACACGATTATGTATAATTTTTGTTATTATCATTTTTTATGTAGGGCTAATATTTCACCAGTTATGGCGCTTTAAGTGTCGAAAAACGTAAATTCAAAAGTAGTTTTTTGCCAATACACAGGGTGTATACTGCTAAGGTTACAAAGCGGCCGGCTGTGGACAGGTTTTGGATAGACGAACAAAAAATCGTAGAGAAGGGGGCGGGTAAATCGTAACGATTTAGCAGCTAGGGCGTTTTGAAGTTTTTTTTGTTAGAGGTTTAAATATCACCCTGTATTTTTGTAACCCTATGAGCTATATTCGTGAATAATGTATCAGTGTACGCACAATACTCCCACCTATCTAAAACTGTAAAAGTCAAGGTTCGATCCTATCAACTTCCAGAGCAATGAGCCAAATTAAAATTTCGTTTTTTGTAACTAAAATTTCAACTAAAACCACCTTTTTATTCAAAAAATACGTAGTTAACTAATATTTTTTTTGCACAATTGGAAAGCTTGGACAATTTTCATTGAATAATGTCTTGAAAATTTTTATCCTGCGGTCTTTATTTTTGGATAGGATAGAGCCTTGACTTTTACAGTTTTAGATAGGTGGGAGTATTCTGCGTACACTGCTACCTTATTCATGAATATAGCTCATAGGGTTACAAAAATACAGGGTGATATGTAAACCTCTAACAAAAAAAACTTCAAAACGCCCTAGCTGCTAAACCGTTACGATTTACCCGCCCCCTTCTCTACGATTTTTTGTTTGTCTGTAGGGCCTATCCACAGCCGGCCGCTTTGTAAGCTTAGCAGTATACACCCTGTATATTGGCAAAAAACTACTTTTGAATTTACGTTTTTCGACACTTAAAGCGCCATAACTGGTGCAATATTAGCCCTACATAAAAAATGATAATAACAAAAATTATACATAATCGTGTGTTCTATATAAGTCTTAAGGCGCGATTCCATTGAAGCAACACTGAACGACATGTGGCATGATACTTGTTTCCTACTGTTGCCTGATTAAATGTGTGCGACTATGTGCCACAAAATTCAATAATGTAGCAAGCGGAATTTGTCTCCCATATCGAATACGCTTTGTCGTCGATACTTGTAGCATGCTTCTAAAACGATTCCATTTAGGCAATTTCAGTTTGGTTCATCATGCCTTTACAACGTAAATTATAAATTATAATTAATATACGCTAGTGTTGACTGCGAAGCCGAAGACTAGTTATCTGACGGAGGTATTTTTCGAGAAACGTCCTTTTAATAAGAAGTTGGCTAAATAAAAGCTAAATTGACTCAGCCAGAACCACCTCCTAATAGCAACGAGTAAACGTCCTAAGCAATCTCGACGGATGATGCATTCCCTCTACAGGAACCCTTTCATGAAACCCTTTAGCGGTCAATACAAGGGCACTGCACAATTTTAGGTGTTCATACGCTCGTAGAGTAGTGGAAAATACTTTTAGGTTGCTAGTAAGTGTGTTCTGTGTATTTAGAAAACCTTCTTCTTCTTCGATGGCTCTACAGCCCAATTCGAGCCTTGGCCTCCATCAGCTTCTTCCTCCAGACCTCTCTCTGTTGCGCAGCTTGCCTCCAGTTTCTGATGTTTAGGAGTTTTGCTGCATCAGCCTTAACACTGTCTTCCCACCTTGACCGTGGTTTGCCAACTGGTCTTTTGCCATCTGGTAGTAAATATAGGGCTTTCTTTGGTATCCTTGAGTCATCCATTCTTTGGACATGGCCGGCCCAACGTAAGCGCAGTAGCTTGGCATGTGTTGAAAGTTTACACTCTTTGTATAGATCGTACAATTCGTGATTGTAGCGTATTCTCCATGCGTTATCTTCATTGGTTGGGCCGTATATCCTTCGGAGAACCTTCCTCTCAAATATATCCATCTTATCTGCGGACTTTTGGGAGAAACTCCATGCTTCACACCCATACGTAGCTACTGTGCGTATGATCGTTTTATAGATTCTTATTTTCGTTTTTCTGTGGATGTCTCTGGATTTCATTACTGGCAGTAGTGAGAAGTATGTTCTATTTGCGGCGTTTATTCTTCTTTGCACGTCTATCGTCTCATCGTTGTCTTCGCTGACTGTGGACCCCAGGTAGTTAAATTGGTTTACTCGTTCGAAGTTATATTCTCCCCAGGTGGTATTGTGGTTTCTTCTTCTTCTTTCCACCCTCGACTGAATTAGAATCTTGCTCTTGTCTGCATTTATTTGCAGCCCTATATGTTTAGCTTCATCTTCTAATTCTGTGAAGATTTCTCTAAGGTATGACAGTGATCTGGCAAGGCAGTTTATGTCATCGGCATATCCTGCCAGCTGTTTTGATTTGTTAAGCAGGGTTGCGTTCGCATCAATGTGTACTTTGCGAATTACTCCTTCTAGGCAGAGATTAAATAGCATGGGTGCCAACCCATCGCCCTGCTTTAGGCCTTGCTTGACTGGGAAGGATTCCGTCAATTCTCCTTGTATTCTGACTGCACACCTTGTGTTCTCCATTGTCATTTTTGTTAACTTAACTATTTTGAGGGGGATGTTTAGGTCCAACATCGTCGCATACATTTTTTCCCTGTCGATGCTGTCGTATGCTTGTTTAAAATCGATGAAAAGTTGATACACGTCAATGTTGTATTCCCAGCATTTTCGGAGGACCTGCCTTATTGAAAAGAGTTGATCTATTGTTGACCTATTCCTTCGGAATCCAGCTTGGTACTCACTTATTGCGGCTTCTGCATAAGGTTCCAGTCTGGCTTTGATAATGTTGGTCATTAGTTTGTATACCGTGCTTAGAAGAGATATGCCTCTATAGTTTGCACAGTTGAATTTGTCCCCTTTCTTGTGTATTGGGCAGATAATGCTTTGCTCCCATTCTGCAGGCATTTTTTCATTCCTCCATATGCAGCATAGTAGTTGGTGTATAGCTGCTGCAAGCGGTTCGCCTCCTTGTTTTATCAGCTCTGCTGGGATGTTGTCAATTCCTGGAGATTTGTTGTTTTTTAAGGCTCTTATGGCACTTTGTACTTCTTCCATGGTTGGTACATTTGTTTCTCTGGTGTCATCGTTATGTTGTAGACGGGGTTCTGGTACACGTATGATGCTTTCATTTCCGTTCAGCAGCTCGCTGAAAAATTCCTTCCACCTTTTCTTTACATCCTCGCTGCCTGTGACTATAGTGCCTTCTTTTGTTCTACACAGTCCGGAGGAGGGTTTGAAGCCTTTTTTGAAGAAGTTTACTTCCTTGTATGCTTCTCGTGTTTTGTTTTGTCTAAAGTTTTCCTCTGCCCTCAAGATGTAATTGTTGAGGAATTGTCTTTTCTTCTTCCTACAAATGTTTTTCGCTGTTCTTCTCGTTTCCTCGTAATTCAATTTCTTGCTCCTCGTCGGTCTCTCTATGTATATTTTTCTATTTTTATTTCTGGTCTCTATAGCTGTTTTGCACTCCTCGTCGTACCATTCACTGGCTCTGCCTGCGCGTTTGTAGCCTACAGTTTGCTTCGTGACATCTGTCAGTGTCGTCTTCAGACTTATCCATTTTCCCTCTACCGTGTCTGAATTATTTATGTTTGGACCTATCCTTTCTGCTAGTGTTGCCTGATACCTCTCCAATACAGCCTGTTCTTGGAGACGGTCAACATCAAATTTCTTTTGTTTGTTATTTCTTTTTCCTTGAGTGGATAGCCGACATCTGAATCTAGCTTTAACTAGGAAGTGGTCCGATTCACAATTAGCACCTCTACATGATCTTACTTGGAGGATACTGGAGGCTGCCCTTCTGTCTATAAGTATATGGTCTATTTGATTGCAGTATCTTTCGCTGGGAGATTGCCAGGTGTATTTGTGGATGTCTTTTCTTGGGAAATATGTTGAGCTGACGATCATATTTTTGCTCATTGCAAAGTCGATAACACGTTGCCCGTTATCGTTGGATGTTTCGTGGAGACTTTCCTTTCCAATGGTCGGTCTGTGCCAGTTCTCTCTTCCAATTTTGGCGTTGAGGTCTCCTATCACCATTTTGATGTCATTGGAAGGGGCCGTGTCATACGCGTGTTCGAGCTTATAATAGAAAGTGTCCTTTGTTGTGTCCGCTTTCTCTTCCGTCTCCGCATGTGCGTTTATGATTGAAAGTGTGAAGAATTTCGTTCGGAGTCGTATTGAACATAGTCGTTCACTTATTGGCTTGAACTCTATGACGTTATCTATAATCGACTTGTGTATTACGAAGCCTACTCCTAAGTGATGCTCCCTTCCGCAGCTGTAGAAAATTCTGTAGTTTCCATGGTCCATTGTCCCGTCTCCTATCCATCTGATCTCTTGTAACGCGAGTAATTTTATTTTATATCTGCTCACTTCGTCTAACAGTGACTTAACTGCTGCAGTTCTGTACATACTTCGCGTGTTCCATGTAGGTGTTGTTGCCGTAGTCGTTGCCGTTTATCCTGTCCGTTCCGAGGCTTTGCTTCTGGTTTCTTAACTGATGTGTTTTTACGGGGTCCGGTAGTTAGCCTAACGCCCAACCCCACTACCAGGAGGGCCGGATCCGTGAATTATACTCCATCGGATAGGGTGGCCTAGCTATACCCCCAGGCACTGGGTACGTCCGTCGTCGGTTGGTTATCCAGGAGGCACCAGCGAGGAGGTGACGGTACGATTTTACCCCCCACCACTAATGATTAATTTGGAAAACTATGAAATTGTCGCAAAAACATGCATTTGTCTTCATAATTTTTTGAGAAGGAGAAAAACATCGCTATCAATACATGGTGCTCAAGTAACTTTAGATAATGAAACGCAAGATGGAAATATTATTGCAGATCATGCAGGGCAGTTGTCCAAGTCGAATCTGGTCTGCAGGGATTGCCATGAAAGTGCTGCAGGGAAAGCTGTAAAAGTGAGAAATTAATTTAAGAAATATTTTCAATCAGATGAAGGATGTGTGCCTTGGCAGGACCTTTACGCCTAACTTATTGTAATATTCAAATATATATTTCAGTATGCCAATAGTAACATAATATAGTTTTTATGTAGTAATTTAAAAAAACGTCCTCCGGATCACTGCCAGCAGTTGACAACGTTGATTTTGGTACATCAACGTCCCCTAAAAAACTTAACAGCTCAAATACAAATTGTAATTCTTAATTTTCCTTAATTTGTCATTTTTAATTTCCGGTGAATTATGGTAAATAAATGAGACTGTTTTTTCACAATTCCATTCCATGTCGCAGGATACAAGCCGCACCGATCCGCTGACTGTTGGATAGCGGCGACACCGTTCGACACGTAGAAATATGTCGAAAGGTGATGCATGGGTCCTGGCAAAAACTATCAAATCGTAGCAGGCGGCAAGGAGACTCATTTTTTGTCGCTTCGTGTTCCTTCAATGGAAAGACTGGGTGCAGCATGCGTCAATGCCGCATGCTACATGTTGCCTAAAAGTTGCCTCAGTGGAATTGCGCCTTTACGAAGGATTTTTTCATGTAGAATTAACCATTAACGAAATGTAGTGCAAAGAAAGTGATATATGAAGTTTGAAGCACTATTTCTCCGTAGATATTGACTTTACACAAAAAAGTTAAATCACTTATCTACAAAAAAGATACTGTATTTGTTAAGCGGAGAAACTCTTTTGTTTCTTCGCTTTGTTTTAGATTTAGATTTAGGTGTAACACCTAGACCTTTGATGAGCTGCGCTATAAGTGCAACACTTAAGCGCAATGAATGTTAATTAAAATGATAAAAATCAATTCTCAAGCTTCAAAAAATGAATGAATTTATTTTCCACTTCTCCAGGTATTTATACTTATTAATACAAACATAATAATAACAAATTAAATTAAATAACAAACAACTACATACATGAAATAAGAACAAAATTCAAAGGTTTAAACTTAAATTGCTGCGTAATCAATAAGTACACATGTTTCCCTCAAAATTGCTATCTGGGCAAAATGGTTTCACAAATTTTAACGTGTTCGATCCATCGAACGGAAGAGGCGTCAAATTACGTCTGGATTATTTTGAATATTTTTTGGCATTGATGGTTGTTGTATGGAAATGATGATTTTAGCATTTCTTAACATCTTCCCCCGCCTTGACCAGCTTCTGGGCAATTGATGAGTTCCGGATCGATCACAAACCGACTGCCAAGTGAAGATCTTGGGGCTGGAATTGGTCTGCCTCTGGATGTCTGCTTCCTTCTGTACCACTTGATGACCAACATGGTGGATGCTGTTAATGCAGCAATTACTAGGGCTGTGTATCCCAATGCAAGTTGGTGTGTGTTGTTTGAGTCTATTTTATGGGGAAGAACTTCATTCCTTTTGAGGTCTTGGATTTGCTGCTGTAAATTCTTAATTTCCTCAAAATTACGATGAGTGTTAGGTGCCGCGAATTTGAGGAGAGGCTCCTGGCCTTCCAAGGGCAACAAATCTGTGAGATTTTGTGTTGGATTGAACGAAGACTTCATTGTTTTCGGATAGACGTTGTGGGACTGCAATGTTAGATGGTCCTGCCTAAGTTCACAATTGATTCCCATACTCAAGATTCCTGTTCCTTGAAGGACTTGTTGAACAGTTGTATCGCCACAAATGATTGTGACAAGCGTGGTTTTACGCACAGAGTAAATCCATTTGTTGGGATTGTAGAGCTGAACCCATTTAGGGAGTTCTTCGGCGTTGATTATTTCACAAGTGTTGGTTGGCTCGAGGTAAGTGATGAGATTGAGTTCACAGGAGCTGATGTTTGCACCTTTTCTATAAATTGGATGTTGTTGAATGCACATATGATCGGATTCGCCGATGGTCTCACATAGCGCGAATTCCTGCTTGTTGAGTGGATAGTATTTGTCCTTGTGTAGATTGATCACAAAGAATTCGGCGGACGGCTTAATTGCCATAAATGTTCCGTTGACTATGACGGGTACAGGTATGAGATGATACAGTTCGAATTCTTCAAATGCAAACAGTGGAAGTCTTATTTGAAAGATAATATATTTGCTTGTAGCTCGACCCTGTATTTTCATAAGCCTATATAGTTGAAGCAAGTTGTCTGGTCTTGCAGGTAGTCTCAGTGTTGATGGTAAATAATCTTTTATAGTGGATAATTGTTCCCTTACTTGTTTAGGAGACAGGAGCTGAGGGTTGACCTTCCCGTGATGGGTGTCGATTAGCACATTTGTAATTGCCGTCTGTGCCCGCTGATAGTTCATTGTCATCAAAGTCAGTTGCACTGCCAACATCGAAAAAGCTTCTGCCACCCTTTGTTGGTAGAGTTCGTCTGAAACCTTGTTGACTTGATCGTCTATAAGTCTTATGTGCTTATTAATGGCTTCTAGCTGCATCTCTGTTTCCTTGTGATCATTTTTTAATACGTTCAGGGTGGAATCTATGAGAGATGTCTGATTTTTGATCAGATCTAGAAGATGGTTTTCATTGCTCCGTATGTTGTCTATTGTGGCTGATAGTTTTTCAGCATATTCGGAATCGAGGACCCCAAATAGTGCTCCGGCAATGTTTCCAACGATGTTGAGTGGGGATCGCTTCAATCTTTTGGACGCGACAGGTTGCAGTAATTCGTTGTTGCTGGCGAGTTCTTGTGATAACTGAGCAAATTGATTGATGACCAGAGAACAATGATCTGTGTCTTTGCGTAAATTGCAAAGCTTGCGCAGATTATTAATACTAACGTCTATTGCAGCACCCTCCTTCCAGTAACCTTCCATGTTGTAGTAGACAATGAGTGACCACTCGTTCCTGATTAAGTTTGCTGTGCCGAGGTTTTCGAAGTACATTCCTGATTGTGAGGTAAATGGCGTAACTTCAACTGCAGATTGTCCCAGGATTGGTAGGATGAGGCAAGTTAGGAGAAACGTGCTGATAGCTGAACTGGTTGATGGCCGCATTCTTTTAGCCCTGTGGTGTGTTTCGCTAGCTATGGCTGGTCTTGTGTTGGTGTTGCTTCTGAGGGGTTCAGTTGACTCTTCGGTTGTGCACTTTTCCTCCGTTTCAATTGGCAATGGGGCTAGTTTGTGGATTTGTCGTCTCAATGTTCCTGAAGTAGTTTTGACGTCAGCAACTCGCACGAATCCGTCGTCTCCTTGGATGGTGCGCTCGATTCGTCCAAGTTGCCACTTCAATGGTGGTAGATTGTCCTCTTTGATTAACACCATCATGCCGGGCTTGGAATTTTGGCCTTGTTGTCTCCACTTTTGTCGTTGTTGCAGTTCACACAGGTATTCATGGGACCATCGCCGCCAGAATTCGTGTTTGATGTGCGTTACCAGCTTCCATCTTCTTATAAGGTTGACATTTTGTGGAGCAGCATTTGGGTCCACAATTGTGGTGAGTGGTTCTCCAATTAAGAAATGCCCAGGGGTTAGAGCTGTCAAGTCATTTGGGTTAGCAGTTAATGGCGTTATAGGCCTTGAATTTAAGATGGCTTCGATTTCTGCGGTTACGGTTGATACTTCTTCAAAGGTAAGTGCTGCGGAGGCTACTGATTTTCGTAATAATGTCTTGGCTGATTTTACCGCGGCCTCCCATAGACCTCCAAAATGAGGTGCTCGAGGAGGAATCATGTGGAAGTCTATTCCTTTTATTTGGCAAAACGAGGAAATTTTCTGCTGTGAGGCAGGAGAGTATATGGAGTCCTGGAGCTCCATAAGCTGGTTTTTGGCACCAACAAAGTTTGTTGCGTTGTCACAATGGAGGTTTCGGCAATTCCCTCTTCTGGCGATGAAGCGTTTGAGTGTTCCTATGAAGGCCTCTGTAGTAGGTGAACGGCCTTTGTGGCAAAACAGCAGTAGACGGCGATGTATGCTTTCTGAGGTCGCTTTCCTCGTAGCTTGAAGTGGGTCTCTATCGGGCCGCAGAAGTCAACCCCAGCATTTACGAAAGGTCTGGCAGGTTGAACTCTCATTGCGGGTAGGCTTCCCATGATTTGTGTCATCAGTTTGGGCTTCACCTTGTTGCATCGGACACAATGTTGCACGATCGCTCGGGCAATACTTTTGCCTTTGATAGGCCAATAACGTTGCCTGGTGACTGCCAGAAGTCCTTGAGGCCCAATATGGAGATTACGAATATGGATGTCTGTCATCACCATGGTCGTCAATGGGTGAGAGTACGGAAGCAACATTTGATGCTTAGCATCGTATGGTATTTCTGCGTTTGTTAGTCTGCCTCCGACACGGATAATATTTCCTTCATCGAGGAAAGGACACAAGCTGTTCAATGGACTGTTGTTGTTGACGCAATTGTGTTGTTGAAGCTGATGGAGCTCATCCTTAAATCCTTCCTGTTGTATCTGGGAAATGATCACTCGGTGAGCTTTGTCTAACTCACTGACTGTTAGATGCCGAGTCTTTTGTCTCTCCGACTGTTGTTTTGCTGGTCTTTGAACAAAGCGTAACACATAAGCAACAATTCTCAGGAGTCTTTGAAATGAGTTGCCATGATTGATGTCATTGATCCATGAGATTTGATTGGTTGATGTTAATGCCACCTTTCCTTGACCTTTTTTCTCTATATCTGTGTTTGTTGTTGGTGGTTGTGCAGGCCAAATGGTCTCTGGACCGTGTAGATATTGTGGTCCATAAAACCAGAGATTACATTTAATTAGTTTAGCTGGTGTCATTCCTCGTGAGACAATGTCTGCGGGATTGTCCTTAGATCCAACGTGCCTCCATTGTTCTGGGTTGGACAACCGTTGAATTGCTGCAACGCGGTTGGCCACAAACGTGTGGTAGGATGACGAATCTGATCGGATCCAGGCCAGAACTATTTCAGAATCTGTCCAAAAATGCACCTTCACGTTGGGCAGATTCACTTCCTTTCTTACTCTTTGCATCAGCTGGGCTGCCAGTTTTGCAGCAGATAGTTCGAGTCTTGGTAGGGTCGTGGTCTTTACTGGGGCTACCTTTGATTTAGCACATAGCAAACGAACAGTGATGATGCCGTCATGGTGTGTCGTCCTCACATATATAGCAGCTCCGTACGCGGCTTTAGATGCATCTGAGAAGGCATGAAATTGAATTGTTTTGTATCTTTTCCCAGACGCTATATGTCTTGGAATTCTTATATCGTTGAGTACTCTTAGCTCCTCCCGGAATCTACTCCAGCTTGTGTTCATGTCCATTGGTAAGGCTGCATCCCAGTCCAGTTTCAATGTCCAGATCTTTCGGATGAACATCTTGGCGATTATTGTGACAGGGTTCATGAATCCAAGTGGGTCGAATATGTGTGATATATCAGAGAGAGCTGTTCGTTTGGTAATCCTTCGTGTGTCACTCCAGTTGGTTTTTATTTGAAAAGTATCAGCGCTTGGTTGCCAAGTCAGCCCAAGTGTTTTGATGGATTCGTCCGTAGGCTTGTCAAAGTTTACTTCAAGCTCGATGTCTTCTCTTGGGATGTTCTTCAGTAGCTGTGGATGATTTCCGCACCATTTGCGAAGATTGAACCCGGCAGAAGACAGGAGATCCTTGAGTTGCCCTTGAATTTCTAGTATTTCGGGTAAACTATCCGATCCTGACATGACATCATCCACATAGAAGTCGCGTTTGAGAGCCTGAGCTGCCAGTGGATGTGTCAGGGTACCTTGGGTAGCAAGCATATCCAAGCATTTAGTAGCTAGAAACGGAGCTGGTGTTAATCCATATGTGACAGTGCAGAGTTTGAAATATTTCAATGGGTGTTGTGGATGTTCTCTCCAGGCGATTAATTGATACTGTTGGTCCTCTTCGGCAATCTTTACTTGTCGGTACATCTTCTCGATGTCCGCTGTGAATACAAATTTAGGAAACCTGAAGCGTATCAAGATTGATAATAGTTCATTTTGAATGGTTGGGCCCTTGCATAGCACGTCGTTTAATGATAAATTTGATGCGGTCTTTGCCGACGCATCGAAAACGACTCGTAGCTTTGTTGTGCTACTATCTAACTTAGTGACGCAGTGGTGTGGCAGGAAGTAATGAGGACCTTTGATAGAGGATGCATCTGTTTCCTTCATGTGTCCTAATGCTTCATACTCCCTCATGAACTTGATGTATTGTTGCTTTAGGTCCGGTTGTCGAAGAAGCCTTTTTTCTAATGAGTGGAATCGCTGCAGAGCGATGTCTCTTGATTTTCCTAGCGCGTTGGGATCTTGTGCGAAAGGGAGTTTGACAATGAATCTGCCCTGTTCGTCTCTTTTGACATGTTGATTGAAGTGGTCCACGCACCTTTGTTCTACTCTGGTCAATGTACTGATTTCGTCTGATGATTCGACTTCTTCCAGTCTCCAAAATTTGCTGAGTTGGTTCTCAAGCTTCTCGTCTTCACTGCAGATGCCGCACACAGCATAGGATGCACCTTCATGGCGCACTGGTCCAGCTATCATCCATCCAAATACTGTATTCTGGAGTGTTGGCAATCCCTCACCGAGCTTGATCTGTCCGACTGATAACAAGTCGAGGAATATTTCTGCTCCGATCAACATGTCGATGGTGTCGGGTACGTCGAAGTCGGGGTCCGCCAAGTGCAAGTTATTTGGAATGGACCAGGTTTCCCTTTCTATCTTGTGGCCTGGTTGCTTTGTTATGATGTCGCGAAGTACGAAGGTTTCTAGTCGTGTAGAGTAGTTATTGATCGTGGAGTGTACCTGAATATTGACCCTATGGTTACTTTTTAGTCGCTCCACACCTATGCCATCGATATACATTGCTTCGGGAATACGGAGAGCTCGTAGTCGCCTTGCCAAATCCTCAGTGATGAAGCTGAGTTGGGATCCAGAATCAAGGACTGCTCGACATCGCACTCGTTGTCCCTGGCCACTGCTAACTTCTACGATGACTGTGCCTAGCATCACATAGCTACGCATATTATTTCTAGCGTTGGTTGTTAATGCTGTTGGATTTGGTGCAGTTATATCAACCGGTGAACCTGGTGGTTGAGTTTGCCTTGAAATTCCTTGATTGAAGTATGATTTGGGAGCTGGTGTTGAAGTTGAAGGGTGAGATTGTTTGGAGTTCCCTTGCTTAACGTGAACTGATTTGGGGGCAATGTCCAAGTGTAGTAAGGAGTTATGTCTTTCAGAGCACTTGGGGCAACTTCTAAGAGTGCATTCTACTGTCTTGTGTCCATCGTTCAAACAATTCATGCACAAATTGTGCTGCCTGATGGTTTGTCGACGGCTTGCGATTGGTTGTGCTAGGAATTCTCGGCATGCGTACAGCGGGTGATTCTTGTGTTTGCAGACTATGCACTGGGCGGATTTGTTTGTCGACATCAGTGAGGAGCGAGGATAACTGTTACCTTTCCTCGAGGATACTTGTTCTCGCCCTGAAGAATGGCCTGATGATTCTTTACCAAGAGCTTCTAAGGTCTGGAATCTTTTCTCTAGGAAATTTAGCAGGTCCTTTATGGTGGGAGTATTTCTTGGTGAATCCAATGAAGCTTCAAAAAGAGCGTGTGTGTTCTTATCCAGCTTTTTGAGAAGAAGATGTATTAGCATTGGATCCCAGTTTGTGGTGGAAACCTTTATGTTTTCTAAGGCGAGTATGCATTCACTGGTTACATCGTGGAGCTGTTTGATTGAGTTTGCTGATTGACCCTGCGTGCATGGTTGGTCCCAGAGTTTGTTGAGCAATGCTGTACAAAGCAACCTCTGGTTATTGTATCTCTTGTTCAAGGTCTCCCATGCTGTGGTGTAGTTCGCATCTGATATAGGAAGATGGTTCAGCAGTGCCTTTGCTTCACCGCTCAAATTTGTTGTGAGGTAGAACATCTTTTCCGTCTTGCTAATTGGTTTGGACTCTATCATTTGTTCAAACAAGTCATGAAATTGAGTCCATTTTGTGTAGTCTCCATTGAAGACTGGCAATGTAACACGTGGTAGTTTGATTTGGGGTGGCTGCCCATTTGGTGTGGTGGCTTCCCTGGCTTCTAATTTTTCGTGTAAGTGTACGAGGGTTTCCTGTACCCAATCGTAGAGGCCTTCATATAATTCTCTAGTGTAATCTAGTGGCGCATCCACAACTTCCTCCCAAATTTCTTGATCCAGGTCAGTTATTGCATCGAACATTTTGTGGATGGTTTGAAGGTTGATTTCGTAGAACACCCTTGACTGTGTACTACTTGACTTGGTTGTTATGTCATTCAGGGTTCGCGTTAATATTGCCATGGCACGTTGTTGTCGCCTAATCTTCCTCTGCATTTCTTCTTGCGACTGCTCTGATGATGCTGGGCTGAGTGGTTCTTGAAACCTTACTCTTTGCTGGGCTTCCCTTGGTGGGCTATGCTCAGCCTGGTGTTCTGCTGCAGTCTTCGCTGGTGCCTTTTGGCTGGCTTCATGTGCTGACTGGCTCGGACCCGGCTGGTTTTGCAATAATTCAAGCAATAGTTGCTTGTATTGGTTTACTAATTCTTCAATAGTGTTGAAATAATTTCTTGTGAAATAATCATTATCTGGACTGCTGGCTTCAAAGTCTGTGAGTTGGTGATGGTTAGCGTGGAATTGCTCCCATCTCTGTTCAAGCCATTCTAGGCGGTTGGTTAGGTATTCCCTTGTCTTCCTTTTGTTGGAATCCTTTCTGAAGTTGCGGAGGTTGTTCTGGATCTCTTCGCCTAACTGCGATTGTAAATCCAAAAGTTCATCCATCCTTGCTGGAGTTGTGGTTTAACTGTGTGGTGTAGATAGCTGCCCCTTAATTGACAGATGATGAATCGTTGATCTCCTTATTGGTGGCTGTGGTAAGATGGTACCTGCTGGATGTACCTGGTTTTATTCCAATTTAAACCTCTGGATAAAATCTGGCGTCTCTATGGCGAGATGATTGCAGGATTGTTGATGTGGTTCAACTGATGGCTGTGATCGAGTCACAAGTGATTCACTTGTGATCACGTCGGGGTCACCAATGTATTTGTTAAGCGGAGAAACTCTTTTGTTTCTTCGCTTTGTTTTAGATTTAGATTTAGGTGTAACACCTAGACCTTTGATGAGCTGCGCTATAAGTGCAACACTTAAGCGCAATGAATGTTAATTAAAATGATAAAAATCAATTCTCAAGCTTCAAAAAATGAATGAATTTATTTTCCACTTCTCCAGGTATTTATACTTATTAATACAAACATAATAATAACAAATTAAATTAAATAACAAACAACTACATACATGAAATAAGAACAAAATTCAAAGGTTTAAACTTAAATTGCTGCGTAATCAATAAGTACACATGTTTCCCTCAAAATTGCTATCTGGGCAAAATGGTTTCACAAATTTTAACGTGTTCGATCCATCGAACGGAAGAGGCGTCAAATTACGTCTGGATTATTTTGAATATTTTTTGGCATTGATGGTTGTTGTATGGAAATGATGATTTTAGCATTTCTTAACAGATACTATACATTTTGTCGTAAAATGCATAGTTTTTGAGATTTAGAATTAAACGCGTTTTCCTTCACTGTAAGCTTAGCAAAAGGGTGGGGATGACGCCATTTTTAATTTAAGCTTATAAAAATATATAAAATTATTTGGTGAAAAAAAATCGCTTCCGGTTTTTTTCGCATTACGAAGGCCTTTTTTTCGACCTATTTATTGGACTAATGGTCCGTCCAATGTTCTTGGAAACTGGTTTTTACGAGACATTGCGATTGCAGCTCCGGCAAAAGGATCCAGAACTCTTCCATAAATTTTTAAGGATGTCCGTCGATGACTTCGATTTCCTCCTTGATAGAGTGCATTGATCGAAAAGCAAACCACAAACATGCGTCAACCAATTTATTCCGGAGAGCGCAGCGTCTTGCGATCACACTTTATTGCCGCTATTATAATAGTCCATTCAAAACGCGTGTTTCGGTATATAACATAACACCTTTTTGAAACTCTCCGTATATGTATGTTTTTTTGGGTCCCTGATTACGGGGTCCGCCCGTTTAATCTAGGGGAAGTTTATCCCTTAAGGGTTGAAAATAATTTATTTTTGGCTGATAATATCTATTAAAACGCAAAAGGAAAAAAAAATTGTACATATTAATG
This sequence comes from Thereva nobilitata, assembly GCA_963855945.1. NCBI lineage: Eukaryota > Metazoa > Arthropoda > Insecta > Diptera > Therevidae > Thereva > Thereva nobilitata. Next base: position 130,746,852 of record OY979696.1, read on the forward strand.
AATTTTTTTTAAGTTGATTTTGAAAATTGTAGGGGTAGTTTAAACTCCTTAAGGGTTGGAAACAATTTATTTGTACCTGACAACACGTATTCAATCGAATTTGAAGCATAAAGTTGGACAAACAATTTTTACAAATTTTTGAAGTTATACTTCTTTAGGCGCGTTTTGAAAATATTATGAGTGAATTTTTAGGAATCGAGACGCAACGGAGAATATAGGCGAAGGGGTATGGAGGGCAAGCATTTCAACTCCCATTCTTTAGCTGATGTCTGTTCACGATGTCGATGGGTGAGGGGTTTTTATCCTGAGGCTATGGAGGGAAATAAATTTCTTGTACGATTCATCAGCTAAGCGAAGGTTTGGGTTTTTTGTAGGCATGAAGATTCGTAGACGATTTTACTGTGCACGACGTTGCTGGCGGATGAATTTTGCAAATGTGTTCCGAATCCATTGAAAATCGGTATCGGAGAGTTTTTACGGTCACTCACAAACCACGAATTTGTGGGCAAAATTTTAAAAAAATCAAAATGGCGGCGCCAATATGGCGGTACGGTTTTGGCAATTACGATTCGATTTCATTGAAAATTGCAATTTGGGGGTGTTTTAACGTCGGAAATAATAAATTTGTTGTCAAAATTAGAAAATTCAAAATGGCGCTGGAAATATGGTATGCATAACAAATCACTTTGTAATACATACATGCATAACAAATCATTTTGTAAAAAGTAAAATCCAAAAATGACAGAATTAAGACTAAAAAGAATATAATAAAAATGGGTAAAAAAACTTTTAAGTTAAATGGTTTTATTTTAAATCTGCTGTACCAAAAACTAGAAAATAATTAGAACACAATGGCCCTATCTAAACTAGTATTGCTTCAGCAGCGGTAGAACCGGGCTTTTAGGAGAGATGTATAGAAAGGGCAAGAGGGAGCTGTAGTAACCTGTGCACGAAAAAATTTTGGCGTGAAAACTTAACACATGCACAATTCGCCTTCGCCTACTTTTCTTAATCGCGGGTAGCAAGTATAATTATCGACACGCATACAGATATCTCCGTGTAAAGACAAGAAAGTTACTCGCGATGAAAAAATACCAGTGTAGACCTAGATTAACTTCCAAAACCGGTTTCGCTGCTGCTGAAGGAATACTAGTTTAGATACCCACAATCATGGACCTTCTGGAATAGTAGCAGTGCTGTCTTCTCATGTCGTTTGCCAAGGGGCATTTTGTGTCGCTGCGTCAGCGAATTAAGTAATATTCTGGGACTTTTAACAGAATAAAATAAAAACATGGGGCGCATGAAAACCTGCATAACCTGTGTAAATAAGAACAACTTGTCTAGAAAAATGTGTTTCACTTCGTATCATATTTCAGTTACCTAAAGCTGCTCAATTCAATTCAGTAACTATTAGAAGAAGAATCTAGGGAAGTGAACATAATTTAGAAGTGACGTTTATTTCAGTAGTGGAAATGAGGTGGAGTAAATCTACTCAAGGTCGATGGACCCACAGGCTCATAACAAATGTGGAGGGAAGGGTCACGGGAGAGCATGGAGAGATGAGTTACGACCTCGCACAGTTCTTGAGTGGACATGTGTGTTTCAGAGCATACCTCCATCGGTTCGGACAACATGTCTTCGCTGTCCACGGCATTCCTAAATGTGATAGAAGACACGGAGCATGTCCTATTGGAATGCCCGATATTAGCCGAGCAAACTGCTGCTCTGCAAGCGACAGCTCAGGCACGACTCAGAGTTGAAAACATCATAGACTACATGGTGACATCGGGTGTTGTAAAGAATAAAGTGGAGGAGACGCTAAATATGCTCCATCAGAAGGTAAGGCACAAAGAAACCAAAAGGAAGAGAGTAAGGCTTACAAATATCGGTAGTATTAGCAGGTAGATAAAAGTTGATCCAGCTGGCGAAGCATTGCTGAAAAGAGCCGACAGGCTGGAGCGTGTCGGCATCATGATGCTTCCACCTGCCAACGCACGCAAATAATAAAAAAATCCAATTATTTGCATGCAAATTAAACATTAGTCTTAAATCACGCCAAATAAGTATAACTTCTAATGCGCGTACATAAGTACACACACCCACTTTTTTTAATTTCCAGTCGATTTAGGGGTGGTTTTAACACTTTAGGATTGTCCGTTATCATAAAATTTGGCTGAATTTGGTATAAATAACGCACCTCCGTAAATAAATATTGAAAAAAGTGTATTTCATTGCATTATTTTTGATTATTATTGAAATTATTGCGAAAAACAGAACACAACAGGATTTGAATTATGACAATGTGTCATAAAAGAATGACCAAGTTCATATAACGACTTGTCATAATTTGTCATTATCGTTTACACGGTCATAATTTGTGTCATTATTTCTGACAACTTTTATGACACGAATTTTTGTCATTTTTTATGACAGAAATAATCACACAAATTATGACCGTGTAAACGATAATGACAAATTATGACCGAAAAAATGACAAGTGTGTCATTCGTGTAAACTCACCATAACACACTACCTGTAATGGAAGAAGTAATTGAAGATTTGTACAACACGAACATTTTCACGACTCTTGATTTAAAGAATGGATTTTTTCATGAAGGTGTTGCTGAAGAGATCAGAAATATTAGTACGGGATCCCGCGTTTTTTTGAAAGATAATGACTACTTGTGAAATATAGTGAGTTATTTATTAGTTATTTACAAAAAGTATGAAACATTGGCTCTAACTTGGGAGTCGTGCGCAGGGGCGTTTTTGCAGAATATTGTTATAAATATGTAAGAATTCCGGTTCAAATGTCAAATATGACCAGCTATGAAACTTTGACAGTATGTAATTTATGGATAGTCATTAACGAAAAACCATTTCTTGTATGTTGTATGTAGTTTGTAAACAAATCTTGCAACTTGATTTTGACGCACTTCCACATAATCGATCAACTTCAAATTTTGCACATATGTATAGTTCGCGTGACAATGCAATCTGACCAAAAAACAAGATGGCGGTTCCAAGATGGCGGCCGAATTTTTCAATTGTGTTCCCCGACCCCCGACATGGGTATCAAATGAAAGGGTATGACAAGTACAATACATTTAGCTATGTGGCGTCATTCTAAATGGCGGCCAACACAAAATGGCGGACTACCTCTTTCTTTACAACTCACTTGTTATGGGTATCAAATGAAAGGATATGACAAGTAGAATACTATTAGCTGTGTGGCGTCATTCCATATTCAAAATGCCGGCCAACACAAAATGGCGGATTACTATTTTCTTTACAACGCGCGATCTGGGTATCAAATGAAAGGATATGACAAGTAGAATACTATTAGCTGTGATTCCAAATTCAAAATGGCGGCCAACACAAAATGGCAGTTTACCTTTTTCTTTACAACGCCCTCGGTACGGGTATCGTACAGTACACTACAGTAAGCTGTGTGACATCATTTTAAATCTGATATGGCGGTCACTACAAAATGGCGGAAGACATATAATAGACTAAAAAGTAGAAAATAAAAAATATACATAGTTTAAAAAAACTAAAAAATACGCTTTTATTTTAAAATGAACTAAAAAGTAAAAAATAATTTTGAATGTAAAATTTTTATTGCTTCAGCCAGTATATGGAAACAACCTACCTTTCGAAATGTAAAAAAGCGTGGGCGCCAGCGAAAAGTTCCCGTGTTAATAAAATAAGAATGTCCCACGCTGCTTTACATTTCGAAAGGTAGGTTGTTTCCATATACTGGCTGAAGCATTAAAATTTTACATTCAAAATTATTTTTTACTTTTTAGTTCATTTTAAAATAAAAGCGTATTTTTTAGTTTTTTTAAACTATGTATATTTTTTGTTCCAGCTTAGGCCACCACACTAGTTCAACATAGGGTGACAATCTGTCTAAAAACGGTCGTATAAGTCAATGCATACGTTACATTCCCAATTTTTCCCAGGCCATTGTAAAGATAAAAAAATTTCATCAAGCCATACACTATTCATTTCCAGTTATTTAAAATATTTTCATTACTTTTTTTGGATATTCCAGTTGGATGGTATGGTATTTAAAACAGTGAACAAATACAGTGTAAACGACAGTGGCTAATTTTTACACCAAATTGCTACTGAGTCGAAATATAGTAATAGTATCACGTATATTTTTTATGTAATGGATTCATTATTCCTACTCCATGTGCAATATGCATTAATAAAACCTTTCACCATGTTCATCTGAGACTGCACCAAGATTTTCGTGAATGATATCTAAGGGCGGATCCAAAAAGACGATTTTAAAGATTTTCTCATTTACAGATATTATACTTAAAATTGAAGAAAACAAAAAGATATTAAGAAATATTGCAAAACAAATTGCACAAAAATCGAAAACCCCCTAAAAAGTGGGCTTATAGGGATAGAAAATCGGTAGACTTCATAACCTCTTATTATGAACCCTAAAAGGAAGCTCTCTGCCAATTTTCAGCCTATACCTAATTTATTTCCGCTATATCGTTTTTTTCGGCTTAATTTACCTGTACTATTAATTTAATCCAGTTTTCTCGCAATTTTACACTGTTTCTTGCAGAAAAAAGACCCCTCCCTCCCCTACGTGAGATTTGAAGAGATTCGGCTCGACCCCCTCCCCTCCAAAACGCCTCACGTAATTTTTGGATGACCCCTTACACGCTGATAATTATGTAAAAACTAGCTGGGACCCTGTGTGCCTATGCTGCACCCATAAGCCAATAGTAGTTATCAGGTGATATGAATTTTAATATACAGTAGGAGAGTTTGAAAAAGGCAATTTTTTGGTATTTTTGATTCTAAATAACAAAATGTGAAACTATTAGGGATCTGACATTTTAATCGAGGCAATAAAAACCATCCCCTGACTTGGCATTTATCGATCAGATTTGATTTTGCTATGCCGGCGGAGTAGACGCCCTGTGCAGAACTTCGCTCGTTTTTTTAGTTCATTTTAATTTAAAAGTGTATATTTTAGTTTTTTTAAAGTATATTTTATTTTCTACATTTTAGACTATTATATGTCTTCTGCATTTTGTGGTGACCGCCATATTAGATTTAAAATGACGTCACGCAGCTTACTATACTATACTCGTCATAGGGCGCGTTTAGGCCCGTTATTTTAACTCTGTTAAATTAGCGCTGTTAACTTAGCACCGTTTCTAGCATGCCATTTGACAATTCTCATTTTACAGCTAATAACAGGCAAAAATAATAACATTTCCTATTTTACAAATAATAAAAAGCTAAAAAATGAATAATAATTATAAAATCTTCATTCTGTATTGAAATATTTCTAAATTATTTGCTTACAACAAAAAATTACAAGCAAACGTCAATTCAGTTTGACTGTGCTAAATTTTAGCTAAGCCAAAAAGCAGAAATAAGTTAGCTAACAGCGCTAAAAAAATGGTGTTTATGCCGTTGTTAACTTGCCTAGCTCAGTTAAATTAACTTCGGCCTAAACCCGCCCATAGACTTTCATTTGATACCCATACCGAGGGCAGGCCCGGGCGTTGTAAAGAAAAATGTAAACTGTAATTTTGTGTTGGTCGCCATTTTGCATTTGGAATGACGCCGCACAGCTAATAATATTCTACTTGTCATACCTTTTCATTTGATAACCATACCGGATGGCTTGCATAGAAAAAGGTAATCCGCCATTTTGTGTAAGCGGCCATTTTGAATTTGGAATGACGCCACACAGCTAATAATATTCTATTTGTCATACCCTTTCATTTGATACCCATGCCGGGGGTCGGGGAACACAATTGTAAAATTCGGCCGCCATATTGGAAGCGCCATCTTTGCGAAAGTAATGGACATCACCAATCGCTTTCTCGTACCCAGAAACCTCATTTTCACCCTCGTAGAACGTTTATTATTATGCTTTTTAAAGCTCTCTAAGACAGCGCCCCCTAGGAGTGATTTTTGAAAGTAGGCACCGATGCTAAAACCACCGCGTTGATGTAAGTAATATGTGGTTAAATTTTTGTGGCGATCGGTTGAATGGTTTAGGAGTTATTAGGGAACATACATACATAGACACATACATCGAATTTTATATATATAGAAGATTTGCTTGCGATTGCGAAATCGGACCACTACAGCCTTTGTCGTCTGATTAAAAATAAGACTCGCTCCTTCTTAGCCTAAAACAGGTAGCCACAGCGTCAATACGACTGCATGGCATCCAAATGAGGCACGGTACACCTGAAATTCTACTTTTCCAAATATAGCCCTCTACAGGCATGTATCAATAAAAGACCCACCGAATAGTCTAAACGAAGCACGGCACACTTATGCTTATGACACACATGAGGTATTGATACCAAGGTATCGATACCAAGATATGGCGAATACGGGGGTATTGAGGAACCCCTGACACACATGGAGAGCGTTCAAAAACCTTACTATGGTAAACCACGATGTAAGCTGTGGTTATGCTGCATCACTTCACTTAACCACGAAAGTTTATGTTTAACCATGGAGGTTTTTGAACGCACCGTGGTTAACTACAGGTTAAAGAAGAAAAAAAAATAAAAATAAAATTTTTCATAAAATAGTCCCCGATAATTGCATCAATTATTTCATCAATTATTTATTTGCAATAATCCCACAAATCCCACTTTGAATTGTTCATGTGTTTACATTAAAACAACTGTCAGAGAGTTGTTTTTATTCTTCTTCTTCTTAACTATCGCTAACCATGCTTCCGAGCAGGGTTAAAATTTAACTACACCATGGTTAACCACGAGAGTTTTTGAACGCCAAAAAGCTATGGTCATGGTTATGTTGTAGTTAGACACGGAGTTTTTGAACGACAAAAGTTTACCATAGTTAACCATGGTTAACCATAGTAAGGTTTTTGAACGCGCTCATGAACGCGGGTATAGTTTGACGTTTGTCGGCAGCTAAAAAAATTTCAAATTGCGAATTTTGTTAAATTTAAAATTTTAAGTGTTAAGTGGCATATTGAATTTGATATGGAAATGGAACATTTAATTGTTTTATTCCTTGCCAAACAAGAGGAAATTAATCTGGGTCTGAGGCAAAATCAAAATTTGGAACGAAAAAAAAAGATGAGATATCTTGTTATAAAAATATATATTTAGACGTTTTTGCTCGATTTTCGCACACAGGTGGCGCTGTGCGCAGTGAAAAGATTGTATACCTACTCTATACCCACAAAATTTTCGTGGTATCAATACCCAGTTCATAACCACTTGTTTTCCTGGGTATGAACTGGGTATAAGGTGACAGACATGTGATATAAGTTGGGTATACGCAATACCGCGGTATCGATACCCCATGTGTGTCATAGGCATTAACACATTTTCTAGACTATAAAGGGAGCAAAATTGGAGCTTTAAGAAATTGTATAAAGGGTGCCATAACATACTCAGTAGACCGGTTCTTATTTGATTGCGTAGGTCAAGCAACATTGGACGTGGTGGAACAAATGGCGTCGTTTGTGGGTCCTTTTTGTACTTTATCTAACCATACCAACGTGGTTTTCGAAGCGCCGCCCAAAATGAGAGAGTTGTATTCGAGAAGCGGCCGAACGTAGGGCTTGTATAATATAGGAGCACGGGCCGATGGCTGGAGTCTGGAATCGAGCATCACGAGACCGAGACAAGACGAGATTTTTAAAACTCTCGTCTCGACCTCGCTAAGTTTCGACCATTTCGAGTCTCGCCTCGACTCTCGGCGGATCTTGCCCTTCCTAATCTCGACTTGCCTCGTCTCTCGGGGCGAATATAAGTTTATGAGCCCATCACGGCTCTTATACTTACAGACTGAACCTATATGTAACCGGCGAGAGAAAACAAGAGGCAAAAATGTGTTTATACGTGCATGAAAACCACATCCCAGCTTTGAAAATAACGGCGCGTACGCGTTTCATCAGATACTTTATTTTACCAGACTTGTTTGCAATTATTTTGCCGACGAGATCTCGACCGAATAATCTCGTCTCGACGACAATATGTTTGTCGAGACAAAAATTTACTCTCGTCTCGTTTTTCGAGTTGAGACCAACACGAGACCTTCGAGTTTGTCGAGATCTCGTGATGCTCTAGTCTGGAACTTGCACATCTTTAGAAATCCCAAGCAGTGGGATGCTTCTTTGGCGATTTGGAATATGTGGTCATTCCATCGCAAGTCTTTGGCTAATGTCACGCCGAAGATGTAGGGATGGGTCGGCCATTAGTTCAACTTCACCTACTGTCATGGATGGAAAGGTGTTACACTTTTTATTGGAGATAAGACAGTACTTGTTTTTGGGGGGTTGAATTCGACACGATTCTTGCTTCCCCAATATAGTTATACCCTGAGTACTAGGTGCGTCCGTCGTAGGTTGGTTATCCGGGGGACACCAGCGAGGAGGTGGAGGTACGATTTTACCACCCTCTCTACCAAGGTATAATCCAACCATCCATCCAATCTACCCTGGGCCTCCTCTAGAGCAGTTCTCCGGAGTCGATAAACATAACATTACATACCTAACGCTCCTTTAATCCCTCATGGGACATAGGGCGGAAACGGTTGCCCTCCAACGGACTCTGTGTTGCGCGACAGCTCCTAGCTCTGACCAGGATCTCCCGGTTGTTGCGGCCTCTGCTAATAGAGTTCTCCTCCACGTTGTTCTAGGTCTTCCGACTCGACGGGTTCCTTGCGGATTCCAGTCGAGGGCCTGTTTGGCTAGATTCTCGTTTTCGCGTCGCAAGGTGTGGCCAATCCAATTCCATTTCCTTCGCCTGATTTGGTCGTCTTTCCTTTCTTGGCCGGCACGGCACCATAGCTCTTCATTTGAAATTCTATCTTGCCAGCGGATTTTTAGGATACGACGGAAATCAATAACAATATCATAATGAATTAACAGGATTGCTACATAAAAACATAAAAAATGTATAAATGCAGTTTTTATGAAACTGTTTCTAATTAGTTGTCCGTGGCTGTAGGTACATTGTGGAAGCATAGATTTCTTATTTACTCTAAGGCAGTTTAATGAATATTAGAGATAAACTTGTAAAAATGCACTTCATTGGTAGTTATTTTCTTTCTTTTTTTAATCTGCTTGTTTTTGTCATTTTGGCATTACAATAGCACCTCGCCTCATTTGAAGTATGACATTCTACTGGCTCAAAAGAAAAAAGAGGCACCTCTTCCAAACTCATTTTATAATCGTGTCCTACCCGACACTAGTATTTTGACTATGATTCCTTCCGTCCAATCCTCCGGAAAGGTACAGGTGTTCCATGCTATTTCCAGGATTGGCTGTAGCGCATTTGCTATGAGGCTTTCAACAATTCTGGCGGGATGCCATCTTTTCCAGCTGCTTTTCCATTGGCCATTGCATGAATTGCGGTTACTATTTCAGTCTTGGAAGAAACTGTTTAGACAATATAGGGAGCGTTTCATTTTTATTGGAGTACGTACGCTAGTGTAGTTTGGCGCACATCGGAGTAGATGCTGCTACACCAGCCCATTTTGTGGTATACACGTCGTCGTCATAGAAATAGTCGCCTGCTGCTGCTGTCTGGTGTCGGCTACGAACTCGTACCTTAAGTCGAGCCACGAATAAAATGACCTTCGGACTTGGGTCGTACGCGCTTTTGCCTTTTTTTCATATAGAGTTTTATGACTTTTTTACGACTTTTTTCATGGTAAAGGCCGTGCGGCAAAACTAGGCGGACAAAAGGCTGTGCTTAAAAAGGTTCATTGTACGTCCACACAATATGAGATTTTCAAAAGCGCGTACGGCGTTTCAAATGAGAATTGATTTTTTTCTCACTCATGATTAAATTAAAAGATCACGCGCGCTTTTGTCTGGCCGTACGGCCAAAAGCGCGTAGGATCTAAGTCCGCGTAGTGAGGACGGGCCTTTAGAGGTTCGCACGTAAGCCTGAAAATGTAGAGCTCGCAAGACAAATAGGGGACGCGATTGTAGACAGCTTCCTAAAGGCACCCATGCACGGACAAATTGGATGTACATCGAAGTGCTGATGCACAACTAAAACTATCGATTGTGAGTCGGTCGGCCGATCAAAACTAGTTGCGGACATGGGTTTGATGAAAATCTGGATGTACATCCGATTTGACCGTGTATGGGGGCTTTTACAGAGCGAGACCAGATTCGTCGTGAAACTAAGCCAAAATCGAAAAAAGAAAATTGTCGTTATTCGCTAGATGTAAATTAGAGAATCTTGTAGCGATTAATTTAGCACAAACTCCAAGTTTTTTCCGAAGTTTATGGGTGCTTACGAAGTGATAAAGTAGATAGGTAATGACAGCCAGCAGCTGAAGAAGGTAAAGTACCAAGATGGCCCAAAACGTAACTACTTCGTTTGCTGACCATGTCAAGCCTTGCAGGGAATGGGGACAAGACAACGAGGCCCATCATCACCATAAATTACCAACACCATAAATTATTATAAGTCCAAGTAGAATTTTATCAGTTAGGAACAATGTTAAGAATGCAGACGATGCCTCCTATAGTTTAATATTTAATACATGTTAATAAATTTATAACTTCAAAACGAGTTTTTTTTAAAACAAAAGACTTTATTTTCATTCTGTTCTCTGTGATATTTTCGTTTGTTCCTATTTAGCAATTGTTTTAAACCAAATATTTTAAGAAGCATTATTTTTTTGATGTATGTACTAATTATTAACAATAGATATATTTATACATATACAAATATAAATTTTCGAAGGACTCCGATCAGAGTGCAGACTGTTATCTAGATTCTAGACTATAAGATATGAAGAATAAAATGGTAAAAAAAAGAAAACATAAAAAAGAAAAGAAAAGAGCTAAAAGAACGACGAAATGGTAAATAATAATTATTGTTTTTCATACTACATATTTTTTTGATGTATTTAATTTATGGATATTTAACAATAAATATAGTAAAATAATATGTATTTAGGAATTACTGAAGTGAACACAGATTTTTTTACACATTTTTTCTTACATCTTATGTTTTGTTTTTTAAATATTGTTAATAGATAATTTGTTCTTTTACAGCAAAAATGAATTGTACTCATTTAATATTTGACTTTTTTTGTGTTTTTTTTAAAAAAAATTAATGTGCTTTATTGTAAATTTTAAAAACAATATGAAAATCGGTTTTTGTAGATTTCATTTTATCTGAATGGAAATCAGAAATAAGTTGGTTAGTTTTTAGCACCTTATGTTCCCAAGTTTTTTTTCTTCAGTTGTTAATAATAATTCAACAATTTTTAAGAAAAAGATAAGATATAGAAAAATGTTTTAATGGTTAATGTTGTTGCGTGATATGTGCTCCATTGAAATTTCAAAATTACTATTGAATCATGGAACTGATTTTTTTTCTAATATGTAATATAATATTTGAGTTGTTGGGGTGTTCTCATACTATATCCGTTTTCTTTTGGACTTAATGTTCATAGTAGAATATTTTTAATCGGTGATAATATCAACGAATATTGACTGATTTATTTTGTACCCTAATATGCTAAACTTAAAAACGTTTATAAAATTTCTCGATTGGTTGCCCCTTTGAAGATTCAATGGAATTATAAGTTTTCCAGTGTACATTGAAATTTGTTAAATATAGGTACTACATAGTTCTTCTTTTCTCTGATTATTCTCTCCACCGGTGTCGATTCTAAGCCGATGTCATCCAGTTTGGCATCGCTAAGCTCCGGCCATCCTGGTCTACGCCATCATTTCAGCGCAGGCTGGGTCTTCCTCGCTGTCGCACCCTATACATTTACCCCAGATAACTTTCGAGTTAGATGCCTGCCCACCTTAATTTTCTTTATAACATCTATGTCGTGTTAGGGCTCATAGATCTCGTCGTTATAGAGTCTCCCGAACCACCCTTCATCATATAAGAGGCCAACAATTCTCTGAAGGGCTTTCCTCTCGAACACAACTAAGAGGCTAGAGTCTTTTTTGCTAAGCACCCAAGTTTCGGATGCATATTTAAATACCGGTCGCACAGTGGGGCTCGTCCATAGAAGGTTCTCTCAAAACTAAATTTTCAAAATGTGGATATTTGCAAAAAAAACTGTATCAGCGTTGTAATAATATATCAGATCACGTGTACAAATATTGAGTCGCTGACGGTTATAAGTCATCGAGTGCATCAGCTTACATTTTACGGTTTAGTCTTGGCTTCCTACAGCCTCCATGATTGTCGATCTACGGTCCGTCTTTTCCAGTTGATTATTCCTAATTGTCTTTCTCGACGTCGTCTATATTTTCTTAGGGCGTCCTGCTCTCCGTTTTCCTGTCGGTATATTCACCGGGTTCCGTTCCGTACCTCTTTCGACATTTTGATTGAAACTTTAGATTGTATACTTCGAAACTTTAGATACTATGGCCCATTTTACACGATGAAACACGAAACAAAAAGTTTCATGCAACTTTGCTCGTTTTGAGGGGGAGAGGAGAGAGAGGATCTGAGGGAACACGTGTCCCCTCCAGCCCTCTCTCTCCTCTCCCCTGGAAACCGAGCAAAGTTGCATGAAACTTTTTGTTTCGTGTTTCTTCGTGTAAAATGGGCCTATGTATGTATACTTTCGAAAATGGAAACCATAATTGACTATCGTATTCTGGTTAAGCTCATACTAAGGGTCATTTTACACGATGAAACACGAAACAAAAAGGTTCATGCAACTTTGCTCGGTTTGAAGAGGAGAGGAGAGAGAGGGTTTGAGGGAACACGTGTTCCCTCCAGCCCTCTCTCTCCTCTCCCCATCAAACCGAGCAAAGTTGCATGAAACTTTTTGTTTCGTGTTTCATCGTGTAAAATGGGCCTAAGGGTGGGTGCCAAGTTACAATTCCGAATTTGCCACTTTCACCACGGACACTTCGAAATTGCAAAGTCTGCCAAAATACAATTCACGCATTTCATTTGACAACAAAATTTTGTAATTTATAAAATTTTTAATAATTTTTTAAAGAAGTCCAGGGCTATGTTTGTCTTTAAAATAATGGAAATGGAATTGCTTCACGAACATCATCCATTGGGGGTGGACTGCAAGAAGCATTGTACATACAGTATTGGCCAATACTACAGCAACCCTCTTCAATATTTAATATATATTCCCGATATTAGGGGCTTTTTAGCCGGTCTTCGACTAAATAATCCAGCTTCTACGGGTCTTCGTCGGATTGTTCTCTGGCTTATTCCAAAGTCGAAATCTTTAGGAAGTTGTGCTGAGGATATGTCAGGATTTAAACATGGTCCCTTTTAGCAAAGAGTCCTCCCTATTATATGTTTTTTTCGGTCTTCCGCCAGAATAAAAAGGTGAAACCCGGCCCGTTGCCTCGTACTTTTTTATCATTCACGATATTACTGACCGTTAATCATTTAGAGCCTAAAGTTTAGACAGTCGCTATGGCAAATTTTCCATTGAATTGACGGGGGTGCTTTAGTTATGTCCTTTGGTACAATAATTTATCATTTCATTGTATAGTTTGAATTGTAAGACTGGAGTATTTATGTTATAATTTTTGAATTTTTTTTATGTTTGAGATATATAAATAAATATTTAGATATAAATTTTGTAATATTGGATAGTTGTTTTTATTAAGTTTTTATCAAAATAATGAAACATTTATGAAATATTGAAGGGGCATGTTATAGTATTGGCCAATACTGTATTTGAAAGTTTAAAAAAATTGTTAAAATTTTATGCAGAATTTATTCTGTTCATGTTTTTATTTTGCTTTACGTCTACAACGTGTAAGCACGATCAGCCTTTAATGTGTCATATTATACGGTGAGGACAATCATGCACTGAAAATTGAAAGAATTCGCGATATTGTTCTCCAATAATTGAAAAAAAGGAGATTCAACCACCAAAAAGCAAATCCAATGTTTGGCTAATATTTCCCTACAATTCAAAAATTTCCTTACAATTCCAAAGACACGAACCTCCGAAAATTGAATTGTAAAATCGAAATGCGTTTTTCATACAAATTGACATTTGAATTGTAACTTGGCACAGGCCCTAAAACAGAAGAAATACAATCACTAATAAATAACCAATTTTGAATAAAAATATAAAGTTAAGCCCAAATTTATTGTTTAGTATTACCGACTTTTTGTTAATTGAACTGAAGAATTGAAAACTGTGTCAATTCTGGGTTCTGTTTTTGTATAAATGAGTGATTATTATAAAATTAATTATGCCATAAATTAGATTTGTTTAAGTGATACATATAAAATCATTATAAAATCTACAAAAATCGATTTTCTTTATGTATTTTAAAAATATTATATCAATATGTATATAAAAATAAAAGTAATGTACAAAAAAATTTATAATTTAAATGAGAAAAAAAAATTTATATATAAAATAAAAGATTTTTTTTTTATTGTTTAATCTTAATATCTATATTGTCCTTTCTTTCCTCTTTCATTGTGATAAACTCTTAACGGTGTATAATTGCCATTTGTACCATTTGTAGCACCACCATTTTGTGCTGGCTGCGCTAAATGCGTTAGTGGTGGCTGTGGCTGGGCTTTAGCTGATAATCTTGGTGCTAAAACTAAATTATATATAACGAAATAAATTATAGCTATAACGCATGCCGCTATCGCAAGACCATGATACATGCAGTTCCATTGCATTGGATTTCTAGAATCTATTACTAAGCCAATTAAGGCACCAAGCCCTTTTCCTGAAAAGATTAATATAAAATAATATACATTATTAAAAAATCAATTATAGTTTAACAAAAAGCAGTTATTTTTACCTATACAAAAGTGGGCTATAATAACAATTGCCTGACCAGTTGCTGTAAATTTCCTTGGAAATATATGCCTCATATAAAGTATTATTGTTATCCATGAAAGGCCTAAAGCAAATGGCTCAAAGATTTCCATTACAAGCGCAAGCCATCCAATTTTCTCTGTTATCATAGCAATTGATGTAAAACGGATAATGTAGAAAGCGAACGTGCTAATTAGAATATTTGAGTGTCCGCAATATTCAATAAATTTATCAACATTAAATAACAGTAACAGCACCAATAGTAATCCAAGATAACTAACAGAATTGAAGTCCACATGAACATATAATAAGTAACTATGAATGCTGCCAAAGAACATTCCTAAAATTAAGGCGATCAATGTAAGTGCCAATGTTTCTGGGGCATATTTTCGAATTGCTGACATTGGATATACCAGCATTCCAGTCTTTGTATGCCACCACCATTCTGGTGGACTGAGTGGGATATTTTGTGCGAATAGTAATACTACAGCTGCTATTGCAAATGATATAACGGCAGTTACTGTTAAAGCTATAATATAGTCATTTATATTAAAGAAGCTAACTCCAAAAGCTTCAGAATGTGGAAATGATAAGACCCATGCTAAAGAGCCCCAAACATATTGTCGGCATACTTCTCCACGGCCTAGTGACGTTTCTCTAGTAGCAATAACAATGGCAGTGTTGATTAATGTTAAAGCGCCTAGAGGGAATATGTCTGCAATGATCCTAAGTGCTCCATAGCCAAAAACCGTTGTGTCCACATCTCCGATTACCTGCAAAGATAAAGAAGCATGCTAGAAATAATAAATATTATTTGAATGATAAACTATTTTAAGTTCTAGAATGCTCTAGTTGTTCTAAAGAAGACAGGCCGGTCACCGACCGCGACCATAGGATTCCGATAACCGGTACAGTGTGGCTGTGTGGCTCTAAAATGTCTCGTTTTAAAATATGATAAAATCTTTGCTATTAATTTATTAACTTTTTTGCAAATTTATATTTTTTTCACGACAGAGGTGAGTAACAATAATCTAATTTTATACATAAAATGAACATTCAATTGTACTAATGCTTAGAAGTAATGATTGTCATTTTAGGGTCAAAGAACCACTATCTTTAAAAAGCCTGTTACGCCACTTCAAACAACAATACGGCTGTAATGTGACGATCAAACAGTCAGCATTAATCTGAAAACGATCATAGGAGCAGGAAATATTTCGATGCTAACTGCTGTGGATTCCAAGGATGCGAATTTATTTTCATATAAATTACAAGGACCTACAGTGCAGGATTATCGAATGCTTCAGGACAGATCCAAACAGTCCAAGGTTATCAAATTATTAGCAAAGCTGACAGCCGAAACTCTTGAGAGTTCGCATGATCCATTTTTTTGTATTTGCAATTTTATTATTGGAGGTCAACACCCTCAGCGGAATAGGCGGAATAACGTGTAGTATATAAAAATATGCACGTTCCATAACTATTCCAGACGGCGGCGGCTACTTGTAACTGTTCTAAAAGAGAGAGTAACAACCTTCGCGGACCGGATTAAACGAAGACGACTGCGGCAATTAACGTTTAAAATTCGCTCATGGACCGTTCGCGCCCTGCACAGAGCTCGAGCTGCTTGCTTAAGTACAATTCTGACATAACAACCATCCAAGAAAGCTGATTATGATGTATACTGTCGTTCAATATACCACGGGCTCAGGATAGGTTTATGGTCAGCAAAAGGATTAAACATACCATTATCAGCTTTCAAGTGTTAAACGAAAGACTATGTACTTTGCGGGGGGTAGTACCAGCTTTGGTGGTACCGAAACACGAAAAAGATAAGTCCTCACAAACTGCAACTGTTAATACGAAGTAAGATCTACAGCCATGTTACTGTATCCTACCTCCACCTCCTGAAGATGTTGAATTTATATCGGATAACCTGTCGATGCTCTTTTCTATATAAGGGTAAGTGTGCAGCAAACACCTGGAAGAGTTGGGCGAAAGATCTCCTCGGAAAACAATTCTTATTATGAATTCGATAAGTCAGCTTCGGAACAGTTAGGATTTACTGCAAAGACTGCAGTAACTCAGGTCTAATGATTTAAGGAACTACAATATAAAATTCATATTGTGGAATGGCAGAACATTATTTACACCTAGAGCAATGGAAAAGATGAAAGATGAGCTTAGACGATATACATATAATACCCCGGCTTCACCGGCCTCAGTTTAATCAAATTCAGTTCAATCGGCATAAGTGGCTTCACCGGTATTTGTTGAGTTCAGAAAGCTTCCTATGTGACGTATTACATTTGAAAGCTTCTTTTCTGAGGTGTACTTGTTTCAGTTTCGCATCAGTTTAAAAATGGAGGAACAAGTTTTACTTTCGCTTATTAAAAGTCGCCTTCTTTGATCCATGTTTATTTACTGAAAGCTCTTATTCTTACTGTTTTGTAATACAAACGTCAAAACAACTTCCAAAATACATCAGCTGACGTTCCAATATTCCAATTTTTTACTCTCTTTTGAGCGAGCTTTTATTTTCAAGTTTGATTTCATGTTCTGTTGGGCGAAATCAGACTTTATTTTTCCTGATTTCGGAATGTGAAAATGTATGGGAAATCAGGCAAAAATTGAAGCACAGTAGACTAATTTTCTCGAACTTGGGCAGTTCGGCCGGTGAAGCCGGGGTATAATACTCATCACTGGACTACAAGAACTAAGATGGACTGATAAAGTAGTTCTTGAAGGAAAAGACGCTATCATATTCTACAGTGGCAATAATGACTCCAAAAGAAACTTTAGGGTAGGTTTCAGTGTGCGCAACCTACTAATAAACAATGTCATAGGCTTCAACCCGATTAACGATTGGATAGCGATCTTAAGAATTAAATCTAGATTTCATAATATAACGTTCATCACGGTGCACGAGACTACAGAAGAAAAACCCGAACAAGAAAAGAATGCCTTTTATGACACTTACTTACGATAAAGACTCTTCCTACGACATGAAAGTCATATAGGCGATTTAAACGCAAAAGCGAATAAAGGGGCCTATCCACTAGCGAGCATGCATGACATGCAAGAACGAGCTTTTAGATGAACTGGGTAGTGGAGATGAGGCCCCTCATCATCTCCACTTCCCCGTTTATCTAAAAGCTCGTTCTTGCATGTCATGCATGCTCGCTAGTGGATAGGCCCCTTAAGGCACGAATAATCAAGGGATAGCGGCGAGAGAATATCTGAATTCGCCATCGCAAGAAGTTTAACAATAGCTAGCATCTGGTTTAGTCATAAGAACATTCAGATGATAACTTTGACGTCGTTAGAGAAAATAACAAGGAGTCTGGACATAGAAACTGATCTGAACCTGACGTGGAATTCGATAAAAGAAAAAAATACAGAAACAAAGAACAACGTACTAGGTACCCAAATAACGAAAGAAGTAGGCATTGGCTTGATGATCAATGTAAGAGAAGCATTGAAACAAAAAACTAGGCAAGACAGATGTATAATTAACAAGAATGGCAAGAGGAAATCCCGAAAAATACGTAGCAGCCCGAAGGGAAACGCAAAAGTTATTAAGGAACAAAAAACGAGACTACTTTAGAAATAGAATAAGTGCAATTAAACAAAGCTACAGTAATATGCTAGAAGATTCTACAAAGAAGTAAACATGATAAAGAAAGGATATAAACCCACCTGGCAACAAAAGAGGAATACTTCAAAGACAACATAAACATAACACAGGGAGAAGCAGACAACCGAAGTACTGATGACCCAGAAAACGATGCGCCATGACGTACAATACATACTAGGGTGGCCCTTATTTTTAAAAGTCGGAAATTTCTACATGCTGGTTTAATTGGTTCTCTACTATGAAAAAATAATTCTCCAAAAAATTTCATCTCAATTGTTTGAAGTTAACCCGTACCGAAAACGCGGTAAAGTTTGTTCTTTTATAGGAAAACTTTTATTAATCAACATTTTTGATTTGCTTCAAATTTTTTTTATACAAAATCTACAAATCTAAGGCTCCAGGTCCAGATGGTATACTCACAAAACCTAAAAAAATTGTGAGCAGAAGTTATGCTATGCCTTACATAGTCTTATTTGAAAACTATGGAGAAGTCGAAAGATGCCGGAAGAATGGTTAATTTATGAACTGCAAAAACCACAGACCAATCACGTTGTTGAACACAGCTTCAACTTGCAAAGTATTTTCACATATTTTGTTAAGTAGGCTAAAACTATATAAGGGCGACAAATTAGGAGATTACCGAACAGAGGACAGATTAGATTTGAATAATGAGACAAATACTTGAAAAATGCTAAATGCTGGATTGATATAATGTACATCGAAGTTTTGTAGATTACAGAAATCCTTATGGGCTGCTTTATAAAATAGAGCTGTGGAACAACATGAAAGAAATGGGTGCCCCAAAAATTTTCATACAACAATGCAAAATAGCTACACAAGTGAGAATACGAGATTGTAAATCAATCTACTTCGCTCAAAAATCAGATCTGCGACAAGGAGATGCGATCTCGCGATTGCTTTGAAAGCAATAATAAAGTACAACTTAATTGAGCAAATAGCATCAATAACAAGAAAAATTCAGATACTTCGCAGATAAAACAGTCATAATTGGAGGCAAAGTGCAAGAATTGCAGAAAGCTCATGACACGAAAACAAAATACATGATTGTATCAAAAAGAGAACAAAGATTTGGACGGAATATCAGCCGTCATGACGATCATAGAATGGAAGTTGCAGACAACTTTATATATTTAGGGACAATGCGTCAAAATAAGATAAAGGACGATATTCATAGACGCAACGTAGCCGCAAATAAAACGTATTTCGCACTAGTCCCGATTCTCAAGATCTAAGAAATCTCAAGAAAATGCAAAGTGAAATTATATTAAACTCTAGTCCGCCCACTTCTATGCTACCAGAAAGGAAAATCCTAAGGATCAACCAAAAAGAAAGGCGTATATAACATTGATTAGAATACGATGGGTCGGATACGTTGTACGAGCTTCTGAAGAAAGAATGCTAGCCAGAATTTTAAATGATCAGGAAAAAGGAGCCAAGACGACAAAGAAATAGATGGATGGAGGACGTGCTAGAAGATATACAGAAACTTCGCATAACCAACTGGAGAGAACAAGCAAGTGTAGAGACGACTGCAAGAAGAGAATTTAAGAGTCCCGAGTACAAGGACTGTAGCGCCATTTAAAAAGAAGTTGTTGATGAAGGTTACGAGCTTAAGGACCAGAAGTTTTTACTGCGAGCAGTGGATTTAATTAGTTTACCTCTTAAACTGTCATCGAATGATGATTTGATTTTCCTGATGTTGGATTTACAGGAGTTTCTCAACCTCATGTACTCAAGTCGAACGGGGGCGAACTCCTAACAAAGACCTCGGAAGGTGGTGGCACCCGATTTGTCACTTCTGCCAAAACCCGAGAAGAATCACTGCAGACGAACACCTAGCAGCTCTGTTAGCAAGTCCTAAACCCACCTCCCCGCGGTGCCCCTGGGGTACTTCTTCGGAAGGAGCTAATGGGAGACGGTCGAATGGCGAGTTCTCTGCGCCACAAAACAGAGTTCTAAGTCGGTTGGGCTGAGGGTTAGCAACCCGCTCCCATAAAACACACAATTGCTACGAATCGGCAAACATTGCCTCGGAACCGGATGGACAACACGACGACGACCTTTGCTTTTCGAACCAGGACACGAATCGGATCATGGAATGTGAGAACGCTGCTTGCTGATGGACGGCTGGATGAAGTCCTCAACGAGATGAACCGCTACAAAATCAAGGTCATGGGGCTCAGCGAGACCAGATGGCCCGATGCGGGGGAACATATCTGCCCAAACAGTCCTTCTTATATTCTGGGAGAAACGAAACTGAAAATCGTAGGAATGGCGTTGGCGTAATACTCACCAAGGAAGCCAGGTTCAGCCTCATTAGCTGGTCACCAGTTTCTGAGAGGATTATTACCGTGCGCCTACGTACCAGACTAAGAAGTACTACGATAGTTCAATGCTACGCTCCGACTGAAGACGACATCAAAGACGAGTTCTACATGCGACTGAATGAGGTTTTTCGCTCTATTCCAAGGGGAGACATCATTGTTTTGATGGGTGACTTAAACGCACAGATCGCTCCCAACAACACCGGCCTTGAACACACAATTGGAAATCAAGGCCTAAGCTAAGTTACCAATAACAATGGTGAGCTTTTCGTTGACTTGTGTAGTTCCCATCAACTCATGGTAGGTGGAACTTACTTTTGTCACAAGACGATACACAAGGAGACCTGGGTATCGCCCTATGGTAGAACGAAAAATCAGATAGATCACGTGTCCGTCAGCCGCAGATGGGGAACTATTCTGGAGGATGTCAGGAGCTTTAGGGGAGCAGACACTGGAAGCGACCACCATTTGATAGTAGCAACTATCCGCCTAAAAATCGCCGCAATCAGAAACGTCCAACGAGATGCCATAAACCGTAGACGGTTTAACGTAGACCTTCTGCGGGGGAGCACTAAAAGGAGAGAGTTTGCTGGGAATCTGCAACAAATCTTAAACCAGCAAACCGTTTCTGACGACACAAATATTGAAGAGCTGTGGAGCACAACAAAGCGCGCTATAATAACAGCAGCGGAAACAAGCATCGGGTTTGTCCAAAGAAACCTGCAACACTGGATCTCGGTCCCAACCTGGCAACAAATAGAACGCAGAAGGGTCCTCAAAAATAACGTGAACTCTACAAGCGACCCGGAAAAACGACAACAACTTGAACGGGAATACTCCCAATTGCACCGGGCGGGAGGTAAAGAGAAGGGTCCGATGTGATAAAAGGCGGCAGATAAATGAGCTCGCAGAGAAAGCGGAAAACGCGGCAAACACAGGCAACAGTAAGGTGATGTACCAAATCACCAAACAGCTCTCGGGAAAGCACTCTACTAAAAAACATGCCGTAAAGAGTGCGGATGGAAGGCTGCTGTGCAGCGAGGAGCAACTCCAAAGATGGAGAGATTACTTCTTCGCCGCCCTGAATGGTTCATTTACACAGGAACCTCAGGAAAACAACAATGCACAGCCAATAAGAATCACCACTCGTGCCCCATCCAAGACTGAAATAGTAACCGCAATTCATGCAATGGCCAATGGTAAAGCAGCAGGAAAAGATGGCATCCCGCCAGAATTGTTGAAAGCCGACTCAAGCCTCATAGCAGATGCGCTACAGCCAATCCTGGAAATAGCATGGAACACCTGTAACTTCCCGGAGGATTGGACGGAAGGTATCACAGTCAAAATACCCAAAAAGGGGGACCTAACAAGATGTGACAACTGGAGAGGCATCTGTCTATTATCTACGGTCGGAAAAATCTTGTCCCACATATTACTATCTAGGATAAGAGAGGCAGTAGATCGAACGCTTAGAAGACAGCAGATTGGATTCAGAAAGGGCCGCTCCTGTATAGACCATATTAACACCTTTAGAATTATAGTGGAGCAACTGAATTCCGATCACCCTTTACCTTGCTTTCGTAGACTATGAGAAAGCGTTCGACTCGGTCAATAGGAGCTTTATATGGCAGGCACTATGGCAACGGGGATTGCCTGATAAAATAATAGAATTAATAAAAGCTCTTTACAACAATTCCAAATGCAGAGTTCTTCACAATGGAAAACTATCCGACAGCTTTGAAGTGAGCTCAGGAGTACGACAAGGATGCCTACTTTCACCATTACTATTTCTTATAGTAATAAATAACATCCTTGTCAGCGCTCTAGATAGTAGAACAGGTGGCATTCAATGGGGACTGCTACACGCCTTAAGGATCTTCACTACGCGGATGATATCTGTTTGCTGGCCCACAGACACCAGGACCTTAAAAACATGTTAAACAAATTGGCAACAGAAAGTAGTTCAGCAGGCTTAAGGCTAAATCCGACTAAAACTAAGGAAATGCGGAAAAATGAAAACACCATTGAACGCACAGCGCTGAATAACCGTGACGTGGAACTGGTAGATAAATTCTGTTACGTCGGTAGCATTATTACCACACATGGCGATGCAGAAGAAGACGTCAGTTCCAGAATAAATAAAGCACGAAGCGCATATGCATGCCTCTCTCACATATGGAGATTAACGGAGATCTCAATTAACACCAAATTGCGGCTGTTCAACTCCAACGTTAAGGCAGTTCTTTTGTATGGTTGCGAAACAAGGAAAGTCACCCAATTCATCACGGGGCGCCTACAATTTTTCATCAACAGATGCCTACGTCGTATCCTAAAAATCCGCTGGCAAGATAGAATTTCAAATGAAGAACTATGGCGCCGTGCCGGCCAAGAAAGGATAGACGACCCAATCAGGCGAAGGAAAAGGAATTGGATTGGCCACACCTTGCGACGCGAAGACGATAATCTAGCCAAACAGGCCCTCGGCTGGAATCCGCAAGGAACCCGTCGAGTCGGAGACCTAGAACAACTTGGAGGAGAACCCTATTAACAGAGGCCGCCACAACTGGAAGATCCTGGTCAGAGCTGAAAGCTGTCGCACAAAACAGAGTCCGCTGGAGGGCAACTGTTTCCGCCCTATGCCCCATGAGGGATTAAAGGAGCGTTATGTTATGTATGTACTCAAGTCAAGATGATTCCCTCAGAGAATATCTGTACCCTCTGTAGGTTTCATTAGTTTTAATTGCGTTCATACACTCCTGATTAAACCATCCATGATGCCTAGGCTTGAATAAATGAGGCATGAATAAACACATTCCAGGCAATACAACTTAAATGCAAAGATCGACGAAATTTACATAGCGGTTCTGGAAACACAGATCCCAATGAGCATCTTGGAAAAAAAAGAATCAGCCCCAGGCAGTTGGCTTTCCCATAATGCCAAACAGTTGTCCTAGGAGGAGGCTTGGTGGATTTCACTTAGTGCGAGGATTGGGGGAGAATATTTATAAAGGTGACACATCATAGACTGGCAGGTATCGTTTGCTAGCTGAAAACCTGACCTGCTTCATAGGGCCAAATTTATCATTTAAAGCCGTTAATTTTAGATAGAAAAATACCTAAAAAATAAATATATTACAAAAACTTAATCTTACATTGATACAAGTGCTATCAGCTAAAAGACTTTCAGGACTATCGTATGGATCTATAACTTCACATTCCATCATCGGTTTACAATTGGTGTGATTCTTCAACGATTTCATATAGCTCACTTGAACATCCGGAATATCACATTGAAAACCATCTAAAATATATACAAATTATTAGAAGTCAGTACAAGTTCATATATGTAATATAAATGTCCTTACCTAGAGGATAATTGCACCAGTCTGCACTATGAGTATCATTTTCTAGATTAGTAGCATTGTGGATTGTTGCTTGAATTTTCAAAGAAGCTGTATTTTCAGTATACACATGGCATTTTTCAATACGATCAGTTCCGTTTTCATCCTTTCCCCAAATGCATAAATGCGGTGGATTAACTAGTACTTGTGTTGCTTGCTCAGCTTGTCTTTTATCACGATCATGCTCCTCAGCGCTGAATACTTCTAAGCTATCCTCTCCGAACATAAAATCTCTCTTTAATCTCGATGATTCTGTTGTAGTTGGTGCACTAATATCGACATATTCCTGATTCCAATCAGAATCTGTTATTAATTCCGTTGGTGGTACATCAGATCCTTTTGTCCATGGCTGATATAAAAATTCATATTGACTAAGTTTCTGGCAAGTGTAAGAACAATTTGTAAGGATTAAATTTCCGAATCTCTCTTTGGTCCAATGATGGCAAGTTTCTTCGGAGCAGCGTTCTTGAAATATTACCGCACCACTGGAATCGCAACCAAAACTGACTAGAGGTCTACGGACTTCCATACGTTTCACTGATGGTATTAAAAGAATGCAAGCGTAGAAAATTGAACTCAGTATTAGAAAGAACGCTGTTAAATATCGCAGCGATCGCCCAAATGTTTTTGCATTTCGAGCCGCTAACTTATCTGCTAATGGGCCAGCTATAAGCGGTCCGATTGTTGATATTAATGGAGCAAGAATTGTTATTAGTCTGAATTCTTGAAAGTTAAGACCAAGTGCTTGGTGTTGGTACGTGCATAATGTTTGTATGGACCCAATTCCTGAAAACAAAATTTAGTTGTATTTTTTGATAAGCAAGTTATTTTAACAAGGGTTTTAATTAGTTTTAGTTAGGATTTGAGAAAAAGTTTGCAATCAAAAAAAATTTGTTGCGAAAACCACAACCGTATAAACATGTATCGAAATAATTGTATAATTGAAACCAACCCCTACACTATTTCGGCCGGTGCAAAGTGGGGTCGTCCACAGAAGGTTCTGCTCAAAACTCAATTTTCAAAATGTGGAATTTTGCAAAAAAAATTTAGCAGCGTAGTTGTAATAAAGTATCAGATCACGTGCACAAGTATTGAGTCGCTGACGAGTAGAAGTCATCGAGTGCATCAGCTTAAAGTTTACGGTTTAGGCAAAATTAAAATTATCCGAAAACGTATAGGCCAGTGCAGATACCTTTTAAAAGGCAAAAATGATAAAAATTATTAACAGCATGAAAAATGTTGGAAAGTGAAGGAAATATAGCGAGCCAAGCAAAAAAATAAATTCAAGCCGATCTGAGTTACGTGGGTGAAATAGGGGTAACTTTAAGGGGTGAAAAAGGTTTTTCACGATTTCCAACGAAACTAGACCTCCTATCAAAAAAAGTTAAATATAGGAGTTGTAGGTAACAAAAAGAACTACAACTTTTGTACAAACCATTTTTCACATAACGTCAAATTTCCGAGAAAAATCGAAAAAACTAGTGTTTTTGTTTTTGATTTTTAACTCCATTAAAAAAAATTTTTTTTTCACGAATTTTTATGGAAACCTTTTTATGTCCCAAACACGCTGTAATTTTTTTGAATTAAAATATTTATTTTTACATTTTATTTTGAATTTAAACCTAAAAAGAGACCTCATTTTCAGCCGAAAATGCCCATGTTCTAAAATCATTTTTTTCAAAAAATCTAAGGGTTTTTTCTTTTGTTGAAAGGTCTAGTTTCAGATGGTGTAGAAAAAAATAACATGACTATAGAAAAATTTGCCAGGAAATGCGAAAAACTGAAAAACTTGATTTCAAAAAGTTATTTTTCAATCATTGTTTTAAATTTTTTTGAACTTGTTTAACGTCTCCAAAAGCTGCTTAAAAAATTCATGGAACACTCCAAGACTCCAGCTGCCTTGTATTTTTTGCTATTTACGATTCAAAAATAAGTGTCACTCACTGATCTGTTTTTAGTATTTTGAAACACTGAAAACAGTAAAAACAGATCAGTGAGTTGCACTCATTTTTGAATCGTAAATTCCAAAAAAAACAAGGCAGCTGGAGTCTTGGAGTATTCCACGAATTTTTTAAGCAGCTTTAGGAGATGTTAAACAAGTTCAGGAAAAGGGACCTTAACGACCTACTTTTTGAATTAGAGTAAAAAAAGGGGGAAAAATCGTTGAAATAAAGGGTTGATACCTATTTTTGAATGACAGATATCCAAAAACCAAACCAGCTGCAGACTTGACGTGTTCCAAGAAATTTTCAGGTAACTTTTGAGGATGCTAAAAAAGTTCAGAACAAAGGACCTTAACGATATACTTTTTAGTTACAGTGAAATATGTGGCAAATAATTGTTTTTTTTTCATATTTTCTTTTTACAAATAAACCCCTTTATTTCTGTGTTTGCCATGGTACACTATTGGTTTTATTATTTAGATGCCCTATTTGTGGAAATCGACCGTTGTCTCATTACCTTTTTATTCTAAATCATAAACTACATTTTTTCCCCATAACCAAAATTCAAAACGCCCTATCTCGAAAACGAGAGTCTCGATTGAAAAAAAAAACAAAAAAACACGTGTTCATTATTTTTTGAAAATCTTTCTGACCATACAGAAATTGACCGCCCGCCCAACCCCCCTTTGAGGGGCGGGGAATCAGAATCCGTGAAAAAAAGGGGGGTTTCAATCGAGAATTTGTCAGAAAATTGGGTGCACGGGTGGTTTTAAACACTCTGTATATATATATCCATATATATAACATGTATATATACATATATGTATATAACAGGTATATATGTATTATAACATGGCCCGATGCATGCGCGCAAAGGCTGCAGGCAGCGAAAACAAAACTAACTTCGGACGATCATTTCTCGCGATCGGGAGTTTTTTCAGCTGTGAGCCCATGGGCACTTTTTATCTACTCGCCGAATACTATAAGTGAGTAAACTTTGGGCCAATTTGACCGGGACCCATTTCCCATACAGATTCTGCGGGGTCATTTATTTGAATTGAGCAAAGTAAATTTTTTTCTAGGAAGTATTCAAAGAAAACTAATTATTTTCTATCTTACATTATTCAAGGATTTCAATTGTAAATTTTAATAAATAATGAAAAATTTAAAACAATGATTGAAAAATGACTTTTTGAAATCAAGTTTTTTAAGTTTTTCGCGTTTCCGGGCAAATTTTTCTTTAGTCATGTTAATTTTTTCTACACCATCTGAAACTAGACCTCTCAACAAAAGAAAAAACCCTTAGATTTTTTGAAAAAAATGATTTTAGAACATGGGCATTTTCGGCTGAAAATGAGGTCTCTTTTAGGTTTAAATTCAAAATAAAACGTAAAAATAAATATTTTAATTCAAAAAAATTACAGCGTGTTTGGGACATAAAAAGGTAAGTTTCCATAAAATTTCGTGAAAAATTTTTTTTTAATGGAGATAAAAATCAAAAACAAAAACACTAGTTTTTTCTATTTTTCTCGGAAATTTGACGTTATGTGAAAAAATGGTTTGTACAAAAGTTGTAGTTCTTTTTGTTACCTACAACTCCTATATTTAACTTTTTTTGATAGGAGGTCTAGTTTCGTTGAAAATCGTGAAAAACCTTTTTCACCCCTTAAAGTTACCCCTATTTCACCCACGTAACTCAGATCGGCTTGAATTTATTTTTCTGGTTGGCTCGCTATATTTCCTTCACTTTCCAACATTTGTCATGCTGTAAATAATTTTTTTGTTTCCAAAAATTATTTGCACTGGTCTAGTATGTTTAAAACGCTAAAATCTATTGAAGTGTATTATGTCGGTGTTCAAGCAAGGTATGTGGATTCTTATATCATTTTTTATTATATTATAAGTTCGTCGGTTTCTTATATAGGACTTAAAACTTGTGGTAATGTGTATTTTTTTGTAGGGGGTTTTTTAAATGACGTTTTTTCCAAAAATGCGCAAAGTTCTAGTGCTAATTTTTTCGGTTAACTAATATACAAGGCCTTCAAAGATTCAAAAATGATATAAGAATCCACATACCTTGCTTGAACACTGACATAATACACTTCAATAGATTTTAGCGTTTTAAACGTTAGAAAAAAATGTTTTAATATCGCGCATAAACTGGCATACGTTTTCGGATAATTTTTATTTTGCCTAAACCGTAAACTTTAAGCTGATGCTTTCGATGACTTATAATCGTCAGCGACTTAATATTTGTACACGTGATCTGATACTTTATTACAACTACGCTGCTAAAATTTTTTTTTGCAAATATCCACATTTTGAAAATTGAGTTTTGAGCAGAACCTTCTATGGGTCAGCCCCACTGTGTGGTGTTCCCCAGGGGTCAATTGCATCACCCGCACTTTTCTTAAGTTTTATTAATGATATGCTCTCAATCCCCTCCAACCCACTTCCCCGATTCGCTGGTACCGTCACCGCTCTTTACTATTACACCTTTGACTATATAAGACAAGCACGGACCAGACCTTGTCTTCATTATCGTGAACTGATGTCAAATTTCAACCGGGATATCAAATCGATTCTTAATTGCGCTCGCAAGAATCGTGTTGAGTTTAACACCTCCAAAACGAAGTACTGTCACATCTCTAACAAAAGTTGCAACGACCTTCTTTCTATCTCAATGTACAATGGGAATCTAACGACTGACCTCGGAGAAATTTTAACTGAGGATCTGCGATGGAATGATCATATATTCCAAACCGCCAATAAGTGTCCGAATGTCTTGGATTTCTTAAGAGATGCAAGTTCCTCACCTAACCAGCCCTGCCTGTATACAATATACAAGTCCTACATTCGGCCCGCCTTGAATACAACTCACCTCCTTCGACTCTTTAACCCACTGTAGGAATGTAGCAGTCCTCTCCAAATGAGACTAGCCCGCTCGGCGCACCCTCTTACCATACACCTCTTTGGTGTACAATGCGGTCTAGAATTAATCGCAGTCGGTATTCCCGAACTCGTACGACATATTATCCTGGAACGTCTTGTTTAAAATCTCAATAGCTTTTTTGTGATCGAATATGCATACATCCTTCAAAATAACTATAGCTTCACGAAGTACCTGACCTAAATCACTATCTGCATGGAGATATTACAAAGAGAATGATTTAAGTTGAAAGGTAAAACTTGAAGGCAGAGTGAAAAATTTTGCTTATTTCATTTGATTTAGCTGCAATATCTGAGGAAGAAACAGCAGTGGTGACATTGCTTTCGCTCCCAATTATAGATAGAAATAGATTG
Source organism: Thereva nobilitata (assembly GCA_963855945.1). Taxonomy (NCBI): domain Eukaryota; kingdom Metazoa; phylum Arthropoda; class Insecta; order Diptera; family Therevidae; genus Thereva; species Thereva nobilitata. The sequence continues at coordinate 130,776,286 of OY979696.1, forward strand.
ATCAAAAACTCTTTCCCATTGGCGGCAGGAGTGACAAGAAAGATGCTGTCCAGAATCATAAACAATTCTGATAGAGATTTCGTCGTAGGCATTTCTTTATCCTTGAATTAATTTTGGAACATTTACAGCAGCAACTTCTGCCAGCTGAAGTGTCATAAGACAGTGCATTGGTTGACGATTCTCCACAGCGTGATCGCGCTTTGATGATCTTCACCCAGTACTCTGTTTTCACAATAGTAGGCAATGTGCTTTCTCGACTACAGTTCTATTGATTCTCTTTCTCTCAGCAAATACATTCTGTTCTGGCGTATATGGTGCAGTCCTTTGGTGTAGTATCCCATATGCAGCTGCAGCTTTCGTGCCGCACTCTCAATCTGGGTGAAAGCGTCTTGTACATCTGTTGATGTTCTACCAATGATGTCTATGGGCGCGTTTAGGCCCGAGTTATTTTTACTCTGTTAAATTAGCGCTGTTAACTTAGCACCGTTTCTAGCATGCCATTTGACAATTCTCCTTTTACAGCTAATAACAGGCAAAAATAATAACATTACAAATAATAAAAAGCTAAAAAATGAATAATAATAATAAAATCTTCATTCTGTATTGAAATATTTCTAAATTATTTGCTTACAACAAAATTTACAAGCAAACGTCAATTCATTTTGGCTGTGCTAAATTTTAGCTAAGCCAAAAAGCAGAAATAAGTTAGCTAACAGCGCTAAAAAAAATTGCTGTTTATGCCGTTGTTAACTTGCCTAGCTCAGTTAAATTAACTTCGGCCTAAACGCGCCCAATGACGTATGCATAAGCCAGTAATTGGGTGGAGTTGTGGAGCATTGTGCCCTCTTTTTTTTGTGGTGAGATATTTGGCCCAAAAGTACCGCGGCCATTCGCTTGGCCTATTATACTACAACCCTATGCCTCATATTTCTGGGCTAGACGAATGGAACAAGTTCAGCAGCCTGCCTAGGGGCTTTACGCTTACACTGTTGACTGCTGACTGTTCAAGCTTCCCGGGTTCTCCACCGCAGTCCTGCCTTCGGTCTGTTCGGAAGGAGCACGAAATTGGGCTCGGTATGCTCCGTGGGGTCCCCAAATCAACTCCGGCTCTCCTTGCCTTGGCCCTTTAGTAAGTCCACAACCTTAGGGCAGAGCGGCGGCGGTCTGGGTCTGCTTATTGTCCCAGTAGGAGGGTAAATGCGATTCCACCCTTTTTTTATTTGTTTTCCTTCGTCTGGGGTCCTTGATGGGAATGTTCCCCCTAGATTATGTGGGAGCTGGTGCTACAATTTTCTGGCGGGTCCAGAAACTTTGGGCGGAGGGGCGGCTCTCTAGCTCTGCTTCTTGGCTACCCGGGTTCCAGGCCGCCTTCCTGCCTTTGGTCTGTAGGGAAGGAATTCACGAAAGCGGGAGATGTGCAGCTTATTGGGGATGTGGAATTTTCATATGACTTTGTAGAGTTATGCTATCATAGACAGCTTTCAAGTCTATGAATAGGTGTTGCGTTGAGTTTTTCAACTCTAGACATTTTTCCATCGCCATTTTTCAATTTCCTTTGTTGGTTTGCCCAGCCGCACTGGTATTGGCTTATGATGTTACTAGCGTATGGAGTCAACCCGTTTTGTAGGAGAGCGGAAAATATCTTATACACGGAACTCAACAACGTTAAGCTGGCTTCCCACGATGCGCGATTTTTCGGATTATCACGCACTGCCGACATCCACGGACGAGCCCGGACCGCCCCGCACGAGCTCGCACCGCACCTGTAGCTGGCTTCCCACGGTGCGCGATTTTGCGGACAGACGCGGACGGCGCACCGTAGGAAGAGTGTCGTCTGTGAAGGCACAGGGACGTCTGTATCGGTGCGTAGTATCCGCCGCAAGTCGAAAAATTCAGGTACGGTGCGAGCTGGTGCGGTGCGGTCCGGGCTCGTCCGTAAATCTACAGACGAGCATGTAAAAACCAAAGTCTAGAAATAAAAAGTTTTTCATCTTCATACAAAATCAGAGGACAGTATCACATACTTTTGAACAAAATGGAGTAGCAGAAAGGATGAGTCGTACCATTATGGAAAAAGTGCGATGCATGCTCATAGACAGCGGTTTGGGTCGAAATTTGTGGGCAGAGGCAGCAATGACAGCGGTGTATTTCATTAACCAAATCCCATGCCATGGCATGAAGAACATCACACCAGAAGAACGTTGGTGAAATACAAAGCCAAATCTGTCATCTCTACGTGTGTTTGGTTGCAAGGCCATGGCCTACATACCGAAAGTGCAACGAAATAAATTGGCTGAAAAATCCAACGTGTGCATATTCATGGGATACAGCGAACAAACAAAAGGATTTCGACTATGCAATCCAAATACCAGAAAGGTGATCGATAGCAGACCCACACAGACCGATACGCACCGTGCGGTGCGGTGCGTGCTCGTGCGTGGACGTCGGCCGCGTGTGATAATCCGCAAATTCGAGCACCGTGGGAAGCCGGATTTACAGACTTGCGGTGGATTTCTACGGACCGCTACAGACTTGTCGGTGCCTTTACGGACGACACTCTTCTCATGGTGCGTGGTCCGCGCCCGTCCGCAATATCGCACACCGTGGGAAGCCAGCTTTATACGGCAATATTTGGTGCACGCTGTATTATCTCCGTTTTTATATACCGGGAACAGGATGCTTTTTCCAGTCCTCTGGCACCGCTTCCTGCTCACATACTTGTACATTAATTCATAAATCGCTTGGCTCGAAGCCTTGCCATTTTTGAGCCGGTTTATAGCTAACTTCTTAAGCTTGATGGCGACAGCGTAGGATTATCATCATGTATTGGTGGAATCTCCATATTCCTTAGTTAGGGCACCATTTAGCAATATATGAAAGTGTTCTTCCCATTGTTCCAAGATGCCTTTAAGATCGGTTACCCTCTTTGTCCTTATGTGCAACAAGGCGTGGATTATCACGGAGTCTTCGGTAGCACTCCTAGGCCTGTTGCAGTTTTCGCTCTTTGTACTGTTCTAGTACACAAACGAGGTCTTTCTCCGGGTTTCCCTTTTCCGTCTGTGAACTTTCTTTTCCTCTCTTCGGAGCTCTTTGTAGTTTTCTTCGCGTGGCGTGTTCTCTGAGACTGCTCGACACGCAGCCTTGTTACGTTCAGTCACCAGCTTGCATTCATCCGATCTCTACGACTTCTGCCTAAGATGGAGTCAGCAGTACTAATGACAGTAGCAGTAGAAAAGACGTCAGGATATTAGTTGGGTTAGTCACCGAACCCTTTAGCCTGAATTGCCACCTGCCGAGTATCGAAAGGGCGGACGACCCCATATACACTCTTTCTTTGCCTCGAGGGGCTTGACTCTGGTCTTGATGTCCCGCGATAACGCGGAGTAGGGTCTCATTGCTCGGCGCAACCTTGTATAACCAAATAAGTCTGTCATAAATCTTTACCCAGACAGCTGAACTTATTCAAGCGGTCTGGTCTTCAAATCTGAGGTACTCGGGCTGCTTAAAGTACAAGAGATCAAGTCAAGGTCCTCGTCGAATCAGATACCTCACTGAAAGTAAGAAAGAGCTTGCTGTTCGAAATTGTATTCTAGAAAAAACCGTCGACGGTAAAAAGGTTCTCATATGTGAACTCTGGTCTCTCACATTAGAATACCTGTAATAAAGGTCATTCACATTAATAGTACTTACCTAAAAAGACGAAAAATACGACTACTTTAAGAGTGATGAGGTTTGTATTCACTCGAAATCTCTTCTTTTCTAATTTTGCTCCCATTTTGTTGCTTTGACAGTTCGGTGGCAGTTGATTTGGTTAGCAATTAAAATTTGTGTCAGGACAGCTTAAATATTTTATTGTTGTCTTTTAGTATATTATTAATGGTTTAAAGATGCGATATTGTGTTATGTCTTCATTGTTTCGGGAATTTGGTTTCTATTTTCTTTTCCTTGGCAAAATCTCCAGAAATATGAATGGTCGACAAAACACACTGAAATAAAAAAGAAAAAATTGCATTATTGTCTTTTTTATAAAAATTTGCTTATTGTCTAATTTGTAATTATCATGCATTATGATGTAATGTGTGTACTAGCAGAAGTACGTGAGTGTCAGTCACCTCAATGCCAATAACTTCCGGCTTCCATAAAGCAACAGAGTAAATAAACAAAAGAAAGTCAACTTTGTGTTCCCCGATTGATTTCTTATTTCTGAGTCTCTTCCTCCCCATTTATTAAGGAAGACTCCAAGACGTCGCAGAGCGTCCGCTAGTATTTCACCCTCTAAAAATCGACGATATCCAATTACCAAGGGTCGAGGGATAGGCCAAGTACTACGCATTAATATTGTTTCCCCCCATCAAAGGGAATTGACCCAGTTCAGGAAATATGTAAGATGATGTAGAACAAATCTATTGCGTTTTTGGCGCCAAATTATAATCTGAAATGCGCTGTTGCCATACTATGTAGCAGTCTGCATCGTAAAAATTATCGTATACACGCCCTTGTATTGAGCCACACTCCATTAGGGAAATACACGAGCTGGCGTCAACCTACATTTTAGGGCCACCGTGGTCTCACCTTAGCAGGTCTTTTTCCCTTCGATACATAACAGAAATTTCCAAGTCAAATCACGTTGCGACGTCACTGGGTACCCTTCGCAGACGACGTTGATTGTGGGAAACAATAATTGCGGGATCCGCTGGCAGCGCTTTGAATGCAAATAGCGATTTGGCTCCAGTTTAGGGCTTCCCGATAAAATAAAATTTATGCAATCAATTTCGTCATGAGTTTCTCAAAAGGGGAACAGCGCTTCCGTGTTGAGCTTTTTTGAATAAGCAGAGAATCGGCGATTACAGGTTGTACAAGAAGTTGTAGGCCGATGGCTTCTTGATACTCGCACATGTTGCTCTGCAAGCGGTTCTGGGCGGCCTGGCCTGTTGATATCCAATCGATTGATTGATCTCGATGGCCTCTGATATGAATTTAATGAACTCGGATCGACGAGTGATTGCGGGAAATTAAATCAACCGATTGTAATGAAGTAATTGAATGATGCATAAATTGTTTTTTTTTAATTGGAATACGAATTTTAATAGACTCTTAAAAGGGATAAAAGTGCCTCTTGTAATGTAATAATGATTGTGGGAGGAAGATTTTTTTTATTTTTATAAATTGAGAAAGTGAAATTCCAATTGAATTGATCGGGAAAGTGATTATGTGCAGATCAGTAGTAGTATTGGTCTTGAGATCGCTTATGCACTGCAATGAAAATACATTCTCAGTGAAATTTCTGGCTAGAATTAGCATTGAGTTATAAAGAGTTTGAATTACAGTCTAAATTGGGAGAAAACTTGCTGGACGTATTTAGGTACTTGTTAAGTTCCTGATCTATAGAAGTAACTGGCTTCACCAATGTTTCAACAACTTACCATGGTGGTGAAGCTTGCGTATCTCCGTGAAATGCTAAGCTATGTCGGTCGGTGGTAAAAAACCAGTGTTTGGCAAATCACCGACAGGGCCTTGGTTACTAAATAGGCCAACATGAAGAGCCCCGACAAAGGCATGTGCGATATACTCTCACCTCCACTCCTTAACATTGTCCTCGATACTTATGTCCTACTACATCTAATCCGTAAATCCTAAGTCAAGTTGTAAAGATAGCTGCCCAGGGTTAAATGTCCAATGGTTGAAAGGCCTGATCGAAAGCAGTCCCAATCGATGGCCGCAAAAGTTCGACACTTTTAAGTGACTTATCCTGGTACACGGCTCTGCCAGGGTGGATGTACTCATTCTTCTTTAACTTCAAGCCAAGTTTCGATGTCTAGATCCCTACCAGAGAGGAGTGGAAAAACTTCCGGCTTGACAAGAACTATGACACAGCTTAAATTCGTCCAGCGCCTTCCAAGCGGAACTACTAGAATCCTCAAAATAATAATACAGACGAGGCGTAGCCTATTTCACGTTAAACGTTTATAGTCGCCGCTTTAATATAATAACGCAGATGGCGCACTTTTCAGCTGGGCCAAGAAAAATTTACCAACTCAGCGCAAGAAAGCGCTGAGATGAGGCTGAATTAAAGCATGCAAAAATATACAAGTTAAAAAAACAAGAAACAATCACAAAGTAGCACCAAAGAAGCGTGCAAATAACAGAAGGAGTGAGACATTTAGACAGCCACGTGAGATTAAAAAGACTCCTTTTAAGGACATCTTTACTATTGGTCACGCTAAAAACATTAATATTTTTGTTAACTTTAATGCACATACGATTTACAGGTTCAAATCGGCCGTAATTGGTGTTAGAGGAGTTGACGTGTAAGAGAGGTCGCCATCTCAAATTGTAGGTATCTGCTCTCTCTCTCTAAACGACACACGGCGACTTAGAAAACCTGTGTCAACTCTTCCATTAAGGAGCTGATGAACGAAAAGAACATCGGTCACCTCACGACACTTGTGGAGAGTGCTTAAGTTGATAACTTAACCAAGGAAGGTGATTCAGTGCGAATCGAACGAACCTACGTTGAACCGATTCAATTTTTCCAACATGCGTAGAATAGTGAGGAGACCAAACCTGGGACGCATATTCAAGTAAAGGTCTGACAAGAGAAATGTATAGGTGTTTTGTGATCAGGGTGTTGTTAAATTCTTTGGACAACCTTTTTATAAAACCCAGGACTAAACTGCCCTTGGAAGAAATATAGTTGATGTGAGTGGAAAAGTCCAGCTTACTGTCAAATCTAATCCCTAGATCTTTGACATAGTTAACACGAGGGACATTAAAAAAGGAGTAGTTATAAATTATAGGATCACGTCTCCTGAAAAAAGTCATGACTTCGCATTTACTAATATTAAGAACCAGGTTGTTGTTGGCACACCAAGTGTAAATCGAGTTAATCTTCTAGCTCAGAAGTACACTTCTCAGCTGGGCTGAGAAACGGGCCACGCTTATGTGCAGGGACCGAATCCGGCCGAAAGCACCAAAAAAGGTATAAGAAGAAAAAACACCGCAAAACGAGCATGCGACCGAAAATGCGGGTTCCTTCTCAACCCTCCCCGGCACTCCTGTACCGAGCCGCTCCGGTCCCTGCACACAAACGCGGTCACATTTACCACTGCACAGTGGCTCGGCTAAGGCATGCAAACACAAAACAAAAAACAATGCAACATTTAAGAGCACAAAACATCAAACAGAGAAGCGTGCAAAGACAATGAAAACGTGGGACACACAAGGAGTCACGCCACATTAAAAAGAGTCCTTTTAAGGACATCTTCGCTAGTTTGCATGCTAAAAACACTCGCATTTTTGTTAACATTTATAAGCATGCGGTTAACTGGTTCGTACATCCCATAATTGGTATTAGAGGAATTAATGCACAAGAGAGGTGGACCTCTCAGGTTGTAGTTGTTCACTCTAAATGACGTACGGGTTCGTAGGAAGCCTGAGTCAACTTTGTCATTCAACAAACGATGAACGAATATAACGTCAGCGACCTCGCGACGCTTATGGAGAGAGCTCGAGTTGAGCAATTTAAGTCTGTTCACATAAGGCGGAAGAATAAGTGGGTCATCCCACGGGAGGTGACTGAGTGCAAAACGGGCGAACTTCCTTTGAACCGATTCGATTTTATCGACATGGGAGGAGTAGTAAGGAGACCATACCTGGGAGGCGTATTCAAGTAAAGGCCTAACTAAAGATATGTACAAGTGCTTTGTGATAAGGGGGTTGTTGAATTCCTTGGACCATCTTTTTATAAATCCCAGGACTGAATTGCCCTTGGAAGAGATATAATTGATGTGGGTGGAGAAATCCAACTTACTTTCTAACCTAACCCCAAGATCGATAACAGAGTTAGTGCGGGGAGATCTTGTTATCGAGAAAAGTATAGTCGTAAGTTATAACGCCACGTTTTCTACAAAAAGTCATGACCTCACATTTACTAATGTTAAGGACCAGGTTGTTGTTGGAACACCAAGAATAGAAGGTGTTTAGGTCTGCTTGCACAAGTTTGCAATCCTCGATACTCCTTATGTGGCGGTACAGTTTGATGTCATCGGCATAAATAAAGATTTTACAGAGCCTCAGCAGGGTAACAATGTCATCGATTGATAAAATAAAAAGAAGAGGACCAAGATGACTTCCTTGCGGGACACCAGAGGACGCCTCGATGTTTTTAGATTTGTCTCCGCGGAATAGAACCTGGTAGGTTCTGTCGGCTAAGTACGACTGGAACCACATAACCAGGGCATGCGGAAAGCCTAATTTTTTTAGTTTTAGAACTATAATAGAGTGAGAGAGCATGTCGAAAGCTTTACTGAAGTCTGTATAAACACAGTCAGTTTGACAGCCAGTGACAAAGCCTCGAACAGTGTAAGAAGAGAACTCTAGTAAATTAGTAGTAGTGGAACGAGCTGCAAGAAAGCCGTGTTGGTTAGTTGAGATAAGTCTCTTGCAGATACGGGCAATAGCAGAATAAATAATGGATTCGAAAAGTTTTGGTATACATGATAACTTCGCAATCGGTCTATAATTAGATATTTCGTTCTTACAACCCTTTTTATGAACAGGGATTATAAAAGAGTTCTTCCATAAGGTTGGGAAGCGCCCTGTATTGAGGGATTTCTGAAATAAACATAGGAAAGGAGACAGTAGGGCCCTTGCACAGGATTTTAGAACAGCAGGAGGGACACCATCAGGGCCGGACGAAAAATCTTGTGGAAGATCATTTATATGTTTCGAGATATCCTCCCTGGTTATAGACAGAGATAAATTTTGAGCCGTTTGTATTGCGTTGATATGTCGAAAATTGTCTTCATGAAGTTGGAAGACAGGAGACGAGAAAGATTTGAGGAAGAATGATGCGAACTTGTCGCAAATCTCGGATGAATTAGAACTAACAGAGTTCTCGTATTGCATGGTGTTAGGGTAATTATCGACTTTTTTCTTAGAGTTGATAAATTGAAAGAATGCTCTGGGATCGCCATACAGTTTACCTTCCATGTTACTAAGGTACTCCTTATAGAGAGCCTCGGAGAGACCATGGAATTGGTCATAGCAATTGAGAAATGCATAGAAACTCGCAGTGTCTTTTCTCTTCAGGTAGGTTTTACAGAGTTTATTCTTCCGGTTTTTGGTGTGTCTCAACTCATTATTGTACCAGGTTGGGGATGATCTGGTCAACTTTAGAGGCTCAATAGGTACACAGGATGCAAAGGTTTCATACAGGACGGAGTAAAATCTTGTTACGTCGTCATCCAACTCATTAGAGGAAAGCAAGGTATTGAAATCAATCGAAGTGAGCTTGGATGACAGTACTTCAAGGTTGGCCTTTTTAAAGTTAAAGTTACAGTTTACAGACCTGGTGACCCGCCATGAGGGAAAGAGAGTTGATCAAAATAATTTATCAAAACGAGAGAACGATTAAACTCTAGTTGAACAGTAAGAAAAAAACGAAATTGCCAAAACTGATAATAAAACTTATTAGCAGTTTGAGAACTAGTTCAAGAGTTTAAAATCGTTGCATAACTTCAGGTGGATATTTAAAACAAAAGTTAGAAAAAAAAGAATGATTTGAAATAAGAGAAAGTGAGGTTATGGGACTTTTTCCTTAATTAAAAGGTGTCAAGGTCAACTTACAAAAGTTTGCAATCCGCAATACTCTTTATGTGGCGGTACAATTTGATGTCATCAGCATAAATCAAGATTATACAGGGAACAATGTCATCAATTGATAGAATAGGAGAGGGCCAAGATGACTGCCTTGAGGGACACCGGATGACGCCTCTATAGTTGCAGATTTGGATCCACGGAAAAGAACTTGGTAGGTCCTGTCAGCTAAGTAAGACTGGAACCATAATAGAAGGGCTTGCGGAAAGCCTAACTTTCTTAGATTAAGAATTATAATGGAGTGGGAGAGCTTCCCGAGTAAAAAAAAAAACGGCCTTATAAAAGGCGAACACCGACCGCTTGGCTTTTTAAGGGGCATATGACGGCCGTAGAGTTTTTAACCATTTCTAATGGGAGCACATACGGCCTTACGACGGCCAAATTTGACCAATAGATTTAAAAGGCCAAGTACTGAGCTGTAGAAACTCCTTATAGAGAGCCTCGGAGAGACCATGGAATTGGTCATAGCAATTGAGAAATGCATAGAAACTCGCAGTGTCTTTTCTCTTCAGGTAGGTTTTACAGAGTTTATTCTTCCGGTTTTTGGTGTGTCTCAACTCATTATTGTACCAGGTTGGGGATGATCTGGTCAACTTTAGAGGCTCAATAGGTACACAGGATGCAAAGGTTTCATACAGGACGGAGTAAAATCTTGTTACGTCGTCATCCAACTCATTAGAGGAAAGCAAGGTATTGAAATCAATCGAAGTGAGCTTGGATGACAGTACTTCAAGGTTGGCCTTTTTAAAGTTAAAAGTAAAGGTTGACTACTCCGGGATTAGCTTATTGTTAAAGGCAAAACAATAGCTGAGTAGGAGAGGAGGGTGATAATTATCAACAGGCGACAAAACAATTGAGCTAGGCTCAACATACATGTTGTCTGAGTCGGAAAAGAATATAAGATCTAACCACCTTCCTAAAGTATTATTCACACCGCTCATTTGGTTCAAACCGCATGAGAATAAGGAATTCAGAAAGTCGGATTCCCTATCATTAAGGTTGTTTTCAGGTAGGTAGTTGTCGCCCTCATCGGAAGATACCCATAGAACATTGGGTAAGTTAAAATCTCCTAAAAGTAAGAGATCGTGTTTAGAGTCCATCATATCCTGGATATGATTAATGCAAGATATTAGAATATCATAGAGGTTTTGACCTCTATCGTCAAGAGTGCTGAACATAACCGGTGGGATGTAACAGCAAATTAAAAATAGGTTCTTATGGACGAGGGAGACTTTAAGAGCGAGGAGCTCAATGTCCAAAGAATTGGAAAAACTAGGAAGCGTTATTAAGCAACAGTTGAGAAGGTTACTACAGGCAATTAGTACACCACCTCCACGAGCCTCCGAGTCAGTATATCTATCCTTCCGAAAAACTTGGAAGGAGGTATCGAAAAGTTCGGCATTAAGGATCCCACTGTATAACCATGTTTCTGTAAAAGCGATTATATCGAAATCGCTGGCCGAAGTTGACAGAAATACATCGTGGGTTTTAGATCTGATTCCCCTCACGTTTTGGTAATAGAAGGAAAGCGTCTTGAGTTTTTTGAAGCCTGTACAGTGTCAGAAATACGATGCCCTCGTGTGCGGGGAACAAAACACTTGGAAAAGGCACCGAGAGGCCAGAACGTGGGGTCCAAAAGCTTTTCAGCGGTATTTGGTGGTGCAGTCAGAACAAAAGACGCAACCGGTTTGGAAACATTGCTGATTTTCCTGCAAGTGACTGTCTCAGGATTAACACCATTTCCCCTTAGGTAATCTTTAATTGCCTCGCACGTAGTCTCAGGGGAGAAACGTGAAATGAAAATATTCTGCGGTCTGGGTACCGTTACCAAATTGGCGCAAGTTACCGAAGACTCCGTATCCCCAGTACCCGAGGGTCTAACGATACTAGCAGAAGAGGTTGATGCCGCAACCGGTTCTGGGATATTGTTTGAGCTTGTTGGAAGTGAAGGGGTGGGAACAGACGAACTAGTCGAGGGGTTTGCAGTGACAGCAACCCTAGTGGTAGCTTTACGACTGCGTCTGCGTTTCTGATGCTTACCACCGGTTTTAGGGTGATCAAGAGCCGTCCTAGAGGCAGTCTCCGGGTCATTCAAGGCTGTGTAATTTTGGGTAACAGTGTCTTTCTCCGCAAGAGAAGCAGCTGCGGAGCAAGGTGTAGAAAGAAGCTGCTCCTGTACCTGCGGGGCACCATCAGATACCGACGCCACTGGGGGGAGTTTATTCTATCACAGACAACTTCAAATTTTAGTGATAGAGAACTTAGGGCATTGTGATTTTGTACCACTGCCATTGACAGCGATTCAATATCAGCCCGAACACGCTTCGTACTCCTTTTAATATCATCTAATATAGGATGAAGAGAAGGAAGTGTCGACAGGATTTAGGATGGCCGAATGTATGTCGTCGATCGAGTCAAAGGTCGTTGCAACCCGGAAAGAAAATTCTCGGAATTTATTCATCAGGGAACCCGAGTTGGTCGCAACAGAAGTAAGGGTGTCGGATAACCTGTCAAGACGGACGTTGATCGACTGGACATCGTAGGCTAACATCTGAAAATGTGAGATGTTACCGAAAGAGTTAAGACGATCCATGACTTTTCCATGACCATCAAGAATAACGTCTGAGATATCTTTCACCAGTCTCAGGACGTGGCAGGGTTTAATGTCGGTACATTCATTACAAGTTGACTCTCTAGGGGCCGAAGGTTTGCCACTGACACGAGCGTTGATGCAGGTAGGGTGAAAAACGCCCCCACATACGCCATCACAGGAAATCGGATGTTGGGCAATTTCCAGAGTGCACAGTTTACAGACCTGGTGACCCGCCATGAGGGAAAGAGAGTTGATCAAAATAATTTATCAAAACGAGAGAACGATTAAACTCTAGTTGAACAGTAAGAAAAAAACGAAATTGCCAAAACTGATAATAAAACTTATTAGCAGTTTGAGAACTAGTTCAAGAGTTTAAAATCGTTGCATAACTTCAGGTGGATATTTAAAACAAAAGTTAGAAAAAAAAGAATGATTTGAAATAAGAGAAAGTGAGGTTATGGGACTTTTTCCTTAATTAAAAGGTGTCAAGGTCAACTTACAAAAGTTTGCAATCCGCAATACTCTTTATGTGGCGGTACAATTTGATGTCATCAGCATAAATCAAGATTATACAGGGAACAATGTCATCAATTGATAGAATAGGAGAGGGCCAAGATGACTGCCTTGAGGGACACCGGATGACGCCTCTATAGTTGCAGATTTGGATCCACGGAAAAGAACTTGGTAGGTCCTGTCAGCTAAGTAAGACTGGAACCATAATAGAAGGGCTTGCGGAAAGCCTAACTTTCTTAGATTAAGAATTATAATGGAGTGGGAGAGCTTCCCGAGTAAAAAAAAAAACGGCCTTATAAAAGGCGAACACCGACCGCTTGGCTTTTTAAGGGGCATATGACGGCCGTAGAGTTTTTAACCATTTCTAATGGGAGCACATACGGCCTTACGACGGCCAAATTTGACCAATAGATTTAAAAGGCCAAGTACTGAGCTGTAGAAACGGCCATTCGACGGGAAAAAAAAATCTGCACCAAATGTATTGTTGAATGTGTTTTATGGGAACTTCGTCATTTTCGTTATGTACAATAGTTCTTTCGATTTATCCTACATAAAGATATCGATGCACAAGAGAAACGAGCTCGCCAGTCGTCGGTTTGTTGTACGTGAAGTGTGTGGTGCGTGTTGATTTATATTTTAGTGGGAAATTTTGTTATTTAACGGCTTGAAAAAAAACACAACCGAAAAAAAATCAAACATTTAATTGCAGTTAAATATAATTTCTTATAGGAGGGCGAATATTCACGTTGCTGCCCCTGTACCACCGTCGTATACCCGTAATAGCAACCATACGGCCGCCGTACCATCGTCGTATGGCCGTTATTGGAACTATAAGGCCGTTGTTTCACCGTCAATCGCCCCCTGTACGGCCGTACTGTCCTGCAACGAGCCTTCTGTTAACCGCCAGATGGCCGAGGACTATGTTTCAATCACAGTCGGCATTTGCCAGTTCTAAGGCCATCATTTATTTTTACTCGGGTTGTCAAATGGCTTACTGAAATCAGTGTAAAGACAATCAGTTTGGAAACGAAGCCCTCGACAGCATATTCCGCATCGTAACGACGAAACTCAACGACGAAAATTTTACGTTATGACGAAAACTCAAATAGAAGGCCATCTGTCGGTCGTTAGGTTATTGCAAAAAGCTCGCTTTTAGGCGTTTTTCCAGTGTCATGCGGTGTCAGCTAATTTATACCGTCGACACACTGCAATGTCGTTACGACGAATGTCAATTTAAGGGGTGACACCCGCGGTAAAATTCGCCGTTATCGATAAAATCCGTCGTTGCGTTTTGGAAGTTGTCATAAGTGGTAATGAATAATGTCAGTGAACGAAAATTAAATAGAATTTTCCTTGTTAAGCTGTCCACCTGCAGGTCTGTCAATTGGCTAATCTGGAAACAAGTAATATTTTTTATTAATTTTCAAATAATATTAAAATTTAAATCAGCTGATACCATAAAACACTGGAGAAACGAGCGAGCTTGTTAAAATAATCTATCGACCGACAGATGTCCTCTATTTGAGCTTTCGTCGTAATTTACGTCGTTGACTTTCATCGTTACGACGAATATTCATCGTAACGACGTCCGTATGTCGAGGATACTAGATTTTAATTTTATTTGATAAATTAATAAAAATATTACTTGTTTCCCGATTAGTCGATTTAGAGACCGGCAGATGGACAACAACATAGCAAGGAAATAACTTTTTTTTAATTTCGTTCACTGACATTATTCACTACATATCCAATCATGACAATGTCAAAACATAACGACGAATTTTATCGTGTGTCAATCCGAATTTTCGACGGTGCCGTGTATCGAGGGCGTAAAAAAGTCCCGTGCATTTTTGACAAATTTTTGCGCGTGACTTTCAAATGATAAATTCGAAGTACTTTCTACAAAATGTATACTTATTTTCTTATTCCATTCTCAATAAATGCACCTATATGAAACACAAAGTTAAGCAAATAACCAAATGCAGTTTAGTAAAGAAATAAGAAAAAATCAATTCAAAATATTCTAAAAATACAAAACGAGTCCCAATGAAATACAATATCAACAATAAAACCCGTCACGCTTAATAAATTGTGGCTATCATGAGTAAATCATCCAGAAAAGAAGACGTAATCAATTGTTTTCAGTCAAGCACACCAACAAATAATCTCTTTCAGCAACCTTAAGGCATTGTCATAATAAATCAATCAATTTCCCACCCACAAAATTCCACCATAAATCGTTCAGATGTTTCGCATCTAACTGTCAGTATTTAAAACTTATTCCTATCACCGAAATTGAGCAACAAGACCATTCTGTCCTACTCTATTTTAGTAGAAAAATAAGAAAAAATCAAAGAGTCGTTATCAAAACAAAATGCATTGCACACCAGCCAGATAAGCACGGGGGAGTGAAAAGAAGCTCGAAACAGTAACAAAAATTCATTAATCAGAAATTTCAACTAAAAACTACAAGGAGAGCCCCAGAAGAGGATGGTGACATCAGAGCTCACTCTAGATTTTTGATCTGCGCCAGGCGATGTCTAAAAATAAAGTTCAATCAAGCAATAAGAAAAACACGAATTATACGAAAAAGCTCTCTATCACCTCCACCCTCTAGTCAGGAAATCATTTTCAATTGCAACACGTTCCATTAATTGGTGTAAACTGCGTAAAATCCAAAATGAAACAACACTTCGATGTAAAAGTTGTTGGCGAGATTAGTGCACCCGATAACGACCGAGAAACCCTCCAGGGTGAGACTGTGTATCGACGTAGAAACCCTGCACTGTAGAGCTTGCATCTAGAATTTGAGCAACCAAAAAACCATCTGCTTATTTTGCTGCAATAGCTGAAGCGTAAAAATAATAAAAACTGAGGCCTGCACGCATACATTCCCCATTCATCAACAAACATTAAAAAAGAGCGTGGGGCGCGCATCATCCATGAAATATTTCACGTGCCACAAGGTTCGATAATAGGACCGCAGCTCTTTTAGCACCCTCTGGCGAGAAATTAAAACTTAGGTGTGTACCGGCGACTACACTGCCACTTCGCTCTCCCTGATCGATAAACAAATGCAAGGCGGCAGCGACATCGGCGAAAAATGCTTGTCTTACTCAATACCGCTCGTACATGTCTCATTAGTTAATTAACAGCCAGATTAATTAGTAATTCTGATTAGAATTAGTCAGAATGGGGCCATTTATGTTTGGGTTCAGCGGGGCGAGAAACTCCCTCTGGATCCGATGCGAATGCAATCGTAATTTTGGCTCTTATCTCCCATTGGGGCGCCGGTTATGGAATTGCGTAATTAATTACCCGGGAAGATCGTGTTTTCAGATAAATTTTGTTGAAAATTATTATTGCAGCTGCGATGAAATAAATTAAACCCTTTTTGAATTGTTTATTAGACGTAAATGGGGCAAGCGAATGCCAGAAAAAATCGGGGAACTGCCGGAACACGGAGCAAAGGCTACGAGTTGTTTCAAGGTTTCGTTTTAGCTTTTTAAATTAAGCTTGGCTAAATTGTACTATTCTTATTACCTGTTTTGAATTTTGTTTGAACAGCAAACTTTTATCATTTCGATTCTGGATGCGATAAACGGAGTTGTATTCGAGGCGGGGTCGAATTCAAGACGACCAGAATTTTCCCCAGGTGTTGGCTGAAGGACGAACTTGCATCTCTTTAGAAGTCTCGTGCACTAAGATCCTTGTTTGGCGAATTAAAATTTGTGGTCATTGCATCTCAGAACCGCAACTAAAATTATGCCAACGATCTAAAGAAAAGCCGTTAAATTCACACCATCCACAGAGACAGAAGCAATGCAGGTGCAGGTTTTATTAGAAACTAGCAAAAAACCCGCGTGCGTTGCAACGCCTTTAAATAAAAAAAGTTTATATGTGCACTGTCCGCGGTAGGAAAAAAGTGAAAGAAACAACAAATCTTGAAAAAATGGTTTTGGATACCATATAAAAATTTAGAGTTACCTATAAAAAATATTGTAAAATTTCTTCTCGAGCGTTCTCGGTTTCGTCAGGGATTAATTGGAACAATTTGTTTCTATTTAACAACTTTAATTTTAAAACAATACTTTTTGCACATATGCGCTCCTCTTTTACTTCTCCCTCTTCCCAATTTTCTCGATGGTTCAGTTAGAACAACCGTACTAAATGGAGATGTGACGCTGCGTTATTGTTATATGTAATGTGTGTATTCAAGTAGATGCCACTGAACATGAAACTTCTCGGTGAATAGGAATATTTATTTTCACTTTTCGGTTAGCCGTTACACTGCCCCCTTCTTACTTAATGTTCGTCCCGACCACAGCTTCCGTCCTGTTCTTACCGGTCGAAATTTTTAGATGCGATAGATGGCATCGTTTAACCTCGTGATGGCAGTGGAGGGCCCTCCCATATTCTTTGTAATTTTGGCGATTTACCTTTTATTCGTCGAGGATTTTATAAGTACAATCGATAGCGTGGCAACTTTCACGACAATAGGGGAAATGACCAAGATACACTATGTTCAATGTTCTCTCATTTGAAGCTAGGATGTGAAGATTTTCAGATTTCGCAACTCTTGAACAGCCTACATTCAGCTGACCGGGAAATGAAACTTATTTGGTAAAATTCGTCGCCATATTGGCCCCGAAATTTTAAATTTATAAGTTTTGTTCATAAATTCGTTATTTACTACCTTAAAAACCCCCAGATACCGATTTTCATTGGAAACGGAATAAAATTCGCAAATTTATTGGCCATATTGGTGCGGCCATTTTGAATTTATAAGTTTTGATCATAAATTCGTTATTTGCAACCGTAAACACTCCTAGATATCCACTTTCATTGGAATCGGAATACAATTTTCAAATTTCGTCCGCCATATTGGCGTGGTAATTTTGAATTTATAAGTTCTGATCATAAATTCGTTATTTGCTACCTTAAAAAACCCCAGATACCGATTGTCATTGGAATCGGTACGCAATTGGCAAATTCGTCAGCCATATTGACGCGGCCATTTTGAATTTAAAATTTCTGATCATAAATTCGTTATTTGCTGCTTTAAAAACCCCAGATACCGATTTTCATGGAAATCGGAACAAAATTGGCAAATTCGGGTGGCCATTTTGAATTTCAGCAGCCATTTTGAATTTATAAGTTCTGATCAAACATTCGTTATTTGCTACCACAAAAACCCCAGAAACCGATTTTCATTGGAATCGGAACACAATTGGCAAATTTGTCGGCCATATTGGCGCGGTCATTTTGAATTTATAACTTTTGACCACAAATTCGTTATTAGCAACCTTAAAAACCCCTATATACCCACTTTCATTGAAATCGGAACACAATTTGTAAATTCATATTTGGGTGGCCATTTTGAATTACGGTCATTTTTCGGCGGCCATTTTTAATTTCAAAAATCGGGCTTCGAGGTGCATCATGGGGGACCCCCACGGACCTTCGTGCAAAATTTCGAAGCTCTGCGATGACTGGTGCGCCCGCTATAGCGCACACATCGCACACACACGCATACAGAAACTTTCTTTTATTAATATAGATAGATGAGGTTCTCCGGCCCTAATTAAGAATAAGTTCGATGTCACTACGATCTTTCTTTTTCTTTTTATGGCCCGTCCACACGACAGAAAAGTTTTTGCGCAAAACTTGTTCCCATATAAATTTTATGTGATTTTTCAGGGGCGCAATCATAATGACGTTACCAAAAGCAGTCGTGAAACTGATTTTTTTCATAACACAGGAGACACAACGGCGGGTTCGCCCTCAGAGGGAGTGTCAGATTGCTAAACTAATCTCACCAAGCCTTTTGCATGACGTTTGAGTCAAAATATGCTAAAGCCGTAAAGGCATTACTGCCGCCTGGCGTCATCAACGTGACCCTCAAAAATCCCTTCGAAAGTGCTCACCAGAGCCCAGTGGGGCTTACGCATAGAAATATAAACTAAACATGGAATGGTTGTAAGCCAGATTGAGCGTACCACATTTCCTGATGTGTTTGAGTTCACTGGGCTAGTAGTGGTCAGGCATTGCAGGCCAAAATATGTAGAAATAATAAGAGGGGCGTTTTAAAAGCGGGGCGTTTAAACAGTGGCGTAGCGTGGGGGTGCAGAGGGGCCATGGCCCCGGCCGGCGTAGATACGGAGGCGGCGGCCAAAGTGGACCATGCTAGCAATCGCGTTGGCAACATCAGGCCATGTCATGGCAGTGGTATGACTAAAAAAAGTCTAAAAACGACATGTTAATCATTGATTGTTAAGAATTACCACATTGAGCAGATTGTTCTGGCTGACGATGCTATGTGATGGGTCATCAAAAGTGTGTGGTCGGGCGTTTTCGTGATGGAAGATGTAACGAAACTGTATGGCAATGCTGTAACTAAAAGACAAAACAAAACGCCACGTACTTGCCTGCTAAGGGGAGATGTAATCAGAAAGTGGAAGCGTTGATTCCGTTGTCCGAACCATAGGAGAGTTGATCCATTGTATACAGACAAACCAACAAAAGAACAAACCACAGGAGAGTTGGTCCAGTGGTACACGGTACACCGAAAACCAACAGAACCCTAGAGAGTTGATTCGGTGGTAAACCGACAGATCAAGAACCAACAAGCCACGGAGAGTTGATCCGGTGGTACACCATAAAATATAGACAACGACTACCACTAACTAAACGGTTTACCACGGGAGCGTTGATCTAGCGGTAGCCCGCAAAACCTGATTTCCTCTACTTTCCCTCCTCTCGATAATTGTACTCGAATGAAATATAATTTCTTGTATTCAACCAATTAAAAACAATAAACGTAAATTCGGAATTCTATTTAAATCTTGGGAATCTCTAAGAGCTGACCCAAAGACAAATCCTTTTCTATTATCCAGTTCGGGCCGTTTTCGTTCAATTTTGTGGCGTAATCTCTCTAGTTGTCCACAGAATGAATCGTCTTATCAACTGGAAGTACCTCTTAGTGAACAATTTCCTTCCAATGCAGATGCAGCAGATGTTAATTTGGTCTATCATGACGAACTCATACATCGACCTTCTTTTTGTACCCAGGTTTGTGTGATTTTTTTTATGGGATAGTCGAAGCTCAGGTGTCACCCTTTGTACAACCAGTTCGTCATGTCGTACAAGTCATGGTGCAATGTCTAGTAGTAAGCTTCGCACTAAGGATAGAGAGAAGGATAGGATAGGTTCGGGGAGTCAGGAGGGTGTTGGAGGAGATGGCGATGAACCTTGCATTTGAACTCTTGGGTGTTGTATGAGTTCGGGAATACTGACTGTGGAAAGTTGTTCCACGGACGAGAAGTTCTTGTTATAAACCAATTTCTAAATCGGAGGGTGCGCGAAGATAAGGGCTGTAAACTGTTAGGGTGAGCCGAGCGGGCAAGTCTTGTGAGATAGAGTAGAGCTCGCGCCATAAAAGAAGGCAAATGAGCGCGCATGTGGAATTGTCATGGAGAATATAAATTAGCCGGTTATTTGAGTTTTTAAACAAATAGAGTGACGTTACTCTCTTGTAGAGACTTGAGACTCTCAATGCGCATGGAAACAGCGATTTTGACATTCCCTTTGTTTATGGCGCGAGTTACATACCCTACATAAACTACTCTACATTTTTTTCCATTTATTTCCTAAGAATTTAGTCTGGACAATTTCCTTCAGAAATTGTCATACTAGCAAAATTGTAAACTTATTCAAGGTAAACGCTTTTGATTTAGATCACCTCATTCACCAAAAAATCTCAGGTTTCAGTCTAGACAATTTCCTTCTGAAATTGTGAAATAATAAATTCTTTTCTCACAAGTAAGACATATAAAATTTTGTAAGAAGTCATTGTCTTAAAATAAAGATTATTAACATTTAAAAATCAAAGTAGTGTCTTTTTATTTATTATATTTTTTTATGTTTCCAAGTCAATGGAAACTTAAGTGGCGCAGTCGGTAGGATAGGTGACGGTCTATCCTCGTGTTCGGTAGTTTGAAAAAAAAACGTTACAAAGAAAACTTGAAGGAACATCAGTTAAGTGTAACAAGTGATTGATAAAAAGATTGAAAGAAAATCAATCGAAATCAATCAGGAAAACTGTGTCGTGTAAAAGTACATTACAAAATTGAAAGCAAATCAATTGTGGTGACCAGTTTAAAAAAGATCAACGAACAACGTGTGAACTACGAGGGAAGCGACAAGTGCTAGACCGGAAGATTTTAATCTCAAGATCACCTATCCGAACAATGAATATAATACTCCTCCTGGGATTAATGTAAGTCAAGTATTGAATATTTTTTTTCCCTTTTATTATTTTCTTAATGCCAAATCCTAAGTCCGTTAAATCAAAACCCAAACCATATTCTAAATTAAGAAGGCTTTTTGGTAGCTTAGAATCTATTTCGGAAATAATTAGTGGAAACGAAAGTGAAAGTGATTTAGTGCCGCAAAATAGTAGTGAGCCAAATTTAATTGAAAGAGAAATTTGTGAAGAAGAAAATTATAACGATAATTTGGGAAATTTTATTAATTACGGTAGTGAACCCGGTACTTCTCAATTACATCCATATTTTACAATGGCTACTAATCAAGTGCCTCAGTTAGTCGTGTCTCCGACTGATGTATTCAATTCACTTCGCATCCCTGATGCAATTAAAGATTTGCCCTTTGATGGCAACTCTAGATTATTATACGAATTTATTAGTAACGTCGAGGAAATTTTGAAATACACTAGCGATGTAGACGGTACATCTTATTCTCAAATATTATTAAGGGCTATTCGCAATAAAATCGAAGGACCCGCGAACGAAGTATTAAACATGTATGGGACACCGCTCAATTGGGAAAACATTAAAAATAATTTAATCTTACATTATTCTGATAAAAGAAGTGAAACTTCGCTGATTAGAGACTTGCATAGCTTAAGGCAATCAAATAAAACAATGCAAGAATTTTATAGCCAAATAATTGAAATTCAAGCCGCTATGAATAATAATATTTTAATCCATGAAAGTGACTCAAACGTTATACAAGCGAAAAGAGACTTATTCTCCGAAATGTGCCTTAATTCATTCCTTACAGGTCTGAGAGAACCCCTAGGCTCTACAATAAGAGCAATGAGACAAGATTCTCTACCTGTCGCGTTATCATATTGCATAAAGGAACAAAATATTGCCTACATGAGATATGATTTCAACCCTAATAACCAAAAATCGCAGTTGCACAAGAAACCCCCAAAGCAAATGAATTTCCAAACACCTCGCTACCAAAATACTTTTAATAAGTCACCACCCTTCTCATACCAGCAAAGACCACAATATAATTTCCAGAATCCGCCAAGAGTACTCCCCGGATACCCTCAAAATAGATCTTTTCCAAATCAATTTAACAGATTTAATAATGTGTCCAATTTTGCATCGACTCAAGCTCAAACAAATCAGTCTAGATTACCAAAACCAGAACCAATGGACATTAGCTCGGGACAGTCGAGATTCCGACAACCAACCGCCCATGGTTCTACTAATTTCTCTAATAGTAATAGAAATCTCCCAAAATATCATGCTGAGGAATTGTTTAACTTTAATCAGACAAATAACCCCTATTGTCAACCTTGCGATTACCCTGAAACAATGACAAAGGGAATATATCCACAACAACTAGATGAATATTACGACTATCCAACTGCGGAAGTAGACGATTCAATAAATTTTCCCAGAGTTGCCTCGAAGACCCAACAGGATACATAGATATAAACGTACACGGCCATATACTACCCTATATCCATATATCATCCCCTTTCGGACGCCCACTAAAATTTTTAATTGACACCGGAGCATCCACTTCATTTATCAATCCTGAATTCGTAAACCCCCGTAACCAAATGCAAGTAGATCCCATAATAATAACTACCGTTCTGAATAAATACACACTAGACAAAAGTACCAATATTCCGATTTTCAGTGAATTTAACCAACACGGAAATTTCTCATTTTTAATATTTAAATTCCATGCTTATTTTGATGGCCTACTGGGCATAAATTCATTAAAACAACTCGGTTCTCAGATCGATTTAGCTAACGACGCCCTGATAACAAATAATTCTATTCTACCCTTACTATTTAAACCAAATTTTTCTTCAGGGAAACATGTGATACCCAGTCATTCAAAGGTAATGATAAGACTCCCCGTTGATATTCGCGATGGAGATATCCTCCTCAAAAGTTTTGAAATTAAACCCAAACTATGCGTATCTGAAGGATTATACACAGCTAAGGATTGGTTTAGCATTATCGAAGTTACTAACCAATCAGATCAAGATCAAATTCTCTTCATTGAACAACCCCTCAAGGCAGAAGCCTTCACCGTCCTAAACTACGTAGAAGTAAATAATTTTAATATCAGTCATGACATCCACGAAATAGGCAAACAGAAAAGAATAACCGAATTAATTCGCGGAAACCATTTAAATCAAGAAGAAAAAGAAGCTTTGTTCAAAGTATGTCAAGAATATGAAGACCTTTTCTTTAAGGAAGGCGAACAGCTCAGCTTCAGTAACCAAATTAAACATTCCATACCCACTACCGACGAAGAACCGATATATACAAAGTCGTACAGGTATCCATATGTGCATAAGCACGAAGTTCAAAGGCAAATCACAGATATGCTGGAACAAAGAATCATCCGCCCCAGCTATTCTCCGTGGAGTTCGCCCGTATGGGTGGTTCCCAAAAAGATGGATGCAAGCGGTAAGCAGAAATGGCGTCTCGTCATAGATTACCGTAAGCTAAATCAAAAAACAATTTCGGATAAATATCCACTTCCTAATATCACCGAGATATTAGACAAATTAGGACGCTGTCTATACTTCTCTACTTTAGATTTGGCGAGTGGATTCTACCAAATTGAGATGAACCCCAAAGACATATCAAAAACTGCATTTACAGTGGAAAGTGGCCACTATGAATATGTTCGAATGCCATTCGGCTTAAAGAACGCTCCATCTACGTTTCAACGCGTAATGGACAACGTGTTGAAGGACCTCCAAGGGAAAATATGTCTTGTATATCTTGACGATATTATCGTCTACTCTACGTCTCTTCACGAGCACATCCAAAACCTCCAAAAGGTTTTCGAGAAATTGCGAGAAGCAAACCTAAAAATTCAGTTAGACAAATCTGAATTTTTGCATAAAGAGATTGCATTCTTGGGCCACGTAGTGTCCACAGAAGGGATCAAGCCAAACCCTGAAAAAATTCAAGCAATCAAAGAATTTCCTATCCCCCGCACACAAAAGGAGATAAAATCATTTTTAGGCCTTCTCGGCTATTATAGGAAATTTATAAAAGACTTTGCCAAGTTAGTTAAACCCCTTACAGAATGTCTGAAAAAGGGCAGAAACGTTGTGCTCAACGAAAGATACACAAAGTGCTTTGAGACTTGCAGACAAGTCCTAATAAACGAACCCATCCTCCAATACCCCGATTTTTCGAAGCCTTTCGTGTTAACTACAGATGCTAGCAATTTCGCCGTTGGGGCAATATTATCTCAAGGAGCTATCGGAAGCGATAAGCCAATCTGTTACGCTAGCAGAACCCTGTCGGACTCAGAGATCAATTATTCCACAATCGAAAAGGAACTATTAGCGATTGTGTGGGCCACAAAATATTTTCGTCCATATCTGTATGGGCACAAATTTAAAATTGTCACAGATCATAAACCATTAACATGGTTAATGAGTCTAAAAGAGCCAAATTCAAAGCTGGTACGATGGAGACTTAAGCTAGAGGAATTTGACTACGAGATTGTTTACAAACGCGGTACGCAAAACACAAACGCAGATGCTTTAAGCAGAATAAAATTAACTGCAGAAAATCCCAAACAAATAGAGATTAACGCCAATGAACTAAATGACGATGTATCGACCATTCATTCCGCCGAAGAAAACCTAAATGATGGAATTCCAATATCTCAAAAACCCCTAAACGAGTTCAATCTACAGATGATCATCGAAAAATCAAACGAAACGCCTACGAAGTCCGTAGAAGCCCCTTTCCGTAATAAACAACGTCGTATCATACGAATGTCGAATTATACTGAAGAATCCCTACTTGACTTATTTAAAAGATACATGGCACCTAATAAGCTCACAGCAATATTATCTGACGACGAAACGTTCCGCAACATACAAAACGTCTATTCCAAGTATTTTTCTCAAAGCAGAGCTTATAGATTAATCAGATGCAAAGAATTTCTCACTGATATCACCAATGTCGATGAGCAAGACGAAATCATCAATGACTACCATCAAAAGAACAACCACCGAGGAATTAACGAGACGCTCTTGCATCTGAAACGAGAATATTTCTTTCCCTTTATGAAGAATAGAATTGCACAAACTGTGAACAATTGTGAGAAATGCCAAAGATTCAAATACGATAGGCATCCACCGAAACCAAAATTTGAAAAACCAGAAACACCGGACAAACCGTTAAATATAATCCATATAGATATCGACTCCATTAATAATAAAATAATCTTAAGTATCATTGATAAGTTTTCTAAGTTCGCGTCTGTTTATACCTTAAAAACCCGTAGTAGTTTAGATGTAATGAAGTCCCTAAAACATTTTATCAGCCTGCACGGCATCCCGTTAAAAATAGTATGCGATCAAGGATCAGAGTTCTCTGGAAACATATTCAAAGATTTTTGTAAACAATACAACATAAAAATTCATTTTACAAGTTTCCAACAAACAAGCAGTAATGCTCCAGTAGAGCGGTTACACTCTACATTAACCGAAATATATAGGATAGTTTTAGAAAAATATAAGGAAACCCATCAGGAATTAGATCACGACGAAATTTTAAGCGAAGTAGTAACAACTTACAATAATGCCATACATTCGACGACCAGGTATACGCCGTACGAATTATTCTATGGTAGGACTTCCGAATTTAATAAGGAAATTAATTATAATAACGAACACGAATATTTGATGAAATTAAATGAGTACAAAAGCATATTGTACCCTCAAATAAAAGAAAAATTAGAAAACATAGTAAGTAAAAATATAGACAAGTTAAACGAGAACAGGGAAGAACCCCACGAATTTAGAGATAATGAATTAATTTTTAGAAAGGAATGTAGGAGAAATAAAATTACGCCTAGGTTTACGGCACATAGAGTTAAGCAAAATAAGAAGATAACCGTAGTTACAGCTAATAATAGGAAACTGCATAAAAGTAGAATTAAACGACGGAAATTATTTACAGGTTGACAGCGGTACTGAGCGCACAACTCGAAATACAGGACTTGACGAACACACAGGGAATATTACCTTTACGACTAGGTACAGCACGACTCATACGTACATACGACAATTTCATACATATAGTAAGGTTAGAAAAGTACACAGAAAACATTAGGAAATTAGAAAAAACAATAACGGCTCTAGATAACTGTGAGAAGATCAAGAGCTCGATAGAAATAACAAAAATTAAGTTAAGAGAAACCGAACAAAAACTAAAATCACTAACCCCTAGTTTCCGAGTTAAGAGAGGTTTAATTAACGGATTAGGCACCGTTATTAAAAGTATTACAGGGAATTTAGATGCGAACGACGCAGAAAAACTAAATCAGCAAATAGAAAATCTAAATTTAAAGCAAAAGGAAACGCGAATTGAATTGAACAGTCAAACTAAGTTAAATGAGCAGATGATTAAAAGATTTGAAAACCTCACAGACCACATTAATAGAGAACAAGATGCTATTGAGAAATACTTACGACGCTACCAAGAACAGGAGCAAAATAGATTAAGAACAGACGAAAAATTACTCCTCTATATCCAATATTTAAATCAAATAAACTATAATATAGACATTTTGGCAATAGGCTAGTGCCGATAGTTTTTTGGAAAAAAAATTAATAGCAGGGAGGGACCAGCAATGAAATGTCGTTAAGGTCATAACTAAACGAAAAAAACATTTTTAAACTCGAAAAAAGGGGAAATGGTAAAATGGGGATGCTATTTAGGGGTTAAAAACGATTTTTTTGCGATTTGCAGTGAAACATGACCTCCTAGTGGAAAATGTTTAATACAAAAGTTGTAGATAATAAAAAGATCTAAAACTTTTGTATTTAACATATTTTGACATAACCTCAAATTTCGAAGAAAATGGCGGAAAATCGATTTTTCAGTTTTTAATTTTTTTCTCCCGTAAAAATAATTCAATTTACATGAAAATTTGTAAGGGTATACCTTGTGTTGCGTTAAATAAGCATGATTTTTTTTTTGTTTGGAAACCGGATAGTTTCCCAGAAATTAACATTTTTCGAAAAAAATACCCTTATCTTGCACCGACAACTTTATTGATGTTTTTTTCGAATTTTGATATTCAATAAGTGCTCATCTAACCATTGAAACGTCTAGTTTGAAATGGTCTATACATTTTGAAACTTTATTTTCATTAAACCGCTTAAAATTAAGAAAAACCGAACACCTGATTTTTCGAATCACGTACATATTTCTCGATTTTTTCAATTTTTTTCAAATTTTTTCATTTTTTCTGTTAATGAGGGATTAAATTGTAATAACAGAACATAAATAAATTTAATTACTTAAAGAGTGGCAAAACCATCCTGAAAATTTTAAATAAATAAGAAATAAAATAACAATTTCGTTTGAATTGAATTACGCCGTGACTAGGTAAATGTTTCCAGTTTCGTAATAAAATTTTTACAGCATCATACTCAATATGGTTTTGGGAGATTTTTTATACATTATTTATTTTAATTAATTTAAAAATTATAGATTGACAATATGACCGTATTATTTCCAAAAAAAGATGATCCAAATGATTTGTATGAAATCAAAGCAGTTTGGTTCGGTCGAGCAAACAAAGATTTGACCACAAATACAAAATAACGGAAAAATTAACAGCCGCTCACATTCATCGAAAATCTCAAGCTAGTTATAATAGACTATTTCTTATTTCATATTTATTTAAAGTTTTCAGGATGGTTTTTCCACACTTGCTGTAATTAAATTTATTTAATGTAAGTAATATTATATGACACTAAGTTCTGTCATTAAAATTTAATCCCTCATTAACAGAAAAAATTAAAAAATTTGAAAAAAATTGAAAAAATCGAGAAATATGTACGTGATTCGAAAAATCAGGTGTTCAGTTTTTCTTAATTTTAAGCGGTTTAATGAAAATAAAGTTTCAAAATGTATAGACCATTTCAAACTAGACGTTTCAATGGTTAGATGAGCACTTATTGAATATCAAAATTCGAAAAAAACATCAATAAAGTTGTCCGTGCAAGATAAGGGTATTTTTTTCGAAAAATGTTAATTTCTGGGAAACTATCCGGTTTCCAAACAAAAAAAAAATCATGCTTATTTAACGCAACACAAGGTATACCCTTACAAATTTTCAAGTAAATTGAATTATTTTCACGGGAGAAAAAAATTAAAAACTGAAAAATCGATTTTCCGCCATTTTCTTCGAATTTTGAGGTTATGTCAAAATATGTTAAATACAAAAGTTTTAGATCTTTTTATTATCTACAACTTTTGTATTGAACGTTTTCCACTAGGGGGTCATGTTTCACCGCAAATCGCAAAAAATTGTTTTCAACCCCTAAATAGCATCCCCATTTTACCATTTCCCTTTTTTTCGAGTTTAAAATTTTTTTTTTCCTTTAGTTATGACCTTAACGACATTTCATTGCCGGTCCCTCCCTGCTATTAATTTATTTTTTTTTCCTCATTTAAATCCGCTTTGGCACTAGCCTACAAGCCACCTTACGAATCTCGCAGAAGCAATAGTATTGTCGAAACTAAATATTATCCCAAAACATATATTAAGTCCAAACGAATTGAATGACATTCGGCACAGATTTCTCAATCAAACCATCAATTTGAAATCAGAAGAACATATTTACGAATTACTTGAATTACAAGCTTACTACAATGGCTCTAATATCGTTTTCAACATTCGAGTTCCAATTTTAGCAAACGAAAATTATTCCCTATTTCATATAATCCCAATACCTGTAAATCAAACCAAACAAATAATATCCGAACCCTATATTATCCTTAACTCCCAGAATATTCAATATTTGAATGAAGTTTGTCCAAGGATAGAGGAAGTCTTCTATTGTAAGGAGTCAATTCATCAAGAGAAACTCAACCATTCTTCCTGCATCGGTAAATTAATGGAGAACAAACCTGCATCCTGCAACATGGAAGAAATAGAAACACGCACAGCAATCATCCAACCAGAACCGAACTATATAATATTGATAAACTCGCCTAAGATAACCGTCCAGTCTACCTGTGGAGTAAAAAACCAAACCGTAAAAGGAACCATCTTAATCAATTTCCGAGATTGTGAAGTCAACATCAACCAAATAACGTATAGAGACAACCCAAACGTCTATTGGGAAGAAACCTACATTCACCCGATCATCTTCAACAAAATACTCCCAAAATCTACAACTGAGAAACTTAGCCTGCAAAAATTCCAAAGATATCAGTTCCAAACGAAGGAAGCCTTAGATGTCCTAGAAATCAGAACCAAACAACGTAGCGACATAATATACTTCAGTTGGTCAACAATATCTGTTATAATCCTGGCCATGATATGTTATCTTGTATGGAGGCATCGCTTTAACACCAGATGGACCATCAACAGGACCCCATCATCCATTCAACAGACAGTTCCGGTTGCAGCGACCACAAGCTTCAGCCCTCAGTTCCTATGGCCTTCGCTTCACTCTAAGGGGGAAGGAGTTACATACCCTACATAAACTACTCTACATTTTTTTCCATTTATTTCCTAAGAATTTAGTCTGGACAATTTCCTTCAGAAATTGTCATACTAGCAAAATTGTAAACTTATTCAAGGTAAACGTTTTGATTTAGATCACCTCATTCACCAAAAAATCTCAGGTTTCAGTCTAGACAATTTCCTTCTGAAATTGTGAAATAATAAATTCTTTTCTCACAAGTAAGACATATAAAATTTTGTAAGAAGTCACTCTAGTTTGGATTATAAAACGAGTCGGTCACGCTTTCAGTCATTGTCTTAAAATAAAGATTATTAACATTTAAAAATCAAAGTAGTGTCTTTTTATTTATTATATTTTTTTTATGTTTCCAAGTCAATGGAAACTTAAGTCGCGCGCTCTAAATACTGAAGTTCGAGAAAGGCTCCAGCAGTTTCCAAATTTGTCCTAACAAATCTAGCTATCTTGTCAATCGAAAAAGTGGTACAAATTAGCATTGCCATTGTTTTAAAGAGTTCGCTTTGCAAAAAACATGCAGAATGAAGTTTTAATTTAAGAAAGACCTTTTATTTTGAATCCTTTTAAAATAGTGACTTTTCGACATCGCAAACTTTTTAGCAATCCTTTGCGAAAGTATAGGGCGTCAAATTTACGGTTCGCCCCGGGTGGCAGAAATCCACGCTACGCCACTGCGTTTAAAGCTCCTGGCATGAAATTTATACCTCCCGGATATTGACTTAGCAGCACGCCACCATTCACTCAAGAAGCTATCCCTGACAGTTCGGCAATTTGTGTCGCGCATACACACTATTGCTCTCTTTTTAAACAAGCTTCCTTTAGTGTGGTCGCTCACGTACACGGTTTTTACACGACACAGCCGTTCCATGTTAGTTTATATTTCTATGGGCATACGGATTACCCACCTACCGCCACTGCCTTCTTTGCGTAAAAGGTGACTTCGATGAAGCTGGTTACCCAGTTCACTAGCTACATAAGTGTCAGTAGCTACGTCGGAAAGTCTCTAGCCCGACCTTTAAAAAAGGCCCACCTCCTTTTGAACTCCCATTTTCTCAGCTTGACCGGCTTACGCTGAATCAGCTATCAGCTATTCTTTGACTTCGTATTGCTTGAGCTTCTGGCGGATGGCAGATGGAAATAAAATCCGGAGAAGTGTGACAGAGTGAATAGTTTGTGCAGGATTTGCAACGGTGTGAAATGAATGGCTGATTCATTCCTTAACAACCTAGCGGTGATAGTAACCAAGCATCTGCAATGGAATTACCACATATTTCAAATCGCTAAATAAGCAGCCCATTGCTGGAATTTGTATTTCCTGAACTTCTACAACATGCAAGAGTTCAAACGCAGAGCACATCGCCATCTCCTTCTACATCCTCCTCTGACTTCACATAACCTCGACCCAGTTCTATCCCTCGATCTAATTGCATTAGGAAATGACAAACGACATGACGGACTGGCAAAACGACGCCTAAGCTTGAAACTGCCTCATAAAATAAACATGCATGGATTTAACTTTTTGGCGCCCAAGGTTTTTATTGTGAACGGAGCCTTAGTTTTTTTTGTATGCTATAGATATAGAAAATTAGTTCAGTCAAATAAGCCAAAAAAGGAGTCAACCTAGAATGAAAATTTGTAGGAAACTTTGTTTTGGCATTGTTTTGGTGTGTCAAAAGTCTCATATAATCTCGTGTCCGCGTCTTGAGACATTAAAGGTCAAAGGTCACAAAA
The DNA here is from genome assembly GCA_963855945.1 of Thereva nobilitata. Taxonomy (NCBI): domain Eukaryota; kingdom Metazoa; phylum Arthropoda; class Insecta; order Diptera; family Therevidae; genus Thereva; species Thereva nobilitata. The sequence goes on from OY979696.1 coordinate 130,807,596, forward strand.
ATCAGTTTTTCGCAAATATCTCGCTTTCTATGCGTTAAATGATGTTTTCATCTATTATAAAAGTTGTAAAGCATAAAATTCTGTACAATTTTTATTTCAAACATTTTTTTATACAATTAACCGTTTTTGAGATAGAGCGCCGAGAGCGCGCAGCGCTAAGCCATTTTTGGCGAAATGCAAGAACCCCAGTCAATAATACGTTGTATAAAGATTATTATTCATTAAAAAAATTATAATTGATGTTCAAAGATTTTTATTACCTAAATTATTAATTATGGGTCTTAGTTATCATCTTCTTTATCATCATCTTCTTCATCCGGTCGCTCGAAAATTTCGAATTCATTACCACCATCTTCGTCATCAACGATATTCGTCTCTAAACCTTCTAAGTTTTCGGGGTTATTTCGTCATTTTTTGCTCGTTCTCCCTTCTTGGGAACAGAATTCATAGAATGCGCAGCTTGTTGGTCCTACTTGCCATACCTTTATAGAGAAATAGGTAATCAACCAACTTGGGGGCCGCCATATTGGAATTAGTCACATTATGAGGCTTATTGTATTCTACTTATCAAACCTTTTCATTTGCTACCCTTGTCGAATAGGTTGTGAAAGAAAGTTTAAAATAGTATATAGTACAGGGTAGTCAATCTTTTATTCTATAAAAATGACATCTTCAGTGAAAAAGGAAAACGAAATTTTAAAATTACGTATTCAAAAATCTTCTCAAAATTTTGTAAACATGCACCAAACTTTATAATACGCCGGATATGGGCTAACAAGTTCTACGAAAGTCCTAAAGTCCAAAGAATTTGAATTATTTATGATTATTCTTTGCGCGGATGCAAAATTTATGCAATTTTTTCCTTCTTTGAAGAATAAATCATAAACCGCATTGATACCTGAAATCTGGTTTTTAGTGTTTTACTTTTGTTATTTCGAATTGAATTTTGACTCCATTGAAAAGAAGATAAATCCACTCAAGGTGCACCCACGTAGCCAACGAATCCAAGCCGTCCTCATTAAGAAAGTACTCTGTGCGTTCATCAACATCACGCTGCCAATTTACTACGAATGCACTTGAGCACAGAAACAGGAGCTCCCACAAAGCGTCGCAGTTCCCTTTTCATCATTCATTGAAATTTTGAAGTGTGCCCCACATCAGATCCCAATCAGAATGCAATAATCATGCTGCACCGCGTCCATGAATAATTGTCGCTCGTTGATGGGCGGATGGCTTGTCACATTGAATTCGATTTGCTTTTTTGTGTACCTTCATTTGCTTACCTCATCTCGCGGCAGAATATTGCATAAGAGTCTTGAAAGGATGAAACTAATAATCTTAGGCTCCACATGAACAGAAGAAGCTGCCTGGAGACCGTTTGTCATGTCAACGGTTTCATACCTGTTTCACCATATTTGGAATAAATCTGCGTTTATGCCTGAATATGTTGTTTGCCTTTTCAGCTATAGGAGCTAAGTTTCAGGAAGAACAAGAAACTCACAAGACCTGCGTTAGTGAAAAGAAACGCTTTTGTGCACCTTGTCTTGGGATTCTTGAATAAAACCGTTTTTATTCGCAAATGCTAAAAATCTTTTGGAGCACAGAGAAACCGGTTCCACTTTTTGCTGGCCGTGAATAATTGAATTTGAGACTTCGCCAAAATCAACAGCTGTCGAAATAGCACAGCGTCGTAAGAAACGTTTGACCCTCAGATAATTGGAAATTAGTTTGTGTAATAATTGGTAATCAATCCTGCAACAAGCACAAACAAGTAAACACTTTCGGTCAATGATCTCTGGTGATTGAGATTTTTATTTGCATCTTTTAGTTAAGAAATCACTGAACCCCGATGAGAACTCAACCACGATCCTCTATGGGACATAATTCATTCCCGCCGTTTCTTGACGAATAGGCAAACAATGGACTGTTTTAAAATACTTTTGTCCGCCAATTTAGCAACTGATGCAGCAAAGAATCGATTTCAATTGGACCTATCTAAGCCGGCTTGTGTGCGTCCACATACTTGGAAATGGCCGCAATTTTCTATTGTAGAAGTTCAAGTACGAAAAATTAACTAAAGCATCTTTAAGACCGGCCTTCGACCAATTAAAAGGAACGCTAAATTGTGAACGAAATGACGATGATGTCATTCCTTTTGGCAAATTATATCAAGACGCGGTCCGCTGAGTCGTTGGTAAACTATGCCCGACGGAATGAAGTCAGTGCCGCTGTTTGCCGCAATGACCATGCTATAATGTCCACGGATTTGTGTAAGGAAGGTGAACTGTTGGACTTAGTTATAGAAGTGATGTCATTTTATTTGTTACTTTATATTTAAAGATTTTGTTTTTTAGTATATGCAAATTTTTAGTATTGCTGTGAGCCACTACCGTGCTCTTTCGAGAGTAGCGCTTTGTTTAGGGAGGTAAGTTAAACAAACAGTATAGTCTCACTTTATTCTTTTAAGATTTAAAGCAAGAAAGCCAAAATTAATTTTAAGATTTAAACATCAAAAAACAGAAATTTCCCGAACCGACCGACAATGGGTTAAAATACTACTGGTGTTCTTAATTTTTCTTAGGATGGACGTTCCTTAGATTCTCACCAGAAAACTAGAGAAAAATGCAAGACTGCACTTTTCAGCGGGTTTCTGGTGAGAATCGCTTATCTGTTTTCGCGGTTTCTGTTACATTTGAATGTTTGAAAAATAAAGGAATAATTGCCGTTGCGATAGAGGTGCATTTCGCACATCAACGGATTTCTTAGAAACGACTTTTGTTGTCGCAATTTTCTTGGGGTTCCAATTGAATCGGTCATTTTGAAAAGGGGTCAACTCTAGTTTTTAAAATTTTACAGGGGAAGCAACCTCGTACGCCCCGTAAAAAATAAGTACAAAAAAAAAATAAGTACAAACTTGTTTTTTCTTTAAAAAGGATGAGAAAAGAAAAAAAAATAATTTTTTCTTTTTGGTTATATTATACAGGGTGTTTGCAATAAATATTTTTCTATCACGGAGATGACCTCTTTTCAAAATGAATTAGGTTTGCTTAAAGGAAGATCAGCGTTGGTGGTGGTCCATTCACAGCAGTGGCGTAGGTAGCTTTTTGCGATGGGAGGGAAATGACTTAGTATATTTTGATTGATCGGATTTTCACAGCTTAATGCATCAGAACGGGGTCTTTTCGCGGTTGTTTCTGACGATGATTCTGCATTTCTATGGGTTTCACCGTCTCAAGACTTGCCGAATGGTTTTATTGGCAGTAAAAATTTCTTCATTCCGAGATAAACAAAACAATTTTAACACACTTTTGCAATTATAAACCAGAATAAATTTGACAATTGAGGAGTGTCTTCAAAAGGGCGTATTTCCATCATAAACAAACTTTACAGAAATCGAAAAAAACTGCCTGTTCCTATAAATAAAATGCTAAAATATATTTAAATGCACATTCATGCGAAGACTACAATATGATATGAGTTTTTTATTTAAAAATGTACATATGAATACTCCAATTCCAAATCAGCTTCCTTCCATTTTTAAAAATCAGTAAAGCAATAGCGGCTTCAACCTCTAAACAAACTTCTTTAACCAAACTGGTCAACTTTTTTCAGTTTTACAGCTTGGTGGACATACATTTAGCAAGTTTAGCTAAGAAATGGGTAACAGATTCGTTAAAGGAGCCTGTTCAGAGACCAAAACCGCCACTACCTCACTGGTTTTTCAAAATGGAAGGGAGCAGTTTTGGAATTGGAGTATTCATATTAAAAATATACTTTTTTAATAATTATTTGTTTAGAAATATGTATGGCTCTTTGATCGGAATTGTGAGAGATACTACCTTTTTATTAGTTACTTCAAGAAATAAGCCTTTTTGAATAGAATTTTTGGAAATACTTGCAGTGAAGTTTTTTGGGGTTCTGTCAAAAGCAAAAATCCTTTTAGCAAGATTTTTATGTCCACCTATCCACTCCTAGTATAACTTTGAGCTAAAATTAAATTTTCTATTGTGTTAGGGATCTAATACCAAAGTGCCAAAGTACCAAACCACCAAATAAAGCCAACTTTAACATCAAAATTTGCTAATATATTCAAAAATAAAGGCCGTAACACAAAAATTGTTGGACATTATTTATAGGAAATTGTCCGTGCTCCAATTTTGGAAAAAAAATATTGACTAACTACGTATTTTTGGGGAAAAGGTAGTTAAAGTTGATAGTTTTGTTAAAAAAAGAAAATTTTGACTTTGATGACTCATTACTCTGGTAGGTGGTAGGTTAAAATCTTCACTTTTACATTTTTAGATAGGTGGGAGTATTGTGCGTGCAGTGCAGTTTGTAGTTTTTTAAATAAAATATTTTAGTACGGTGAGAGTATTTTTTCTAAAAAAAACACACTTCCTTATAATTCATTAACTAAAGCTGATATAAAAAAACTGATAATATATTTGAAATCAGCGTCAAAAATTAGTTTAGAATGATGTAAAATATTCCATGCAACAGTCATGCTGTTGAGCAGTGTTATAATTGAGCCTTCCTTTCGCTTACAGTCACAATTATATATGAAACGAAAATTCAGATCGTATTTTGAAGTAAACTTTCTTTTACTGAGGGGGTTCCGATTATTCGATCATACTGAAATTTTGCACACAGCTTCAGTTTCGATGACAATATAATATGGTATACTCAATAGATCCAATATGACCACCAAAAAAATGGCGGATTACCGTTTCCTTCACAAGATGCAGAAATACGCCCTTTTGATTGGAATCCTAATTTTTGTGCTAGATAAAATTGTATCGAGTTAGAACAATCTATGAAGTGCAAAGCTTCCCGAACTTATAACGTAAAGTTTATCATAATTTTGCCCGTAGAATCTTTTCTTGAACTTTAATATTTTTACTGACTCGGCAATTTTTATAAACTTCAAAATATTAAGCAGGAATTAAATTGACAATCAAAGCCAAAAGTTAGTCCTATTTTTTAGGAAGCTCATATTTTGATACTCTACTACATTAAAAAATATTCGAAATATTAAATATTGAATAAAATATGCTCATAGCTACTAGTTATTTCACCCAAAATTGGAAAAACGATTAAATTTCTTGATTTATTATAACGTTAAAATTTTGAGTATTTAGGAACCGATGTGCCACTATTGGCTCATTGTATTTACTTAACATGGGCTCGATGTGTCCACAATTATAGTGAGCGTCATTTTCGTGGCTCTTGGGCCTGCTCGAAGGGCGGAAATTATACAATACTTAAAAGCACAGCCGTCACAAAAACATATCTAGATGATTTTTATATAATTGCGCAAAAACAAAATTGCACATTACATAATGCCAAAAGAAGAGCTGGTGCTTAAGAAGTTTCATGTATACTTAAATACGTAAATACGAAGACTCTTATTCAATTCTATTATAATTTTCGTAGGCTCGTGGGGGGGGGGGGATTGATCCCCTTGATCCCCCCCTATCTACGCCACTGATTCACAGATCTTATTTAATTTTTTTATAATTGATTGGAATTTTTCCCTGATAAGCTGGCCAGATGTGGACTATTATTTTTAAGAGCCTTTAATTGGAGAAATCGTTCTTTCATTACACTATCGATGTATGGTTTATAAACTATAACTGCAGGTTCTTCATGATAGAAACTGAATTCCAAAAAGATTAGAAAGTAATGGGTGCGAATATAGGGCTCGCGTTACGTTTCTTCACTCTTCATGTCCGAGAGATGACCCGTTTTCGAAATGAACATTGATTGCTGCCAAAAATAAAATGTACTTAGGTAAATAGGAAATTTCCCATTTTCATGTAGAATGTCACTCTTTAACTATAGATTCATATACTGGCCAAAAATTAAAAAGTCAAAATTTTGGAGATGACCCCTTTTCATAACGACCGATTCAATTACATTGAACATTGGAAAGGTTTGGAATATAAAGACGATTTCCGTTACATACTATAGTGGGTGCATTTTGCACATCAACGGGCTTCTTAGAAACGACAAATGTCGAGAATTTTTGGGTTCGAGTTACTTTAAAAATACTGGGGAATAGAATGACAACTTTTCGTTATCAATGTTGGGAGTTGCAACCGGATTACAATTAATTATTTTATTATTGTTGTAATCGGGTTACAACAGTATAGTTTTCGAGTTGGGAGACATTTATTAGTAAATGAAGTTTCACCTTTTTTGGGATAAATTTTTAATTTATTTTGTTTTTATACGCTTTATATTAGCTTCACTTGTAACTATGTAAAAAAATCTTGGAAGTTAAATTTGACCCACTTTCCGTTTTCCGATTGGGCTGAAATTTTGCATACATGTTTAGTTTGGATGACAATGCAACCATTTTGTAAAAAAAATCAAGATGACGGTTCCAAGATGGCGGCCGATATTTGCAATTGGGTTCAACAACCCACCGAGATGGGTATCAAGTGAAAGTGTATGACAGGTAAATTCAATTAGTTGTGTGGCGTCATTCCAAATTAAAAATGGCGGCCACACAAAATGGCGGAAGACATTTATAATAGACTAAAAATTAGAAAATATACTTATCAACTTCAAATTTTGCAAATATGCATAGTTCGCGTTACAATGCAATCTGATTTTTTTTTATAAAAAAATCAAGATAGCGGTTCCAAGATGGCGGGAGAATTTTGCAATTGTGTTCCCCGACCCCGCGACATGGGTATCAAATGAAAGGGTATGACAAATAGAATACAATTAGCAGTGGGACTCCATTCCAAATTCAAAATGGCGGACAACACAAAATTCCGGATTACCTTTTTCTTTACAACCCCTCCCTATGGGTATCAAATGAAAGGATATGACGAGTAGAATACAGTAGCCTGTGTGATGACATTTTAAATCGAATAGGGCGGCCGCCACACAATAGACATATAATAGACTAAAAAGTAGAAAATAAAAATAAATAGTTTAAAAAATCTAAAAAATACGTTTTTATTTTAAAATGAACTAAAAAGTAAAAAATAATTTTGAATGTAAAGTCTTGATTGCTTCAGCCAGTATATGGGAACAGCCTACCTTTATAAATTCAAGCTCAGAATAAAATTAATGAGGTTATTGGTAAAAATTATTAATATAACTTACTTAAATGTAAAAAAGCGTGGAGCGTTAACTAAAAGTTCCAGTATTAATAAAATAAGAATATAGGTAAAAAGCGCCCCACGCTGAAGCAATAAAGACTTTACACTAAAAATATTTTTTACTTTTTAGTTCATTTTAAAATAAAAGCTTTTTTTTTAGATTTTTTAAACTATTTATTTTTTAGTGAATAGAAATACTTTTGGAGTTTGATAAAAAAACCTAAAAATAAACCTTATTCCTTTTATGCTTCTATCTTTTTTCTTTTTCATAATAAGCTATCGGGTCCAAGAAATACAGCTGCAACTTAGTCCTATTGCATTCTTAACAGCCCCTATACCTCAAATTTGTTGGCCAGACTTCTTGAAACTTGAACTCACACTTGTACTCCCGTTCAGTTAATGACTTTTTTCCGGGTCGCTTGTAGAGTTAACATTGCTGCTGCGTTGTGCCCGAAGTTGGCGTCCACTGCGCCCTTTATTGTACTACACAGGTCTTCAATAAACTCTTTGCTGGTTAAGGTTTGTTGCAGTTTTCTTAGACTTTTAATGCTGTTCCGCAGAAGCTCTACGTTAAACTGTCTACGGTTTATGGCATCGCGTTGAACCTTGCTGATTGCGGCGATTTTGAGTTCATACTATCAAATGGTGGTCACTTTCAATGTCTGCTCCCCTAAAGCTCCTGACATCCTCTATAATAGTTCTGCATTTGCGTCTAACGGCCAAGTGATCTATTTGATTTCTCTTTCTACCATCTGGCAATACCCAGGTTTCCTTGTGTTTTTCTTGGGTCAAAAGTAAGTTCCATCTACCGAGTTGGTCGGAACTACAGAAGTCAATGAGAACCTCACCATTGATCTTATTAACTTGGCTTAGGCTTCGATTTCCAATTGTGTGTTCAAAGTCGATCTGTGCGTTTAAGTAACCCAACAAAATAATGATGTTTTCTGTTGGAATATACCGAAAAACCTCATTCAGTCGTATGTAAAACTCGCCCTTGATCTTTTCTCTGCGTCTTCAGTTGGTAATGTCCGCTAAAAGGTGTCCTCAAGGAGGTGTTCTATCACCTCTCTTATGGTCAATCGTAATGATGAACTTCGTGCCGACCTGAATAGCCGGGGCTTCAAAGCAGAGGCCTATGCAGACGATATCCTCATAATGATCAGCGGCGGTCATGATGACATCATCTCAGACCTTATGCTAGTCGCTCTATCATACGTGCCTATTTGGTGTCCGAGGAAGAACTTGGGTATTAAACCACAAAAATCGTACCCTTTACTAATAGAAGGAAGCCTAATTTAAAACCCCCCTCCCTAGATGGTAATAAATGGTTTACTCAAAGGAGGTTAAATATCTGGCATAATCCTGGATCAAAAGCTCTCCTGGAAACCCCAGATTGAGAGAGTAAGAGCCCCCCGCACTACAGACTTTCCATCGGCCGATAGTTTGGTCGGGTTGGACCTGTAAGTGCGCACACTCGACCAACTAAACCGTCGGGTTGATGGTGAGTGCGCAAACCAGACCGACTGTTCTCGAAGGATTTGCTGGTTCGTAAGCGGCTTTTGAAGAGAAGGGTCGCATAATGAGAGTTAATACAAATATTGTCCTGAAAAGCTATTTTTGCTTTTATACAACGGAGGAGAAGGACGCCAAAGTATGAAGCGAACCGAACTATCGGCCGAATTAGCCGACTAAACAATCGGCAAGTGTGCGCGCGTGGAAGAGTTGCATACTGATTAAGCAGTTGGCCGATAGTTTGCCGACAGTTTAGTTTGAAGGAATCGTGTAGCCCATCAAACTTATTTATCGGCCGATACCCAAACGTTGTAATGTGCGCACTTGCATACATCTTCAAACTGATTACGAGCCCGACCAAACTATCGGCCGATAGAAAGTCTGTAGTGTGCGGGGACTCTAACTGTCAAGGCAATTACATCTCTCCATATCAGTCGTCAATTTGTAGGCAAAACCTGGAGCCTTAAACCGAGAGTAATGTTTTGGGCATACACGACGGTCATAAGACTCATGGTCACGTATGCATCCATTACATGGTGGGTCATGATCATACAAAAGGGTGCACGTATCCTCCAAACCCATTACCTATCCTTTCGCTCGGGTTACCCGAGTAAAAATAAAAAACGGCCTTATAAAGGGCGAACACCGGCCGCTTGGCTTTTTAAGGGGCATATGATGGCCGTGGAGATTTTAACCATTTCTAATGGGAGCACATACGGCCTTACGACGGCCAAATTTGACCAAAAGATTTAAAAGGCCAAGTACTGAGCTGTAGAAACGGGCATTCGACGGAAAATTTGAGCCAAAAAAAGAATCTGCACCAAATATATTGTTGAATGTGTTTTATGGGAACTTCATCATTTTTGTTATGTACAATGGTTCTTTCGATTTATCGTACTTAAAGATATCGATGCACAAGAGAAACGAGCTCGGCTTGAAAAAAAAACACAACCGAAAAAAAATCAATCATTTAATTGCAGTGAAACATATTTTCTTATAGGAGGGCGAATATCCACGTTGCTGCCACTGTACCACCGTCGTATACCCGTTATAGCAACCATACGGCCGCCGTACCACCGTCGTATGGCCGTTATTGGAACTGTAAGGCCGTTGTATCACCGTCAGTCGTCCCCTGTACGGCCGTACTGCCCTGCAACGAGCCTTCTGTTAACCGCCAGATGGGCGAGGACTATGTTTCAATCACAGTCGGTATTTGCCCGTTCTAAGGCCGGGTCAATTCAAAAAGTCAACACAAATTTAAGTGTTGCAGCAGTGTTTCTGTCATGTTACCACAACATTATCGTAACACTGTTTAAGCAGTATTGCACGCGTGATTACTTTTACGAAATTTTTAAAGACATTCCGGTTTATTTTATTTAAAAGTGGAGAAACATTTTTTTACAAGATGAGTTTTATATTGAAATTATTATTTTGGATGGATACAGCAATTTAAAATTTTCTTTAAGTTTGTTCCACAAAGCACTTTTCTTCTGACGGACGTTTTAAAATACTTTCTCTTCGTAATAGACGTGAATATTTATCACAGATTTGCACTCTACATGGCTCCAAATAATTTCACTACAATAATAATATAAAAAAAATGTATAAAATAATACAAAAAAAAATTATAAAATTAAAATTCCTTTCACTATTCTCCATTCTGATTATAGGGGTTATGTTCTGCAGTATAAACAAATATGTTGCGACATTATACGAATGTTACGACAACACTGCCTACCTTGTTGACAAAATGAATACAACACTTTTTCGTGTTGACTTTTTGAACACATGACAAGTTTTAATGTTGCAATGTTACTGCAATGTTGACTTTTTGAATTGACCCGCCATCATTTATTTTTACTCGGGTATCCCCACACTTGCAGTCTTATTTTTCACGCACACTAAGGCCCAAAATTTCGTTTATAAATAGAGCAACTCGACTTAAATACAAGTTTTTGTAGGAAGTATTTTCAAACTCGCATATTCAACAGACTTGCTAAAATGAGGAATATTAAAGGTATGCCCGCCTGTATAAATTTTATAACTTTGGCGATACTAAGAGCTGCAGAGTCGATGTGGGCACTACGGAAACACAATAAGTAGCTTTGAAGAAGAAAATAAGCCCCAGCCAGTGTTTGCTTTCCCATAGTTATTCTACGAAATTTAGACCGCCTCCATTGTGAACGTAAAAGTCACTAAGTAATAATTGGTTTACCCTTCGTGTTGGAGGACATAAATTCGAAGTTCCGTTCCGAAATACCATCGTTGTCAGGAAGTATAGAAAATAGAAGAATATGACGTGGCTTCGAAAAAATACTTTTATCCAGACTTAGTTAGTAAGAAGATTTAGTATTATATACCTTCTTGAGGAGATATGGCTATTCCCCCATGGAAAGGGAAGTTATGCACTAAGGTATGCCCAGACACCTGACACAAGGCTTGAAGAAATTCATTGAAGTTTACGAATATTACAAAAAATCAAAACAAAAGTTTTTTTTGGCTTCTTCTTCTTTAACGGCTCTACAACCGGGATCCGGTCCTGGCCTCTCGCAACTGCTCTCTCCACCGGCCCCGATTCTGAGCCGATGTCATGCAGTTTGGCATCCCTAAGCTCTGAGCGTCCTGGTCTACGCCACCCTTCCAGCGGTCTCCCTCCTTCCAGGTTGGGTCTCCCTCGCTGCCGCACCCCACAGGTCTTACCGCAGAGAACTTTCCGAGCAGGCTCATCTTCACTCATACGAGCTAGATGTCCTGCCCACCGGAGTCTACCGAGCTTTATTTTCTTCAGAACATCTATGTCGCGATAGCGCTCGTAGATCTCGTCATTGTAGAGTCTCCACAATCGTCCTTATTCACATAAGGGGCCAACAATCCTCCGAAGTATTTCCCTCTCGAACACCGCCAAGAGGTTAGAGTGCTTTTTGCTAAGCACCCACGTTTAGGATGCATATGTGAGAATCGCTAAGACCATCGTCTTATATAGTAAAAGTTTAGACGTTATGGTTAGATGCTTGGATTTGAAGAGCCTTGACAGACTATAGTAGGCTTTGTTGGCTTTTAGCAGTCGCGCGTATTTCAGGTTCCATGCTATTGTCGGCTGCTACTATTGACCCAAGGTAGGTAAATGATTTTACCACATCAAACTCGAGTTCCTTTACCTTGATTGTTGTCTTTTTGTATCGGAGCTTTTATTGCATAAAGATGCTGACCTGAGTTACAGGAACCGGTGACACAACAATCGGGCTTAGCTAAGCAGCCTCATTGGAGAGCTATATCTCCTTCAACCGATCCGATCAATAATTTATGATGTCGATGTGAACAAAACTGAAAGTGCGGTGAGGGCGCAAGGGAACCTTCACAGAGTTGCCGAGAGTCAGAGTTTTCCTGTTTTGTTTTTGTAAATATCAAACTAAGTTACTTTTCAAACCGCGGTCGTTATATTCTACCTGAAGGATTTAACTTAAAAAGGGCGTCGAACTACCATCGCACAGGACCGCGGTTCGATTTCACTTTCTCCCGTGTCCTTCGTTTTTCCATTTATCTCAGATAACACTCCTTCTTTCTTCCTTTTTACAGCAATTGGCTGACTTTTCCCCTGCCACCGCTTGTAAGCACAAGCGACTAAGTCCTCCCCTGTTCGATCACCGAAGTTAGTGTCTTGTCGCGGTAGTATTAGATAATGAGTCAGGATTAAAGTCCTCTCTCTACTAACCTTTCCGACTGTCTGTTAGATATTACATTCAATGAAAGAACCGCCGCCAGTACAAAGGAGCTTACCCTTGAGCTCTAGTATTTTACATACAAAAAATATTTATTTACCAAAAATATATAAATCTGCGATTAAAGTCCTGCTGTATTGCATTTTATCAATTACTTCTTCTTGTGTTAACGGATAAAACCATGGCAATACTCCCCTCGTGAGACATAAAGTAACCTTGTATCCACTCATTCCTTTTACAAATGACCCCATATGACTTTTCATTCACGTTTTATTCGGCAAAGGAAAACACACACTTAACTTATGTAGCACGAAGTAAAGTACCTACAAAAAGACTCCTTCCAGTGTAGGCATCAATGAGGCCATCTACATTTTGTGAACGTACTTTAATTCATTTTAAATGATGTTTACCGTCGCTCTTACGAGAATAAGGAGCACTAGGCGAAAGCCGGCAATGTAAGGAAAATGCCTACTTGAGTCTGTAGTGGAGAGATCCTTAGGCAACCCACCCCGAACACATAAAACCAAATGAGAAGTGACTGAAAGTGTGTTTAATAAGGAAGCAACCCTCCTCTAGGTGTGCTCCTTTTTTCCAAAACAAAGGGACATTCACCTTTCGTCGTTAGCAGGCAACAGGAAATTCGAAATTTTCGCTAAAAGGAAATCTTTTTGTGTAGACAAATTACGTGGCGGCAAGGATATCCACCGTGGCTGGGTTCGTTTTCTTTATCAATCTAAAATCGACGTCTGATGGCCGACAAAAGCTAATTTTTATTGCTTTCCCGTGAATTAGTGTTTGTGTCCAAAACATCTGGCTTGACGGCGAAAACAGTAATAGGCCAGGTAGCCAACAAATCCCCTTCACGTGCGCACTCTTTAACCGTGGCCATCGATCAAGACGTCTTAAGAGCCAACGTGCAGCCCTGACGTAATACGAAATTAACTCAACTTTTCAACACTATGTATGAAAGCAGCAACAAAAAAACCAAATGAGCTGGACACGCAACCTAATTAAAGCGTTTCCCATACAGGCTGCATGGCAGCCGATCTGGAACTTATGCTGGCTGGCGTTACCTGCGGCGGGCATGGGTCTCAGGTACTAAAGGTGTCCTCCACCTTGGTTGGATACACCTCGACTCGGCAAAGTTTTTCTTTTAGCATTTCAATGCTCGCGGTCTTCTGTTCTTTTCTTTCTTTTTGTGTTGGTTTTCTTGGCCATTTTTTTAGGAGATTAACAAACTGGAGTCCACACATTCAACTTACACAGAGGATATGACGTCAGCCTCAGAATTAGACGGAAATTTCCTCTGGAAAAAATGAGATAATTCCCATCGCTGAAGGACTTTTATATAGGAAGATAAAGGTGTGGCTTTTATGTGATGTCAGTTCTGATGCCGGATGGTGACTTGTTAAAGCTGCAAAATAACAAAACAAATTTTAAAAAAACTTTCGCAATCAGGTGACAAAATGGGTGCCACAATGGCGAGCGTTTTGTTTAAATTAGGTCGTGTCCTTGTTCTTCCAATTATTATGGGTAGTAGTTGGGAACTATAAAATGTTTTCCAATTTAATTCCCGTGTTGACATATAATAAAATGCAGGAAATATGACAAATTGTAATTAACAGTTTCGGATTTGCATAAAATGAATTTCATTATGTTAAATATGAATAATGCGCCAAAATTATTCTTTTGTTGTTAATGCCAATGACTTTTACAAATTTTCTATTTCTGTTTTTAATAATTGTGTAAACATGGAAGATTTTTCTTTTTGTTTAAAATATATACATACATACAAAAATACTATTATTTCGCAAGAAAGCATAGTATACATGATTGGATATAAAAAATAGACAAGACAGAATTCAAGGTTTTTGGAAGGGTTTTAAATTTCATCACATAATAAAAACAATATCTATTGAATTTAAAGTCGGATAAGTTGTTTCATTAAGGCATAGTTTCCTAACCTTTTTAGTGTCGCGCCCCCTGAAAGACAAAAAATGAAGTAAACAATTTTGCGACCCCTGGAGGAGGAACTTGCGCCTCTTAAGAAAACCCAGGAACTGGGATGCTTGTTTGCCGATTTGGAATATGCAGTCATACCATCGTAGTTCTTTCGCTAATCCCACCCCTAAGATATGAAGGGGCGGGTTAGGCATCGTTAGGTTTCGTGTTGCAGGTTTTATCGGAAAAAAGATTCTGGTGGCCCATCGAGGATGTGTTCCATGTTTGACATAAGTCCGCGATCTTCAAGAAAGGATCTGACACGTGCTTGTCTTGCATTATTGAAGTGGTATGAGTAACTTAGGGTACCGTCACACAGTGGGACAGAATCCCAAAAAGCTGGCCAAAACCCCTAAAGGCCTGTCCTCACTACGCGGACTTAGAATCCACGCGCTTTTGGTCGTACGGCCAGCCAAAAGCGCGCGTGATCTTTTAATTTTCTGAGTCATGAGTGAGAAAAAATCAATTCTCATTTGAAACGGCGTACGCGCTTTTGAAAAGCTCATAGTGTGTGGACGCACAATGTACCTTTTTAACCACAGCCTTTTGTCCGTGTTGTTTGGCCGCACGGCCTTTACCATGGACAAAGTCGTAAAAAAGTCGTAAAAAAGTCATAAAACTCTATATGAAAAAAAAAGGCAAAAGCGCGTACGACCCAAGACCGCGTAGTGTGGCCACACCATTAAATGAAGATTCTATTTCGGGACTTTCTCTTTACGGAATTTTAAGTAGGGGCCCCGAGGGTCACAGAACATCTGTCCTCGGGGTACAGGTACGTTTTCTCCCTTTGTAGGATCAGTTCGAAAGTGGCCGTAACACGAGACGCAGCTATCGAAGTTTCTAACACATATTGTGCATTGAAAATAACTATTTGTTAAATAGTGCCAATTAGTGCTTTTGAAAAGTTTAAAAATTGATTCTGTTCATGAAGGTGAGTGGAATTAAATCGAATATGTATAATCGTAAAATATTCATTGCAGAATTGTTGATATGAATTTAAATAAATCAACTTTTTTGCAAATCGCAGAGAAAAACTAATTTTTCAAATAACTTAAAGTTTATTAGTCGTCCTCAATCGTTTTCTAAAATTTTTTTTTCACTTGTCATAGTCAAGTTGTTTAAAAGTTTGTAGATATGAGTTTTTGAGGAACATTTTTTTTCTTTATCTATATATATATAAAATTGGATGTACTTATGTGTGTATGTATGTATGTTCCCTAATAACTCCTAAACCATTCAACCGATCGCCACAAAAATTTAACCACATATTACTTACATCAAGGGGGTGGTTTTAGCATCGGTGCCTACTTTCAAAAATCACTCCTAGGGGCGCTGTCTTAGAGAGTTTTAAAAAGCAAAATAATATACGTTCTACGAGGGTGAAAATGAGGTTTCTGGGTACGAGAAAGCGATTGGTGATGTCCATTACTTTCGCAAAGATGGCGGTTCCAATATGGCGGCCGAATTTTACAATTGTGTTCCCCGAACCCCGGCATGGGTATCAAATGAAAGGATATGACAAATAGAATATTATTAGCTGTGTGGCGTCATTCCAAATTCAAAATGGCCGCTTACACAAAATGGCGGATTACCTTTTTCTATGCAAACCATCCGGTATGGGTATCAAATGAAAAGGTATAACAAGTAGAATACTATTAGCTGTGCGGCGTCATTCCAAATGCAAAATGGCGGCCAACACAAAATTACAGTTTACAATTTTCTTTATAACGCCCGGGGCCCGCCCTCGATATGGGTATCAAATGAAAGTGTATGACGAGTATAGTACAGTAAGCTGCGTGACGTCATTTTAAATCTAATATGGCGGTCACCACAAAATGGCAGAAGACATATAATAGTCTAAAATGTAGAAAATAAAATATAGTTTAAAAAACTAAAATATACACTTTTAAATTAAAATGAACTAAAAAAACGAGCGAAGTTCTGCACAGGGCGTCTACTCCCTCGGCGTAGCAAAATCAAATCTGATCGATAAATGCCAAGTCAGGGGATGGTTTTTATTGCCTCGATTAAAATGTCAGATCCCTAATAGTTTCACATTTTGTTATTTGGAATCAAAAATACCAAAAAATTGCCTTTTTCAAACTCTCCTACTGTATATTAAAATTCATATCACCTGATTACTACTATTGGCTTATGGGTACAGCATAGGCGCACCGGTAACAGCTAGTATATCATATAAGTAATTAAATCAGTATGTTTTCAGCATGTATCACAAATTTAAATAGTATAATTGCAAATATTTAAATAATTTTAAAGTATTTAAAGGATAGTATCCACTTTCCATTTATTCCACATTGCTTTGTTCTAAAATGATGTCACGAAAACAGATCTATATCCACTTAAACAGGAGCAGTCTCCATAATAGATATCAACTAACCCAATTACCCTTAGGAGACTAGGAGTGTTCACACGCAAAGTATCCGCCTTTCAAGCGGAGATTGTATTGTTCTCCGTGAACTTTAAAGTGGAAACGTTTCAACCCTTAGCTGCTGAGGGTTTGCAAACATAACAAAAAGGAGGCTAACGAAAATTTATAGAATTTTCTAATAGAACCGCAACTATATTGGCAGATTCTGTGGTTCATAAATTTTTAAAGAATACCTCACACTGTGCGATGCTGTGTATAAAAAAATCCCTCAATACGTTGCGCGCACCAAAGCACCCCGAAGAAAGAAAAGCAGGAAAATTCTTAGGTAAAAGAAAATTATAAAGTATTAAAGAAAAGAGAGCAGCAGTTTCTGAGGTTTTTGTGTTCTTTTTTTGTGCTGCAGTTATTTCAGTTTAATGGGATTTTTGTGTTTTTATTTTCTAAACTTAATTCTTCAGAGTTTTATAGCAATTTTATTAAGGGCAATTCATAAATCATCGCTGTTAAGTTGTAATAAAAAAGGTTTTAATAATTTGAAAAAATTCATGAAATTTTAACTGTGAACAGCCTTTGCTGAAATAAATAAATAAACCAAGCAACCATACTGCTAGTGAGAGTGGTACTTTACAATCCTTTTTTGGGGGTGAAGTACTAAACTTCGTTAATTTTTCACCACACGTCTAAATTTAAAATCTTGATTATTGATTATTTAATTTGGTTCTGGGAAACAGAATTTGGTTATAATAAAAGGAAGCTCTGAAGGTATTTCTTGATCTGCTGCCACCTGATCTACACACACAGGCAGTAGTCAGGGACCTGATGCCACAAGAAGCTCTATCTCGAACACTTCGGGTGGCTGTAGTGTACCGATATCCGTAAAATTCCAACTTTTGTATGGGAGGTACTCTTCGAATTACTGCTAAAGAGCTCAGATCTATATTATTTTGGTTTTTTCCGAAAAAAATACGATTCCCAAAGTTTCAGATCGATCGGTCCAAATTTAAAATGGCGGCCAACACAAAATGGCGGATTACCTTTTTCTTTGCAGGCCATTCGGTATGGGTATTAAATGAAAGGGTATGACAAGTAGAATATTATTAGCTCTGTATGGAGTCATTCCAAATTCAAAATTCATATCACCTGATTACTACTATTGGTTTATGGGTGCAGCATAGGCGCACCGGGTCCCAGCTAGTACTTTATATTTCTTACAATAAAGTATGTATTTACTTTTACTGACATTTTTTAATTCTCATTTTGCCATTGTTTAGTCCCATTTTGAAATTGTTTAGTCTCAATTAGAAATTTTTTAGTCTCAATTTGAATTTGAAAAGGTATTTTGTAACCAGTGAATTATAATTTCACTGGTTCAACCAGTAAAAAAATATATGTAACTCATATTCTATTATCCTCAAAGCTGTAAAGGGTTACATTTAGCATACTCATTAAACCGGGTCTCGTTTAATCACCGAGGGCAAGCACCATGTCAGTGCTTTGATGGGGGCCTGCTTAGGAAAATGACACTCGCGTGAGAAAAAAGCTTTTTTGTCTTTTTTACGTAAATTTCACTGGTTCAACCATTGAAATTTCACTGTTTCCTATTGGTTGACTAAGCAATGGTTCAACCAGTTAATTTTCACTGGAAACCAGTGAATAGTTACTGATTCGTTTTTAGAGAGCAGGGTTATCCTGTTATCGGATCATCAAGCGACTTTTGCAAGTTGACCTTGACACCTTTTACACTTGGTGTACCAACAACAACCTGGTTCTTAATATTAGTAAATTCGAAGTCATGACTTTTTGTAGGAGACGTGATCCTATAATTTATAACTACTCCTTTTTTAATGTCCCTCGTGTTAACTATGTCAAAGATCTAGGGACTAGATTTGACAGTAAGCTGGACTTTTCCACTCACATCAACTATATTTCTTCCAAGGGCAGTATAGTCCTGGGTTTTATAAAAAGGTGGTCCAAAGAATTTAACAACACCCTTATCACTAAACACCTATACATTTCTCTTGTCAGACCTTTACTTGAATATGCGTCCCAGGTTTGGTCTCCTCACTATTCTACGCATGTTGGAAAAATTGAATCGGTTCAACGTAGGTTCGTTCGATTCGCACTGAATCACCTTCCTTGGTTAAGTTATCAACTTAAGCACTCTCCACAAGTGTCGTGAGGTGGCCGATGTTGTTTTCGTTCATCAGCTCCTTAATGGAAGAGTTGACACAGGTTTTCTAAGTCGCCGTGTGTCGTTTAGAGAGAGCAGATACAATTTGAGAGGGCCACCTCTCTTACACATCAACTCCTCTAACACCAATTACGGCCGATTTGAACCTGTAAATCGCATGTTCATTAAAGTTAACAAAAATATTAATGTTTTTAGCGTGAGCAATAGTAAAGATGTCCTTAAAAGGAGTCTTTTTAATCTCTTTAAATGTCTCACTCCTTCTGTTATTTGCACGCTTCTTTGGTGCTACTTTGTGATTGCTTCTTGTTTTTTTTAACTTGTATATTTTTGCCTGCTTTAGTTGAGCCTCATCTCAGCGCTTTCTTGCGCTGAGTTGGTAAATTTTTCTTGGCCCAGCTGAGAAGTGCGCCTTCTGCGTTAGAAGGATTTACTCTATTATTATTATTATAATATTCGTCGTAACGACGAATTTTTGTCGAGAGTATTATAGGGATGTTTTCTAATCGAAGGGGAAAAACATGATCTGTGAGGATTGGGTTCATTCTTTGCGTACTCGGTATGGTTTCTTAACCAGATTCATTTGTCGTGTGTGTCCAATTTCAACAAGCAATTTAAATTTAACTGACAGACGTTTAATCAATTTTCTCCTACCTGACAGCGGTAAGAGATTTAATGCTTTGAGCCTGTCTTTGTAGGGTAGTACTGTAACTACTTACTTGAAATATAGTATCCCAGTCCGTGCCAGCGTATTCCAAGATTAAGTAGACTAGCAACAGAAAAGTTGGAAGCTTAATTTAAGAGCTAGTTTAGGTTTGAGGTTATGATGAGACAGGGGAATGTTGGAGGATCTCGGGCTGGATCATATATGGTATTTTATGGTACTACTAGACCGACATGTCGTTCGAATGTTGGTTAAATCTTCAGAAATTAGCTTAGTTTGAAGGATAGAAAAAGGTGGAACAAGTTAGTAGGGGTCTAGACGGTGCTAGAGCATATTTCAATGAACTTTACGTTTGAAATTTACGATATTTTACTAATTCGGACGAAAATACTGACTGTGGAAACCTGTTGTCTAGTTTCTTCTTAGTTTGTGAGAAGGAGGTCAGCCTTGTCGAAATGGAGTTGGGTTTTCGGTTGCGCTATGTTCGTACGTGACCTGAAAAAAGCACAATCAATGAATACGGCGCGCGGTTCTATAGAGGATATACTCGATAAAACCAGCAATCCCAAGGTGGAAACAATCCCACTGAAGGGATGAATGGTATTGTGTGAATTTACTAACAACGATGGACTGCAGATACCAGGAGATCTCCAGTTTAACTTATCCTCGCCAAGGTAATGCAGAGCTCCGCCATGCGTGACCGTCCTTGAGCCCTGCGTGACTTCGGTGGGGTGTGGGGTCAAAATAAAGTGACTGGCACCAATTCCTATATAAACATGTAGTTATTTCACCTTGTCTTACTGCAAAGTGTGAATGTGTAGTTCAGTTCTTACTGAGGTTTTTTGTAACGAAGTAATGGAACCGAAAAGAGCATATTCGCCATTGTTTACTTCATCAGACCAATAAAAGCAAAAGGGCAACCGAAAGTGAAACAAATTTTAATGCAGTGGATAAAGAAAAATTAACGTCAAGACCCGAGCCGGAAAGTACAGCTTACAAGATCAACTTCGTCCTGGAAGCAGTGTGGAGCTTGACGAGGAGGTTCTGCCAACCCTGTGGAGCCAAACCCCATATCGTAACCATTGACGAACTGGCGGAAAAGTTGGGATTTAGTCACTCAACCCCTCTCAACCCTTGGCCACTTGACATCTTCATGTCATAGGGAAGGTCAGCAAGATAGGTCTAATTTTCGCCACTAGTGTAAAGGTCGCCACTAATGTAAGGTGATACTATGTGGGTGGGGAAAACTACTCTATAATACAATTAAAACTTTACACTTAGGATAAGAACAATTTGTGCAGGTAGTTTAGCCTCTGCCCGCCGACCATGGCATTTATTAGTTCATGCATTTGGCAATACCGCATTATTTATGAACTGACCCAATATGTACTATATTCGTTTCAAATTGTCATATTATCGCTTGCATGGACCAAATTTTGTGTTTTTCCTTAAGTTTACGGTTGGGGTTTAATTTTCTCAGTTTAAGGACTCCTGACCGAACCCTACCCTACAGAGATATAGCACGTGCCTTTAGCTACGGTTGTTTCGAAAATGGAAATTAATCGGAAACGGACAGATCCTTTATAAATGCTACAATCAGGAATGGGTTACACTGGGAGGCGTTGAAAAATGAATCCCTTAAAGGGCGAGGAAGGACAAAAGGTATTTGGATGTGGACAAATTCGAGGGCATTATGCCCCGGTTACACGAATGACAAAAAATGACAATGGTCATAATCTCTGGTCATAATTAATGACATTGCTGTTTATACGACTGAAATTATGACAAATAATGACATGTGTGGAGCTTTGTCATAGCTTGTCATTAAATTATGACCAGTTGCCATAAATAATGGCAAGAGTTGAATTTATACGAATGACAAATAATGGCAAGTATATGTATGTTTTTTGGGTCCCTGATTACGTGGTCCGCTCGTTTAATCTAGGGGTAGTTTATCTCTTAAGGCTGGAAAATAATTAATTTTTGGCTGATAATATCTATTAAACCGCAAAAGGAAAAAAAATTGTACAAATTAACGGTTTGCATTTTTTTTGTTTAAGGTTGATTTTGAAAATTGTAGGGGTAGTTTAAACTCCTTAAGGGTTGGAAACAATTTATTTGTACCTGAAAACACGCATCCAATCGAATTTGAAGCATAAAGGTGGACAAACAATTTTTTAATTTCCAGTCGATTAAGGGGTGGTTTTAACCCTTTAGGATTATCTGTTATCATAAAATTTGGCTTAATTTGATATAAATCATCCACCTTCGTAAATAAATATTGAACAAAGTGTATTTCATTCCATTATTTTTGATTATTATTGAAATTATTGCGAAAAACGGAACACAACAGGATTTGAATTGAGGAGCGCCAGAACAAAAACCGATAATTCCCATTTTGACATTATTTTTTTTTATGATGGCAATTGGTTGTTTTCGTACATATTCATAACCATCGTTCATCGAACCTTTTCAGAAACGGCTAAATCAGCTTCAAAAACCTTCCCAAATTCACTGACCTGAACATAAACCGATAAATCCATTGAGGGTGTCAACACTAGTATTCCTTCAGCAGCAGCAGAACCGGTTTTACAACTTAATCTAGGTCTATACTACTATTCTTTCATCGCGAGTAACGTTCTTGTCTTTACGCGGAGATATCTACGTGCGTTTCGATAATTATATTTGCTATCCACGAGTAATAAGAGTAAGCAGAAGCACATTGTGTATGGGTTAGTGTTTTTACGCCGAATTTTTCTGGTGAACATGTTACTACACTAACCTCTTATGTTCTTTCTATACCTCTCTCATAAAAAACCGTTTCTGCTGCTGCTGAAGGAATACTAGTGTAGATTGGGCCAAGGGTATCCAATGATATATCAAATTAGTCTGATTAAAAACCGATAAATCCATTTTCTTTTTTATAATATCTCAACAGGTACTGCACACAGGAATGTGGTATTTAGGTTTCCACACTGTGTTATCAACACCAATAAATTGGTAAACTTCGTTCACCTCTAAATTATAAAGCCATAGACTTGCACAGATTTTTTCAATTTCCCAAAAAAAATTTAAATGTGATATATCGGTTTTTGTTCCGACGCTCCTCAATTATGACAATCTGTCATAAAAGAATGACCAAGTTCATTCTTTTATGACGACTTGTCATAACTTGTCATAATTTGCCATTATCGTTTACACGGTCATAATTTGTGTCATTATTTCTGACAACTTTTATGACACGATTTTTTGTCATTTTTTATGACAGAGAAATAATGACACAAATTATGACCGTGTAATCGATAATGGCAAATTATGACCGAAAAAATGACAAGTGTGTCATTCGTGTAAACTCACCATTAAGCCGCGGGTGGTAAATAAGTGACGTTTTCAGCTGATTTTTAATAGAAAACTATATATAGGTATATTAATAGGCAAAGCCAAAAATTGTGATCCCTTTTTAACTTATTTCCCGTGCACGTATCTTAATGAAACATATATCAAACGAAAGGTATTTTTTCATAGATGGTCAGAATATATATTTTATTTAGGTACGTGCATAGGGAAAGGTGTGAAAGCCAGGTACAATTTTACCTATACTGAATAGTTATTTGAGCTGTTAAGTGCAAGTTTAACAAGTAGTTCGCTCAAATAAGGAAAATTCCTACAGCTATGAGACCGGTGCCAAGTGAAGAATTTGGGTTGTCTGATTTTCACAACCCGCAGTTCTAAAAAAGGGCGCGTTTTGAGAAATATATGAATTTTAGCGTTTAGCCTTCGGTGAAAAGTGTGATTTCTGTGCAATTTCTTTTTATACGCTTTATATTAGCTTCACCTGTATGTATGTATGTATGTATGCATGTATGTATGTATGTATGTGTGTAGACAAATCTTGCAACTTGATTTTCACCTACTTGCATATAACCGATCAACTTTAAATTTTGCACATATGTATAGTTTGCGTGACAATGCAATCTGACCATTTTGTGAAATAATCAAGATGGCGGTTCCAAGATGGCGGCCGAATTTTGCTATTGTGTTCCTTGACCCCCGACATGGGTATCAAATGAAAGGGTATGACAGGATATGGCGTCATTCCAAATTCAAAATGGCGGCCAACACAAAATGGCGGACTAGCTTTTTCTTTACACACCCTCGATATGGGTATCAAATGAAAGAGTATGACGAGTAGAATACATTAAGCCGTGTGACGTCATTATACGCTTTATATTAGCTTCACCTGTATGTTTGTATGTATGTATTTATGTGTGTATGTATGTTCTATGTAAACAAATCTTTCAACTTGATTATGACCTACTTCCATATAACCGATCAACATCAAATTTTACACATATGCATAGTTCGCGTGACAATGCAATCTGACCTTTTGTAAGGCAATCAAGATGGTGGTTCCAAGATGGCGGTCGATTTTTGCTATTGTGTTCCCCGACCCCCCGACATGGGTATCAAATGAAAGAGCATGACAGGTAGAATACAATTAGCTGTGTGGCGTCATTCAAAATTCAAAATGTCGGCAAACACAAAATGGCGGATTATCTTTTTTTTACAACCCACTCAGTATGAGTATCAAATGAAAGGATATGATAATAGAATACTATTAGCTGTGTGGTGTTCTTCCAAATTCAAAATAGCGGCCACCACAAAATGACGGTTTACCTTTTTCTTTATGACCCACTCGGTATGGGTAGCAAATGAAAGGATGTGACAATTAGAATACTATTATCTGTGTGGCGTCATTCCGAATTCAAAATGGCGGCAAACACAAAATGGCGAATTATCTTTTTTTACAACCCACTCGGTATGAGTATCAAATGAAAGGATATGATAATAGAATACTATTAGCTGTGTCGCGTCTTTCCAAATTCAAAATGGCGGCCACCACAAAATGACGGTTTACTTTTTTCTTTACAACCCACTCGGTATGGGTATCAAATGAAAGGGTGTGACAAGTAGAATACCATTAGCTTTGTCGCGTCTTTCCAAATTTAAAATGGCCGCCAACAAAAAATAGCGGTTTACCTTTTTCTTTACAACGCCCTCGGTATAGGTATCAAATTGTAGTATGTAGTATAGTGTAGTATGCTTTTTGACGTTATTTTAAATCTATTATGGCGGTCACTACAAAATGCCGGAACACATACATATAATAGACTAAAAAATAGAAAATAAAAAATATAGTTTAAAAAAACTAAAAAATACGCTTTTATTTTAAAATGAACTAAAAAGGAAAAAATAATTTTGAATGTAAAGTTTTTATTGCTTCAGCCAGTATATGGAAACAACCTACCTTTCGAAATGTAAAAAAGCGTGGGGCGCTAACGAAAAGTTCCGGTGTTAATAAAATAAGAATATAGGTAAAGAGTCCCACCC
The DNA here is from genome assembly GCA_963855945.1 of Thereva nobilitata. Lineage (NCBI taxonomy): Eukaryota > Metazoa > Arthropoda > Insecta > Diptera > Therevidae > Thereva > Thereva nobilitata. Next base: position 130,832,575 of record OY979696.1, read on the forward strand.
TTTTTTACATTTCGAAAGGTAGGTTGTTCCCATATACTGGCTAAAGCAATAAAAACTTTACATTCAAAATAATTTTTTCGTTTTTAGTTCATTTTAAAATAAAAGCGTATTTTTTAGTTTTTTTAATTATTATTCATTTTTGATATTAATCTGGTTGTGTTTTTAGTGGACGCTGATTATAATTGCGCCAACGCTGCAAAGTGTGCTTTCCGATTTTTCTTTTTGGGTTTTTGGTTGGAAAATTATTATAATTACGGCGAGCATTCTTTTTGATTTTTTTTATAAGCCGGTTGCGTTTTTCAATGCCTCGATGGCCTACTTTAACCGGTCGAATTGACCAACTCGGTTTTGTTTTTATTCTTTCTTAGAATAAGTTTGGTCGAATATCGACAACAGGCGACATTAGTGATAATAAATTGTTCACATTTCAAGATTGGGAAACAGTGGTCCATATAAGCTCGAATCCAAACATCTTAATAAATCTCCGACAACAATTTTTCTTACGTTTGCTGTCACAATTCTCCCATTAAAATTTCGGTTGATTTATAAACTTCTCAATAAAACTCGCAAACAAGCAAAATTGCATAAATTTGCATTAAATCAAAATCGATAATTCACCTCTCGACAATCAACGGTTGTGCATGAAATGAGTTGAAAATTTTTACGAGTTTCTAAGTTTATGCTGCATGACGTCAGTGGCGAAGGCTAACTACATTCCGTGACACTGAGATGGCGCATAACTACAAGCTGTTGCTGGTTCCACACTGGAATATGCATAAGAAACTAAAACTGCTAAGATGACATCATCTTCATAATCCCAACGTCTTCTCCTCCACAGGGCAATCATAAGAAAACTGTGGACTCCTATGCAAAGAGGCGCGCTGCTGCTGCCGTTCCACACTGCGGTTGGAGTCGATGAAGTGGAGGCAAAAATAGGCGATAAAAATATTTCTTTAAGTAAAAAGTAGAAGTAACTCCGATCCTCGGGTAGTCGTGCACCTGGCGGAGTGGTTACGGAGTGAGTGGATACTTGAATTTCGAGTTGGGCGTTGCTTGGCCCAGTTTAAGAGGAGACTTGTTGACTACTACTTCGGGATGATGCCTTTCAATATGATAAGATGCTGCTGATGGCGCGGCGGCTGCGAAGGTGTTAAGTTACGAATTCGAGATGCAACAGATGAGGTAAGATGGAACCGTTTTGGTATGCAGGCTGCACGAATGGACCGCTTGACTTGTTTAAAAGTGAAATTCGCTTTTGTTCAGCGAAATTCGACGAGGAAAATAATTTGGGTGAAGGTCGATAAGTGTCGAATTGTACAAAGAGAATTAATTATGTATATATTTTTTTTAGAGATTCTACGCTTTGAATGTGCACAAAGAACAGAAATTGTTTAATGTCGCCAGATTGTGTGCTTACGCGACAAACAAATTTATGAAGTTGTACACATAAATTGTGCTACTTTATGATACAACGAACGGAATTGTAATGGCCATTCATAAAATTTTATTACTTCTTCGTAAAATCACTGTGCAGGATGACGAATCTTACTGCAGGATGACATAATTTAACTCAAATATAATCATGCAATTTTCGCTTTTAAGTATGAATGAGTTTTTTATCGATAGCATTATGTTAGTACGATTTGTATGCACAATGTGAGAAGAGAGAGTAAAGCATGCAGCAACAACTGAAGCTAAAAATAAATTTTTAAAAACCGACTTCAGAAAAAACCAATATGCACAAAAAAGGATGAAATAATTGTTCGTAATTCTTTACAACATTAATCCAATCAGAATGGATTTAGAAAGAAGAATCAGTTTTGAATCGATGAGAATTAAGCGATTATGTAATAAATATAATTCAAAAGCTCTCATAGAAGGTTCAAAAATACAAGAGAATTTTGATATTTTCTTAGAATATATTGTGCACGAATGCCCATTAAGAGCCCTGTCTGTTACGACAGCGACCACCACGGACTATCGATCACGGTGAAAATGACACGCGGGTCCATCGAGCTGGAACAATATATTACAGTGCACCCCTTTGCTTACCATAGGGCACACTGGCCACGTTTTTCCAGCACCATTGCCGTCCTATACAGGCGGAAGGGCTATCACCGCCGACAGATAGAACTTTAACGAAAGACGAAATTGACTCCATACTAAGGATATGGATCGAATCATTGTACAAACGATTGATCGAACCATACCTAAGACAAAAAAATAAGACTGCATCGACTGCTATAGGAACTCCACAATTGACAGCCTACAAAGGCAGAAAAGTAGACTTCTTCGAGACTTAAGACACTACACCGACAATTCCACGACCGCCATAATCCAGAAATTGCAACATTAAAGTCGGTGATCCGAAACCTCCAACAATTAATCAAGGAGAATTACTCCAAGTCTATAAATCTGTAGTGGGAAAATAAGATCCGGTCCATAAAACCCAGTAGTCCAGGTATGTTTCCGCAGATAAATAAAATCTTTAGGAGGAGGACACACAATCGACTGGATAAAATGCGATTACCTAGGAATCTTGACAACGAGGAATTACCGCGAAAAGCAGGCTTAGATCCGGATACGCTCTACCGAGACGAGGACGATTGTTTCTGTGTGGAAGACGAGCAGGACAGAGTAGATTTAGCGGGGCCATTCTGCCAGGGAGTCTATTCGGTGAACACTAGTGTTCGGCCGAACTTTGACCTGGAGAACCAAGCGCTATTAAATCATTCCGCCCTTCAAAGCGAAATCAGAGCACAGAGATCTGAGAATCGACATTTAGTCGAACTCAGTGAAGATTGCCCAGCAGAAGGACGAACTCCTGCGAATCTTCCAAACGTTGAATAATAAAAAATCTTCGGGGATCGTTCTGGAACACCTACCTCCTTGTGCGGTCGACATTTATACCACTCTGTTCAACAATGTCTTGAACATTGCCTATTTCCCAGAACACTGGAAAATAGCTATGATATATCCGATCCCTAAAAAAATAAAGATAGATCAAACCCTGCTAATCTCCGATCAATAAGTTTACTTCCCAAGACCAGTAAAGTATTTGAGATTGTAATTAATCGTACGCTAGCAGGCTGGGTTGAGGCAAATAAAATAATTCCGGACAACCAGTACGGACTCCGAGCGGAATATGGCACTATCCATGCTTGCACAAAATTGGTGTCCGACATACACTGAAACTTCAGTAAGAAACAGTGTACGGGTGCATGCCTTGTCGACTTGGAGAAGGCTTGCGACTCTGTGTGGTCGAGAGGCTACTGCTAAAGCTGACAAGGTATAGAATGAGCGATCCCTTGCTTCGCGTGATCTGTGACATGATAACGGGGAAGAAGTTCCTCGTCAAAAGCGGGAAGTGAGGTCTTTGAAATCAAAAACGGGTTGCAACAAGGAGCTGTGAACTCACCGCTGCTCTTCAACATTTATATAACGCGATCTAGTTGGATCTCTTCCGAGCGCCCTGACAGGACAGGGCCGAAGATCGACGTGATCCAGACGCTACTACAACACGACTTTGAGGGAATCGAACGTTAAGGCCCAGTTACAGAGCAGCGTTGCGTTGCGTAGCTTAGCTAACCATGAATTTTCGCAACCTAGTCACATAGCAGCTTAGCGTTGCGTTATTTGACAGATAAAGTTGTTTGTCTATATTATTTTTCTAAAATATAACAGTAAAAAGTGTGAAAATTGGTTTAATTACATAGTTTTAATTTTGAAAACGCAACGAAACGCAACGCAACCCTGCAATGTAACTGGGCCTTAACGCTGATGATTGGAAATTGAAAATCAATCATGGAATATGCGAAACGATCCTCTTCAGGACTCCTCTTGATAAAGCTTCACGCTTGTTAGGAGGAACTGGAAAGTGTTTTATATACGAAGCCATGCCGAGGTTTCATATCCGAAGAAAACCGAGGTTAAGTATCTAGGAGTTTGGGTGGATCAGTACGTGTTTTACGAGAGTTATATACGTGCTGCTATAGTCAAAGCCCGAAAGGCTTTCCAAATGACGAAAAGGCTATTTTTTAGTAAACACCTTAACTTCAGAGTTAAGGTGAATTATTACAACACCTTAGTCAGACCGGTACGTACGGTACGGTACCTACGGCTGCTCCGTATGGGTGAGTATATCACCAATATATATTGAGAAGATGAGGGTGTTCGAAAGACAATGCTTAAGGGCATGCTTAACCATGTATAGAACACCTGAGTCGAGTTTCAAAAAATTCCATGCGAATGATATCCTATACGGAAACGCAGCAACCATGAGGATAGAAAATCACATAATCAGATTGATCCGAAATCACGTTGTAAGAGCGACAGAGAGCGGCAATCCTCTCATTTTTGGGGCTTATTACCCCAAACCCGACTACTATAACATGACAAGACGGACAGGACATGTACCAGCAGAAGCATTCGTGTGGATAGATTCACAAAACAGGGAGGGAGGTCCTTTAATATACCACGTTTATCGCCCGCCGCGGGATAAACGTGTGTTATACGAGCGAACCGATGGGTTGAACGCGCTCATGCGATATAGCACGCGAGTCGGCCCCTCAAATAGAGAGGAACCTTCCAGAGCCAGTACGAAGTGGCAGCGGGTTAATGTGTGTGATAATGTAATGTGTGAGTGCAGGCGTTAGCCTAAGTAGGATTAGAATCGAAATGGCAGAAAAATGCAATTGTTATTATTTGAGTTATAAACAAATGAAAAAAAAAGTAACCAAAATTACAGAAACTTGAAACCAACGATGATTTATTGGAAATTTTGTTACGAAGATAGTTATAGAACCGGAGTAGTTCACATTTTAAGCTCGAAAAACGTGGTAAAAAAATTTAATTGTTCATAAAAAAGTAGCACAAGTTTTTCGAGGTCCAAAACTTAGCAATATACTCCTGATGATATCCCACACAGGATAAAATCACAATCTTGCTGTTACCAGACTGTGCAAATTAAAATGCTTTTTTACTGCGCTATATTAAGACATCGAATTTACGAAGCTGTTCGAAAGAAAACAACACACCGAAGAAAAAACTTCGGTAGCTTATTGTTTAAACTAATAAGATGTTTCTAAAAAGTACAAGGCATTTTTAACAGGAACAATCCCATTAATGAGTCACAGGAGTGCCAAATATCTCTTAACACGCAGCAGACTGAATATTGAATAAGAAATAAAATGTTTTTACGCCATTTTACTGTGGTTATCGTTGCCAATGACTAACTCAATAAATTCGAAAATAAAATGACTAACATTCTCCATTACAATTCAGAATAATTAAGAATTTGCATAAACTTTATCATCATTTATCATTGGTGATTTAATCATAACCACGAATCTCAGTCGAGTTAACTCGATCAATCCCCTAAAATCAAGTAAACATATGAAGCAAAGTGTAAACTCAACCGTGGAGTATTAAAGGCTGACATTAGATTAATTTATAATAAGGTGAATGGATTCCCTAAAAAAGTCAGTTACTGACTAATGAAGAGTCATTGCCGTCATTTACGAAGTCAGTTAGTCACGCTAGATGCGTGACATAAAACAATAACTTTTTACGGTGAGCACAGAAACTTATGAAAGCGCAACTTAAAGTCACGTCCTCCATGTAACTAACAGTAACCGTGGGTTGCATGCTGCTGGATCGAAGAATACACGCTCGTGTATAAATCCAGATGTAAGCATCCGGTGAGCATAACTGCCCCGGGAAAAAGTGGTGCTAATGAGCCTCAGTACGAATAATAACTTCTACCTTGGCCAAGATGCTTCTTATGCTTCGACATAGAACCATTGTCCTGCAGGGTGCCAATGTTCCCTGTTCATGATGTGTCTGTGCAGTATGGCAGCATGTTTATGAATAATCCCAAAAGGTAACGAACTGTAACAACAAAAAATATGGAAAAGGTTTTTTTGGGCCTCGGCGTAACCTTAAAAACAAAATCAAACCAACCGCGACTTCATCAACGTGTAATCTACAAAACTGGAGCTGAAAATAACCGCCATGGAAAATGAGACGAGAACGGTGTATCAGAAGCAATATGACGTCATTGGTCGGTTTGAATTTAATTTTCCACAAAAGGTTTTCGCTCTTTAAAATTGCGTAATTACCCGCGGGGGTAAAAGGTGTCGCGCTTCCATTCAATTAGATTAGACCAAGAGAGCAGCCGGCATTTTTATGCAAATTTCACTAATTTTACGGATTATTTTGTGCCATTGGCCATGGACCATGCTCGGCTTTGTTATATAAAAATATCCGCATGGAAGCATGACATAAGAACGCCAAATATGTTAATAACACGGAATGCCACGACGTGCTGCCACATACCGAACATAGATGGCTCCTTAAGTTGTCTTTCCATGCTTGTGACAGAACTGATTGCCCGAGATTAATAGCGACTGAAGAATTGATGAATCAATTCTGGCGGATGCCAATGTATATATCTGCTGCCTTGTCTTTTTATGGTATTTTACAGAATTTTTTCCTTCCCAGTTACACGTTCATAGACTTGCAAGTGACATTGATGGATGAGGTAAATTAACGCGAATATTGTAATAATGCCCAAGATAATGCGGCGGTTTGCAGGGTCGAAAAAAGTTTATGCTTGAATCCACTTTGAAAAAACCGCGGCGACTAAAGATGCTCCTTTGAAAGTGGACTTACGAAGGGTGTTTATGGAGAGAATAAGCGCCGAGGTTGACGTGTTATTAATATGAATAGGGAGAAGAAGATAGATTAAGCGGTTTGCGTGGTTTGGTGGTGGTGCATTTCTTTACCATATGAAGTATAAAAAGTTAGACAATGATGATAGGGTGAACCATCAAGAAAATATGAAGATTAACGTAGTACACACATCCTTAGATGGAATTGTCGATGATAGAAAAAAAACCGACTTAAAAAAAAAACCAATCCCGTGATGCACAAAAAAGCATGAAATTATTGTCGGTAGTTCTTTACAATACTAATCCAATCAGAATGGATCTAGAAAGAAGAATCACTTTTAAAGACGGTGCCAGGTTGACTTTAATTGCATTAACTGTTGCTTCGAAAATTGTTTTCATTTCTTTGTTAGCCTTATGCACTTAATAGCCGTGTTCCTTTTCTACTTTTAAGTACTCCGAAGTAAAAAATTAAAGGAACGCAAAATTTGTCGATATGAGTAAAACCTATGAATTTTCTGTGAGACAAGGTAGTTCCAAGTAAATACGAGTAAAAAAGAGCAGAAAAGGAACACGGCTAATATATCGCCCCGAAAACAGGTGTTAGCACCGTCTTCAAAAGTGATTCTGATTGGATTAGTATTGTAAAGAACTACCAACAATTATTTCATCCTTTTTTGTGCATTCGGTTTTTTTTTGAAGTCGGTTTTTAAAAATTTATTTTATTTCGTATTTTTATTCCGTTCATTTTTTTTGGGGGGGCAATTTAAAAATAATTATTTATTATGATAAAGTATGACACGCCGCCGTCGATAAGAATCGAGGCAGTAGCGAAATAGTTTTTGCAGTATGCGTATTTTCAGAGTAATTTAAAATAATTAAATAATTCTTTACAACATTAATCCAATCAGAATGAATTTAGGAAGAAGAGAAAAAAAGTCGCACTGTCCGATCCGGGGTTTGAATCCGCAATAATTAGTTCGGTAGAGGGCCATTCCATGAAAATTCGACCAAAAATAATAAATGCCAAAAAGGACATTCGACGAAAAAAGGATTCAAAGGACATCTTAAGTATCCTTTATCCTTGGGGATCTCAAAAAGCCAACGAGGGTTTCTCTCCAAATTTTTATATGTTTTGCCTGGCAGCACTGAAGATAAGTTACCTAAGTCTCATGCTGGGATCGAAGACCCGAATTTTTTAAAGCATACCCTGTCAATCGTAGTGGCGTGCGTGAATCGGACGAACACGTAAATATTTTGAGCCGGACCAAGAGTACCTCCCCCACCCGTTTTCGAGGTTGCTGAACACGATGGCGTTGTTAGAATTTTTCTTTGGGGTTGCGCGACCCCATAATAACCGCCAAAAACCACCCCTAAGAGGGGTTAAACGCGCCTTACACGTTTTCCCTGTAAAAAAATACTTTCCCCTGTTTTCGAGGGAACTGAGCAAGATGGTGGTGTTGGATATCGCTTCCGACCTCGACCAACTCCTCCACCGGGTAATACTCTCCCCCAAAAGGGGTGATTTTTTTGTACTAGCGCCAAAATATATTTCCCTCCGTTTTCGAGGATTCCGAGAATTGTCCGACATGATTCAATGAAAATTGTCCAAGCTTTCCAATTTTGCAAAAAAAAATATTTGTAATATCAGCTGAGCACGGTGGTGCATAAATTATTTTAAACCCCTCCAATCCCTTCCCGTAAATGAAACAAAAGGATACGAGATGATTATTGGGCATTATAGGGATTGGAGCGGTTTAAAAAAATGTATCCACCACCGTGCTCAGCTGATATTACAAATATTTTTTTTTTTGCAAAATTGGAAAGCTTGGACAATTTTCATTGAATCATGTCGGACAATTTTTATCCTACGGCTTTTACTTTTGAAGTTATTAGCAAGTTTAATGTTAAAATTGGTCTTATTTGGTGCTTATTTGGTACTTTTTGGGTACGTTTTGGCAAAGCTTAAATGAAAAATTACGAAAAAGAGCCAATTATTGCATTCAATTGCTTATAACTCGAAAAATGAAGGCCGTAGGATAAAAATTGTCCAGACATTACTCATAGAAAATTGTCCAAGTTTTCCAATTTTGCAAAAAAAAATTAGTTAACTACGTATTTTTTGGAGAAAAAGGTGGTTTTAGTTGAAATTTTAGTTAAAAAATAAAATTTTGATTTTGATAACTCATTGCTCTCGAAGTTGATAGGGTAGAACCTTGACTTTTACAGTTTTAGATAGGTGGGAGTATTCTGCGTACACTGATACCTTACTCATGAAAATAGCTCATAAGGTTACAAAAATACAGGGTCATATGTAAACCTCTACCAAAAAAACTTCAAAACGTCCTAGCTGCTAAACCGTTACGATTTACCGCCCCCTTCCTTACGATATTTTGTTCGTCAATCCAAAACCTATCCACAGCCGGCCGCTTTGTAAACTTACCGGTATACACCCTGTATATTGGGAAAAAACTACTTTTGAATCTACGTTTTTCGACACTTAAAGCGCCATAACTGGTTCTATATTAGCCCTACGTACAAAATGATAATAACAAAAATTATAGATAATCGTGTGTTCTATAAGTCTTACGCAGGATTTTTTAATGTAGAATTAACCATTAACGAAATTTAGTGCCAAGAAAGTGATATATGAAGTTTGAAGCACTATTTCTCCGTAGATATTGACTTTACACAAAAAAAATCTAAACAAGAAAGTTAAATCACTTGTTTATCTACAAAAAAGATAATACACTTTTTTGTCGTAAAATAATTTTTGAGATATAGAATTAAACGCGTTTTCCTTCACTGTAATTTTAGCAAGAGGGTGGGGATGACCCCATTTTGAATTTAAGCTTATAAAAATATATAAAATCATTTGGTAAAAAAAATCGCGCGCGGTATTTTTCACCTTACGAAGGCCTTTCGACCTATTTATTGGACTAGGGTGGTTTTTGGCGGTTTTGGGGGTTGCGCAACCCCGAAGAAAAATTCTAACAACGCCATCGTGTTCAGCATCCTCGAAAACGGAGGAAAGTGTTTGTTTTACAGGGAAATCGTGTAAAGTGCGTTTAAACCCTCTTGCGGGTGGTTTTTGGGGGTTGCGCCACCCCAAACAGAAATTCTAACAACGCCATTGGTCCGGCTCAAAATATTTTGAATCGTCCGATTCACACACGCCACTACGATTGACAGGGTATGCTTTAAAAAATTCTCCTTCCCAAGCGGTCTTCGCATGAGACTTAGGCAATTACCTTCAGTGTTGCCAGTCAAAACATATAAACATTTGGAGAGAATCCCTCGTTGGCCCCAAGGATAAAGGATACTTAAGATGTCCTTTGAATCCTTTTTTCGTCGAATGTCCTTTTTGGCATTTTTTTTAATAGCTTGAAGGTTTTTCTTCAAAATGATGTATATATCACCGCGCTAGGATAATATTTGCACTTTGTACGATTTTTTAAAGGAACTTGTATTATGCAAATTTCGAAATGTTTAAGTACCGTTATTTATGAAACTACCCAACATGTTGGCAAAATATTGCACCTACGTAATACTAGCCACTAGTACTCCAAATGTGCCAAATATGAAGGAAATTGGAGAAGGTCGTGTCCAAGCCATTGGTCGAATTTTCATGGAATGGCCCTAGATTTTAACGTAGACGCTAGGCCAAGTCCCTCTTAAGTATTTGGTGACAATAAAGTATTTTGTGATACCTTTGAAAATAATTCTATCTGTTGAAGGTGTACTAATTTTACCAGTTTTTTATGCCTACCTTCGAACTCCTTTATCAGAATTTAAAAAAAAATTGCACGGGACCACCGTGAAAAACTACCCTTTCAAGCAAAAAAAGAAGAAAGCAAAAAAGTTATTGCGTTACAAAGTTATGCGTGAATTGATAACCTCCTCTCTTTTGAAGTCGGTTAAAAAGAAGAATCAAACAAAATATAGAAAAATCAAGAGGCTCGTAAGAAAATATTCTTCAGTGGGAACCGCTTATGTTACATAATTCATATAGAGATACTTTTTCCAAAAATAACAAAAAAAAATCAATTTTTTTCACATAATCCTTATTATTGTACAAAAGATCTATTCTTTACATTTATTTTTTAAAGATTGTTTCTTTCAACTGTTGGCCGCAACTGGGACTAACATGGTCCACAAATTCCATTTTTCTACATTTCGAGTGGTATTTAGCGAATGAAGCGAGTAATGTTGGCTTCTAATTCCTTAATGATAACGCTCGAACATAACGGAAGTGAAACGAAATGATTGGAATAAATTGCATGAAAATGTTTGAACTCAAGTGCATACGTAAGAGACAAACCCCGAAATGGAACGAAAGGTATAAATTTATTTCATCTCGGCATTCGTTGCAGCTATTTCAGCACTGGGAATGTACTAATGAGCTGATTGTCAAAGTTTCTTTTTTTTGTAGGTTTTTAATTAATAGCAAATCCATTTTTTTTACGTGAAAGACTAGAGCTCATAGTACGAGAGCTAGCAACGTTTTCGAGAAGGCAAATTAGTACGACTGGTTTTTTGATATTTCTTTCCTTATTGAAGTTAGTAAGGGATGCGCTAAGTCTGGCAGCTGGGAGCGGTTGCGTTTATCTCTGCGCATATCATCTGTGCAGATGAAAATTGTGCATTTTGAAATCATTTTAGCACGAAAAATTTTTTTTACATAATTTTCTACGTCCTTTTAGCAATATAAATTTTTAGTTGCCTGACATTTTTGTGGTTGCAAACGTTCTCTAATTAAAAAATAAGAATTTTCAAACTATTTTAGTATAGCTGAAATGTTAATATGATATAGTCCTCAAATCGAAGAATATACTATAAATTTGCCAGACAGAAATTCCGTTGTTTAATTAGAAGCCAGACCAAATTAAGTCTCGGCGACAGCGAAATTGGAAGAGTGCGGCAACTAATTCGTTGGTTCCGCGAGAGAGTTAGATGCGAGAGAGTCTCATGTGAGAGATATAGTCCAGGAGCGATAGTTTTTTGTTTGAACTAAATATGTCATTGTCATCAACCTTGCTCAAGCCTCTTTTCGGAAACATCTGTTTCTACATTGTGCCGATTTACGCTAAAAGTTACTATTATTTTTTCATGAAATTTTTATTGCAGGTTCCCACCAATAAAAACCACAATTTAACACCCAGTCTCGGTCAGAACAGGTAAATTGGAAGAGTGCGGCAACTAAATCGAAAAATAATTAAGAACTTTTATTGAATATTTGCATCGTCAAGGTCGTAGTTAAGATCATCGTCAAAGTCATCGTCATTGCTATCATCATTATCAATAGTTATATCATGATCAATGTTGTCTTCAGCTGTATCGTTGTTTTCTAGGACTTATAATTTATCGAATTCTAAAGAATTTGCATTGTTTTATTTAATTTAGATGTATTTACCTTGAGCTATAATATCTGAAACTGATGATGGTAACTGATCCCCAGCAAACCAGACAAAATCATATTTATTATTGTGAAAGGTCCAACCACAAGCTTCTGGCGATAGCGACGTTGGATGTTTTAAATAAGCATTACTCCAAAATTTTGCAATATAGCGAACTCTTAATAAATGTTGTTTTAACTCAGGTTTACGAGGAGAAACTCCTAAATTTTTTTCGAAGTTATCGCCTGACTTTTTGGTCCGATAAGTAGTAGAAAATAAGTGAAATCTCACATCATTAACAATGCTACAATTACGAACTCCATCCCTGTAGTTTTTCTATGCTATAATTCAGGAAAATCGTAAGATGTTTTGTATAAAATCGGCCCTGGGGAACAGGTGGAAAATTACTGGCGAAAACAAGTACGTAATATCGCTTAAAAGGGCGAAAAAATGAGTTTTATACAATTAAAATCGGTAAGTAGTCTTATTGAACAAAATGTCGTCGAGATCACGGGCTTCAATTTTAGGCATATAGTCTGTTATCATGGACGACATTCACGGAAGAGGTTCGCAATCAGCCTCAACAGGAGCTAAAACTTAAGGGACAAAACGCCCAACGTCGTTCGCAAGAAGCTGACTACCTACGACGTCTGCTGCCTCAAGATAAAGTGACACACAAGCAGAGATGTCATGTTATCATGGCGTTTGTTATATTGTTGCCGTCGCCTAGACCTTTCCTAACTTTATAGCATATTCAGCGCTTGCCACCATACTAGCAAGCCGTACGTATGAATTGGACCTACCACAGCTTTATACAACGACAGGACCCTCTTTGGCTTGAAACCTCATCTTTTGTCAAAGATCTTTTTACAGGCCTAAAAAGCTATGCAGGCTTTTTTATCATTTCATCGTTGTCCGACTTCCCATCCTAGGGAGGTCGAAGGCAAGGACTTTCGTTCTCTCAATGAATAGCATTAGCTCACCGCAGTCTGCTGCCCAGACTCTGTTCAGACATCCTCACTGATCCCGATTGGAAACATTCTTGACACAATTATACCTAGGTCGTCTGCGTATGCTAATACCTCGATCGATTTGTCGACAATACACGAGGCAATACAATATAGTATATTAAAATTTATGCTACATGCAATTTGGTGGTCATCACAAAATGGCGGATTACATTTTTCTTTCGATATGGGAATCAATTGAAAGGGTATGACAAGTAGAATACAATCAGCTGTGTAACGTCACTCCAAATACAAAATGGCGGCCGACACAAAATGGCAGATTACCTTTTACGGACATAACTTAAATACTAGTCCTAGAGCTCGGAAATATATGTTACTAGAAAATTCATCTTTTTCATCACAACCTCCTAGACTTGGGCTTGTAGTCTATTAATATCTAATAAAAGCTTATTTAAAAAAAACAATTATATTCTCTTTTTTTTAACACGAAATAAGAAACACTAAACTAAATTATATATATTTTTTTAAAAATCCTCCTTGATTTCAAAGATTGGTCTGAAGATACTTACATTTAATAACACTTTCAGCCAGCGGTCTGCAAAAAAATAAGAGAAAGAAAGAAAATTACGCAAAGTTATGTCAATTTTTTTAGAATATATAAAACAATATTAAATGTCAGTTCTTAAAAATACTCAAAATCAATTAAATTTTTTCTAACTTTTATCGTCTTCATAATAAAGAGAATGTAAAGATATTTTTTAAAAAAGTTACATAGACGAGCATTTTGGAATGCCTACATGATACTTCCAGCGGCGGTTTGGACTAACTCGATGTCGCAATTCATAAGCCCTACCACAAAAGACTCGTGGAAAGTGTAGCCCTTGGGGAGTGCAATAAAAATGTTTTTGAAAATTTGCAAAATAGTACATAGTTTTTGCAAAATACGGTTTTTTCGAAAAAAAGACCTTTGTTGTCGAGTTCGATTAGCTCATAGCCATAAACACCTACAGAAACGTTTTTGGGATCAAAATGTTCTGGAATAGTTGTGCTAATAGTTGTGTTTTGTGCGCATGCGCACATTGCTACTTCATTGGAAATATGCGAAAAGATCGCCGGAAAAACGAAAAAACCAATCTTGCTACACTTTCCACGAGTTTCATTACAAAATCGTTTTTTTGGTAAAAGATATGATCTCTACAAACTTTATATAAACCTATTTTTTGTACAATGTGTAGTTTTTTTTTAAACGCGAAAATCTGTTTTTCTCCCTCATTTGACGCCATTTTGCAAACATTCCCAAAGGCTTACTAGTGCCCAAAGTAGTTCATCAAATTCTACGAAATTTTTTCCATACCCATATTTTACTTTGCGGATGGCTCGGTTGGCGAAAAAACGAGGTTTTTTTTCGATAATTTGACTGGCCTATAATGCATGTCACACTATATACTTACGCATATGCTTGATGAACTGGTGAGATAATTGCCAATTAGCTTATCAGCTTGTTTATAATGGGCAATTACAGCTAGTTTACAACGCTTGCACTTTAATGCAATATATTAAAGTTAGCGTAGTTTTGATACTAAAATACAAAGTTTCATGATACTCAGTCGCTGTTAACCTTTAAGTGTTTTTGTTGAATAAACAAATGAATTTCTCCAATATTAACGCCACACTAAAATTAGTTCACATCAATAATAGATTGAGATAAATTTTTACGATTATTTTGAAATGTTTTTTTTCTTTTTCTGAATTGTGGGATAAATTGATAACCTTCGATCCAAATGAATCGATCCAGTGTTGATAACATAATTTTTCATAATGCCAAGCAGAGACAGAGAATATTGTCACTCCCATTTCACATTTATGAAATCTTCAAAACACGGTGAGTGTCTCCTCTTTATCATGTTTTTACCTTCGTCAGATTATTGTATAGTAATAAAAGCGTCATCGTATTTTTAGACACAAAATCTGATACTTTCATAATTAATATCAATCGAGGACGAAATCAGCTTTTTTTCGTATACTTAACTCTCTGCTACACATTTCTTGAGTTTTGCTAATATTCCATCTATTTTAAGAACGATGTTATTTTCGAAGTTAATCTGTGCTATGTGGATTCTGAAAATGCGCAAGGAAGAGGCCTATTTATGGAGTATGCCAAGAAAGTCGGGGTGGGTGTGTTTTATTAATAAGTAAGTTCGCTCTCCTTCATTTTTTTTCACCATTAATTTCTCTAAATTTCTTCTGACAAATGTCACAAAAAAGTGTGCTTCTTGCTGTTATTATTCAATAAAAATGACAGACTGTTAACAGACCTGCCGGAAGCGCCATTTAATGCTTCGCGAATAAAAAAAGATCTTCCGTTTTTTTGTTGGCGTTCTTCAATTCCATAAGAAAGGCCAATCACGAAAAAAGTAACGCTTGATTCCCGCCAACTGCAGTCAGCGTCTCTCGGTATTTTTTTTGTATTTATTTAATTTGTTTTTTCTTCAATTTTAAAATGTGTCGAGACTAACACGTCTGAAGACCGCCAATTAGTCAAGATGCTGAAAGCACTTCGGCGTAGGATGCTTGATAATAATAAGACAAGCTTGAAGATGCTCGCTCTTTCTTCATTGAGATGTCGCCGCTCTGTTGGTTAGCTGCACTCTTTTACTATCTTCGTTCCGAAGGCGGAATTGTAGTCACGAAATCTTAAGCAATTTTTGAAATAAGGGACTAATGGCGTTTAATGGGACCTAAGCTAAGGGTGAGACACAGTGTCAGAAGATTTGATTTATGAAAATCTTGTTTAGCAATCACTATTTTAAATTAGTGACTAAGAGCTGAAGTTGCGCGAGGGTGGACTTGATGGCATTGTAGGAGCGTATATGAAAGTTGCATTGCACGATCGTAAGATTGAAATCATTGCATTGAACTTGAGACTGCCTTAAGTATGTTTTTATAAAATTTTATGATTATTTTTAGGTCAACGAGATCTTCTGCGGCTTTGAGAGTATCAGCAAACTTATATCGCAGCTTGTTAATTGCCAATTATTAAGTAATAAATTGCAATTCAATTTTTAAGTATCGACTAATAGTAATAGTACTCAAGTAAAATATTGATTGAACATCAGTTTGGTGTCATAAAACCAAGCTTAAGAGCTTTGCTAAAAGATTAGCCAAGATTCAATTAGCGGGACTATTCGCATGCGTCATAAGCGGTGTATATGTCTACGCGAGGCCTAGTCTCACGATGGTGAGTGCGTGACATTGGTGGAAAGGTTGACTGTAAACACGAGTCGCCATAACCCCAAAATAATATCGGGAGCTTTAATGCAAGACCTGTGGACTGGGGCAGCCAGCATAAAAATGCAAGGGGGGCATTCTAGTGAAAGTGTTTTCAATATGGTGTTAGTAAACATCAGCGGTCAAAACACCTTCCAAAAAGGTGAAAGAGGGTCTATAATAAACATCACCTTCATCGGGGTGCCTCGATGGCTAGAGACCTCCAATGGCGGGTGAGTAAGGTGTACCACGCCATAACCTTCCGGATTCAGAACACTTTTGTTGTTTTTTATTCTTTTTATTTTACACCACAACTACAGCTGTTATAACTATGAACTCTTAGTTTCTTTTATTCGTAAATAAAAAAAGTTTATGTGTGCACTGTCCGCGGTAGGAAAAAAGTGAAAAAAACAACAAATCTTGAAAAAATGATTTTGGATACCATATAAAAATTTAGAGTTACCTATAAAAAATATTGTAATATTCCTTTCGAGCGTTCTCGGATTCGTCAGGGATTAATTGGAACAATTTGTTTCTTTTTAACAACTTTAATTTTAAAACAAAACTTTTGCACATATGCGCTGCTTCTTCCTGTTTTACTTCTCCCTCTTCCCAATTTTCTCGATGGTTCAGTTAGAACAACCGTACTGAATTGAGATGTGACGCTGCGTTATGGTTATTATGTATTGTATGTATTCAAGTAGATGCCACTGAACATGAAACTTCTCGGTGAATAGGAGTTTTAATTTTCACTTTTCGTTTAGCCGTTACACTGCCCCTTTCTTACTTAGTGTTCGTCCCGAACACATCTTCCGTCCTGTTCTTACCGCTCGAAATTTTTGGATGCGATAGATGGCATCGTTTAACCTCGTGATGGCAGTGGAGGGCCCTTCCATTTTCTTTGTAATTTTGGCGATTTACCTTTGATTAGTCGAGGAT
This sequence comes from Thereva nobilitata, assembly GCA_963855945.1. Classification (NCBI taxonomy): domain Eukaryota; kingdom Metazoa; phylum Arthropoda; class Insecta; order Diptera; family Therevidae; genus Thereva; species Thereva nobilitata. The sequence continues at coordinate 130,849,813 of OY979696.1, forward strand.
TTTATAGGTACACTCGATCGCGTGGAAACTTCACGGCTATAGGGGAAATGACCAAGATAAACTATGTTCAATGTTCTTCCATCTGGAGCTAGGATGTGAAGATTTTAAAATTTCCCAACTCTTGAGCAACCTACAGCTGAAAGGGAAATGACATTTATTTTGTAAAATTCGCCCGCCAAATTCGCCCGAAATTTTAAATTTATAAGTTTTGATAATAAATTCGTTATTTGCAACCTTAAAAACCCCCAGATACCGATTTTCATTGGATTCGGAATACAATTGGCAAATTCATCGGCCATATTGGTGCGGCCATTTTGAGTTTATGAGTTGTGATCATAAATTCGTTATTTGCAACCTTAAAGACCCCTAGATATCCACTTTCATTGGAATCCGAATACCATTGGAAAATTTCGTCCACCATATTGGCGCGGCCATTTTGAATTTATAAGTTCTGTTCATAAATTCGTTATTTGCTACCTTAAAAAACCCCAGATACCGATTTTCATTGGAATCGGAAGACAATTGGCAAATTCGTCGGCCATATTGGCGCGACCATTTTGAATTTATAAGTTCTGATCAAACATTCGTTATTTACTACCTTAAAAACCCCCAGATACCGATTTTCATGGAAAACGGAACACAATTGGCAAATTTGGGTGGCCATTTTGAATTTCGGTGATTTTGTGGCGGCCATTTTGAATTTCGAAAATCGGGCTTGGAGGTGCATCATGGGAGACCCCCACGGATCTTCATGCAAAATTTCGAAGCTTTACGATCACTGGTACACCCGCTATAGCGCACACATCGCACACGCATACAGAAACTTTCTTTTATTAATATAGACTAGCAAAAAACCCGCGTGCGTTGCAAAGCTCTTAACTAAAAAAGGTTCATGTGTGCACTGTCCGTGGTAGGAAAAAAGTGAAAGAAAAAACAAATCTGGAAAATATGATTTTGGATACCTTTTATATGGTCAATTTCTATTGACAGTTTTTTTGACAGCTGTCATTAGTCACACCCGGTTTTTGATATGATATTCGTATTCAGTGGTATCGAAAACCTAAAGGTACCAACTTTCACCTTGAACCGATGGAAATCAAGTGCCCAACGCTTGGTTAAACCTAAAAAAATTAAGACCCATGTTAAAAATTCAACCTGCTTGGGGGACGGTTTATAGTTTTGTTTTTCTCTTTTCGGTTAGCCGTTACATTGCCCCTTCTTACTTAGTGTTCGTTCCGTACACAGCTTCCGTCCCGTTCTTACTGATCGAACTTTTTGGATGCGATAGATGGAATCGTTTAACCTCGTGATGGTAGTGGAGGGTCCTTCCCTTTTCTTTGTAATTTTGGCGATTTACCTTTGATTAGTCGAGCATTTTATAGGTACACTCGATCGCGTGGCAAACTTCACGACAATAGAGGAAATGATCAAGATACACTATGTTCAATGGTCTTCCATTTGGAGCTAGGATCTGAAGATTTTCAGATTTCCCAACTCTTGAACAACCTGCCTACAGCTGACAGTGAAATAACACTTATTTGCTAAAATTTGTCCGCCATATTGGCCCCGAAATTTTAAATATATTAGTTTTGATCATAAATTCGTTATTTGCTATCTTAAAAACCCCCAGATACCGATTTTAATTGGAATCGGAATACAATTGGCAAACTCATCGGCCATATTGGTGCGGCCATTTTGAACTTATAAGTTTTGATCATAAATTCGTTATTTGGAACCTTAAAAATTCCTAGATTCCCACTTTCATTGGAATCGGACCACAATTGGCAAATTCGTCGGCCATATTGGAGCGGCCATTTTGAATTTATAAGTTTTAATCATAAATTTGTTATTTGCAACCTTAAAAACCCCTAGATATCCACTTTCATTGGAATCGCAATACAATAGGAAAATTTCGTCCTCGGCCATTTTGAATTTAAAATTTCGGATCATAAATTTGTTATTTGCTACCTTAAAACCACCCAGATACCGATTTTCATGGAAATCGGAACACACTTGGCAAATTTGGGTGGGCCTTTTGAATTTCAGTCATATTTCGGCGGCCATTTTGAATTAATAAGTAATGATCAAACATTCGTTATTTACTACCTCAAAAAACCCCAGATACCGATTTTCATTGGAATCGGAACACGATTGACTAATTCGCCGGCCATATTGGCGCGGCCATTTTGAATTTCTAAATTTTGACCACAAATTCGTTATTAGCGACCTTAAAAACCCCTAGATACCGAATTTCATTGAAATCGGAACACAATTTGCGAATTCATATTTGAGTGGCCATTTTGAATTTCGGCTACTTTTCAGCGGCCATTTTGAATTTCGAAAATCGGGCTTCGAGTTGTTTCATGGGAGACCCCCACGGACCTTCGGGCAAAATTTCGAAGCTCTGCGATGACTGGTGCGGCCGGTATAGCGCACACATACATGCATACATACGTACATACATAAATACAGAAACTTTCTGTTATTAATATAGATATGTTATACACGTTAATATACACTATCTTTATAACTTTAATGAGCACTTATTTTCACTTGTGTCGCAAAACTTTTAAGACATCAGAATTTTCTCAATTTCAATTTTGTTAAATTAATTAATTTTTACCTACTCAGGCGACTAGATTTTACTCGTCATTTTAAAGCAGGTAAAATGTGGGAGTACTGGAGTATTACATACTCCCCTCCCAGCGTAGCGGTATCTGAAGTGTACCGATCGGAGTGATGTGGTTTCGTCGCTTCGATCACAGCCAAAAGCAGGCTGTCAATTGCTATCGACTTGCTTGTGCCGTTTGGCTTGACTACAAAATGCTTTCATAATCTTTTGATCACTTGGAATGGGCCTTCATATGGTGGTTCGAAAGGTCTTAGAATTCGATCTGTACGTATGAAAACGCAGCTGGCGTTTTCTAAGGTATTCGGCACGTACAGGTACACATATTTCTGTACTGACTGACGGGGCTGTGTTGCCGAGAGTCCTTTCATGTGTGTACGAAGACGAGTTAGAAATTCTGAGTGCTCAATTGGGTTCTCATCCGTTGGGATGGAAATTGAATTGGGGAGCCTCAGATTTTGTCTATAGACAAGCTCTGCTGGTGAGCATTGTAAATCGATCTTTATGGCCGAGCGAATACCTAATATCATCCATCCAGACTCGCTACGGTACAATCCGTCCGAATACTTCCGAACTGTACAACATCAAACGTATGCGAGGTGAAACGTTGCGAGTTCAAACGTAAAATTTTCGCCGCTTTCTGCTCGAGCACGCCCAGACCCTTTACCTATCTTATCCTCTTCTATCCTTTCACCCAACAGCTGACTTTTCCTGACTACCAAAAAAGCTTTAAAACCTCTTCTTCATACCTTCTCAATTGAACTCAAAGCTTTCGCATATACTTCTCTCACTCGAACTCACAATCAGGATAGAAGGGCTCTTGTACTGCCTTGGGAGCTCGCATTACTGCCGTTGCCCACCACTGTAATACCCTAGACAGACTAGCACCCTCAATCCGGATTATGACGTCAGAATGACGTAGACTCCATTTCATTTCTATTTCTTTTATATGGGTCTACGTCATTCTGACGTCATAATCCGGATTAAGTTTCTAGCCTGTCTCCGGTATAACCGAAGCTTACTACTATACATTCCAGCATAACATCAACGATCTGGCAGTACAAAAGGTAATTTCTAAACTTCCTTTAACATAAAAGAAGGCAGAAAGAATATAATCATATGCGAATGAAACCCTGAAAATTTTGCCTAATAAAAGATTGATTAGGTCGTAACCGTAGATAGATGTCGTTCGCTCTAGGCCTAGGGAACTGTATGCTTCAAACAAACGATCAAATCGCGTTTTGGATACCTAGTTATTCAGGCCAAAATATTAAAAGTGTTCTGTTTGGCGCCACCTACAAAAAATACTGTGAAAATGTAAATAAATTAAAAATTATTTAAAAAATTCGTTTTTGCGGTCAACATTTCACAGGAAAAAATAAAAAAAATACCATCTAAGAATTTTTATTAAAAAATATTTCATTTACATTTTTTTGTAACATCCAGAATATGTGAAGAAGATGATGCTAAAAAGAACGAAAAGGATGAGTAAATTGGCAAGATATACACGTCACTTTATACTTAAATAAGATCATGAAGTCATAACTCCACCAACTAATTGGCACCATACCACAAAATATCGTAAAACTTTCGAGAGTTGAAGACAGAATTTGGCCCCGGCAAAAAACAGCAACAAGTTGTAAAGAATGAAAAAAGATTCCTGACACCAAAAGACGGGTTTATTCTATTTTTCGATTTTCAAATTAGATTTGCGAATTGTGTGTTTACGTAAAAATACAGAAAGTAAAATTTGGACCCGAAGAGAACAAACATTCCTTCACGATTGGATCGACAAAATTGTATTTTATCGAAAATCGTATCTCAATTTTATTTTCTGATATGTTTGTGTACAAGATGATCTTCGATGGTGATAAGAGCTTTTTGTAATTATACTCGTATGAATGAGTACCCACTTTTTTGAGGAGTGTACATTCTTCGTACATTTTTTTTAGATAACTACAGAAAAAAAAATTGTTTGATGAACACGCAAAGACGAACCTTTTTTAATGCAAACTCACTGACCCCCATTCGTCGGTTCTTCGTTATTACTTGCTGCCTTAATTTGAAATTCAGTTAGTAGAAAGAACGAAACACTTCGTCAGATTTAGCATATGAAAAGCAGCTTTGAGAGCAGCTGAAGAACTAGTTTCTTGAAGCGGCCGGCTTTAACCTTGAGATTGTCTAAAGTTACCAGCACTAAAAAAATCTGAAGTTTTTGCACCGGGCGATTGCTGCTGAAGTTTTGATAATATCTAACATGAGGGTCTTGATTTGATTACTTAGAGATTACCTTACATAGGGGACATCCAATTCATAACAACGTTGATTTTTTTTAAAGTACGACATTAATACTGTGTAGATCATCTAAAAATAAACCAAAAAAAACGAGAAAAATAATTCTACTTAGGGCGATGATAACGACTTCACATGGAAAGGAAAGAAGTGTTACAATAAAATAGGGCTCCGTGCCCCCAAAACCCCCCCACAAAAATATCCATATATCAGTCAAGGATACATCAATGATTGTTTTTCTAATAAAAATCACTTGAGGATGAAGAGGGATACCGCCCCTTCTGTCTTCTGTGACGAAAGAAATTCTCTAACAATTTGTGGCTTTTTTGCGTTGCGTCTTTTGTGGTTGTATGTATAAGAATTTGTCGGTCGTCTTTTTCTGGATTTGACATTCTCGATGTTAAGAGAAACATTTTTGTTTTCAGTTCCCAGTCAAAGACAGTGCGTTATTTGGAAATGTTTGGGCAACATCTGGCAGTAAATTGTGATGTAAGTTGTTTGGGAGTTGGGAGTATGTGCTCGGCCCCCCATGGCAAGAAAGGGAAGTACAAAAATGCCTGAAAAAATTTTTGCTAACTCATGTTTGTATCTAAGATGAGATTAAATTGCAAACATTACAGGAGTTTTGTATAAATAAATAAAGGCATTTTATGCCTATTTAATTGAAAATGAAGTTAAAACTAGTAGGTTGTAAAAAAGTCCACTTGCTAAACTACAACTGCAGCGTTTTTTTCTTTGAGAATCAATACCATTCTAAGGAGTAACCCCATTACCTTAGATTTGTAAACTAGTACAGTTGATCAGCTCCAGAAGTGTTGGGTTTCGATTTAAACTGTTGCACTACAAGGTGTAGTGAGTAGTTTTGAGTCGAAAGTTTTAATAAATTTGTAGTAGGCAATGACTAGTTCCGAAGTCAGAAGAAAGCCAAACGAAACAAAAAGAAGTCAGCCGTCAGTCAAAGGAAGAAAAAAATATAAATTTGCTATTTCGACAACAACAAATATAAAAGAAAATAATCGTATATACGGGCCCCTGCACAATTGTGCAGAGTATATTATTATTTTAATTATCCCAAAGCCCACAGTGGTAATTCCTCAAATCGGAAGTTACGATTGCATCATTTTGAACTTGAATTTTGCAATCGCTTGAGCATGGTTCAAAAAGGAAGAGTTATCTCCTGGTTTATTTTTTTAATTACATTAAAACTTCTTTATAAACCAAGTTCTCAGTGACAATTCCTTGAGGGGTAACTTACTGTTTTAGACCACTTGAAACATCAATTTTACGATCGCTGTATACAACTGACCGTACGTAAAACATGGTTCCGCAAGAAAAAGAGCAACTTTTTCGAATGTTTGACCTTGTGACTTAATTATTGTCATTGCATACGCTAGGCGCAGGGGAAATTGATGACGCTTGAAATTAAATGGAAGACCAGGGTCGTTTGATGTATCCGTGGGATAAGTGAATCTTGCCTCTTTGAGATCATGTAAGACACTCGGCTTGGATTACATTCGCGCGAAAGTCCCGAATAGCTAATCTGGTTCCATTACACAAACCATTTAGAAAGGTTTCGTAGTAACAAAACTATGCAATCTTTTTTTTTAAATTAACTTATGTGGGGGCATACCGGATGGGTTCCAAGTATTAAGAAATTCTACTGGAAAGTTTACTTGGTAAAAAAACTATCGTCATCTATTAAGGTGACGTGATCATTTTTGGGATTTGAAACTGCTCTTTTAGATATACTAAGAACATCTTGCGTTGTGAAAGTTTCTCCAAACCCACCAGTAACAATATTTTTCGAGATAAATTTAGAGGGAATTAAAATACTATGCTGAGTATTCAACATTCAACAGTAGAATTTCTAACTTTGAGAACCCAACTTGAAAAATCTTAATCAACTAAAGCTCTCATAATCTATTACTTAAACCTGAACAATATCTACATTCGTTGCAAAAATCAACTAAGCTAAATTTTTGCGGTATAAAATTATTACAATAATCTTGAATGCCAGCCTTGAAAAATGCTTTAGGTTGCCTACGAACATACCCGGTAGAATCTGTAGCATTTTGGCTTTCATTTCCATTCATCACTTGCAATTCATTAGATTGGCTCGATGCCCTCTTTTTACCGACTTCTTATCGATGTTGTTCATAATAATTTCTATTTTGTGTGCTTCTCTTCATTTTAAAAATTCAAATAACCACAATAAGTCACTTTTGCACATTTTTTTTGCACTTTTTTTGATTATCCCTTATGACGTTTAGAAAGGATTCAACGATTTTCATATATTTCATTCAAGAGCAAGTAAACAAACTCTTTCAAGCTTTTCGAAAAAAATTTAAATGTATAAAAGAAGATTGTACTTAATATCAGAGACTTTTGAGTTATCCCATATATTTCATTAAACACCATTATATCCGTTGAATGCATTGAAAAATTAAAATTATTGGTATCATATATTCTTACCTGGTGTACCATCGTATACCATGCTAAATTGCAATGAAATCGGTGCAGTAGTTTTCACGTGAAAATTTAAAAACAATTTATTTCCCAAAAAAATTTCATAAATCGGCTACCAGTGACGTCACACCATAAAAGCTCTCCGCAAGAGCATACCTTGGGCAAAAACTTACGTTGAGAGAATATGAGAGAATAAGAGTGTACTTTCAAAGCTTTTGATATGCTATTTTCATTTTTTCAATATGGAAAAAAGCTCCTGAAGGGTACTGAAAAGAGCTTTCCTTGTATAATTATAATATAGATAATGCTGATGTTAATCTTTATCGCGATCTTATACCAAGTTTATAGCAGCAAAATTAAATCGATTTATCTTAAAGTTACGCCAAAATTTCGAATTAACGTATAAACGGGTATTTAATACGCAATCGATTTCAACTTACATTCTTATAACTTTGGCTTAAGCCCGGTATGCAAGGCTCAAGAAATTTCTTTGCCTATCTTAAACCTATGTAAAAAAAATGGTCAAGAAATGGTTCAGAAATATTTTCTGGAGCGATTTCTGTAACCGGTATGCTAGAGTCAAGAAATTCACACCAGAAATATCGTGTTTTTTAGTGACACGCAGATGTCGCTGTTGATAAAATTTTAGTTTTTCCTCCAGAAATAAGTGTCGATTCATTTATTTCCTTAAGAAATTTTAACGCTTCATGAGGTCTTGACGTCTCAGGTAGTTTTTGAAATTGAAAGTAACTGTCAGCGATGGAAAAAATTACATATTGTTGTTTTTTATTCAGATTTTTTAAATTCTTTTTTAATTCTTTACTAATTAAAACAATTTCATTATTTCCAAGCAATCATAAAACAATTTATTTAATGTCTGCAATGAAAATAAATCGAATCGTGGTAAAATCGAACCGTCACCTCCCCGTGGTGGCCACTGGATAGCCAACTAACGACGGTAGTAGCGAGGGTGGGACGCTATATTCCGGCATACCAGCGACGGGCTGGCAACCCGTCCTGGCATTACCACATTGCCACGAGACCTACAACAGAGCCTCGGATAGGATTGACCACACAACGAAGACCCGGATATCGTATTAAGGACCATGATTTACGAATTTTTTCTTGGAATGTAAGGACACTGTATCAACCTGGCAGACTAAAAGTTCTACTAAACGAATTAGATAAATATAAAAGTGACCTGACAGCAGTGCAAGAGGTGACATGGATTGGAAAGGGGATCCTAGAGAAAAAAACGCACAATATATTTTATAGTTGTAACGAGAAGAATCATACTTTTGGGACGGCATTTATCGTAAGAAAACAAATTAAACATCTAGTAATGGGGTTTGACGCTATAGATGAAAGAATATGTAAAATACGTATAAGAGGGAGATTCTTTAATTACTCCATAATAAATATACATGCCCGATTGAAGATGCGCTAGAAGAAGCGAAAGATGCATTCTATGAAACCTTAGATAGGACGCTAAGAAACTGTCCTAGACATGATGTAAAGATTGTCATAGGAGATGCAAATGCAAAAATTGGCCATGAAAGTGCATACCGACCAACAATAGGAGCATTTAGTCTACACGACGAAACAAATGAAAACGGTATGAGACTGATCAGTTTTGCAATGATGAATAATATGGTGATCGCAGACACAAGATTCCAGCGAAAAGATATACATAAGGTAACCTGGAGATCTCCGGATGGAAGAACGCAAAACTCAATTGATCATATACTTATAGAAGCGCGTCACTGTTCAGAAGTACTAGATGTCAGATCATATCGTGGTGCAAACATCGACTCCGACCATTATATGATTGGGACGAGAATCAGAAGCAGAATATCGACACTAAACGAAAGAAGAAACCGCAGGGAAAGAAAATTTAACGTGAAATTATTAAAAGAAGAAGCAAAACAAGAAGAATATGTGGAAGAAATAAATAGAAGAGTGATAAATGCAAATAATCACAACGCCGAAGACATAGAAGTTAAATGGAATAACTTGAAGACCCTAATCAAAGAATCAGCATCAAATACTCTAGGATACGAACCCCGTGAAAGCAGAAATGAATGGTTCGACAATGAGTGTACCCGTGTAACACAGGAAAAGAATATAGCATATCAAGTAATGATACAGAAACACAGAACGAGAAATGCAGTTGAGACATACAAAGAAAAAAGGAGACAGGAGAAAAGAGTGCACAAAGCGAAGAAAAAGGAGTACTGGGAAAACGAAATGTTGAAAATAGAAGAAGCGAACAACCGAAACGATGTCAGGAAACTATATAAAAAAGTAAAGGAGCAACGAGTCGGTTTCAAGCCCAGAATAACCATGTGCAAAACTAAGGATGGAGAGATCTTAAGTACCAAAGAATCAGTTCTAATTAGATGGCGTGAACACTTTCAAGAACTGCTAGCTCGAGATGAGGAGCAACCCCTTACAGAAAACATGGAACTAGCAGAAGAATTAGCGGGAGACATGCCTACATTAGAAGACGTACAAGACGCAGTGAAAAAGCTAAAAAACAACAAATCTCCGGGCAAAGATAACATCGTAGCAGAGCTATTGAAACAAGGAGGTGAAAACGTAATATTAAGCCTGCATGAAATCGTAACACTAATATGGACCCAGAAACGAATACCATCGGAATGGAGCGAGGGCATTGTCTGCCCTATACACAAAAAAGGAGATCAGCTAAACTGCCGTAATTATAGAGGTAGGTATCACGCTATTGAACGTAGCATATAAAGTATTATGAAATATTTTATACGTTAAACTGCAGCCTTACGCAGAAGCAGCTCTGGGAAACTATCAAAGCGGTTTCCGCCCCGGAAGATCCACCACAGACCATATTTTCACCCTTAGGCAGGTCCTGGAAAAGGCAAATGAATTTAATATTACCATACATTCGCTATTCATAGACTTCAGAAACGCCTATGATAAAATAAAACGTGAAGAATTATATAAAGCTATGGAGTATTTAAGATTTCCCGAACACCTCGTAGATTTGACCAAAAAGACAATGAAAGAGGTCATATGCAGAATAAGAATTGAAGGAGAGCTGTCAGAACCATTCAACGCCACAGTAGGACTAAGACAAGCAGATGCCCTATCGTGCTTACTATTTAACAGGGTTCGCATGATTTAAATCGTTTGATTTAAATCATTGATTTAAATCGTGATTTAAATCAAATGATTTTTTCATTCAAATGTTTGATTTAAATCAGGATTTAAAAAAATCACGATTTTTTAACAAAAATTAATCAATATCATATTTTTAGAGTAATGAGATTTCACTGTTATATTCTGCAGTCAAGTTCACATTTAAAGTAGTGTGGTTAGTGCGAATCATCGATTAAAAAACATGAATTCATACGAACAAATACATTATTTATTAAGTTTTTAGATATATAATAGTAAAATAATTATTATTATTATTAATAATTATGATTTACATTTTGATTTTTATAATAAATGCGTAGATTCTTATACACATTATACGTAGACTCTTTTTATAATAAATCGCAGACTCTTCTTTTTTGACTTAACTTTAAAAGTCTAGGGGCGGTATTCACAGTCGTTACTTAAGCATGGACTTAAGAATTTCTTAACTAAGTTCGCCTTATTTAAATAAGGCGTACTTAAGATATCATGTATTCACAGTCATGTCTTGAGGTGAACTTTGTTAAGCAATTGCTTATTGAGAATTTGTAATTTTAAGGAAATGCTTGAGCATTTCCCATGTTTTTTCCAGTAATTCCATATTATTATGTCGTCTCCAAGGTTACTTAAGAAATTCCTTTTATTGTAGCATGCGCAGTATTGCACAATATATCTTTGATATTTAATGATGTTTTGGAAGATAATAAATATGATGATACTGCTGATGATGACTTTCATCCTAATTTGCCAATGCGAATAATGCAGATGAATTTGCGCATCGCTTGTTACTCGTATGTTTGTTTAAATAATTACCAAATATTGCGGGAAGGCTTTATATGCGATTCAAATGTGTTTAATACATTTATAAACAGAAATATTGCAAATTTATAAAGAATATTTATACAATATAATAAAGTATGTGAACATTTTTATTATTTTTTCATTTTATATTAAATATTACATTTAATATCTGTTTAACAGTTAATAGTTTAAATTTCGACTTGAATTGATGAAAGTTAATTGTTTTACTTGTCTTTACTACTGTATTCTACTAGAAGTAATATGGAAAGAGCTGCTGATGCAATGTCATAAATTGAAGATGTTAATTATATAGAGTATAAAATTGTAATGAAAAATCTCTACCCTGAAACTTGCGCTTGCATAATACCTCAAACATACAAGCAGCTGTAATTCAGGTGCAATAGGCAAACCCCGATTATTTATTCCAGCTAATCTTTCATGAATTTTTGGCAACTCGCGTACGGAATCTCTGTTAAATCTAAACCGCTTTTTAATTCATTGTTATCGTAAAACTCAAAAGGATTTTGTCTGTCACGCAAAGATCTACGGATAAATCTACCATTATCCTCTTCATCATCATCCACGTCACTAATACCTTCAATATCAGTAACCGACGAAAACAAGTTAATTTTTTCACACTATTATTGAAAAATCATCTATAAGCAATTGCTTAAGTCACCTTTGGAGACGACTTAAAAAATAAATTAATTTTAAGGGTAAATAAGATCGTCTTATATGATAATTTGCTTAAGCATCAACTATGAATACTTATTTGAATAAGGTTTGCTTGATTAAGTTCATGCTTGAGCATTTACTTAAGACAGTGCTTAAGTTGCGACTGTGAATCGAAAGGACACATTAAGCACGTGCTTAAGCACGAACTTTGCAATAAGCACCGACTAAGAATACCGCCCTTAATATTTGTTGCACGCATTTTTGTTAAAATTCTTTAAATGTGAACAAATGAACAGAAGGTAATTTATAAATGCGTTTAAACATTTTTTGGATTTTTATTGCAAAAATAGTACTGCTTTAACCGAATAATTTCATTAAATAATAAATAAAAATTATTTCATTTAACATATGAACAAATAAAATATTTAAACTATTACTTACGGCTTATAATAATAGTATTAGATTTTCTAGTTATACGATTAATTTTTCTTATATGATTAAGTCATTTAATTATTAACACTTTTACTCGATTTATGAGTATTGATGATTGGCTCGAGAAAAAAAATCGCTTTATTAAAAAATTCAAAAAGTAATTACTAACTGAATGAGCACGCACGAAGCGCAAACTGCTCTAGTAACGTAAAAACAATTTTTTATATGACATTTTTGCAATAAAATAAAACTTGATTTAAATCACGATTTTTTTGATTTAAATCAAAAAATCCGATTTTATTGATTTTTTTTAAAAAATCGTGATTTTTTCGAACCCTGCTATTTAACGTAGCTATGGATGATAAGAGACGCAGGAATTAACACCGCGGGCAGTATTTTCAACAAGTCGGTACAACTATTGGCATACGCTGACGACATCGTAATACTAGCCAGATCCAGCATAGCAATGAAAGAAGCCTTCATATTGCTAGAAAGAGCAGCAAAGAAATTCGGACTAGCAATTAATGAAGAGAAAACGAAATATATGTGCATCTCTAAAAGACGGAATGATCGCCAGAATATGACAATTGATACATATAACATCGAAGGTGTAAAAGAATTTATATACTTAGGGACGCTAATCTCAAAAGATAACGACACGACGGCAGAAGTCATAAGGAGATTGGCGCTGGGAAATAGATGCTATTTTGGGCTACGTAAACACTTCTTAACAAGGAACATATCAAGGAGGACTAAAGTTGAACTATACAGAACCCTTATAAGGCCAATACTACTGTATGGATCCGAAACCTGGACACTAAGAAGTAATGAAGAACACCTCCTGGGGTGCTTTGAAAGAAAAATCCTGCGCACAATATATGGAGGAGTGAACGAAAATGGTGTTTGGAGGAGAAGATACAATCACGAACTGTATCAGTTGTATAAAGATCCAAACATCATAAAAACTATAAAAATTAGCAGAATTCGATGGGCAGGACATGTTGAACGTAGCAGTGATGACAGCATAGCAAAAATTATTATGAACAAGAGACCAGACGGACACAGAGGCACAGGACGTCCAAAAAAGAGATATACAGATAGCGTAGAGGAGGATCTACGAACCCTAGGTATAAGAAATTGGAGACCCCAAGCCAGGGACAGACAGTTCTGGAGGAGGATGTTGCAGGAAGCCAAGGCCAATAACAGGCTGTGGAGCTATTTATGATGATGAATGAAAATAAGTAACTGTCAAAATTTCTGAACTGCTGTCATTTTTTCTTAGGGAAATAAATGCAAAAGTTTTCTTGAGCAAATTTCTTGAGCCTTGCATACCGGGCTTTAAGCCGAAAAATTTCGGTTTAAGCCATAATTCCAATTATCCCGTTTATATGACAAAAAATTTCGAATTATTTTTAGAGTAGCTATAAACTAGGTATTAGACTACGTTATTGTAGATTTGAAAGAACGCTTACCTAAAGAAACTTTAAATTCTTTTGATCTGGTCATATTCATTCCGAAACGTATAACTGATAGCAGCGAAGATGTCAACAAAGAATTGTCATTGGCAATTCAATATAAGGATTTCCTTGAAGTGCCAAATGGAAATGGAACTGAATCCTTTAAAATGCAAAAAAGCATATGAAGCGTGGAGACAAAAGTGGAACCGAGAGAAGGAAAAAGGAACATCTTTACCTGAAGCAGCTATTGAGACCTTCAGTTATTGCAACAAGCATCACTATCCTATTATAAGCAAAATGATTCCGATATGGCTTACACTTCCGTCAAGTGTTGCGACAGCTGAGCGCTCCTTTTCAACGCTACGTCGGTTTAAAACTTGGCTAAGGACCTGTATCGGTGAAGACAGGATGACGTCTCTAGCCCTGTTAAATAGCAAAAAAGGCTTACCTTTATTTTTTAAATAAAAGCTTTGGGTTTTTATTTATATTTGTCGAACCCCATCCCCCAATTAAACTCCAAACAGTCGAATCCATCCGGAAAAAGATAGAATTGGAAAGAGTTCTCAGCACTTGTGGGATTATTTTAATTATTGTATTGTGCTTTTGGGAAATTATTGAGTCGGGTTGCAATTTATAGTCATCTTACCCAGCACAAACACAGACACAATTTTTAAAGTAAATACACGAGTCCTGAAGTAAGGGTCGAAAGGAGTGTAATAATGGAGTAGAGATCGGAAGGTCAATTGCCTGCTGAGAAGTTTTAATAAGAGTAGTTGGCAAAATAACTGTACGGATTTCACCTTTCTGGAAGATAAATACGGATTTCTGGTTAATACAAGTTGAAGCCCAATTTCACACAAGTGGCATAACCCAGGGCAATACACAGTACTACACTCTGGTAAGGAATTTAGACGCGGTCATCCAAACGGAAGTGGGTAGCATCATTCGCAAGCTCTCTGCAACACGAAAATATGCGGAGCTTAAGAGGCACATACATACTTGCCGCTTATTAGGACTCTGAAAAAAGACGATTGTAAAAACGGATAAGCAACACCAGCCTAGAAATGAGGAAGCCAACGCAGTTGCTAAACCAAATGAAGTAGCTGGCTTACAATGGCATCTCTGCAGACATTTTTCGAACGCCGCACAGTGGGGCAAATAGCTCATTTTTTGGACAAGCGACAATTCCCAAGCCTGGAATTAATGAAATTTAAAAAAAAAATTTTTAAACTATTCGTGATAAAATTGCCTTTAATTCTATCGAGCCAGATTTTGAAACTTGAAAATTAAAGATGGCTAATCCAATATGGCAGACATAAATTTGGTAAGAAAATTAAATTTTTTTCGTAAGAACCTTTAAAATTATTGAAATTAATTATTATTAATTAATTTTTGGTTTCCAAAAAAATCCCCAAAGTAACAATTTTTTAAAATATTAAAGAATCTTTTGACAAAAATTTAATTTTCTTACAAAATTTATGTCCGCCATATTGGATTAGCCATCTTTAATTTTCAAGTTTCAAAATTCTGGCTCGATAGAATTAAAGGCAATTTTATCACGAATAGTTTAAAAAAAATTTTTTTAAGTTTCATTAATTCCAGGCTTGGGAATTGTCGCTTGTCCAAAAAATGAGCTATTTGCCCCACTGTGCGCCGGTAGCAACGTCTTCCGCCCCCTAAACTCAGGCGATTTTGGCAACCAACATGGGCCAAGAAATAGGTAGGTTAGCAGAGATATCGTACAAGATAGCAGAGGTTTGCTGAGAAAGTTAAAAAACTAAGTTTTGGGCAGCGAAAGGCGACCAGCTAGTTCAGCAAATTTATTAGTCGCTTACTTTAAAGAGAAGTCAACAAGCAAGAGATTCCTGATTGGCTCGGAACTGGGGCTAAACAAGATTTCGGTAGTTTCTCCAACAGCACAACAAAGGAAAAGACAACGTGCAGAACGACTGTTGTATGCAGCCAACGAAACGGAGATACCAACGTATGACAGCGGTTGATCCAACTGAATTTCGTGCTCCGTACGACATTGACATGGCCTTTTATTGCAGCTCGAGTAACAGAGTCCATAATAGGATCAGTCTTTCTCGCTAATTTCGACCTGATAGTCGACATGAAGGAAAATTGCTAATCGACAGAACTACGAACCTGGATACGAGTACAATGGATTCAATAGTCGGCTCATAATAGTATGCAAATGAGCACTCTAAACGCAGGATCATATCATATATTGAGGAAATTCGAAAACATCACAAGGCCGAACCCAACTACGGAGGTTAAGCACGGTATAGTTCCATTATATTCAGACGAATGGTCCCCGCTTGTTCATTCAAGGCCCAGTCGGCTTTCACCGGACCAGTGGAAGATTATAAAGCAAGAAGTATATCGAAAAGCAATTGGTACAGCCCACTCCATATGGTAAAAAAGAGCAAGGATGACTGGCGACGGCCATGTGGAGACCACAGGCGGTTAAATGCGGTCCCTATCCCATTCAGGAGACTATTCAGGATTTTGCATACCATTTTTAGCAGTGTGGACATCCAGAAGACAGCTATCAAAATACCCTTTGGGCTATTCGAGATTCCAGCTATGACTTTCGCCGTGCGTAATGCCGCACAAACTTTTCAGCGTTTTATGGCACCAAGTAATAGTCCGGTCAAATTAGACCAAAAAATAGGTATGAGGGTACAGAAATTCACACCAAGCTGAAAATTAGTAGGATTGTTCAAAGCACCGTTATAAATGAAATGTAAAAAGTCCTCATCGATCCGGCACCTGGAACCTGGATTTACTCGGGGTCAAAGGTCACAAAAACGGGTTTTTCGCGATTTTCAGCAAAACGGTAACTTTTATCATAAAATAGTGTTTACAAAGTTTGTAGATTATGCGATTACCTACAAAAAAGGATCTTATACATTTTCCCGTACGAATTGTCATTCATGAGATATCGCCGTTTTAAAGATTTAAAGCACTCATATCCCCTCACTTGCAACTTGTATGGCCGAATTGCCATTTACTTAAACTTTAATAACTTCTAGACCGATTATAGTAGAGCAACGTAATTAGGCTCATCTTTTAGGTAAATGTGGATTCTTTTATTTGAAAGAAAGAACAGAAACCTGAGTGACTCCGTTTAGAAGATATGTAGGTTCAAAGTGTGAGGAAAATCTGGAAGTCTGCAGTGAAACCCTATAACATGCACACGTTTCCACGCCACCTATGAGGTAGTGTACTTAGCGCGTTTTTTTTATCGAGGTTTCCCCAGTAGGCCTATTCCACTTGTCAGTTGTGATCCTGTTTAATTTGAAACTATTGCAAAATAATGGATATTAGCAGAAATTGAAAAGATAAAAGCAATTTAAGTATAGATATGCATGTTTCGTTAAAAATACCAAAAGTAAAAAACAAGTACAATTAGCTTGTCTTCCTCCAACCTCAGTTGCTGCTCATCAACATCTTTTTCGGGTATATTACCAAGTTCAAGTGTGGCTTGGTTATCACCTAGACCCTACAGACTGGGGTTGGAAGTTGGTCAACAATTCATTAGAACCAGTTCAAACTTTACTTACACCTGCGCCGGAAAAACTGCTGAACACAATTTTTTGCAACTGCAAAAAGGGATGCAGTGCTAAATGTGGTTGCAAAAAAGTCGGACTGTTTTGTTCTTTGGCATGTACACATTGTCAAGGCCGGTCGTGCTCTAATATTGAATCACCAACAGTGGAGGATCCGTTTGATTCCAACGAGGCGACATGCGATACATCGCTATTAACGCAGTTTACATGCACTCAGTATGAAGATGAAGAAGAACAAGAAGAACAAGAACAACAAGAAGAAGAACAAGACGAACAAGAGCAAGAAAATCAAGAAGAAGAACAAGAAGAAGAATTTGAAAGTTACGACTCGGACGATTAAATTTCACTCCTTTTTTTAACTTAAATTGCTTTTATCTTTTAAATTTCTGCTAATATCCATTATTTTGCAATAGTTTCAAATTAAACAGGATCACAACTGACCCGTGCAATAGGCCTACTGGGGAAACCACGTTAAAAAAACGCGCTAAGTACACTACCTCATAGGTGGCGTGGAAACGTGTGCATGTTATAGGGTTTCACTGCAGACTTCCAGATTTTCCTCACACTTTGAACCTACATATCTTCTAAACGGAGTCACTCAGGTTTCTGTTCTTTCTTTCAAATAAAAGAATCCACATTTACCTAAAAGATGAGCCTAATTACGTTGCTCTACTATAATCGGTCTAGAAGTTATTAAAGTTTAAGTAAATGGCAATTCGGCCATACAAGTTGCAAGTGAGGGGATATGACTGCTTTAAATCTTTAAAACGGCGATATCTCATGAATGACAATTCGTACGGGAAAATGTATAAGATCCTTTTTTGTAGGTAATCGCATAATCTACAAACTTTGTAAACACTATTTTATGATAAAAGTTACCGTTTTGCTGAAAATCGCGAAAAACCCGTTTTTGTGACCTTTGACCCCGAGTAAATCCAGGTTCCAGGTGCCGGATCGATGAGGACTTTTTACATTTTATTTATAACGGTGCTTTGAACAATCCCACCAATTTTCAGCTTGGTGTGAATTTCTGTACCCTCGGATGTCTAAATTGACTGGACTATAACTACTGTTGGCCCTATATTGATGACATTCTCATCGCCCTAAAGGTACGGGCGCCTACTATGCTCGCCTTGATATATCGCAGAGATTCAGCCGTTAGTTCTAGACCATCCACTGAAACGGGTGGTGCAGGTTTTATTAGAAATGAGACAATACTTCGTTTTTGATGCGTTGATTTCAACACGATTCTGCGGCCACTATCAATAATGACTTCGATGTCCCTGTTGATTGAATTGGCTTACATTATCGAGAAGTAACGCACATTACCGTCATCAGCAAATCTGTGAAATGGGTTGGAGGGATTGAGAGCAGGTCGTTGATAAAAACTAGGAAAAGAGCGGTGGTAGAATTGAGCCCTAGAGAGCAACTGCAGGGATAGTGTGGATTTTAGATTCGACGCCATCCAATCGTACTTTGGTTGAACTATTAGAAAGAAAACACTCAATCAAAACGCGAAGGATCGACTACAATTTGATCTAGATTATTATTGTCTGAAAAGACCTCCGCGTCTGATGAGATTTTAATAAGTTAGCGAACTTATATTATGGGCGTTGAAATTACCCGCAGCAATGATTTTAATCTGATTTAATTAAAGTCAGGAGATGTGCTATTGCACACTTTTGTGGGAGACATGTTTTCCTATTCTTTCTAGTCGTTTGAAGTATTTTGTTCCAGTCGACACTCCGTTTTGCTAGTTCGCTCCACTTCGTGATATGTAGTTTTCATATTACTGGTGGATGATACCATCGTAATGTCTTTTCTATACCACGATGAAGTCTCTAAAAATTATCAAAGCCTCTAGTTATCAAAATCGACTCAAAAATGATCGATTTAAGTTTGAATTTGTTTGGTGAAACAGACCGAAGCGAGCTTTCATGTAAAGAAAATTAGCGCGAGTTCAGAAAGGGTAATCAAAAATAAAACACATTCCTACCTCTGAGTCATGCAGCATGCAATAACACTAATTAAAGTTCATTCCCATTTACGTCAGGTCTAAAAATTCATCCAAACCACTCCCAAAAAAACGTAACTAAATCTAACAATCACGTACCGAGTCAAGTCAAGAGCAGCCCGACAATGTCAAGTTTAATTGAGAAACTTGAATTCCTCTCCCAGACGGGCTGCCCCGAATTGGTCGCGCTCTTGTGGCGCAATGTTAAGGGTAAACTGTCTCGAAAGTCAGTCAGCAACGAACGGAACTCATCCACCTGCGGTAATCCATTCGAACGTGATTTATTCAACCCGAAGCCGCAAGTGCAGAATCGATTTGCTCTGATTTGATCGTCTGCGGCTTTCTAAGTAACCCTAGCAGCTGGCAGCACGTTCCGCATATCTACGCAAATCTATCTGGATGCGGCCAGAATTCCGAATGATGCCTGTGTGATTGTGGCCTGGACCCACCTGGACGGGGGCACTTGCAATTCAGGAACAAAATTTTTTGGATGTAGTCCAGGTGTTTTTGGCGTGCTTAAAAATTCACTCGCGGTGGGACACATACGGTCTTGCTAGCTTTATACGGGCGTGATTAGAGCGTGATTACACACCACGTACAATGGCTAGAAGTCCATATTTTGTTGTTGTTGTTGCTTTTTAAGTAGCTTCCACGTGCAGGAGTCTACCTCACCTCAATAACAAGTCAATTAGTGAGCAGAAGTCTGAGTGTGGCTTCAGCTAGAATCGGCAGCATTCATTGGTCGCGGTTTCACCATCTTTGGTTATATCTTCCTCTGGCTGGGAACCGCGAGATTTTCTTGCTTATTATCCATACCCTCAGCGGGCAACCAGCGATTCCATCACGCAATTAAGTCATACTACTCACAACAGCGGAATGTAATTCAGAAGATGCCGGATTTATTACCAGAGGCTTCACCTGAGCGCGGGACCATTTTGTTCTGCTCAAGGGAAAAAGGCCGGGAAATTTAAATTCTGAACAGTGCCTGAGAGGCTCCTTTGTTCTTAATGAAAATCAAGACGAAAAATATCTTGTTTTGTGATTCCCGTCTTTAGAGCTCGCGCAAGGGTAATCCTAAGGTAATTTGGGATCAGAATCAAACTTTTTCCTCCATTGTTGCGCACACCCGTGGCAAATTCTGCCCTTCGTTTTTGTACTAATGAATGCGGTGTAGACGAAGAAAAAGGGGAAGGGTTCTTTCTCACTCACATGGCGGTGAATACCCTTTGTATGACTGTCAACGTTCAGTTACGTCATTTTGTGATTTCAGAATCAAAATTTACGAAGGTTTTTCTTGGTTCCATTTGAATGATTCTTTTGGAATAGTATAATCACCTTCTTTAGAGACGACGTCGAGCCAGGTATGAGGAGGGAATTTTGTTTTTGCGTCGTCGTTTTTAATTCGAAGTTAACATGAGCGCGTCTGGCCCCGTTTAGATCGTGTTTATTGAAACTTTTAAGTTTTAACATTTATCATTAATTGTGAAAATGAAGCTAAGGGCGGTATTCTTAGTCAGTGCTTATTGCAAAGTTCGTGCTTAATCACGTGCTTAATGTGTCCTTTCGATTCACAGTCGCAACTTAAGCACTGTCTTAAGTAAATGCTCAAGCATGAACTTATTCAAATAAGTATTCATAGTTGATGCTTAAGCAAATTGTCATATAAAACGATCTATTTACCCTTAAAATTAATTTATTTTTTAAGTCGTCTCCAAAGGTGACTTAAGCAATTGCTTATAGATGATTTTTCAATAATAGTGTGAAAAAATGAACTTGTTTTCGTCGGTTACTGATATTGAAGGTATTAGTGACGTGGATGATGATGAAGAGTATAATGGTAGATTTATCCGTAGATCTTTGCGTGACAGACAAAATCCTTTTGAGTTTTACGATAACAATGAATTAAAAAGCGGTTTAGATTTAAAAAAGATTCCGTACGCTAGTTGCCAAAAATTCATGAAGGATTAGCTGGAATAAATAATCGCACCAGAATTGCAACTGCTTGTATGTTTGAGGTATTATGCAAGCGCAAGTTTCAGGGTAGAGATTTTTCATTACAATTTTATACTCCTCAAATTTAACATCTTGAACTTATGACATTGCATCAGCAGCTCTTTCCGAATTACTTCTAGTAGAATCAAGTAGTAAAGACAAGTAAAACAATAAACTTTCATCAATTCAAGTCGAAATTTAAACTATTAACTGTTAAACAAAAATTAAATGTAATATTTAATATAAAATGAAAAAAATAATAAAAATTTTCATATACTTTATTATATTGTATAAATATTCTTTATAAATTTGCAATATTTCTGTTTATAAATGTATTAAACACATTTGAATCGCATCTAAAGCCTTCGCGCTTTATTGGCAATTATTTAAACAAACATACGAGCAACAAACGCATCGCGTACCAAATCCATCTCTATTATTCGCATTTAGAAAATTAGGATGAAGGTCACCATCAGCAGTATCATCATATTTATTATTTTCCAAAACATCATTAAATATCAAAGATATATTGTGCAATACTGCGCATGCTACAATAAAAGGAATTTCTTAAGTAACCTTGGAGACGACATAATAATATGGAATTACTGGAAAAAAACATGGGAAATGCTCAAGCATTTCCTTAAAATTACAAATTCTCAATAAGCAATTGCTTAAAAAAGTTCACCTCAAGACATGACTGTGAATACATAATATCTTAAGTACGCCTTATTTAAATAAGGCGAACTTAGTTAAGAAATTCTTAAGTCCATGCTTAAGTAACGACTGTGAATACCGCCCTAAGAATTGTAGTTTATTAAATACTAGTTGGGACCCGGCGCGCCTATGCTGCTCCCATAAGCCAATAGTAGTAATCAGGTGATATGAATTTTAATATACAGTAGGAGAGTTTGAAAAAGGCAATTTTATGGTATTTTTGATTCCAAATAACAAAATGTGAAACTATTAGGGATCTGACATTTTGATCGAGACAATAAAAACCATCCATTGACATGGCATTTTTCGAGATATGAATTTTCATACATAGATGAAGTGTCTCAATGAACCGCTTATTTTCTGTATTTTGGATAGCTGGGACCCGGTGCGCCTCGCTGCACCCAACGTTTAAACATTTAAAATCAATCCAAACCTTCAAAATTCAACTCTTCTTAACCATTAACGAAAAACCAACTATTCCTATAAAAGTCATTAAATTCAAAATACTTTTATTTGAACTATGACCACACTAAAACAAAATCGAAAAATGAAACAAATATTTTATAGTTGGAAAAAGCAATGCCAAAAAACCAACTTTTATTTTCTCTTATATTGCGAAATTGTGTTCGTCAAAACATGTGAAATTAATGCAAATATTGAAAATCAAACTATTCGCAATATCTAAGGAAAGAACCAATACTTATTTCTGTAAAATTTGGAGACATTAGATTCAATATGCTTTCATATTAAGTGTGACCAAAATTACCTATGTATGTATTCTTTATAAAACTTGCTGGTAAACTATGTTTTTGGTTTTGTTTTCCGGCGCGTAAATAAACAAACACGATGCCTTTCAGACTCGCTGCACCCAACTTTAAGACATTTAAAATTAATCCAAATCTTCAAAATTCAACTCTTCAACAAATATTTATAACCATTAACAAAAAACCAATTATTCCTATAAAAGTTCGAGAGTTGGTTATTGGTTTGTTTGTCTAATTCTGAGAAGTATGTCTTCAGTCATCCCGTTCTTGTATTTTTCCCACAAAACCGATGATTCTGTTGGGTATCATGTCGACAATATAATTGCGAACAGTTGACGAATGTTATTCGGCGTGCATGCAAATGCTGCATCAGTAAGTGTCAGATCCCAATGATTGTCGTCGTCCAGCAATTGTAACTCGCGACATGCATCTTGAAATGTATTGAATATTTGACCATTGACTGTTGGTAAAAATTCGAAAGACGTTGGTCCTGGAACATTCAGCAACAACAAACGCAAAAAGAAACATTCACGTTGTTTTGGATGTACTCTGTAAAGTCGTCCCAATGTCTTTGCTTTCAATACGCGTGCGATAGTTGGATGTGGTTCGCCTTGTCTACGTGGCTTCCATTTTTTACCTGATTTGTTCCATCTATAATAGCGAGGGACGTCGGTATATAACAATGTTGTTGCGAATTGCCTGAAAATATCAAGTTTTTGGCACAGTGTGAAAAATGCAGTAAGTGTAGTTTTTGGTGGCTGGAAAGCTCGTTGGAGAGTATTTTCTTCAGTGAAATATACACGTTGACCGTTGTCAAGATGTACCGCAATCTGAGGCATAATGCAAAAACTCGACATTTATATATTTTCTTATTAACACCAATTAAAAGCTTTTACGCATTTTTCGGGGGAAGCATATAAAGAACAATGGATATTTTACAGGTTTCCCAATGTTCACAAATACTACAAATGTTGAAGGTAATCCAGATGAGAATGATGGAGAATACCTTAAAGATGTTAATAAGATAATGTTTAAGTGTAATTTTCAATTATCTATATAAAAATCAATTGCCGTGCATTAGTCTCACAAAAACTCGAAAATGGGTCGCCTCAATACAGGGGTGGTTAAAAAAAAGAAAAACCCAAAGGAACTACTGAAAATTCCAAAAAATTGTCATTTTGGGAGTTTTCACTGCAGATTAGTTTTAATAGCTTCATGGCCTACCTATATATTGTTTGACAGCTGCGTAAATGTGAAATTGTCATTAAATTGGGGTTTTTGAGAAATTACCGATTTAAATTAATGACAATTTCACATTTACGCAGCTGTTAAACAATATATAGGTAGGCCATGAAGCTATTGAAACTAATGTGAGGTGAAAAATCCCAAAATTACCAATTTTTTGGCTTTGCAGCTCTTCCTTTTGGTTTTGTGAAATGGTTTTTTTTCTAAAACCACCCCTGTATTGAGGCGAACAAAACAAAAAAAATATTATTGAAATCGGTCGAGCCATTCATTTTTATATATATAGATTTCCTAATTTTGACAACAAATTCATTACTTTCGACCTTAAGCACCCCCAAATTTTTAGTAAAATCAAATCGTAATTGCCAAAATCGTACCGCCATATTGGCGCCGCCATTTTGAATTGTCGAATTTTGACAAGAGATTCGTCATTTTTGACATTCAAAACTCCCCAATACCGATTTTCAATGGATTCAGAACATATTTACAAAATTCATCCGCCATTTTGAATTTTCAAATTTTGACCACAGAATCGTCATTTGTGGCCCTAAAACCCCCGATACCAATTTTCAATGGATTCAGAACACATTTCCAAAATTCGTCCGCCATATTCGCGCGGCCACTTTGAATTTTCAAATTTTGACCAGAGAATCGTCATTTGTGGCCCTACGAACTCTCCGATACCGATTTTCAATGGAATCGAAACACAATTGCAAAATTCGTGAGCCATCTTGGAACCGCCATCTTGATTTTTTTTACAAAATGGTCAGATTGCATTGTCACGCGAACTATTTGAAGTTGATCGGTTAAGTGGAAGTGGGTCAAAATCAAGTTGCAAGATTTGTTTTCATACTACATACAACATACAGGTGAAGCTAATATAAAGCGTATAAAAAGGCTATTTTTTCGTATATTTGATTCCAAATAACAAAATGTGATACTATTAGGGATCTGATATTTTGATCGACCCGAGTAAAAATAAATGATGGCCTTAGAACGGGCAAATGCCGACTGTGATTGAAACATAGTCCTCGGCCATATGGCGGTTAACAGAAGGCTCGTTGCAGGACAGTACGGCCGTACAGGGGGCGATTGATGGTGAAACAACGGCCCTACAGTTCCAATAACGGCCATACGACGGTGGTACGGCGGCCGTATGGTTGCTATTACGGGTATACGACGGTGGTACAGGGGCAGCAACGTGGATATTCGCCCTCCTATAAGAAAATATATTTAACTGCAATTAAATGTTTGATTTTTTTTCGGTTGTGTTTTTTTTCAAGCCGTTAAATAACAAAATTTCCCACTAAAATATAAATCAACACGCACCACACGCTTCACGTACAACAAACCGATGACTGGCGAGCTCGTTTCTCTTGTGCATCGATATCTTTAAGTAGGATAAATCGAAAGAACCATTGTACATAACGAAAATGATGAAGTTCCCATAAAACACATCCAACAATACATTTGGTGCAGATTCTGTTTTTGGCTAAAATTTCCCGTCGAATGCCCGTTTCTACAGCTCAGTACTTGGCCTTTTAAATATTTTGGTCAAATTTGGCCGTCGTAAGCTCCCATTAAAAATGGTTAAAAACTCTACGGCCATCATATGCCATTTAAAAAGCCAAGCGGCCGGTGTTTGCCCTTTATAAGGCCGTTTTTTATTTTTACTCGGGGAGCCAATAAAAACCACGAAGTCTCTCAAAGAAAGGCTACTTTTCTGTATTTTGGATTTCATATCCGTCGTACGATGCTTCGCACAAATACAGAACACATGTATTTAATCATTAATGGATACACAATATTTTTTGTTTTTTGTTTGGTGTATAAATGTATAATTGTTGGTATCTCGACTCGCGAACAGGCAACATACAATTGGCCGTGTGAAAAACAGGAATTTTCTAAATTCAATCCAGCAATAGTCAACGACTGACTTTGTGCTTTGTTGATGGTTGTGCTTTGAATTGACGCCGTTTAAACTCGAAAGGTAATCGTTGGAATTCACGGTATTACCAGGAATTAGGCCGTCTTCCCCTTCGAATTTACCTTACCGTTGACGATTTTTGCTTCGATCAAATTCGGAGTTAAGTTTTTGATGATATTTTCCGTTGCATAGCTTTGGCGCCTTCAAATTTCGAATAAGCATCACAGGTGATCCAACTTTCAATGTCAATACGTGTAGTGACATGCCTGATGTTTCCAAAAAATTAAGGAATTCAATTGGATATTTGACTGCTTGTTCTTCGTCCATTACTGTGTCAGTCGATTTGTATTTGAGTTTTTCCGCGACATCAGTTTCCTTTGAATTTGTTTGTTGACATCTTCATTCTTGGGCGCTAAGATTTGACGTTCGCACAGCCAATCTAGATTTTTGTAGTTCGTTGTTAAATTCGGAAACGCCTTGCCCACAACGGTTTGAATATTGTGCTGCATTTAACAAAAGTTTTGCGGAAACGAAATCTCTTTTGTTCTGATATCGATTGGAATTTCGCCATTTCCAATGCATAAAAGTTGTTTTGAAAATGTTTGAGCAGAGGCATCTTGTAGCAAATGGACCCGCATATTCGTTGGGAGCGTGATTTTTCAACACTGTTCCATAGTATGATGCTTTCAAGCATGCGTTAATCTCATCTGCAGGAACTGATCGAGGTATAACAGGCAAAGTTTAGTGAAAATTTCCTGCAAGTAGTATCAGAGTGCCTCCCATCGGTTGGTTTTTTCCTCGGAAATCTCGCAAAGTCCTGTCAAGCGCTTTGAGCGATTTTTATGGGCCATGGTGCATTCGCCCCAAATTATAACTTTGCACGTTTTAAGGGCTATGGCAATAATACCGGAGTTTTTGCTGATGTTACGTGTAGGTGTTTCTATCTGGTTCAAATTTAATGGGAGCTTGAGTGCTGAATGCGCTGTACGTCCACCATCAAGTGGAGTTGATGATATTCCCGATGATGTCACTGCGAGTTCAATCTCATTCTGCATTCCAATTGACGCCAAAATCAAATTGCTAACTATTTCCGCTATGTACGACAACTACCTGTAAATCACCTCCGATCGTTCAGAAACTTTGGGAATCGTATCTTTTTCGGAAAAAGACTAAAATAAAATGGATCTGAGCTCTTTAACAGTGATTCGAAGAGTATCTCACATATAAAAGTTCGAATTTTACGGATATCGGTACACTACAGCTACCCGAAGTGTTCGAGATAGAGCAAAATACACCGTGTGGAAACACCCTCCGAACCCGAAAACATCTATATACAAAAATTCATACCAATCGGATGGGCGGTTTCGGAGTCTATTAAACATTTACAGACAGACAGACAAACTTTCACTTTTATATACATATATGGATGACTTTTATTTAGAAAACTTGCAAAAATAAAAAATCAACCCTATCGGTGCATCGGAAACCACCCACCGCCACCTCTAAAGTTAAATAATTTCCCTTTATGTACGCTAATTTTGGATGTACATACATCTACTAGATATAAGATGATTTTTACAGACAACCCCCTTCGTGCATCAGAAACCCACCCAGCCCAACTAGAAGGTAAAAATTAAACTATTAATATTTATTCCTAAACTACGAAACGTCCCGCTAATTTTTTGTATACAAATAGCCGTGCTTTACGCTATGTTTGGAAACCAAAATCAACCCTCTCAGTGCACCGGAAGCCACCCTCACCGCTACACCCACAGCCTTCCATAAGTGTTAAATAATTTTTTTGTGATTACCTTTTGACATAAAAATGAGGCATCTACAAACTTTTATATGTTTTCGCCTTCTAACAAAAAACACAAGAAAACACAATGATTAAGTTTCAACTCCCGCTATTACCATGACCTAATTTTTAAGTTCGTTAAATACTAAAGATTTCGATATGCACATGAACACATTCCACAAGAATAGACGAAATCCAATCCCACGATATAACAACAACGTCCATTCCACGCCACAAACATTAATAAATGTAGCATGACTGATTGATACAGTTTATAACTCTGCAAAAATCCAAAATTATTCTTCAAAAACAAAAAAAACTGTCACGGCACCACAATTTATTCAATGAGCGTGTCAATGGAGTTCGAGACATGACGTCACCGGCTGTAATTAGCCCCAATGTGAATCCGTACTAACTTATTTGGATATTACCTCATACTGTCTCCCGAAAATTTTATATTTAAATTTTTTACTTGTAAATAAAGTAGTAAAATTTTTCAAGGAAATACTTACAATTTTTTTTGTTTATTTTTCCTCAATAATGAATTATTGAATAAAGGGAATTTTTCTTGTTTTTATCCAAAATGAAAAAGGAAAGTCCTTAAAGACTCGTTAAAGTTTTATCCAAAAGAAATTTTCGTTTTCGTAGCACACAATTTTTAAAAGTTTTTTTTTAAACTTTATTTTGTAGAATTTTTTGTGGTATGCTAAAAATAGAAAAAAAATCACACTCAAGAATTTAAAAAAACAAACGAAATTAAAACACAATAATTAATTTTAAAACAAAAACCAAAACTAATTTAATTCAATGTTGTTGAAGTACTAGAAAAAAATTAAAAATACAAAATTTTTAACAAATAAAAAAAATGTCGTTTCACACTTGAATTTTTTAAAAAAAGATATTATCCAATTGCACTAAAACAAAAATATAATATAATCAAGAATCCGGACAAGATTTTGAAAAATCTCACTTATTTCTTTTTTTTAACAGATTTTTGCCATTTAAAAAAATTCTTGAACACACAAAACAATCAACACAAGAATTTTATCATTTGGCGGGAGAAATATTTTCCCACTTTAAACAATTTATAACTCGCGAACGCACACCTTTGCAACGAACAAGAATCTTTCCGAAAAAGAAAAAAATTACGATATATTTTTTTCATATATGTCGGGGGGGGAGGAAGAAAGTTCATCGATCTGAGGAACACTTCACGCAACAGTAAATAATTTCAGACCGAAGAATTTTCTTTTATTAATCGGGAAACACCACAATTTCCCCCCAAAAAATGACAACACAACGGAAGAAAACCTACCAAACTTTTTCAGACCCAACGACAACTTTTTTCGGAATCCGTGAACCGCCACGCACGATGGCTCTAGCGCGAATGAAGAATGTTGCTGGCTACCATCGCAAGTCCACGCCAAATTGAATGAAATGTGCAACAGCAACTTGTTGCCGCGAGGTGACTTCGGCTCGGCAGCGACTCCCAATATTGTTGCCCGACGGAGCGGGTTAAGAGCAAGTTGCATGGTGTTGGGAGTGGTTTGAATCGAACAAAATACAACCCGGCAGATGACGTAATCGGCAACATTCCTTGTTGTGAAATGTGCTTGGCAACATATTGGTA
Source organism: Thereva nobilitata (assembly GCA_963855945.1). NCBI lineage: Eukaryota > Metazoa > Arthropoda > Insecta > Diptera > Therevidae > Thereva > Thereva nobilitata. The sequence continues at coordinate 130,879,398 of OY979696.1, forward strand.
AGAAAGTTGCAAATTGTTTGATCAACTTTGAAGGGGTTGAACAGTGTGAAACAAAATTTCTTATGGTGCTAAAAACGATTCGATTTATTTAACTTGGTTTACAGTTTATACGATCTGTTGCACAAACTTCATTTTGGATTTGGTTCTAGTAATGTAGGTCCCGTCCCGAGTAAAAAAGTGCCATGCTTATTTGTTCGCTATGCGTGCTAGTTGCGGGTATCGTGCAGATGAGTTTTATTTTTGCTCGAGGTAGGATTGAGAATATTCTATAGAGGATGGGCATTTATTCTATCAGGGAATTTATTCGGTGAACAGCAGTGGTCGGGAGAATTTTCAGAATAAGGTCTTGCTGAGCCACTTTCAATAGATTATCTAATGAAATAGAAGCTTGGAAATCCGAAAATCGAATTATGTTTCTGTTATTAATTAATAGCAAAAAACCCGCGTGCGTTGCAACGCCTTTCAATAAAAAAGGATTATGTGTGCACAGTCCGCAGTAGGAAAAAGGTGGTGGTCCAGCGGATGGAGGGGGGTAGTCAGTAAGTTCCTTTTTATATAATAGAGATAGTTGGAACCCGGTGCGCCTCGCTGCATCCATAAGCCAATAGTAGCTTCCGTTTATTTTGCAGTTGAGGTGATATGATTTTAATATACAGTAGGAGAGGCTGAGTAGGAATTCTTCAACCATTTTTTTGGAGCATATATACAGGGTGTCACACGAAAAGTAACAAAGCGGCCGGCTGTGGATAGGTTTTGGATAGATGAACAAAAAATCGTATGGGTGGGGGGGGGGGAATCGTAACGGTTTAGCCGCTAGGGCGTTTTGAATTTTTTTTGCTAGAGTTTTACATATCACCCTGTATTTTTGTAACCCTACGACCTATTTTCATAAATAAGGTATCAGTGTACGCAGAATACTCCCACCTATCTAAAGCTGTAAAAATGAAGGTGCCGTACCAGGTTCCAGAGCAATGAGTCATCAAAGTCAAAATTTTGGTTTTTTTTACTAAAATTTCAACTAAAACCACCATTTTCTCCAAAAAATACGTGATAAACCTAAATTTTTTTTTGCAAAATTAGAAAGCTTGGACAATTTCCTATGAATAATGTCTAGAGAATTTTTTTCCTACGACTTCTACTTTTGGAGTTAAAAGCAATTTTAATGCTAAAATTGGGTCTTTTTTAGTACTTTTTCACCTAAGCTTTGCTAAAAAGTACCAAATAAGCACCAAATAAGGTCAATTTCAACATCAAACTTGCTAATAACTTGAAAAGTAAAGGCCGTAGCATAAAAATTGTCTGGACATTATTCATAGGAAATTGTCCAAGCTTTCTAATTTTGCAAAAAAAATTTAGGTTTATCACGTATTTTTTGGAGAAAATGGTGGTTTTAGTTGAAATTTTAGTAAAAAAAACCAAAATTTTTACTTTGATGACTCATTGCTCTGGAACCTGGTACGGCAGAACCTTCAGCTTTAGATAGGTGGGAGTATTCTGCGTACACTGATACCTTATTTATGAAAATAGGTCATAGGGTTACAAAAATACAGGGTGATATGTAAAACTCCAGCAAAAAAAATTCAAAACGCCCTAGCGGCTAAACCGTTACGATTTCCCCCCCCCCCACCCATACGATTTTTTGTTCGTCTATCCAAAACCTATCCACAGCCGGCCGCTTTGTTACTTTTCGTGGGACACCCTATATAAAAAAATTGTAACGGTATACAAATTAAATAAATTTAATAGAAAACACTCAGGCTCAAGAACGTTTTTTTCGTTAAAATCCACAAAACTACAAAAAAACATGTAACCAAACACCACCACACAAAAAAATTTAATAATAATTATAGTAATATCTTTTACTACACAACACTCTTTTTCCCCTTAGAAATCACAAAACAACAAAAAAGTCAGATGTTATCATCTCACAAAAACCTTTAATCTCACAAAAACTTTTAATATATTGTATTTTTTAATTATAATATGGTAAATAAATTGCTGCGTATTTGACACGTACTTACTATCCCATCAAAAGAATTTACTTTTAGGATTTAACGAACCTTCGTTAAGTTTGTTCATCCATGTAGGTTCAAGCAATAAAAACAATCCTAAATGAAGTCAATAAGTGTGTTCGCGTACCTCGCCCGCGGGATCCCTCCAGCCAGTCCGCCAGATTTCTGTTCGTTTACTTTTTCGGGCTACAAAAAGCATTTTTACTTCTACAGCCAGAAAGTGCCAGAGGTTTTAGCCAGAAAAGTACGCGAACAGAATTAATGGTGCAAGTTACACTATGGCCCATTTTACACGTAATATCCCATCAAAAGAATTTACATTTTAGGATTTAACGAACCTTCGTTAAGTTTGTTCGTCCACTTGGGTTCAAGCAATAAAAACGAATCCTAAATGAAGTCAATGATGCAAGTGTTTCATCGTGTAAAATGGGCCCATCCATGATTTCGTTAATTACCCTCATACACAAACCGATTTTTTAGGCAAGGGGTCGCAGCGAAGTTTATGTCATGGGTACAAATTACACGCATGACATATACTTCCCTGCGACCCCTTGCCAAAAAATCGGTTTGTGTATGGGGGTAATAAACGAAATGATGGATAGTGTAACTTCCATCAATTGACGTTGTCGCGCGGAGCTACCATTTCGAGTTTCACAAATTATGAACGCCCATTTCACCCCCTTAGGGGTTGAATTTCTAAAAATTCTGAAAGACGTGTTTCATTATTTATGGTGTGGAGTATTTATACGAAGTAAGTTTGTAGAAAATCTGACTAAAGAAAAAAAATTCCCCATACAACTTATTCAACCCCATTTCACCCCCTTGGGAGATGAATTTCGAAAAATCCTGAAACACGTATTTCATTATTCATGGTGTGAAGTATTTATACTAAGTTTGAAGAAAATCTGACTAAAGAATAAAAATTCCCCATATAACCTATTCAACCCCATTTTACGCCCTTAGGGGATGAATTTCGAAAAATCGCTTCTTAGTGGATGTCCACGTCACTATAGGGATGCACTCTGAAAATTTCAGCCCTTTAGGTTCAGCGGTTTGGGCTGGGCGTTGTCATTTAGTCATAACGTTATATAGAGATTTCACCCCCTTAGGGGATGAATTTCGAAAAATCGCTTCTTAGTGGATGTCCACGTCACTATAGGGATGCACTCTGAAAATTTCAGCCCTTTAGGTTCAGCGGTTTGGGCTGGGCGTTGTCATTTAGTCATGACGTTATATAGAGATTTCACCCCCTTAGGGGATGAATTTCGAAAAATCGCTTCTTAGTGGATGTCCACGTCCCTATAGGGATGCACTGTGAAAATTTCAGCCCTTTAGGTTCAGCGGTTTGGGCTGGGCGTTGTCATTTAGTCAGTAATTAGTCAGTAACGTTACTGTTTTATACATAGAGATTGTTATTAAAGTTTAAGTAAATCAAAAACTTTGCCAAACGTCTTTTCGTAAACAGTAACTTAGTGGAGAATGCCGAGAGCCAATTTTTTTCTCCAAATACCCAGGAAATACCCCTTCATAGATTAGAATTTTAGTCTGAAACAACCTGTATTATTAATAAAAGAAAGTTTCTGTAGGTACCATAATATGTAAAAATACCAAAAAAGGGGGAGCTAATAAACGTTAACGTTAAGGCGGTAAGGTTGCCAAACATGGAAGGTCACCCAATTCATCACAAGGCGCCTTTAAGTTTTCATCAACACATGAATTACATGAATTAGAAATGTAGAATTATAGCGCCGTGCCATCCAAGAAAGGATAGATAATAATAATAATAGCAATTTTATTTCGAGACAGTACACAAGATTTACATCTTTTGGAGTACATAGTTAAAGGGAAAAGAAAAAAAAACAGAATAGAATAAAAAAAAACATAAGATTAAAATTAGAATTAAAAATAAAATTAAAATTAAAATCAGAGTTAAAATTAAAAATAAAATCAAAACTAAAGATGAAAATAAAGATGAAAATTGAAAGTAAAATTAAAATTAAGATTGAAGTGGGAAGTAAGAGAAAGAAGAAAGCTAGTGAGAAGAAGAAGATCGAAAAAGAAATGCATGTCTTCTGAATATTGGGGCTGTGCTCATTCTCTGTATATGGTTTGGAAGATTATTCCAGATTCTGAGGGTATACACAAAGAAGGAACGACTACCAATTAGGGAAGTGTGAGACGGAATCAGGAATTTGATGGATCTCAAGGATTGCAAAGGAAAGAGGAAATCAGAAAGGTAGGAAGGGCTTTTGGTATAAAAAACCTTATGCAAGAGAAGTAAAGCCATGCGATCGAGGAATTGAAAGAGGCCACAACCCAGTAAAGAATTTTGGACAGCCGACACATGTTCAGATCTTCTCATATAAAAAATTAAACTAAGGCAATCATTAAATGCCACTTTAAGACGCTGACGGCAGGAAGAATCACAAGAGATATATATCCCAGCGAGCCGTAAAGGAAATGAGGGACAACAAAAGATTTGATAAGTTTGGCTCGAATAGGTGAGTATAACAGACTGCCATGTAGCCACAGTTTGCGAAGTATGCCATAAATCTTAGAGAGCAGAAATGAGACATGATTACAGCAGGAAAGTTCGGAATTTGCAACAATACCTAGGTTTTTGGCACAATCAACGATTGGAAGAGCAACATTGTTAAGTAAAAGAGGTGGAAAACTATTCGGAGACAGCGAGCGACGACTAAGGAAAAGTGCTTGCGATTTAATTGGATTTAATTTAAGGAAATTACTAGAACTCCATTCATTTATTTGAGACATGGTGCTGTTGAGTTCAGATACACAGAATTCAATCTGATTAGGTGGACAAGAGATATATAGCTGGAGATCATCCGCATATAGATGAAAAGAGCAGCGACGGATAACAGAGGGAAGTTCATTGATATATAGGGAGAAAAGTAAAGGCCCAAGAACCGAACCTTGAGGCACACCTGCAGGCACACTTAGGAAAGAAGAAGTAACATTATTATGCCGAACACACTGAGCTCTATTAGAGAGAAGAGAAGAGAAAAGACTAACAGAAGAAGACGAGAAGTGATACAGTTGACTAAGTTTATGGAGCAGTAGCGAGTGAACTACAGAGTCAAATGCTTTGGAGAAGTCAAGAGAACTAGCAATCCAACATCACCTTGGTCAAGGCCAGAACGAAGATCAGTTGTCACCTTCAATATAGCAGTTTCGCAACTGTGGGATTTACGGAAGCCAGATTGGAGTTTAGAGAGGAAATTAGAAGAATCAAGATAACGCAAGACTTGAGTAAATATAATTTTCTCAAAGACTTTAGCGAAAAAGGGAAGAATGCTAATAGGGCGAAAGTCTGACAAATCAGCAGGGGAGGACTTTTTAGGAATGGGAGTCACAATGGGTTTTTACAGAGTGAAGGAACTTGGGAGGTTGTCAGTCAATAATTAAGAATGTGCGTGATCGTTTCAACAATTAGAGGGGAAAGAACCTTAAGAAATCGTGGAGAAATTCCATCATAGCCAACACTATTGGACGAAATGGAAAGCAATATTCCAAGAACTTCAACTGAGTCAACACATCGGAAATTAAAGCCATCAGAACTTAGAGGATTAGGAGAAAGGGGATCAGAAGGGGAAGACAGTGGGAAATTCGGAGGGGATTGAATGAAAGAAGCATTGAGTAAGTTTACATCAACATCAAATGAGTTAGGCTCAGAAGTATGAAGGCCGAGTGACCGAAGGTTAGACCAAAGTTGCTTAGTGGACAGGGCAGGATCTAGTTTACGGGAGTAAAATTCACGTTTGGCTGATTTGACTTTGCTATTGATTAAGTTGCGAAGATTTTTGTACGACGAAATCAGGCAAAAGAAATGGACTTGGATTGGCAACCCCTTGCTACGCGAAAACGAAAATCTAGCCAAGCAGGCCCTTGACTGGAATCCGCAAGGAACCTGTCTAGTTGGAAGACCAAGAACAACGAGGAGGAGAACTTTATTAGCAGAGGCCGCAACAACTGGGAGGCATGGAGCTGAGAGTTGTCGCGCAAAACAGAGTCCGTTAGAGGGAACAGTTTCCGCCCTATGTCCCACGATCGATTAAAGCAGCAGAAGAAGCACAAGAAGAGACACCGTAGGTTTTGCGATTAACAAGCAAGGGAGGCAACAGAATTTCTTTTGCAGTTGTTCAGCGCTGGCAAGAATCATACACCATACATTTGGATACATTTTCTTACAGGGTTTGGAAGAGGCTTCGAAGCTTAATATATGAGATGTTCGTTGTCCTGATTCTTACAGGCTTTATCTGCAGTTCTCTGCCATATATTCTTACGTAACGGTTTTTCGTGAGTGCGGTGCGCTCTCTTCTTCGCCAATAATGTCATTATTTACTATCCTTGGACAGGGCTGCGGCCTATACCTTTCTACCGGCCACCTCAACCTAACTACTTCTTTAGTGCATACAAAACATATGGATACTTGGCCGCAGAAAAGATGGAAATTATGATTATTCTCTGCTTAGCATACCTTTCTAATGCTTCCAGGGACCTACCAGCCTACATGAAATTTATGGAGCAGTGCGCCACTCCAGCAAGAACAGTCAGTACGTCAGTTGTTGTCATGTACCTACTCGAGCAGTCAAGGCAGTTTTCGTTTGTTTTTATGTTCTTTATAAATATTGCAAAACGGTTGCGTGCTGTGAAGTGATTGCTGTGTAAAATAAGAAAATTCTTTCAAAACAAATTTATTAATAATGCTAAACACCCGAAATAAGGTAAAACGGCAGCCAACTACGCAGTCCTCAATCGCTTTCCCCATCCATCACATCCAAGGCGTCAACGAGCAGTCCGCTTCCAGCTACCTCATCAGCTGTTACTATTGAACCTCTAACGGCTGATCGTAGTACTGAGCAATCGCTGAGGCTTATTATTAAGGAGCTCTCTGATACGATCGATCGCATGCGGGCTGACTTTCAGAGGCAGATTACTGATCTTCATGGCGTTATATCGAAGCTAATAAAAGATCCAAATTCCACTGACATTTCTAAGACCGAGTCAGTGGTAATAGCTGACAGCCGTAATGATTTTGAAGTTCTTCTTGATAGAATCGAACGTAAATCGCGTGCAGATGATCTGATTATTGATGGAGTTCCGGGAATGCCTAATGAAGATCTTCCTAATATTTTTGATAATATATGCAAATGCATAAATCATGCAGCACCGAAACTAAACGGAGCCTTTCGAATTAAAAGAGGGAAACCGATTGGAAAAAAAGGCTTTACTTATGGCACTTTCATCACATCTGAAGGCGCATAATCAACTTTCGTTGCAGCAAATTGGTTTTGGTTCTGAAAAGAAAATTTTTCTGCATGAAAACCTCACCTTCAATAATTATAAAATACTACTAAAAAACGCGCGTGCGTTGCAACGCCTCCAAATAAAAAAAGTTTATGTGTGCACAGTCCGCGGTAGGAAAAAAGTATAATGAAAACAACAAAAAATCTGGAAAAAATGATTTTGGATACCATACAGAAATTTAGAGTTACCTATAAAAAATATTGTAATATTTCTTCTCGAGCGTTCTCGGATTCGTCAGGGATTAATTGGAACAATTTGTTTCTTTTTAACAACTTTAATTTCAAAACAAAACTTCTTGCACACATGTGCTCCTCCTTTCTCTTCTTGGCGGTTCAGTTAGAACAACCGTACTAAATTGAGATGTGACACTGCGTTATGTATGCATTCAAGTAGGTGCCTCTGAACATGAAACTTCTGGGTGAATTGGAATTTTAACTTTCTCTTTTCGGTTAGCCGTTACACTGCCCCCTTTTTACTTAATATTCGTCCCGAACACAGTTTCCTACAGGTCCCGTTCTTACCGATCGAACCTTTTTGTATGCGATAGATGACATCGTTTCCCGGGTGAAAATAAAAGGCCGAAAAGAAGCCGAAAAACAGCCTAAAAGTACATTTAAAGCCGAAAAGACACCGAATAAACACCGAAATATTATTAGAGGCCGAAAACAAGCCGAAAAGACGCCGATATATTGTTACTTAGATGGATCGACACCGAAAACAGGCCGAAAATGCACCGATATTTTTGGCAGTAACAATAAAACTTCAGCATACATTACCAGAAAATTTATTTTTATTTTCGTAGAAAATTCGGCTTGTTTTCGGTGTCAATACATATTTTGAATTATTTTTTAAAATAACTTAGAAATTTCTTTAACGTCTGGACTTAAGAATATTTCGATAAATGAAGATTTTAGCAAAACAATTTTCTAAGTTCAAAATTACACTAATATTTCAATATTTCAAAATAATTCAAAATATGTATTGACACCGAAAACAAGCCGAATTTTCTACGAAAATAAAAATAAATTTTCTGGTAATGTATGCTGAAGTTTTATTCTGCTACTGCCAAAAATATCGGTGCATTTTCGGCCTGTTTTCGGTGTCGATCCATCTAAGCAACAATATATCGGAGTCTTTTCGGCTTGTTTTCGGCCTCTAATAATATTTCGGTGTTTATTCGGTGTCTTTTCGGCTTTTAGGCTGTTTTTCGGCGTCTTTTCGGCCTTTTATTTTCACCCGAGGACGATTTTTCCTTACATTAAATAACAAATCATAACACAGAATAAACACTTAATTGTATAATTTGAGCGTGAATGCTTAACTAAGGAAGTGGTCGAAAGGAGAAATTACTCGGGCAGTTCTGAAAGGGGAATCTAAGGAACCAAGATCGATCCGGGGGTCAATCCTTCTATTTTTCTTTTCCTATTTTTTTTGTGATTTTTTTTATCGGCATGTCGGCGTATATTCGGTGTCATTTCGGCGTTTTATCGGCCTTATGTTCACTACCTCGGCTATTTTTCGGCGTATTTTCGGCTCTTTTTACCATTACATTTTTGAGCCTAAAATACGCCGAAGTTTTCTTATTTTTCGGACTCTTATTTTCACCCGGGTTAACCTCGTGATTACTGTGGAGGGGCCGTTCCATTTCCTTTGTAGTTTTGACAATTTACCTTTCATTCGTGGAGGATTATACTCGTATAGCTAGACTCGATCGCCTTCCTTAGGTCGCCCTTAGGTCGTAGTGGGTCTTCATCCTGTTGGGCGATTCCCAAATTTAAATCACTTGGCAGCGTAATCTGTTTCCCGAAAATCATCTTTGCAGGCGTCTGACCGGTAGAACGTGGATAACTGTCCTGTACAGCGTTTTTTTATTGAATTATATAGAGATGTTCTTCATATTAATTTGAATACCTATTTCTACCGTTTTTACTGTTTCTATACTGGTTAGGGCAAATTTAAGAAATTTCCTACATGTTCTTCCATTTGGAGCTAGGATGTGAAAATTTTTCGATTTCCTAACCCTTGAACAACCTACATACAGCTGACCGAGAAATGACACTTATTTGGCCCCGAAATTTAAAATTTATAAGTTTTGATTATAAATTCTTTATTTGTTACCTTAAAATCCCGCAGATACCGATTTTCATTGAAATCGGAATACAATTGGCAAACTCATTGGCCATATTGGTGCGGCCATTTTGAATTTATAAGTTTTGATCATAAATTCTATATTTGCAACCGTAAAAACCCTAGATATCCACTTTCATTGGAATCGGAATACATTTGCAAAAATTCGTCCACCATATTGGCGCGGCCATTTTGAATTTATAAGTTTTGATTAAATATTCGTTATTTGCTACCTCAAGAAACCCCAGATACCGATTTTCATTGGAATCGGAAGACAATTGGCAAATTCGTCCGCCATATTGGCGCGGCCATTTTGAATTTAATTCTATAACCACCCCCTGGATGTAAGTAATATGTGGTTAAATTTTTGTGGCAATCGGTTGGATGGTTTCAAAGTCTATAACGGACAAAGAAACATTTTTTGTGTTTTATATATATAGATTTGGGAATTAAAATTTAAACGACAAAAACAGCTGGTCTCAGTGTTCACGCGAAATGGTTCTGTTTTTATTCTTTGTAGGCTGGATGAAGCTCACACTTTGGTTAGCAGTGAAATTAGGCTTATTCTTGCATGTTATCTTAATTGCTTTTGTTTCATTTTTATTGTATATTTCTTCGTACATTTTTACGGATTATTTACTTTTAGCTTTAGTGTTAAAATGTTAATGCTTTTACTATTTATTTATATGTATTCTTGCCTTTGCTGCTTCTGTCTTGATTGTTATTATTACTTTTATAAATTTCATTATTACTACTAATGAATTTTCCACAACCAATCGCCCGAACATTAACTTTAATAGGATTCTTCTTGATATTTTTTGTAAAAGAAGTCAAGGGATGAGGATGTGTCATCTTAATGCGCAGAGTCTGGTTCCTAAAAAAGATGAGTTTCTTGATTTATTTAAAAACTCGTTGATTGATATAATTGGTATCTCTGAAACCTGGTTGAAGCCGCATATCTCAGATGAAATTATATCGCTTCAAAATTATTCGATTTTTCGTAATGACCGAGTTTCTCGAAGTGGAGGTGGAGTAGCTCTCTATGTTAAAAGAAATCTTAATTGCAAGGTTATAGCAAGATCTGGTGAAATGACAGCATTGAATATATTTTTGTTGAATTGCATATGGTTGCTGGTAAGTGCCTTGTTGGTACAATTTACAAACCCCCACATATTTCTGATTGGTCTCCTCTTAAGGGGGGTAAGCTGTTAAATTTTTTTTTGCATTTTTTTTATTTTTTTTCTGAATGTCGAGAATATTGTGTCAAAATTTCAAGTAAATCGGAGTGAAATTAACGGAGATACAGCGTTTCCAGCGTGCCTGGTAGCTGCGCGACCCGCCTACCTGGAAGCTGCTTCAAGTCCCTTTGTAAGCTCCAAATTCCTTTCTACTTTTATGGTTCTTTGTAAGTATGTAAACTGACCTTCTATAAATTGCATATTTCCGATAGATCGTATAGAAATCAGTTTGCAAGCAAACTTTCTGCCGAGCGGTTGTATATAGAGAGTACAGAGAGGGTTTGTGTTCGTTCGTTTTGTGTCGTGTCGTTATAAATTAATTTATTTAATTTAAGAGTGACAAGACGAAATCGGCAGAGAACAAGTGTTATTTTGGGTCGACCGAGGAAAAAATGTTTCCCAACAAGCAACATTGACGATGTGGAAGGGTCCAGCTCATCGCATAAAAAAATACGACTGAGTGGTATGGAAAAAGTAGAGCCAGATTTAGACAAACATTACAGAATTATAGATTTCCTTTTAGTATTTTCAGCTATTTCAACATTAGTGAAGTGCGTCAATTGCGATGGGAAAATGTCTTTTCACACATGCCAAACCGAAGGTTTAGCCTTCAAAATCGAAGTGTCATGTGAAAAATGCACAGAGTTTCGGTATGTTCCGTCTAGTGAAAGAGTGAAAGAAGGGTCAAAGCAATCGCATTATGCAGTGAATCATCGGTTTGCTTTCGTTATGCGTGTGTTAGGCCTAGGCTTAGCTGGATGTGATAAGTTTTGCGGTTCGAGGGATTTAGCGGGGTCTTTCCTATCAAAACCAACCTATAGCACGCATTTACAGAAGATACATACGGCTGTGAAAAGTGTTGCGAAAAGATTATTTGCTGCTGCTGTTAAAGAAGAGAAAGAGGAAACATGCAAAGCCAATAACATAGAACAGTGGTGGCGAACCTTTTTATGTGCGCGTACCAGAAAGTTACAAATATTACTTATCGTGTTGCTGGCGTGCCGGACAGTTTTTGATTTTAGGGTTTCAGAATTTTATTTACACAATTTCAAAAATTAATTTACAAAAATAATATATTACCAGAATCAAAATTTTTTAAATTAAAGAAAAATTTAATAATATTGGCATTTTCCATCAACGCCTATTTTCATTAAAATAATACTTGTGCTCAACAAGATTTTGAAGCAACTCAATTGAAACAATATTCCGGGAGGCCGCAGTTTTATAATGAGCACGTACGACATATAGTCAGATTAGCTATTAACAAAAAGTATGAAACATTGGCACCAGTCCAGGGGCTGCGCGGGTTATGTATGCAAAAGACAAGATAACGTTGTCTGCTGCATGCATACCGGAAATCTCGGGTAACGAGACGATACCCGAGTTTTCCGAGAAATCCCAACAGAGAATATTTTAATTTTCCCATCGAAAAACTGCAACACAAACACTTTGCAGTTTTTCGATGGCAAGAAAGCTTTTTGGAAAATAATAAGTAGTCAGTTGAGTTCGGACTGTTGAAAACTTAAAACTCGTTTATTAATAAAGTGTATTAGTTCAATTCTTGTGTTTGATTCTTAGTTTTTGGTTATTCTTTTTTTCAGCCTAAAATCGGTTTTTTTCTAATTGGCGCAGTCGGTAGGATCTCTATCAAAAGAAAAGAGCTTCAGTGAAATCGAACAAAAATAAAAAAGTGACGTTGAAAGTGAAATTTAAAACAAAGTTCACTCAGTTCACATTGTGAAAAATATATACATACATAAATATAAATAATATAACAAAAATTTTGTATTGTTTTTCAAAAAAAAAATAAAGAAAAAAAACAAGGAATATAAGTTCTCAATCAAATAAAGTGGGATACGAAATAAGGCAAAGTGTAATTTAGTGTCTTGTGCAGAAACGAAACCAGAGAGAGAGAAAAAAAAACTCAAGATTGAAAGGCAACAACATCGTCGCAATATATTTGATCGCCAAAGAAACATCGAGTTGGCACAACAAAATCCTATGGAACAGTGCTTAGTCACTCTAACTCAACTCATGGCTCAGAATATGCAGCCCAGAAGCCAGAGGCAAATGATCGAAAAGGATATTCGATACCTGCCGATATTTAAAGGAGATCCAGGTACACTACCTTCATTCATCAGTTCAGTTACATCAGCGTTATCGGAATATGGAGATGAAGCTGATAGGGTGTTCCAGATCATCTATAACGAAAAGATTCAAGGAGGTGCAAAGAATCTGTTACAAGTTACTCCACCAGCTAATTGGGAAGAATGTAAATCCAGTTTAAAGCGGCATTACAAGTCATCAAAAAACCAACTTACCATAACAAGGGAAATAAATTCTTTGAAAGTAAGTAGCATACAAGATTTAGATGATAAATTAAGACGAATCGTGGAAGATATTACCGAGTTTGCAGCCTTTGACGACAACGGTGTAATTATGCTCGATATATTCGGTGAATGTTAATTCAAAGAATAAAGGAATTAGCTTCAGTTTCATTAGCATATGAAATTATAACAAAAGTTAGGTTATCAGAAATTAGGGAAATAGTTAATAAGTTTATTGGCCAAGATCAAGGAAATTTAAATTTAAACTTAACTGTAAAAAATTTTAATAAATATAATATTAACAATAAAAATTTTGAAAAAAGGAATAATAATCAACAAAATGAAAGATTTTCTAAGTCAAACTATAATTTTAATAGTAATTCACAGCAATACAGACGAAACGACTCACAACAATTTAGACGGAATAGTAACAATAATAATAACTTTAATAACAACTTTAATAATAATTACAAAAATAATAGTTTCAATAACAATAACAGAACGCTACAGACAAGACAAACTAACTATGGTAATAGACAAAATGAATATAGACAACGGCTAGAACCCATGGAGGTAGATGCAGCTAGTAAAGTAGAAACAAATACCATCGATAAACCTTTTTTTATAAACTAGCCTCGGACCAGAATAAAATTTATATAACTTTAACAATTCAAAATGATAAATATCTAGCATTTGTAGATTCAGGGTCAACAATAAGTATATTAAACCAAAACAAATTTCCATCCTCTAAGTACCAAATTTTAAATAATTTATCAACGACAATTAATTATATTGATGGGGAAATAAGTAAACCTAATAAAACCGTTTCAACTTTCTGTCCAATAGAATTTAAATACCCTGAAAAGGCTAGAATGAAATGGATTGCAATGCAATTAGAAAAGCCATACGATCTTTTACTAGGTATGGATTTTATAAAAAAAAACGTTTTTGATATACGTATAGGGAAACAAGAAATTATTATGACTAACAAAGTGCGACTCCCATTCTTAACAAAAACCGTCCAAGACGAAGTTAACGTTCTAGAAATAAGTGGAATTCAAAATCTTTCGTTAGATCACTTAAACAATCAAGAAAAAGACATGGTCACAAAATTAATTAAAAAATTTCACAGACTTTTATTTAAAGAAGGCGATGCTTTAACAAGCACAAGTTCAGTGGTTCACGAAATAAAAACCACCACAAACGAACAAATTAATTCAAAGTTGTACCGCATTCCACCTCAGCATGAAACTGAAGCACGAAATCAGATAGATGAGATGGAAAAGCAAGGTATAATTAGGAGAAGTAGAAGCAAATATAGTTCTCCAATTATCATTGTACCCAAAAAGAAAGATAATTCAGGTGTACAAAAGTATAGGATAGTTGTAGATTATAGGAGATTAAACCAAATCACTATCGATGATAAATATCCCCTACCAAATATTGACAGCATCCTAGACAAGCTAGGTAAAGCCCAGTACTTTAGTACCTTGGACTTAGCAAAAGGGTACCATCAGATACTGGTAGCTGAGAAGGACATTGAAAAAACAGCGTTTGTTACATCCGCTGGTCTCTATGAATATGTTCGTATGCCGTTTGGGTTAAAAAATGCCCCGGCTACATTCCAGCGTTTAATGAATGATATATTGAGAGAATATATTAATCAAATTTGTGTTGTCTATCTAGATGATATCTTGATATTTTCAACCACTCTAGAAGAGCATGAAAAATCTCTGACTAAAATCTTTTGTAGGCTCCAAGAGCACAATTTGAAAATACAAGTAGACAAATGCAGTTTTCTGAAAAAAGAAACTGAATTTTTAGGCCATGTATTAACAGTTGAAGGCATTAAACCCAATCCAGATAAAATCAAAACCATTCAGGAAATAAAAATACCCAAGACAGAAAAACAGCTTAAGGGAGTTTTAGGAGCTACAGGGTACTACAGAAAATTTATAAAGGACTACTCTAAAGTAGATACCCTATGATAAAATATCTAAAGAAGGATAACAAAATATACATAAATGATCCGCAATATATAGCAGCTTTTGAAAATCTTAATACCGGATCCACACGTTTGTCAAGGCTTGGCAAGCGTTCGCAAATAGAAAACGCTTTTTTAAAACAAACGTGTGGACGCATCACAAACGCTTGCCGCAAACTTCCTTTGCAAGCTTGCTTTGGTTTGCCGAGAATCCACACTCGACCGGATCGGCCACAAGCGTCGGCAAGCTTACACAAGCCAAGCCAAACGCCTTATCCACACGTTTGAATTTGCGAATGCTTGCCCAGCCTTGACAAACGTGTGGATCCGGCATAAAAGTTTGATTACGTCGCATCCAATATTAAAATATCCGGAATATGATAAACCGTTTTCAGTAACCACAGATGCCAGTGATCATGCTATAGGAGCAGTTTTATCACAGCAAGGGCATCCTATTTGTTACGTTTCCCGAACCCTAAACAGTCATGAAAAAAATTACAGTACCACTGATAAAGAATTCCTTGCAATTGTATACGCTGTTAACTACTTTAGGCCGTACCTATATGGTAATAACTTCAAAATTATTACAGATCATGTCCCAATTAAATATCTCAATAGCAAATATAAAGGCAAAGAGTTTTCACAACGTCATCAAAGATGGTTGTTAAAATTACAAGAATTCAACTATGAAATCGAATATTTACAAGGGAAGGAAAACAAGGTAGCCGATTACCTAAGTAGATTAGAAACTGCACAAAAAATTAATGAACATAACGATGAAGAATCTAATCTGATGATTTCAGGCACAATACATTCTGTAGACGAACAGAGATTAGACCATATAGGGATAAAGGACGATATTGTTAACAAATACAAAACACAAATTATTTTAACTTATAGTCCGAGTGAGGAAATAAAAACTTTGCATAAACGGAAAATTATTGAGATAAATCCTTTAGATAATGAAAATTCGCTAAGAGATAAGCTGAAACATTGCATACAACATGGATATACAGGAATCTATTCGGAAGTATCCGACACAGATTACCATAAAATCCAACTAATACTTATATCAATGTTTTCAGAAAATAAAAAAATTAAATTTATCAGAAGTTCTAGAAGAGCTACAGAGATATTAACGGAAGATGACCTTCATAAACAGCTGTCTATTTATCATGCAAAAGAGTCAATGCATAGTGGCATAAATGAATGTTACTACAATTTAAAAGAAAAAATATACTTTCCAAAATTAAGAGAACATATCCAACTAATAATAAATAATTGTGAGAAATGTCAACAGATTAAATATGATAGAAAACCTATCAAACCTAAATTCTTAATAACCGAGACACCAAAAGGGAAAAATGACATCATTCATTTAGATATATTCCATTTCAAAAAGCAAGCTTTTGTGACGGTAATTGACAAACTGACTAAATTTGCAGCAGCATACTGCATTACAGATAGGAACTGGAGATCAAAAAAGACCCTAATAATGGAACATGTGGCGAAATTTGGGAAACCAAATAAACTAGTAATGGACAATGAGTTTAAAGCAGAGCAATTATTAGAATACCTTAAAACAGAAAACATCGAGGTACATCTTACAAAACCCAATAACCATACGGGAAATTCGGATATTGAAAGGTTACACTCAACCCTCTTAGAAAAGCTAACAGGTATTGAGGATAACGAATTATCAGTAGAAATGAAGATACAGATGGCTATAGGAAACTATAACGATCGGTATCACTCGACAATCAAATGCACTCCAAGGGAAGCAAAAGAGAAAATAGAAGTGGAGAAACTTCAGGAAAGAATCAATAAAATGAAAAATAGTATAATTAAGAAAAGGAATTTAAGTAGGGAGAGTTATATAGAAAAAAGGGTAGCAGGACCAATTAAGAATTACAAACGAGTTAGGCATAAGGACGAACCTTATTATAGAATTAATTAAACCCCTAAGAAATGTTCATGTTTCAAATATTAAAAGACCATTTAAAAAATCCACAGGTAATCAACACCATAATAATATTCCTCATGACGATTGCAACAGTACAAGGGTTACTACAGGTCAATCCAATCAATGAAGAAACCGGATATATACAAATCAAACTAAGAGAAGTTGAAATAGTTAATCAGACAACTACATTATTACATATTATAGATCCCAAACAAATACATAATATACTAACACAAATATAAAGTAACTTAAAACAATTAGATGTAGATAACAAGAACTTGATACAGACAGAAATAAACATAATCAAATCTAAAGTTAAATCTATAACACCGAATACATATGAGAAGAAAGAGGTAAGAAAAAGAAGAGGTCTAATAAATATTGTTGGCACTGCACAAAAATGGCTTTTCGGCACTATGAATGATGAAGACCGACAGGAAATTTTAGAACATTTAAAAACAACTAATGAAAATACACATAATGCAATAACAACAATCAACAAGCAGATTACGATAAATAAACATTTTAATGACTCAATGAACATACTGAAAAATGCTGTTGAAAACGATAGAGAAAAAATTATCAAAACAGTAGAAGAATTAAAAAAGAAAATAATGAAATTTTGAGAAAATCTTTATACCTTGATCAAATGCTAAAATTAAGATTTTTAGAAAATAAAATTAATCAAATTCAAGACAACATAGCTTCAGCAAAGCTTAATATTGTACATCCTAGAAATGTATAGTATTGATTTTTATAAGCTTAAATTAATCAAATTAGGCATTATTACATATAAAAAAGAACTTTTAATAATAGCAATTAAAATTCCTCAAGATTTTATAAAAACTGATTTAAAATTGATTTCACCACTACCAAATAAAGAATTTTTAGAAATTGAAGAAGATAATGAATATATTGTTGAGATTGGAAATAAAGTTCTGAAATATCAAGAAAATGTAATGCTAAGAGAATTAAAAGTTAGTAAAAGCTGTATTTGGCAAAACCAATGTAAGCTTAGGTATAACAATAACACAAAAATTGAAATTTTAGATGAAGAAAGTTTATTAATAAAAAATGCTGGAAAAGAAAAACTATTACAAAATTGTGATAACAGAGACATAACTTTGAATGGAAATTATCTCATTTCCTTTTGTAACTGTAACATAAAACTATATAAAGAAAATTTTTATAATCAAAGAAAAAGCATTCAAGACAAATACTTTTATCCTAATAATAACTTTAATCAATCTTATATAAAACCTTTAACTTTTGATAGTATTATATTTAAACATTTCGAAAATATAGAAGAAATTAAAGAACTGAAACTTCACAAAAATGTATCTTATGTAATAAGCATATCATTTATTTGTATTGTTATAGCTGGTATAGCAATTTTGATAATTTGGAAGAGAGGAAAAAGAACTCAAATTAAAGTAATTCATAAAAGACAAAATCCAAATAGAAATTCTAAAAGACTTCAGGAGAAGTCTTACTCAAACCGAGGAGGGGTTATGTATGCAAAAGACAAGATAACGTTGTCTGCTGCATGCATACCGGAAATCTCGGGTAACGAGACGATACCCGAGTTTTCCGAGAAATCCCAACAGAGAATATTTTAATTTTCCCATCGAAAAACTGCAACACAAACACTTTGCAGTTTTTCGATGGCAAGAAAGCTTTTTGGAAAATAATAAGTAGTCAGTTGAATTCGGACTGTTGAAAACTTAAAACTCGTTTATTAATAAAGTGTATTAGTTCAATTCTTGTGTTTGATTCTTAGTTTTTGGTTATTCTTTTTTTCAGCCTAAAATCGGTTTTTTTCTAATTCGCGCGGGTGCGTCTCTGCACAATATTTTTATTAATATGTAGGAATTCCGGTTAAAATGCGAAATATGAGCAAATATGAAACTTTGACAGTATTTAGTTTATGGATAACTAATAACGAAAAACCGTTCTTACACCTGGCGGGGGTGCAAAATGGTTCTTACACGGCTGATTATGTAAAATTTCCCAGAAAATTTCGAAATCTGAGCAACAATAAAATCGACAAAAATAATAAGCCATGTAACAGAGGATCTGAAGCAGCACAAAGCTGTACATAGTAACAGCCACAAAATATCCTTGTTATGAGCATTTAAGCAAACGGTCAAACCTTTTGCGAGCGATATTCATAAAAATATGCTCTTTCATATTTCGACGGGAACGATTAATCGTAGATTTTTTGCTCAATGTTGATCAAAAAGGGAAGAGATCAAGTCAGCATTTATTGATGAGTGTGCTACCAATGAAAATCGTTTCGAGCGCTCTGCACCTAAATTGAAAGTATGTACATTTGCTGAAATGATCACCAAAGAAAAGTAAGGCAGTGGACGGAAATGTCATCGTGTTGAAATTGCAACGCGTTTTATTTGGGCAACTGTTACATATTTCGTTAAGAAAAAACTCTCGGCATAGATAAAGTATTGACATATATTTCATAAAATTTGGTCGAGCCGTTTTTGTTTTGTTTAAACGACGTGATTTTTGTACCTGCACGATATCGTATGAACCAAAAATGATATCGAATTCTTTGGGATGCCGATCGAAGCATGTTCTGAAAAAATTTCATAACATTCGGTCGAACCCTTTTTTTGTTTAAATGAAAACACTGGGGCTAAGAATCACAAGCCCTAGTTTAGCATTAGTTTTTTTAATATCTAATAAACACGTTGGAATGAAACCCGCCCTAAATAAAGTTACCTGTTCTGGATACCGCACGCGATAGCTTCCTAACAAGACATCACTTGTCAAAATTCGAGTACTCTCGTGCAAAATAGTGCAAAAATTACGTTACCCTTTACAAACATCAAGAATTTTTCAAACCTTAGATCAGTAATTTTTGGACAGGGAATTGTTTTCCACCATCGACCATGCGCTCTGGTGTCACGAACGAAGTACGAAGGAAATGTTCGTTTGCTAACGTTCAGCAAAAGCAAATTCTCTAGAAAAATCCTGTAGATTTAGCACTTCATAATATTAAACATTCATCATACTGGGAAGTTGATCGTGTGGACCGAAAGGCGAAATGGTCAAATCCACATCCCACTAGTTATTTTGGACTTGTTTCAAAGCAGCACGAAGTGCAAAGCAGGAGGGAAAGTGAGTCAGCGATACCATCTATGGGTGAAAAAACAAAGAAAGCAGGTTGCCTGCTTTCCTATTGCCAGCGTCTAGCGGCGTCGATGGGCACAAAGAATATTCTTTGTGGCGATCGGCGCCGCTAGACGCTGGCAATAGGAAAGCAGGCAACCTGCTTTCTTTGTGTTTTCACCCTATCGATTTATTAGTGATTAATGTTTCGTTTCAGTACCTGGAGCCGGATACCGCAAGGAAATTTTATTTTGTATCGTCGTGCACACTCACGCTTGTGGAATCCGGCCCCTGGACTATATGTGAGTACCTTTGTAATGACTGGACGGGTTCATTTTAAAAAAGCACACGAAACTTCATCCAAAACATGGCTTAATTTTAAAATTAATCTATATTAAATCCAATTTAATTATAAATCGTTCACGTGCCAGCAAAATTTTCGTACGTGCCATCTCTGGCACGCGTGCCATAGGTTCGCCACCACTGACATAGAAGATACTAACGAATTAAAAGTATCAGGCGACGGAACGTGGAAGAAACGTGGATTCACTTCGCTATTCGGTGTCGCTTCTTTGATCGGTTACTATTCGGGAAAGGTTTTCGATGTGCTTGTGAAGAGTTCTTACTGCCACCAATGTAAAACTTGGAAAAATAAACTACGTACCGCCGAATTCGAAGAATGGACCGAAGAACACGTCAATAGCGGAAAGTGTAAAGCAAATCATGTTGGTCCAGCACGCAACATGGAAGTAGACGCCATCCTAGAGATGTTCAAACACTCCGTGGAATATTTTGGAGTGAAGTATAAAAATTATATAGGAGATGGCTACTCGAAAACCTACAGTGGTGTGGTAAATGCTCAACCGTATGGTGAAGATTTCACGATAAATAAGAAAGAGTGCGTAGGACATGTGCAGAAAAGAATGGGTGCTCGTTTACGTGAACTAGTAAAAACAACTGTGGTCGATAGTGAAACTAAAACAGGAGTAAAAAAATGAAAAATGCGATTTGGGCGACATACTATCACTACTGCTCGACAGACGAGAAACCACAGCACGACAAATGCCCGAGTGGTGAGGATTCTTGGTGTGAATGGCAAAAAGCGGCAGCTGCAAACACTCTGGATTCATTCTAACACAGCTACAGTGCTCTTCCTACAGATGTTACAGAAGCCATAAAGCCAATCTACGAAGATTTGAGCAAGGACGCACTTTTGCATCGGTGTCTTGGAGGTTTCACGCAGAATAACAACGAGAGTCTATCTAAATCAACTTATTTGGAAAATCTCGCCAAAATCAATCAGCGGTACTGCAATCGTTGTTGAAATTGCAGTAAATATAGCAGCATACACTTTCAATGAAGGATCTGTGCTCACCAATGGGCGGGCGCATCTGACGGACTACGAATAACCAGAGCGGAGGAACGTAGGCAGGAGCAAAACGAAGCATTTGACATTGGTGCTTCACTGGACGGAGTTGGCATTGATGATTCTGTGTAAGTATAAAAATTACAGCCTTTTATTTAGGATTTTCAAGTACAAAAAACTTTAAATCGATTTTCTCGCGAATGTAATTTTTGAAGTCCGTGAACATCAGAACTCAAAATCTACTTGACCGATCCTTTTGAAATTTTAAACACTATTTCAGGAAGAGTTTTTTTTTACCATTTTATCCCATTTTTTTAATAACAAATTAACCGAAATTTTTTAGCGAAAATCGCATTTTTCACTTCCAAATGGTGTCAAAAATACAAAAAATCGAAAAAGAAAAAAACTCTTCCTGATAACCTCGGGAAACATATCACCTTTTAAACGCATTTAAACATTTTTGTTTCAGATGATCCGGTAACGATCACCGCACAGCAACCGCGGTGGTGTTCACCGCACAACAACTTTTTTTCGAGGCGCCTCCGGAGATTCGCTGTCACGGACCTATTTCTTCATATTTTTAATTGACATTTTTTCCAAATATACATCAGATGTTATACTATAACGTGTATATGAAATAAATAAACCAACAACTATTCATATCTCCAAACAAAAATCATGAAAATATGCCTTTTTTTCGCCTTTAATACCTTACCCCCCCTTAAACTCCTGCTTGCTGGACTTTGCCAATCATATGCCCATATTCTGATTTGCGAGGATTTCAATTCAGACTTGATTGCCCAAAACACTTGCGCTAAAAGCCTACTAGACACTTTAAGCACTTACGGTCTTTCTGTTGTTAAAAGCGATGGCCCAATGCCGACCGCGCGTTTTACGCGGCAGTTGCTTCATGCGCGTTGACGTCTGTTGAAGGTTCATTCATAGCGTCAGGACGTCAAAAAGGTTGCTTTGATTTAAATTCAGGTATGGATTTTTGTCTTTATAAAGTTTTAATTTCGACAGTTTGACAGTTTTGCAATTTTCAACGCTTGCCAACGCGCGAAAAGTTGAAAGTTGGTCGACTTTTGCCGTCGCTTGACGCCGCTGACGCCGCAAAGTCGTGAATGGGACAGCTCGATTTGAATTACACACAATCAAATATAAACGCGAATAAAGTCGTGATTGGGCTATCGCCTTAACAGTCATCCAACGCATTTTACTAATATGCGAAGACTCAATATGACGACTAGGCCAATAGTGGAGTAAACAAAAGGTACGACAACCTTTTTAAATATCTCTTAAACACTAACAGCAGCACGGTTACTACGTTCGCCAAGTCGAGAAAAGACAAATGTGCCAAGTAATAATAAACTTCCGATGGATTTTAGTTTAACTTTAGGAGAAAAATGTTCGATGGTTATTAGAGTCACATATCAAATGTACAGTTCTGTAGACAGAACGAGGAACTAATTTTTATTCGAATATTGTAGAAATGTACTAGATTCAAGGATTTCCATAAACTTAGGTTACTTATATTTTAAAAAATCCTTAATGGTAAATTTTTGGCAAGGCTAATTTAATTTTTCACCATGAATGTAATACAAATTTATAATATTCCACTTTCAAACTTTTTCTTTATGTAACCGCTACCACACTGCAATGCTATTAACATTATCTTTTACGGCAACGTTGAAAATACAAAATGACGCCTGTACTCCTTAAAGCCATTAATTATGAATAAAATTGAAAGTTATCCTTCTAGCATGTAAACCTTCTGGGTTATTACTACCCTAGAACCTTACGTGTTCATTACTCTTCTCACTCGCGGAACTCATTGCCATAATCCAAATTAAATTGTCATAATAAAAACAAAACAAGACAACGAAAAAAAAAACTTTTCAAGGATACGAGATTTCATTACAGATTTTCATGCTTCACCTCGCGTTTAAACTTAATTAGATAAAACTGAACTTTCTGTCCATTAACCTACATCCCAGCAACAAACGCGAAACCTCACCTGAATAGTTTTGTACCTGCGTTGTATCAAGCGCTCTTCATCAGCAACTTTCTCTTCCGTTTCCGCTATCACATGAGAATCTTCAATACAGTTTCCGTACATGGTTGACCTCATCGCACACCAATATTTGTCGTCATGCCTCCACGTTGAAGACAATGCCTGAAAACCACCACTTAACACGCAATTTTACGGCGAAGAAAGGCGCCATCCCTTTCCTGGACAAAGGGAAGCTTTTACATTCTTCCTTCAAACAGGATCGAGACATCGAGGAAAAATTCAATATCCGGTAGTTTCCGTTGGAATTTTCCCAGCACAATCCGGTTAATCAAGCGTGGGAGATGGCACAAAAGTGCTCTAGCTGGAATGTGGGTAGTGGGTGTGCGTGAAGGAGCCCCGTTGGATTAACCCTATCGGCTTTCTACACCCGGTTATCCTTTGAAAAAAGGACTTTAGATGATTTCATTATCACCAAGCATGGGCCCAGCTAAAAATAAATCTAAAATCCTTTCGCATGACCTGTTTAATTAATCTTGGCCCCCAACCCGCATACAAAGGGGTGCACAGGGAGGGTAAAAATGATTCTTTGAACGTATTACAGCCTCGCACACCATAACAACATCCTGTGAGCTCAGTAATTTTTGCATAAAACTAGCTTCCAAGAAATTCATTCGTACTTTTCCTTTATCGCGCTACAAATGTAATTATTGGCCGTCATTCCCTATAAATACACGCAGGTGTATTGAGAGAAAGGCTCGCCCGTCATTCTGCTATAAATTTAATTTTTCTTTAAGGGAAAATTATTGAGGACGTTGCCCTACAGGTCAACGGTTCCGTGAGATAGGACTTTCGCAAGGAAGGGCTGAGCACGCGATTTTTACTAAAAAAAAATAGTCTAGTGATTTTAGGCATTTGCGGTCAGATAAAAACACGTCCAATGTGGCTGATTATTTTTTGCCAATGGATTGAGTCAATTTTTACTACGGATTTTGAGAAATGAGAAAAACGTGCTGGAATTTATCTGCAAAATTAAGTTGTTATAAGAAAATGAAAATGTCCTTACGTGTGTTTAGTTTGAATAGGTTTCTTGAACTCGTAGACAATGTCTGTTCTAAATTTAATGTGGAGGGGGGGGGGGGGCAAAATCGAACTGTCATCGCTCCGTCATCACCCCCCGGACAACCAACTAACGACGGTAGTAAGTAGCACACCCTCCAAAGCCTACCAAGTCAAGATGTAAATGTTATCGTGTCGAGGGCTGCATGGCAGTGGGTAGTTCTTACACTGTCGCGAAAGATCTTCTATGAGTACCGACGGCACCCAGTTGTATAATGCCTTATTCTGATATGGAATATTCGGGGACAAGCATCTATAATGTCCAAAGAAACCAGCAACACTGGATCTCGGACACAACCTGGCAAAAAATAGAACGCAGGAGGGCCCTAAAAAATACGTAAACTCTACAAGCAATCCAGAAAAACGTCAATAACTTGAACGAGAATACTCCTAAAGCGGCGCTCACATTGGCGAGTACAAAAGGTTAGTAGAGTACGTGTCGGCTACTGGTTGTTTCCAGTGACTGGTATGCCAGTACATGCCTCGTTTGAACACTTGTGCTAGTGTACTTTCTTGGTTGGTCCACTAACCTGGTGAGTAGTGCCCTTGCCGGTAGATAGCCCGGGGGGTCAGAGCCGGATTAACGATCTGGTGGCCCCTAGGCGGATCCTGTGGTGCGGGCCCCCTTCCCAAAAAAAATCCTAATTTGTCACACTCAAAAAACTGCTACATTTACCTAGAGCATCAACCAGGCGAGACAATATGAGTTTTGGACATTTGGAACGATTCCCCTTTGTATTTTTTTAGCTCCTGCCAATTTCCCTTTGGCCGAGATCATTCTGATCAGATAAACAAGCTAGGGATATTTCAAGAGCACTCTGGGGGACGAAACACTTCTGCTAAGCAAGCCCGTTGGTTTTCTGTCATGAAAGTAAAGCAGGAAAAATGCAACAAAGTGAAAAGAAAATGATGATCTGAAACTCTGAACCTATTAATTTTTGCTTCACCGTTGGTCAAGATTACAAAAATATAATTGAAAATTGAAGAATTCTGCTACCAGGACAAAGCATTTTTATGGTATAGTACTCTGGCAATGGAACTAGTACATGAGTTTTCCAAAGATATTCTCTTGGATACGCACTCTACTCGCACGACAAAAGGAAGGAAACTATATAAAAAAAAGCTCGTGCATCTGTAATCTGGCAGTCATCAACGACATTCTCTATATTTTGACGTTATTCTAAACCACTGTTACTATGGGGCTAGAACAAGCAACCACAATGGCCTTAAGACAATCTTTCGTTCTCTTTCGCAAACTTTCGTTAAGTCTTAAGGCTACGCTCAGAACCGTAGAATCTTAAAGAATCCTCAAGAAAGTGGCGTTTGCGATTGATATTTAATTTGGCGTTTTACAAAAATTAAAGTATCAGCGGAAATATAAGAAAAAAAATTATATCAAATAAGGTGCTCTGTGGAAAAGATATTTAATAATGGAATATTTGGATTTATTAAAGGATTTAACAACATTAACTAAATTAGTGAGCGAAGTGATGCGAAAAAAAAGAAACCGCGGTCGTATAGTGTTCGAAAATTATATACAGACCGTTCTAAAAATGGTTATTATAAAACCACTTTTTTAAAAATGAAAGGGACCGATCCTGGACAATTTTACATCCAGTATAGCTTTATTAAACTAGACGTCTTTATTTACTCCAGACTCGATTTATTGTGATTACCTTTTACAAAATGTCAAAGCGTCTTAAGGCTATTATAGCTGAGCTTAAGATTCGTTAAGATTTGACAGAAAATTAGCCAGTCTTAAAAGAATTTGACGAGAAATCTTAAGACGTCTTAAGGCCATTGTAGTTAGCCCTATATGTACTGCATCGGTAATCAGCCCGGAGCGCCGAATTAAAATGGGGGCAGGAATACATGAAGGGCTCAACGGCTCATATACGCTTTTTCGCTTCGATTGTTACAAAACATCTTTGTCCGGTCGTCAAATAACGAAAAGTTCGTTGTTTAACAAACTTTTCATTATTATACGATTGAATCGTACCGTGCACTATGTGAAAACGAAACTATGCTTCTTTTATAAATTTGAAATATTTTTTCGCCAATTGGCCGAAATCGCAACTTCTTGCCAAGCTTCTCGCATAGCTCGAGTTGTAAAATATATTTGGAAGTAACAATTTCTATGATCATTCTTATGATCAAATATGCGACTCTGCCTCCGCCTGGCGGCAAATTCGGTGTCTTATCACTGTAAACTCAAGTATTTACTTTCTAAACACTTAAAGCGTTTAAACCGTTGTAGACGAATTTTAAACACTTAGCGGCGTTTAATAAGTAAACACTTAAGTGTTTACTTAGTAAACGTTTGTAGCGTGTTTTTGGTTATGAATAATAAAAATTTTGTCGATAGAACTATTAATCAATATTATATTAAAACATAATACTATCATTGCAAAAAGTGAAAAAAAAAATAAAAAAAACAAAAAAAAATTCAACCCGAGTGCCGTTTTTCCAAGCGGTCCCCCGACTAAGTACAAACCAATCCAATATTGCTTGACTTCCGTGATAGGACGAGATGCGTTTTACTGAATATGCTAAATGGTGCCCTTGGCGGGCATTAGCATAACTGCGTGAAATATGGGTCGCTTATATTTTTTCTCGTCTTATCACTGCAAATCTCAGCTTTTGAAAGTGTTTTATTTCAAAACGCTTAAAACGTTTTATTTTGACGTCACCCATTTGATTAACACTTAAATGTTCTAATAGTGTCGACAATGTTAATCAAATGGGAGACGTTAAAATAAAAAGTTTTATGGGTTTTGAAATAAAACACTTCTAAAAACTCAGAATGCAGTAGTGATACTGATAATTTTAAATTCGTAATATTTTTTTAGCAGCTTTATGGTTTTATTTTCATATTAAAAAAATATCTGTCAACAAAGGCGTAAAACTTTCAGGATAAACTAAGTTAAATAAATGAAAACAACAAATGAAGTAAAAAAGGCCAAAAAATGAAGAATAGGTATATTCTAAAATAATTTTGGATGTAATTTTGGTTACTTTTTTTACTTTTGTTTATTACTCAAATAACATCAATTGCATTTTTTTGGCCATTTTGAAAAAAGAATTTAAAATTGTTTATCAAATCTCGTAAAGATTTTTGGGACCTTTAATTTAAAAAAAATAAAGTTCATTTTTGTTAACATGAGCTCGAGATCTAAAACTTTTTGTATTTTGGCCAATTGTTAATTAACAAATACAATATTTGAGCTATAATTTGGACTGTATCATGTTGAAACCTATTCATTTCATGTGATAAATTCAAAATTAATTTAATTTTTATAGAAGCTTATTTTCAAGCATTATAGTGTAAGTATTGTTAATTGAGTGATTTTTTTGGTTTTTTCATAAAGCTTAATGCCAAAATGCAATAACTTCCTTGTTTCTTAAAATTCTAGGTCTTTTGTAAGATAATAAAAATTACGCGATAAAATTAAAGGTTTTTATTTTTTTTATTTCTGAAAAAAGTACCTCTAAGTGGAGCACTCAGTATTTGATTTTTAGAGAGACACTACCCAACCCCCAAATACTTTACCGTTTAAAAATAAAACGCTAGAGCGTTTAGTTCCCCATATGTGTTTTATCATAACTAAGTGTTTACCTTCCCAACTGTTTAATTGGCGAATAAGTGTTTTACTTTTAAACCCTTGTGCTTAGGTTAGAATTTTTTGGTAAACACCTTACGCGTTTAATTTCTCTTAAACGCTTTATTTGTTGAAGAATAAAACTCTTTACCGTTTAGATTTTGTGCATTAACCGCTTCTGTTGTTTTAAAAGTAAACACTTCCCACCATTGAAACGCTTTATCGTTTAGAAATAAAACACTAGAGTATTTTATTTCCGAACACCTGCTAAACACTTGGATTTGCAGTGATGTGGTGGACTGCATAAAATACTTTTGTGTGTGGTGCGGGCCCCTTTGTGGTGCGGGCCCCTAGGCGAGCGCCTATGTTGCCTATGCTTAGATCCGGCCCTGCGGGGGGTTATTTACTAGCCCACTATCCTCCGCTTTTTTAAACTAACCACTTAACTCGCCTCGTGTGAACAATACACCTTGGGTTAGTAAACAATTCCAAGTGATTTATGATTTTCTGAAAAATTTAACCTAATTAATTTTTTATTTTTACTTGAACATGAAGTGGTCATAAAGTGAAACTATTAAAATTTTAGAATTATACAGGGACTTTGTGTGTTTGTGGGACAATGATTCTGTTGATTACAGAAATACTCAAAAGCGACAGACAAC
Source organism: Thereva nobilitata (assembly GCA_963855945.1). Classification (NCBI taxonomy): domain Eukaryota; kingdom Metazoa; phylum Arthropoda; class Insecta; order Diptera; family Therevidae; genus Thereva; species Thereva nobilitata. Next base: position 130,908,263 of record OY979696.1, read on the forward strand.
ATTGGACACTTTTGTTGTGGAAATGAACATGATTAATTTTACCGTAGTCGAGGCCAAAAAAAACCTGAGAAATACAAATAATCAAGAGGTTGTTGATTTTGGACTAGGAGGAAAACGAGGATGAGGTGGACGTGGAAAGGAATCAGAACACGATTGACAAATTCGTCGGCCATATTGGCGCGGCCATTTTGAATTTATCAATTCTGAACATAAATTCGTTATTTGCTTCCTTAAAAACCCCCAGATACTGATTTTCATGGAAATCGGAACACAATTGGCAAATTTGGGTTGCCATTTTGAATTTCGGTCATTCAAATCAAGATCACAATTTTTTAATAGGTAAACTTTTTTATATATATTATTAGCTAAACATTCCATTTTGAATTTTTAAATTTCATTCACCATAACTGAAATCCGAGGTTTTCATGTTTTTAACGCTCCAGGAACTCCACTATATAATTTGAGTATTAAACTAAACATCATTTTTTAAATAAATTCAGTTGAATTAATTATTGTCGTCTATGCAACTGACTTCTTTCGGATCCATGCTAGCAGACCTCAGCAGTTCCTCGTTACACCGAGTCCGAGGAATGCGTAACACCGGTCTAATCTGTCGGTCTAATCGGTTATGCGTTCTACTCCTAAAGATTTTATTTATCTGTGGGAACATGCGCGCTATGTGTTTGTATAACACGACCCAGTTGGTAAAAGAAGAATCCATTCCAGAAGAATTGATTCTGAATGCATTCCGAAAGAACCAATCTTTTCTGATTCTGGAGAATGCAGAAGGGAATCGAATGTATTCCCAGTTCGTTGCTAAGCGTAAAAAAATTTCCAATCAATTCTAAGGAATCAGTTCCGAACCGATTCTACGGAATGCGGAGAGGAATGAACTGGCTCCCTCCTATGACCAGTGCCGCGGCACCCATGGGGCGGCACTTGTGAAGGGCGGCATTTTCGCGAGCGAAGCGAGGGAATTTTTTTAACAATATAAGTATTTTATAAATATGCCGTACCGCAAGGGCGGCATCTCAATTTAAATGGACGACGACAGCCGCTAAAAGATAAGGCATTTTTGGCGATGAGCGCAAAAATTTATATGAGCGGCGACGATAAACAAAAAGAAGACAAACATCAAGCACAACACTCAATAGATTACGAATAATTAATTAGCACACGCAGCATATCGATACCCTCATTCTAATACCACGTACCAGAAAAATCCCAAATTTTTTAGGAGAACCAAAAAACTGCTTTTTATTTCTTCTGCAGTACTTACCGTTATTATATTTTATAGTAGGACCATAGAATTTTGTTTTGTTGTGACTTTTTCTTTCATGGTTTTGAAACTGCTGTGTAGAGAATTGCAAAATACATAACAATCTTTCACAAAAAAAATTTCCCTTAAAAATGCTCATACGTGGTATTAGAATGAGGGTATCGATATGCAAAATAAACAAACGATGAACGAAAGGCGACACAAAAACAACCCAGTAGGGAATAGAAACCTTCTAGAGTTGATTCCGTACATTATCCTTCGAATGCGTAATGTCTACTTTCTAGATCGAAACATCTCTTCAATTAACATTGCGAGGTCCTAGGCACGAAGGCATAACGACAACCTTTTGCATTACAATTCATTTCAATAAGAAGGTATAAGCACAGATAAGTAAAATGCAGATGCCTAGTCGAATAAGCGAAACGTGTTCCATGTTCCCGAAAGCGATTTGCAGCCATGTAGCTGGCTAGAGCATGGCAACTTTTGGTCGAGCTCCAGCACCAGACAGCAGCGTAAAATTCTACGGTGTGCGAAGCAAAATAGCTGTGGGAGTGTGAGGGATTGCGTAAGAGAAGAACTGTACTAATAAATGACTTGGTTGGCTTTGCCAAATAGAAAGAAAATTTATTTAATTAACAGTTTCTTATATATTAATTCCTATAAAGAACAAAAAAAATCCGCGAAGCAGCGAACGGCATCAGCGGGTGTGCACTGAGCGCAAAGTGCCTAGCCGCGGCCCTGCCTATGACATCCCAATGCAAAAAGAATCGGTTCTCTACATGTCTTTGAATCAGAAAGGAATCACTTCCAATGTACTGGAATCAATTCTGAATCCATTCTGAATGCATTGTGTTCCCAACTGGGGAATCTTGTTGTTTCAATACAGATTCACAGACTGTGATTATTGTTGTTTCAAAAGAGGGGCCTTCAGACTCGTAAGCACTCGACTTTTGTATTTGTGTTGCATTCCTGCATGAGTACCTGTGGTCCTTTATCTTTGTTCTTCGTCGTCTGTATAACGAGATTGAGATGAATCAGTCTCATTGTTGGTTAAATTCCTGTTCGTTGGAGGTAGGAATTCATTATTCTGTACTGCCTTTCCATGGTTTTCTCGAACTTTAGCCAGTGCATCTTCTGATAGGCAAAAAGATGCACTTCGCAATATTCTAAAAGTTCTATATAATTGTCAGGGACTTATACTGTTATTTCATGTCCATAGCGGTCAGGTCACTGTCGTCAAACAGTTTGTCTCGTTCGTGTTTATCCCTGGTAGCCCCAACCTTAAGTCTAGCAAGCATAAATCCAGAAAGACCCACTGCCGGGTATGATGGTATGTCTGTAGAGAGCAGGTTAACTTTCCACAGAATTCTGTTTTGGACCAACCATAGGGATTGGTTGCCCCTGGTATTAGCTGTTTGATTCCGCATGGAGTGCATTTAAATCTCCCCCCAACAAGTATAATAATCGGGCGCGTTACCTCTCCAACCATGAAAAATACTGTTGGGGCACTCAAAAATCACCCTAAATACCTGAAATTTTTTTTGGAGCGTTTTTACTAAGGAGCCCCAATTCTAAACATTTACCGGAAATTTAATTCAACTTAAATGCACCATTCCAAAATTTCCAGATGTTGAAAATTTTTTTTTTACAAATTTCGTAATAAAGGGTAGTTTTTACATGCTCAGACAATACCTGTGTGGCGTCATTCCAAATTATAAATGGCAGCCAACACAAAATGGCGGATTACCTTCTTCTTTACAATGCGTTCGGTATGGGTATCAAATGAAAGGGTGTGACAAGTAGAATACTATTAGCTGTGGCGTCACACAGTGGGACAGAATCCCAAAAAGCTGGCCAAAACCCCTAAAATGAAGATTCTATTTCGGGACTTTCTCTTTGCGGAATTTTAAGTAGGGGCCCCGAGGGTCATAGAACATCTGTCCTCGGGGTACAGGTACGTTTTCTCCCTTTGTAGGATCAGTTCGAAAGTGACCGTTACACGAGACGCAGCTATCGAAGTTTCTAACACATATTGTGCATTGAAAATAACTATTTGTTAAATAGTGCCAATTAGTGCTTTTGAAAAGTGAAAATGGATTCTGTTCATGAAGGTGAGTGGAATTAAATCGAATATGTATAATCGTAAAATATTCATTGCAGAATTGTTGATATGAATTTAAATAAATCAACTTTTTTGCAAAACGCAGAGAAAAACTAATTTTTCAAATAACTTAAAGTTTATTAGTCGTCCTCGTTCGTTTTCTAAAATTTTTTTTTTCACTTGTCATAGTCTAAAGAAAAAAACAAGAAGTAAATTAAATTGCGAATCTGGAGATACAATTTTTTTTCTGAAATCGCGCAAAAATCGTTGCACAGCAGGGGGTAATGAAACCGACAAAAAGTTCCGAAATGGCAAGGAATCTCTTGAAAACTATATAACAGGGGGTTTTCGAGGTCGCTGATTACGAATTTGACATTATTTTTTCAAAAAACAAAATGGCAGATCCAATATGGCGGACGACCACATGAAAAAATGCATATTCGCGGATAAAATTCAGTCCCGGGGGTTTTCGAGGTCGCTGATCACGAATTTGATATTATTTTTTCAAAAAACAAAATGGCAGATCCAATATGGCGGACGTCCACATGATAAAATGCATATTCCCGGATGAAATCGATACCCGGGGGTTTTCGAGGTTGCTGATTACGAATTACATATTATTTTTAAATTTGTTTTGTATTTGCCGGGGGCATATCGAGTATCGGTTCTTTCCTGTGTTTTAATGCTTTTCTTTGTTTCTTTGCTTCGAGTGCTGTTTGCATTTATCTTATAAATTAGACATTAAAAAATGGCAAGCACGATCAGAGAAAGAAAAACAAAATGTAAAAGAACGAAAAACAACCACTCAAGAGTCTTTTAGAAAAAACCTTGGTCTAATTGTTGACAAGCCAAAGCCAGGATTCGGGAGCACGAATGATGGTAACACTGTTCGTCGCTTTTTTGAAAATGCCAAAATTTCATCCGAAATAACTGGAGTAGACCTTCTTTTGATTACCAGATTTCATTCCATTTTACAAGTTGTTTCATCAGGACGCGAAATTAATATTCAAAAATTTAGAGATTACGCTTGGGAAACTGCGAAACTATTTGTTGAATTGTACCCATGGTTCTTCATGCCACCATCAGTTCATAAACTGCTCATTCATGGCCCAGAAATCATTGCTTCGGCTTAGCTTCCAATCGGTCTGATGTCTGAAGAAGCCCAGGAAAGTTGCAATAATTATATTAAAAAATTTCGTCAGAACTTCTCGCGAAAAGCAGCCGTTCTTTGACAATGAGAGATGTATTTTGCCGCCTTTTAATTAGTTCTGATCCTTACATTTCAAGCGCAAGAAAACTTCCAAAAACTAAAAGAAAACAAATGTCGTCTGATGCTAAAGATTTAGTTGTACCCGATGACAGTGACACTGAAGATGAAACTGATGTGTCTACTTTAGATTCCGACATCAATTTATGTGATAGCGATAGCGAATAGATAGAGCCTATGTGTTAAAAATAAAAATGTAAATTATAAACTGAATTATTATTTTGTATTTATTTGTACCTATTCCTTGTGTACGATACTATTTTTATGCTTCTGAAATTTTTTTAATACGATGAAATTGTATTAAAACTAAAAATATCAATTTTTTATATGACTGTCCGCCATATTGGATCCGCCATTCTGTTTTTTGATAAGATAATGTCAAATTCGTAATCAGAGACCTCGAAAACCCCCGGGTACAGAATTTCATCCGCGAATATGCATTTTTTCATGTGATCGTCCGCCATATTGGATCCGCCATCTTGTTTTTTGAAAAAAAATAATGTCAAATTCGTAATCAGCGACCTCGAAAACCCCCGGGTACAGAATTTCATCCGCGAATATGCATTTTTTCATGTGGTCGTCCGCCATATGGGATCCGCCATCTTGTTTTTTGAAAAAATAATGTCAAATTCGTAATCAGCGACCTCTAAAACCCGCAAGTAAGCGATTATTGCATGTTTTGAGGTTTTGGCCAGCTTTTTGGGATTCTGTCCCACTGTGCGTCATTCGAAATTCAAAATGGCGGCCAACACAGAATGGCGGTTTACCTTTTTCTTTACAACGCCCTTGGTATGGGTATCAAATGAAAGTGTATAACGAGTATAGTACAGCAAGCTGTGTGGCGTCATTTTAAATCTAATATGGCGCCACCCCAAAATGGCGGAAGACATATAATAGACTAGAAACTAGCAAATAAAATATATAATTTACAAAAATTCCACCTACCGCCTAAAAACAAAAAGCAAACATCAGGAACATATAACTTTTGAAGAGGAGGGTAAGATTAGCTTAGTTACCAAATTTCATAAAAATCGGTGCTGTCCGAAAGAATTCGGAGGTAATACTCCGTTTTTACACCGCTACGGATTGGACTAGAAATACATTTTTGACAAAAACTTTTCGTGCCATTTGACCCTTCGAAATTTTGGTAGCCGGATGGACTTTTGAGAAATTATTTGTGACCCCAAAATAAAAAGAATCTCGCTGGAAAGTCTCCAGTAGGCATTTTTTAGAGGTTCATGTATAAAGCTTGGACTCTGGTATATTTGCCGTGTGATCAATCCGTTCCGAGGCCCCCATAGAGGATTCTTAACAGTTTTCCGGGACCAAGTGCACTTCCGTTTGCCATTTCACCTTTGCTTCCAATTAGATTGTATTGCCCGAGGGAACGGCATGGACGTGGTGAATCGGACTGACAGAGTTGGGATGGAAATTTTAGTAGACCTATTCTGTATTTGCAAACCAAGAGGCCTCGGAGCTCTTCAGCCCTGAATCTGCCTCTTATCTTTATGTATTTAGGTAAAATCTCAAATATTGAACTGTAATAGGAGCTTCCGCGCAGGAATTCAACGACTGGCATCCCTATATAAATTGCAGGTAATGGATTTAGCATCGAACTTGACATCCCCCTATGATTAATTGCATAAGCACCCAGTTGGTGCCGGAAGATTTGAAAATGAAACTGCCTCCGCGCCAACCCATTTCATCCCCATAATGCTTAGATGGATGGCATTTCACATCCTTATCCTGTTTCGCAGAAATGTAAACAGCAAAAAAATGGGCATTTTATATGAATCCTTAACGTTATGATCACATTTCCATATCCTATTTCTGTAATTTATCGTCGCATCCCTTCAAATCGTCTGTTTGCATTTACCAAAATTTATGCACATGAATGTGCGCAGTGCATAGGTTTTTAAAGGAACTGACTTCCTTAATATCCCAAGGGGAGATGCATCTCACACAACAGGGAGTTTCTTTTATTCCACCAAGAAAAGTTTTACGTTTTAGTCGATCCTGTATTTATATGAAATCCCGAGCCCAACCCTCTAGGCAGTCCTAAACAAACTTCTGAGCGCACCCTTCACCCTAATTTCGCCCGATCATTACACGGCACTTTGGGAAAATTAATTTTTGGGGAACAGAAACGAAAATTTTGTTTTTGTCCTTTTGGCACGCATCGAGACATTTTTCCTAGTTTTTTTCGTTATTTAAAGGTTTTTCACCTTTTATTCTTGCGGCGGGTGCGTGTCGATAAATTGTCGTTTTGCAAAAGGACTCTTGGGTGCTACTTTAGGGATAAAAATTCCTGCTAAGGGGACAACCAGCCCTCCTGTGGCGTTGGTTCGATAGTGTTTAGATTTCGGTATGGAGGGCGTTCAGGTTCGACAGTTTTTAGTGGTGTTAAAGGTGGAAGCCGGTGAATGATAATATATGTATGTGCACCATAAGGGTAATCGATGTGCGTCTTATCGGGGAGTTCAGATTTTCTAACCCTTTCGGCGGAGTAGAGTAATACGCAGTTATTCTGTTTTACTTGAGTTGACTTTTACCCCTCACCTATTAGAATAGAAATTTTAAAAAATATGATCCAAAAACAAAAAAATAGCAATTTTTTAGAATTTTTTCTCAATTGAGAATCATCTATGTCTCATTAGCTGCGTTCCATTGGGAGAAATTTTCTAATCCGGAGTACTCCGGAGTACATGGCCAATGGAACACGATTATTCATAACAGAAGAAAATACGAGTAAAACATAACCTCAAATTAATTTATTGCCCTTAAAAGAAATGTGAAATAATTATTTTTCTTTAAATAAAAGGAAATTTTATATCTTACTGTATACTATATTTACCGTTTTTGTAGATTTACTTTAAAAAAACACTTTAAAATAATTAATCGACAGTTTACTTAACCTTAAAAAACAAAAGGCCATCTATTTTTAAATAGTTAAAGCTTGCAAACCTGGCGGAAATTTTATGCGTTTCTAATAGGAGTGAAATACCCTAAAGCAGGGGTAGTTGAGTATACCCGGGAATACTCCGGAGTAGCAAATATTGCCCAATGGAACGCAGCTAGTATTTAATGAATAGTAGACGCTCGTTTAAATTGTACAGAAGTGATCAAGGGTTGTATTGCTTAAACCAACAAACGCTGCCCACTTTATTGGCATTGCCATTTTCTAATTTTATATAGTTTTACTGATTTCGTGACCCCAGTAGCCCAGGGGTTCCACAATAACTTTGTTCTATTCATGAACGAATCTCTTGACTGACGTGTGCGCGAGTGTTCTAAGGTGTGACTATGAGACGAAGGGCTTTTTTTACGAGGGAGGGATGAGAATCTTACATCGGTCAAGCAGCGGGGAATGTGTGTGACCGCCTGTCTAATGCTTCCATGCCTATGACAGGAGACTCCGGGGGGACGCACCCAGACGGTTGTGTCAGATTCCTACTGAGTAAACTCACGCACCCTTTTTTGCATGACGTTAAAGTCCAGACAGGTACGAGCCGTTAAGGCATTACTTCAGTCTGGCGCCATCAGCATGACCCCCAAACAAAGGGATCCCTCAAAGGTGCTCACCAGAGCCGGAACAGTTTACCCATCTAGCTACCTAGCTGCTACCTCTCCTTGCATTTCTTTGCATTTCTCTGTTTCTTTGGGCTTCGTAATGCTTAAGCTTCTGGTGAATGGCCTTCAACGCCACTTCCATCCTTTTCCACACAACCTCCGACCTTATCTTATGGTCCAAAATGTTTTCAGGAGTTAGCTGCACTTCAGCAACTGCTTCCAACGCAGTCCTGTGCTCCGCAAACCTCGTGCATTTAAAGAAGACATGCTCCGCCTCCTCCGTATCGTCCGGGCAGAACGGTGAATCGTCCAACCTGAAGCGGTGAAGGTATGCCCTATAACCTCCATGTCCACTTAGGAACTGTGTGAGGTAATAACTCACTTCCCCATGTTCCCTTATAACCCACTTCTCCACATTTGGTATGAGTCTATGGGTCCATCGGCCCTTAATAGACTCGTCCCACCTCCTCTGCCATATTGCGATGGAAAGGCTGCGCGGCAGAGCCCGCCGTACTTCCTTCGGCCTCCCTCTTTCATATTCCGTGTCGTACAACCTCTCGCACTCCATTGTAAGAATATCTATGGGAATCATCCGATTACGCATGCTGCTTCGTCAGAGGTAGTACGTTATGCACAGCATGCCCGAAGGGCACTTAACCGATACGCAGAGTACATTTTCCTTCTATTGCCCGTTCTGTCCAATGCTGCTGCCCACACTGGCGCTGCATACAATGGGACTGAACTAACCACTCTTGTGATGAGGAGGCGTCGGCTTGGCCTGGGGCAGAACCTCCTATATTAGGCAGCATCCTCGCGAGTGCTGCGCCGATAGAAGAAGCTTTTTCCGCTATGCCCGCCAAGTGTACCCCGAAGTTGACCCTTTGGTCAATCATCCCGAGTAAAAATAATTCAGTTGGTTAATTTTCTTACTAGCACGCACGCGACCGCTGCAAGAGCGCATAGCGAACAAATATGGACGCCACAAAAGTATGCACGCACCCGCCACAGGGATGCACGCTCCCTCCACAAGCACGAATATCTAAAAATTTGTTCGCTAGAGGCATCCACTGGCACGAAAATCTAAAAATTCAGGCATGAACATTTATAAATACATCCGCATCGGCATAAACCATTCCAAACGCGAGTGTTGTTTTACCAAGCAGTACCGTAGCTAAACACTAACCACTTCCAATGCTGCTTGACCTACGCAATCGAACGAGAACCTTTTTTACTGAGTATGCTATTGGCACCCTTTATGGTCACCAAAATAGTTACCCCTTTTCTTTGTCCTCTACAAATTTTTAAAGAAATACAGGCGATTTCGTGCATCCCTGTGGCGGAAGCGTGGATCCCTGTGGCGGAAGCGTGGATCCCTGTGGCGGGAGCGTGGATCCCTGTGGCGGGAGCGTGGATCCCTGTGGCGGGAGTGTGCGTGCTAGTTTTGTTCCCGAGTAAAAATAAAACTCGCCCGCCACAGGGATGCACGCGCCTGCCACAGGGATCCACGCTCCCGCCACAGGGATCCACGCTCCCGCCACAGCGATCCACGCTCCCGCCACAGGGATCCACGCTCCCGCCACAGGGATCCACGCTTCCGCCACAGGGATGCACGAAATCGCCCTTCGACGTTCCTCGATTTCGTCGTTCCACCAGAAGTTCGGTGGACGTCTTCGGGGTTTTGGGCGTTGTGGCATGGAGGCGTCACATGCCCGTTTCATCGCCGCGGTGACTCTTTCATTTGCGCATCCTGTCTGCGCAATATTTTCCTGCAGGATTATCTCTTTGAACAGCTCTTCATCGAGCTTGTTCTGGGCCCATCCGGTGCTTATGGCCTGGTATCGCTGCACCCTTTCTGTTCGTCTTTCCATGCGGGAAGTTATGGCGTGATGGTCGCTGTTCGTATACATCCCGCTCACCCGCCATTGGAGGTTTCTGGCCATCGAGTCACTGATGAAGGTGATGTCTACTATGTCTTTCACCTTTTTGGAAAGTGTTTTGACCGCCGGTGTTTGCCAACACCAGATTGAGGCGTGAAAACGCTTCCACTAGAATGCGCCCCCTTGCATTTGTATGCCGGCTGCCCCAGTCACAGCACATCCATTGAAACCCCCCGCTATTACTTCGGGGTTATGGCGACTCGCGTCTGCAGTCAACTTTTCCACCAATGTTACGTATTCCTCCATCGTGAGACGAGGCGCGGCGTAGCAGCTGTAGACATTAGTGTTGGGTAGGACACGATTATAAAATGAGTTTGTAAGAGGTGCCTCTTTTTTCTTTTGAGCCAGTACAATGTCATACTTCAAATGAGGCGAGGTTCTATTGTAATGCCAAAATGACAAAAACAAGCAGATTAAAAAAAAAGAAAGAAAATAAATACCAATGAAGTGCATTTTTACAAGCTTAATTCTAATATTCATTAAACTGCCTTAGAGTAAGTAAGAAATCTATGCCTCCACAATGTACAGCCACGGACAACTAATTAGAAACAGTTTCATAAAAATTGCATTTATACATTTTTTATTTTTTATGTAGCAATCCTGTTAGGAATTCATTACGATATTGTTATTGATTTCCTTCAATCATTATATATTTAAAAAAAATTAAGAGGAGGTGGTGGGAATTCTTTAATTTGATTCCTACATAAAAACTGTATAAATGCAATTTTTATGAAACTGTTTCTAATTAGTTGTCCGTGGCCATATATTTATATTTTGCAATCCCACCTCGCCTAATTTCAAGTTGGAAATTCTGCTACTGCAAAAAAAGTAAGAAATGTCTCTCCAGCACAAAATTTCACTCCCTCAAAAAATGTAAGAATTGTCTCTTCAGGACAAAACCTCACTCCCTCGAAAAATGTAAGAAATGTCTCTTCATGACAAAACCTCACTCCCTCGAAAAATGTAAGAATTGTCTCTTCAGGACAAAACCTCATTCCCTCGAAAAATGTAAGAAATGTCTCTTCATGACAAAACCTCACTCCCTCGAAAAATGTAAGAATTGTCTCTTCATGACAAAACCTCACTCCCTCGAAAAATGTAAGAATTGTCTCTTTAGGACAAAACCTCACTCCCTCGAAAAATGTAAGAAATGTCTCTCCATCCAATTCGTATTTACAATCTCACCACGGCTCAGCTTAAAGTGGATATTTTACTGCCGCAAAAGAAGTGAAAAATGTCTCTCCAGTTCGTGTTTACAATCTCACCTCGACGCAATTCACATTGGAAATTTTACTGTGGCAAAAGAAGTGAGAAATGTCTCTCCAGTTCGTGTTTACAATCTCACCTCGCCGCGATTCACATTGGAAATTTTACTGTGGCAAAAGAAGGAAGAAATGTCTTTCCATTAAGTAATTTACGATCACACCTCGCTTCATTTATCTTGATACACGCTCATATACCAGCAGGACATTATTTTTGAACCGGGACATTTAAAAAAACTGAGGCCTCAGTACAATTTACATCATGTAAGAGACAAATGTACTGCCTCGTGTAAGTCCGGCTCAACACTAGTAGACATATACAGCGCTTATCCTTGCCGCGCGAAACCGTCTTCCGGGTTACTCATCGTCTCTTCAATGGCTCGATTCTCTCGCAGCTTTTCAGCTTTTATCCGCCTGCCAGATTCCATTATGTAAGTCCTTGTACTGCCCACTTACAATTGCAACGTCGATTTCCTTTTCGTACACAATTAGTGCGAGCAGGGCCACCTGGCAGTGATTCAGGTTCAATTGTATGAACCTTATTTCTTATATGAGCCGAAGGGCTAGAATTTTGTTGCAAGAGAAGTGGTGGGGGCAGGAAAATTTTTAATTTCGGTGGAACAGCAGTCGTGGTAACATCGTTAAAATTTCACCAGGGCTGCTACATTTCTAAATATGAGCAAATGGTGTTGCCTGTAATGAATTTTAGTGCGCGGTTTTGCATCTTCCCAAGCCCGGCGGGTTTCGATGTCCCAGCCCAAATAAACAAGTTGTATTCAAGACGTGCCTTCCCTTATATCAGTTTCGAGAGCTACCTTGAAGAACACTCTATTAACTAAAAAGAATTCTGTCGTAGCGTTCGTATAAATCAAGCGTGCGTTGTGCAGTCAAATTTTTTTGAAATTGGTTTTCCTTTTGGAGCAAAAGTCATCGTATTTTATAACTAATTAAATCAAAATAGTTAACGTGTTTTTGTTTCTTATTACATAATTAAATCTTATATTAAAATAAAATAATTTTAAACATAAAAATGGGGCCACCTATTTACGCTGATCTCGGAAAGCATGCCCGTGCAGTTTTCACAAGGTTTTATCATTATCCGTTATTGAAAATGGATGCCACTAAGAAACTAGATGGCGGCATCGAGGTAGGGGCTCACGGATCCGCAAATTCTGCAGATGATTTTGCTGTGCGTGGTTGCGTGAATGCCAAATATAAGATGGATGACTACAAACTAACACTTACTGAAGATATTAATTCGGATTTGGTCCTAACTACCGAGATCGGCGTCCAAGACCAGCCAGTGGATGGAGCAGCAGCCAAACTAACTCTTAAATATGCTGTCGATCCGGGAGAGTTAAATGGAAAATTTCACGCATGCTACGGCCAAGACGGTATGAGTTTTGGAGTTGATTTCCCGCTTGACGCGGGCGGTCCTAACATCACCCTGGCAGCGGTATACCAACACGAAAATTATTTAGTTGGCCTCAACACAATCTTCAGCACGCAGGATATGAATATCGTAAATAAGCGACTCGTTTTAAATTACCTTGAGCCGGAAGCGCTGGAGATTAACATAGGAATTAATCCAGATAAGGACATCAACGGGTCTGTCTACAAGAAGGTCACCGACGATATATGCTCTGGGTTAAGGTACACGTACAAATTGGATGACGGTGATCTGCAGGTAGGAGTAGGAGCAAAGTATAAGTTATCGGACGATACAATCGTGGGTGGTAAACTGCACACTACCGGATTGATTGGTTTGTGCGCTCGACAAAAGTTAACTGATGGTGTCCATTTAATGGCATCAACATCGATTGACGCTAAAGATATTCATAATACTGGCGCTCATAAAATTGGAGCATGCCTGGAAATTGAGATGTGATCACGCTTTTGGGTAGTATTATTCTTTTAATTAGTAACAAACAAATCTCAAATATGTTCGAACCTCTATAACATAAATTAAGTGCTAATGTAAACCCAGCATAATTATTTTGTTCGATTGGAAACGATCCAAAGATACCTGAACCATGCTTAGTGCACCTGTAATGTTTTCAAACATCAATCAAGACCGCCCGATTTTTGGTACAATAAACAAATTATCTGTTTTGAATGTTTTTAAAAAGGGAAAATTAAATTTAATATAAGCGAAGAAAAACTTTTTTAAATTTATCTTTTGTACAATTACATTTTGAGACCTGAAGGATTTAAACCGGTAAGCAAGAACACGTTTATCTATTTTTTGACTCTTTCTTCTGTCAGTTAGTCCTAATTGGTTGTTCTCCTTGAAATCAATAGAGACGACGATTGGAAGGCCTCAATTTGTTTATTGAACAGCATTTGCTTTTAAGAAGTCGGGAGTCAACCATTCTATTATTTATTTTATTAATCACAAATAGCCTACGGCTAATACATATATACAAATATATTTTTTTTATTACATTAACAGCCAATATTATAACTATTATAGATTTTCCCTTTTATCACATTATATTTTTATCACAGTTTTTATCTATCACATTACATCCCATAAAAAGTCTCCATAATTTCATATTACACTGCTATCAAGCCACAAGCCTACCCTTTCCCTAAATGTTTTGACTGATCTTACTAGTTTTATTTCCTCTGGTATTTGGTTATATAATATAAGTGAATTTTGAAATATTGATTTAGAGGCTTTACTGCTGCTTACCTTCACAAGATGAAATTTGTGTGCTTGTCTGGTTGAGTAAGTGTGCACATCTACATTTTTTCTAACCAGACACTCTAAATATTCTGGCAGTAGTTTATTCTCTAATCTGTAGATAAATTTTAGTACATCCCTTTTAACTTCATTATCTATTGTAAGATATCCTAACTCTTTCAACATACCATTTACATTTTCAGTACGTCTTTTGATTAGTACAGCTCTCATTCCTTTATTGAAGTTCTTTTGCAATTTTGTTATTTCCATTTTATTTGCCATTGTTAATATCGTGGAACAGTACTTTATGTGTGGCACTAAAATTAATTTGAATAACAACTCCTTTCCCTTTCTTGAAATGACTTTTCTTAATTTGTACAATAAATTAACTTTCTTTGTCATTTTTCCATTTATGTACTCAACATGATCTTTGAAACTTAAGGTGTTATCTATAATTAGGTACTCTAAGATATTTGTATCTTTGAACCCACTCCACTTTTGAACCCATAAGTAAAACTTTTTGTCCTCTTTCTGCCTCTTCCCTAAATCTTAACTTTCCAAATACCATACATTTTGTTTTCTGTACATTGACACACAATTGATTACTACAAAGCCACTCATATACCAGCGATAGTTTTTCATTGATTTTGGTAATTACATTCTGTATATTTTGTCCACACAGATAAATTAATGTATCATCTGCAAACATATGTATTTTACATTGTTCAATCAAACCTGGGAGATCATTTATGTATAGTACAAATAGCAGAGGTCCCAATTTGCTTCCTTGTGGGACACCATGTTTTACCTCCTTTTCACTAGACATACTGTCCTTAAATCGGACAGTCTGGTGCCGTCCACTTAGATAATCTTTGATCCATTCATAAACTCCACCAGTTATATTATACACCTCCCGCAGTTTCTTTAATAACAATTCCCTATTTATCGTTTCAAAAGCTCTTCTGTAATCTAAAAATACTGCTACTACTCCATCTCCTCTATCCATTGCTCGCAGCCACTCTTCCACCACTAATTGGAGTGCTGATTCAGTACTGTGTTGTTGTTCCAGATTGATGATGTCAATAACTTATTTTCTTTAATATGATTTATTAATGTTTCATACACAATTGTTTCTGCTACTTTTTCTATTATTGGAAGAGTATTTATTGGTCTAAGATCATTACATTTTGCACTTCCCTTAATTTTACTGATAGGGACTATCACAGATAATTTTAATTCCTTTGGCATCATCCTTTGTGTAATTGATTGTTTTACAATACCAGTTACTCTATCACCAACCACCGGCCAGAGTTTTTTAATAATTTCAGTACTGATCTTGTCCGAGCCGTTAGTATCCTTTAAATTTTTAACAATTCTTTCAATTACTTCTTTGTTTACTTCGTTAAATTCTTCTAAATAATTATTGCAGTTCCCCCTATGTATTTGATAATTAGGAATCAAATCAGGTATATTTCCAATTATGTCATCAACACTATTTACAAAAAATTGATTCAGCCTATTTGCAATGTCTTACTACTTGGTGACCTGTAAATTCCTGCAAAAGTTCCTAAAAGATATGAGTCCATAAATACCTTTACAGCCAAAATCCACCATTCCCTTTCTTTGACTTCTTTTTTAACTATTTCATACGACAATTCTTCAGTAACATATATCACCACTCCTCCTGTGTGCCTAGAATTAGAGTCACATCTTATACTGGTATATCCCTTAATTTCTATTAGAGCATCTTCATCCATATCTGTTACATGTGACTCAACAATTATTACTATACTTGGTTTAGTTTCTACCATAAGTAAGGCAATCATATCCCTTTTAGCAATTAAACCATTCACATTCCAAACTAGTACACCCCCATTACCAATATTTTCTTTCTTCTTGGATTGCTATATACTCTCATACATAATTGCCCTTCGTTTTATATTTATTCTCCTTTGGTACACTGGACATTCGTTGCTGAGAACACTGTGATTCACATCTAGTTTTAAGTCGAATTTTCCATTTGCAGTTACACAATTCATGCATTTTATTTCCGATGTTCTACATTCTTTGGCCATATGTTCCCCTCCACATTTCATGCAAATTTTTCCTTTTTCACAATTTTCACTCCAGTGATCATAAGAATAACACTTCAAACATCTGGAGATTCTTTATCTTCAATTTCTTCTCCATCATCATTCTCCTGAAAGTTTTTGGATCAGTCTCAATGACCACCACATATGCGCTCCTAGTTTTCTTGTTTATCTTCACTTCCATCTCTGAGTCTGTCATTACTATCTGTGGATTTTGATTTTTTATAGCTTGCAACAAATCCTCATCCTCCATTTCTTCTTCAACATCATATATTCTTAATCTCGGAATTTTCAATTTCGGGATTTTTGCTTCATATTCCTTTCCCATTTTCTTCACAACTTCAGCATTAATCTTCTCGATTTCTTCTTTGGTCTTGCATGTTATTGCAATTTCACCATTCCTTATTTTCCTAACATTCTCAATACCAACTTTTATCTCAGCAGGATTTAGTTTTTCCTTGCAATCTCTCTTTGTAGTCTCGCTGGCCTGATTCTGCTTTTTTGGGTGCACAATAAGTACTTCTTGGGTAGTCTCTTTCACCATGTCTGCATACAATTTCTTCTTGTTATTCATCTGCACATTTTGTTTCATGATTACATTTAATTTTTTTGCCACCATCTGTTTCATTGTTATCTTCATCGTTTCCAACATTTCAGTCATGATTTTCTTAACTGAGGTATCAATCATATAAACATATTGTTCATTGCAATCATCACACATCCATTTTAAGTTTTTATTTTTTTTGATCATTTTCATTTCTGCACCCGTAATTGTTACACAGGTTGAGTGGAACCACTTTTGGCAGACCCCTTCACATCCTATGCAATCATCACCAGTAATCTTCTTTTTACATTTCCCACATTCTCAACCAGTGTTCAGAAATTTTAGCTTTGTAAACCTTCGCAACCTATTGAGCCTCTAAAGTTGACCAGATCATCCCTACCCTCAGTGGCGTAACTATAGGGTGGCAGGGTTGGCAAAATGTCACGGGCCCTGATCCAATGAGCCCCCATTTTAACAAAATTTAGTAAAAATTAACAAAATTTAGTAAAAATTATAAATTTTATATAAGTACTTAAAATCAATTAAGGGGTTACATCTGTAAATTTCTAAAACTCGGTTTTTTTTCTTTTATGTTATTGCTTACAAAAACGCCTTCTTGTAATTTTTTCGAAAAATTAACCCTTTCGAAGTTATTCAAAGTCAAAGTTTCCAAAAATCACTTTTCGGCCAAAAAATCACACTTTGACCTTGAATAATTCGGAAAGGTCAAGGTTTTCGAAAAAATGATTAGAGGAGTATTGTTTAGGCAATAATGTTTTGTATAAGTAGATAAAAAATTTTTTTTCCAAAAATCAATCGAGTGATTTTTTGGCCAAAAATTGATTTTTGATAACTTTGACCTTGAATAATTTTAAAAGTGTTCATCAGGTCAACATTTTTGTAAGAACTAAAGTTGTAGAGAATGTCATTGTCAACATTGCGCCAACCTCGCACGGGGTTGTACGACCTATAGTAACCGAGATATAAGGAAAACACGGGAAAACGCGATATCTCCGGCGGCCATGTTTTTTTTGTGATTCCGAAATTGTGGACCAAATTTCAGCCATTTTGGAATTTTGTCTCCCTTCGTGCGTTTTATTTTTTGCTAATTTCCCTGGGCTATTATAGCATTAAGTGCGGCTGACCGTCGATGAATTAATGAATGAATGAATATTCACCCACCCGAAACTTGAAACACAAGTTTCTAGCCCCTGTCTGCACGATTACCTAGTCAATTTTCAATATTTTTATAAGATTTTTTTTAAATGGTATATAATAAATATCTTATTAATATTAAAGTGTTATTTCATTAAAATTATGTGTAATACCTATGCCTTTGAAAATAAAATTTATTAGATATTTAACTAAAATTCACACACTATTTGTAAAGAGGCCTATCCACTATCAAGCATGCATGACATTCACGGCTGACTGACATGCATGTCGGGCAGTGGTGACGAAAATCAAAAGTGTTTGAAATCCTGCGGGCGAAGCTAAATGAATGACAGCATGATGGACAGTGGATGCTGTTGCTGTCAATCATTTCGTCATTCTGACTGTGAATTTCGGAGTGAGTAGGTCAAATCATACATATTTACTATGTATCACTCATATTTGTAGCACTCATACTACAGCAACTTTTCATTACCACTTTTTTATTAAAAGTGAGGATTGACTGCACGCATGATAATGGATGGGAAAATAACCTTCTTGCATGACATTCTTGCATGTCACGCAAAACTGATAGTGGATAGACCCCTTAATACTCTTGAGTAACTACTTAAGTGATTTATTAAAATTAAATTACAATGTGCCGATTTGTACTGGGAGGGCCCCATCCAATGAATTTGCCACGGGCCTCAGATGGTATAGTTACGCCACTGCCTACCCTGGTACAACAATGAGTTGAGACATATCAGAGACCTGAAGAGTAAACTCTGGAAAACCTACCTGAAGAGAAAAGACTGCGAGTTTCTATGCATTTCTCAATTGCTCTGACCAATTCCATGCTCTCTCCGAAGTTCTCGATTCCTTATTCCTATTCCAGTAACATGGAAGGTAAAGTGTATGGTGATCCCAGAACATTCTTTCAATTTATCAACTCTAAGAAAAAAGTTTATAATTATTACCCTAACACCATGCAATACGAGAACTCTCTCAGTTCTAATTCATCCGAGATTTGCGACAAGTTCGCATCGTTCTTCCTCAAATCTTTCTCGTCTCCTATTGAAGACAATTTTCGACATATCACCGCAATACAAACAGCTCAAAACTTGTCTGTGGCTATAACCAGGGAAGATATCTCGAAACATATAAATGATCTTCCACAAGATTTTTCACCCGGCCCTGATGGTGTCCCTCCTGCTGTTCTAAAATCCTGTGCAGGGGCCCTACTGTCTCCTCTACTACGTTTATTTCAGAAATCCCTAAATACAGGGCCCTTCCCAACCTTATTGAAGAAATCTTTTATAATCCCCGTTCATAAAAAGGGTTGTAAGAACGAAATATCTAATTATAGACCAATTGCGAAGGTGTCACGTATACCAAAACTCTTCGAATCTATTATTTATTCTGCTATCGCCCCTATCTGCAAGAGACTTACTTCAACTAACCAACATGGCTTTCTTGCAGCTCGTTCCACTACTACTAATTTACTGGAGTTCTCTTCTCACACTGTTCGGAGCTTTGTCACTGGCTGTCAAACTGACTGTGTTTTCACAGACTTCAGTAAAGCTTTCGACATGCTCTCTCACTCTATTATAGTTCTCAAACTAAAAAAAATGGGCTTTCCGCATACCCTTGTGGTATGGTTCCAGTCGTACTTAGCCGACAGAACCTATCAGGTTCTATTCCGCGGAGACATCTAAAAACATCGAAGCGTCCTCTGGTGTCCCGCAAGGAAGTCATTTTGGTCTTCTTCTTTTTATTTTATCAATTGATGATATTGTTACCCTGCTAAGGCACGGTAAAATCCTTATTTACGCTGATGACATCCAACTGTGCCGCCACATAAGGAGTATCGAGGATTGCAAACTTCTGCAAACACCTTCCATTCTTGGTGACCAACAACCTGGTTCTAAATATTAATAAGTGTGAGGTCATGACTTTTGGTAGGAGTCGCGATGTTATAACGTATAACTATGCCTCGGTATGGTATCCTTACTACTCCTTCCATGTTTGCAGAATCGAATCGGTTCAAAGGAAGTTCGTCCGATTTGCACTCAGCCACCTCCCGTGGGAGGACCCACTTATTCTTCCGCCTTATGAGAGCAGACAAATTGCTCAACTCAAGCTCTCTCCATAAGCATCGCAAGGTCGCTGACGTTATATTCGTTCATCGGTTTTTGAATGGCAAGGTGGACTCAGGCTTCTTACGAATCCGTACGTCATTTAGAGTGAATTATTACCATTATATTATTATAACCTGAGAGGTCAACCTCTCTTGTACATTAATTCCTCTAATACCAATTAGGGGTTATACGAACCGGTTAATCGCATGCTTTTAAATGTTAACAATAATAGGAGTGTTTTTAGCATGCAAACTAGTGGAGATGTCCTTAAAGGGACTCTTTTTATTGTGGCTTGACTCCCTGTGTGCTCCACTTTTTCTTTGTTTTTGCGCGCTTCTCTGTTTGATGTCTTGTGCTCTCGTAAGGGCTGTAGACTGTGAGAGTGAGTCGAGCGGGCTAATCCTATGTTCCCAACTTGAACGGTGAAAGCACTCGCAACAATGATTCCGCACTCCGGGTGGAAGGATAAGAATTCGGGGATACGTACGGAGTTAAGCTGGAAACAGATTGAACGTTCATAAGCGTTCATCAGCGCTGAGAAATGTCGAAATGAAAATGAATACACACAACCTAATTGTAGTGAGCAGATTGGGGGGCGAATGGCTAAGGGGGGCGAATGGCTAACAAAGACCTCGGAAGGTGGTGGCACCCGTTTTGTCACTTCTGCCAAAACCCGAGAAGAGTCACTGCAGACGAACATCTAGCAGCTCTGTTAGCAAGTCCTAATCCCACCTCCCCGTGGTGCCCCCTGGGGTACTTCTTCGGAAGGAGCTAACGGGAGATGGTCGAATGGCGAGTTCTCTGCGCCACAAAACAGAGTTTTAAGTCGGTTGGGCTGAGGGTTAGCAACCCGCTCCCATAAAACCCACAATTGCTACGAATCGGCAAACATTGCCTCGGAACCGGACGGACAACACGACGACGACCTTTGCTTTTCGAAACAGGACACGAATCGGATCATGGAATGTGAGAACGCTGCTTGCTGATGGACGGCTGGATGAAGTCCTCAACGAGATGAACCGCTATAAAATCAAGGTCATGGGACTCAGCGAGACCAGATGGCCCGATGCGGGGGAACATATCTGCCCAAACGGTGAGTCCTTCTTATATTCTGGGAGAAACGAAAATGAAAACCGTAGGAATGGCGTCGGGGTAATACTCACCAAGGAAGCCAGGTCCAGCCTCATTAGCTGGTCACCAGTTTCTGAGAGGATTATTACCGTGCGCCTACGTACCAGGCTAAGAAGTACTACGATAGTCCAATGCTACGCTCCGACTGAAGACGCAGAAGATGACATCAAAGACGAGTTCTACATGCGACTGAATGAGGTTTTTCGCTCTATTCCAAGGGGAGACATCATTGTTTTGATGGGTGACTTAAACGCACAGATCGGCCCCAACAACACCGGCCTTGAAAACACAATTGGAAATCAAGGCCTAAGCCAGGATACCAATCACAATGGTGAACTTTTCGTTGACTTTTGTAGTTCCCATCAACTCATGGTAGGTGGAACTTACTTTTGTCACAAGAAGATACACAAAGAGACCTGGGTATCGCCCGATGGTAGAACGAGAAATCAGATAGATCACGTGGCCGTCAGTCGCAGATGGCGAACTATTCTGGAGGATGTCAGGAGCTTTAGGGGAGCAGACACTGGAAGTGACCACCATTTGGTAGTAGCGACGATCCGCCTAAAAATCGCTACAATCAGAAACGTCCAACGCGATGCCATAAACCGTAGACGGTTTAACGTAGTCCTTCTGCGTGAGAGCACCAAAAAGCGAGAATTTGCTGGCAAACTGCAAGAAATATTAAACCAGCAAACCGTTTCTGACGACGCAAATATTGAAGAGCTGTGGAGCACAACAAAGGGCGCTATAATAACAGCAGCGGAAACAAGCATTGGTTATGTCCAAAGAAACCAGCAACACTGGATCTCGGACACAACCTGGCAAAAAATTGAACGCAGAAGGCCCTCAAAAATAACGTGAACTCTACAAGCGACCCGGAAAAACGACAACAACTTGAACGGGAATACTCTCAATTACACCGGGAGGTAAAGAGAAGTGTCCGGCGTGATAAAAGACGGCAGATAAATGAGCTCGCAGAGAAAGCGGAAAACGCGGCAAACACAGGAAACAGTAAAGTGCTGTACCAAATCACTAAACAGCTCTCGGGAAAGCACTCTACTAAAAAGCATGCCGTAAAGAGTGCGGATGGAAGGCTGCTGTGCAGCGACGAGGAGCAACTCCAAAGATGGAGAGATTACTTCTTCGCCGCCCTGAATGGTTCATTTACACAGGAACCTCAGGAAAACAACAACAACAATGCACAGCTAATAAGAATCACCACTCGTGCCCCATCCAAGACTGAAATAGTAACCGCAATTCATGCAATGGCCAATGGTAAAGCAGCTGGAAAAGATGGCATCCCGCCAGAATTGTTGAAAGCCGACTCAAGCCTCATAGCAGATGCGCTACAGCCAATCCTGGAAATAGCATGGAACACCTGTACCTTTTCGGAGGATTGGACGGAAGGTATCATAGTCAAAATACCCAAAAAGGGGGACCTAACAATATGTGACAACTGGAGAGGCATCTGTCTATTATCTACGGTGGGAAAAATCTTGTCCCATATATTACTATCTAGGATAAGAGAGGCAGTAGATCGAACGCTTAGAAGACAGCAGGCTGGATTCAGAAAAGGCCGCTCTTGTATAGACCACATTAACACCTTGAGAATCATAGTGGAGCAGTCTACTGAATTCCGATCCCCCTTTACCTTGCTTTCGTAGACTATGAGAAAGCGTTCGACTCGGTTAATAGGAGCTTTATATGGTGAGCTCTACGGCAACGTGGACTGCCGGATAAAATAATAGAATTGATAAAAGCTCTATACAACAATTCCAAATGCAGAGTTCTTCACAATGGAAAACTATCCGACAGCTTTGAAGTGAGCTCAGGAGTACGGCAAGGATGCCTACTTTCGCCATTACTATTTCTTATAGTAATAAACGACATCCTTGTCAGCGCTCTAGATACTAGAACAGGTGGCATACAATGGGGATTGTTCGACCGCCTTAAGGACCTCGACTACGCGGATGATATCTGTTTGCTGGCCCACAGACACCAGGACCTCAGAAACATGTTAAACAATTTGGCAACAGAAAGTAGTTCAGCAGGCTTAAGGTTAAATCCGACTAAAACCAAAGAAATGTGGATAAATGCAAACACCCTTCAACGAACAGCGCTAAATAACCGTGACGTGGAACTGGTAGACAAATTCTGTTACCTCGGTAGTATTATTACCGAAAACGGCGGTACAGAAGAAGACGTCAGTTCCAGAATAAATAAAGCAAGAAGCGCATATGCATGCCTGTTTCACATATGGAGATCAACGGAGATCTCAATTAACACCAAATTGCGGCTGTTCAACTCCAACGTTAAGGCAGTTCTTTTGTACGGTTGCGAAACATGGAAAGTCACCCAATTCATCACAGGGCGCCTACAAGTTTTCATCAACAGATGCCTACGTCGTATCCTAAAAATCCGCTGGCAAGATAGAATTTCAAATGAAGAACTATGGCGCCGTGCCGGCCAAGAAAGGATAGACGACCAAATCAGGCGAAGGAAATGGAATTGGATTGGCCACACCTTGCGACGCGAAAACGAGAATCTAGCCAAACAGGCCCTCGACTGGAATCCGCAAGGAACCCGTCGAGTCGGAAGACCTAGAACAACGTGGAGGAGAACTCTATTAGCAGAGGCCGCAACAACCGGGAGATCCTGGTCAGAGCTGAGAGCTGTCGCGCAAAACAGAGTCCGCTGGAGGGAAACTGTTTCCGCCCTATGTCCCATGAGGGATTAAAGGAGCAATTAGTTAGTAGTAGTAGATTGCACGGGTATCAGCGTTGGAATAGACTCTATTTCTATTCTGATGAACGTAGTTCTGCGTCATTTGACGTTTCTGGCAGTTGTGACATTGTTGTGATTGTCAGTTTTGGTTGTTTTGAATAATGGCTTCTTTTAATGAAATTAATTTCGCCGAGAATTTATTTCACGAAACGTCAAAGCCGTAAGAAACGAAAAATTTCACAAAAATAAACATTTGATGTTTACAATATTTTCGTATTTTGACGTTTGGCGAACTCTGGTGGCCGTTCAATGTGTTAACCACCCGACGTCATGAACGTCTTCTGACGTTTCACAGTGCTGATGAACGCTTATGAACGTTCAATCTGTTTCCAGCTTTAGCGTCAAATGCTAATGAGGAGGCTTCATTGCTGATATGCAGTATGCAGACCATTTGAAAACCCCCTTCTTGATAGCCATCCCTACAAGTTTTTGATAATATTAGGTCCAGTGGGGCTACGTAGACTAGTCATGATTACTATGTAGTAAAACCGATTTTTAAGAAGAGAGAGGTGAAGGGGCGGCATACTCACCCCGCCCCTTCACCCCTCTCTTCTTAAAAGTCGGTTTTACTACATAGTAATCATGACTAGTCTACGTAGGCCCAGTGACAAAGAAAACCAATCCAAAACTTGAATATTTTCATTCCGAAACCAAGTTCTGACCAATCTGGCCATGCGAATTGCCGCGTAGTCGTGTTGAAAAATCCAGTGTTGCCACCTTCCATTTCCTTCCGTATTTTAGATTTAGCCGCAGAAAGCCGTCTGCCGGTAAAGACCACCAAGTCTACAGGACCATAGTAGGAGATAACCCCCATATCATTATACCGGCTGTGTCTCCTCGCTAAAAATAATAGCAAAAATCATCTGGACCATCCAATGAAAAACGTTTTTCGTCAGAAAAGATGACTTTTCTCCATTCAGTGGTTAAGACATGTGGTTTTTGTGCAAATAGAATCCGGCTGTTCTTATGGCGCTGAGTTAGCATGGGCTTTTTACTTAATCGTCGACATTGAAACAGTGAAGAGGATTTTATTACTCTCTGTACAGTGCGTACAGATGCTGAACTGCCCGATTTTTCTCCTATTTCACGAGCTGACAAGACAACGATGAATTAGAAGCTTCTCTCAAAATACTGCGCCGTTCTCTTTCTGCAGTGGTTGTTTTCTTTCCTCCTTTCAGCTTCTTTCATAATTCTCGGAATTACATATTTACAAAATTATTTACAACACTTCTACCAATAATTCTCCGCGCGATTTCTCTATTTGATAGGTCTTCCTCACTAAATGCTTTAATTTTACTAATTTCTTTTACGGTCAGTATTTTTCCTTTTCCTCATTTTAAATAATAAACACTTTAACTAAAATAAATTTAAATTAAATCACTGTCACTGGAAAGTCTTAACACTCTGAAACCTTACTACAAATGAGGTGAGGTTAAACTGTTGTCGCAGTGCAAAGGGGCCAAATTTTGAAAAAAAATCTAGAAATTTCTGAGTGTAGTGTAACTTTATTGCTATTTTGGCAAAATGTTACCAATTGTTCAGGTTAACCCATATAATAAACCCAGATTTCTGGAATTAACTAATTTTGAAAAACTGCAAAAAATTTTGCGGAGGCTCAACAATTGTGGGCGAGTGTAATGAATAAACGAAAGTTTTATATAATTTTACTTTTATAAAGAAATTTCTTCAATTAATATTTATTTTGTGAGTTCTGAAGCGAAAATGCTACAAATTGAAAAAAAAAACTTTGCAAAAGGGGAAGTACCAAACTAGAAGCACACTAGCGCTAAAATATTCGTTAAATCAACTGCTAATTTACTGGTGTTGTTTTAATTTCCCCCTATTATTATGGAAGCGGAACTTCGCCGAGCTCAGAATTAATTTTGAGTTCTCTGAAAATGCTTTAAATTGTATTGAATTTAAATAAATGGCTAACTTAATCTAATCTAATTATTTTTCTTTTATCTATTCACAAATAATAAAACCATTTTTCATCTAAAACAAGCTATGATATCATTAACTGTTTAAAATAAACTATAACAGTGGTAATGCAGTTCTGAATAATTGGTCTAAAAATAAATAATTTTGTATCCAAGACTTTAACCCAATAAAGCTTTACATCTTGAATCATAGATGTCGCGTATTATTGAATAAAAAGTTAAATATATTTCACTATTTTTCAAAAACAAAACAAAATAATTTATAGAATGGTATTATAGGGAATTGCTGTGTGAATTCTTTTTATGACTAAATTCAATTGACATGACTGTCAGGTATTCGAATGTTGGGAATTTATAGTTTATGCTTTTTATACAATAAAGCAACAAAAAATAAGGATGTAGAAAATATCATTAGGCCCGATTCACAATGAGAGCTTCAAGCCTCAAGCTTCAAGCTTCAATTTTTTTTCTGTAGTGTCAACTTCATTTGAAGCTTCATAAAATAAACTACGTAAAACCAAGAAAAATATATAATTCACATCGTCTTACCTTTTTTCAGAATTACTGCCACCAAAATGTCAAAGAAAGACAGCTGATATATATAAAGAGGGGCACGTACACAACGAAGTGGATCCAATTCCAATGCCCCACTATGTTGCCCTTCTAATGAATTGCCCATTGTCACTTTCGCAATATATGTCGCAGCAGTTGACCGAAAAACTCAGATCACCTTGATTTTTCAAGACGTATTGAGTCAGAAAGAACTGCTGTACTGAGGAAACAAAGTGGTTTAAATCAAGCAAGGCGTATTGAGCCAAATCTAAAAAACCCAAAAGTTAAATGGTGTACTCTCTGAGCTATCCCAAAATTCCCAATCAAGGCGAATTAAGCCAAAATCCCCAGCCAAGGGGAATTGAGCCAAATTCCCCAAAATCTAAATTGAACGGCGCATTGAGCCTTCAATATCTAGCTGTTGTACTGAGACAGCATTCCAAGCTAATCCATCGTGCTAATAAACTTTAAGTTTTAGCAGTGTCCAAAGGACAGCAGAAGTAGCAGCAATCAACGCGCAACAAGCGCACCATCTAATGAGACAAATCGAAGCTAACCTATGCAAGCAGAATTTGGGAATTAATCGAAGCAGAAACCATCAATCAACATACAAGGCCGGCGCCATCTATCCGGATGAATTGAAACCAACCACTGAAATCAATTGAAGGAAAATCATCAACCCAATCTAACCAAGAGAATCCAACTAAACCTGATGGTACACGCTTAGAATATAGAACTACAGGAAAGGCCCTCGGGTATAAAATCCTTGTATGGGAGCGTAGTGAAGTCGCTATCAGTCAACTGTCAAATTGGTACAATTTCTTGTTAGTAAACTGTCAAATTTTCCCGCGGCACTTTCTTTAAAACGAGTTTTTCTATAAAATTTATTTACAGTTTTTCGCAAAACTAATTAAAAAGAAGAAAGAAAGTTTAAAGAATTTGTTTTTAGTGTAATTGAAGATGTTACGAGTGAATTTCAGTGAAAAAAAGAGCAATGAAGTGTGCAGTTTGAATTTCACTACGCTAAAATTCTCCGAGGGCCCTTCCTGTAGTTTTGTGTTCTAAGAGTACACGAGTCAATTCACTCACTCAATCCTTACGTCAAAACTGTCAGTTTATTGAGCATAGGTGATACACGTTCACGCAATTTTTTGTGTAACAACACAGTTTTATATGTGTAGGTAATATTTCAAAAGTAGCCATTCGTATTTTATTTATCAACGATACGATAGATGCAAGTTACACTATCAATCATTTCGTTAATTACCCCCATACACAATCCGATTTTTTAGGCAAGGAAGATGATTTCAAGGACGAGTTTTATATGCAACTGAATAAGGGTTTCCGTTCTATTTCCACAGGAGACATCATTGTTTAAATGCACAGACCGCTCCTAGCAACACCGGTTATGAATACAGAATTGGAAATCAAGGCATAAGCCAAGTTAACAATGGTGAGCTTTTCGTTGACTTCTGTAGTTCCCACCACCTCATAGTAGGTAGAAGTTACTTCTGTCACAAGAAAATACGCAAGGGGGCTTGGGCGTCGCCGGATAGTAAACCGAGAAATCAGATAGATCACGTGGCCGTTAGCCGCAGATGGAGAACTATTGTTGAGAATGTCAGGAGCTTAGTGGTACAGACATTGAAAGTGACCACCAATAGGTAGTAGCAACTATTCGCCTCAAAATCGCTGCAATCAGAAACCTCCAAAGCGATGCCATAAGCTGTAGACCGTTTAACGTAGACCTTCTGCACGACAGCAGTAAACAATTTGCTGCGAATCTGCAACAAACCTTAAACCAGCAAAGCCTTTCTGAAGAAATAAATATTGCAGAGCTGAGGAATATAACAAAGGGTGCTTAATTGACAGCATCGAAAGTGAGCATTGGTTATGCCCAAAGAAAACCATATCAACTGAGAATACCCCCAATCCCATCGCGAGGTAAAGAGAAGTTTCAGACGTAATAAAAGGCGGCAGATAAATTAGCTCGCAGAGAAATGTACTAGAAGATGTTATCCGCATAACAGGTAAAGTTATAACACAAGTTTGAATTGATTGTAATGTTCATAATTGGTTGCAGGAATGCAGCGTAATGTAGAAGGTATAGAGGAGAGCTTGTCTTTTGGAAGACAAAGCGAAGAAGTAATCGAACCACAGAGCAAGATTCCAGGTTTTAAGCCTGAAATACATTAAGAGGCAGTGCGTCGCGTCGCAGTAAAATTTAGATTTATAGTTACAGAATGTGGCAACTCACATTAATCACACGCACTGCTTTGACTTAGGCTAATTTCTAAAACACTGCATCTCTTGACAGTTGTGTGGGGTCTAACGCCTTTTAATACATGAATAATCAAATTGTCAAAAAAACGCGCAGCGCTTTCAATGTGCGTTAACGTTCATACTTTAATCAACCACGGCGGCGCACAGCAACGCGACGCGACGCACTGCCTCTTTATGTATTTCAGGCTTTAGGGAATTGTCCGAATCCAGTGACGACCCTATTGCCAACACTTCCACACCAGAGGATTT
This sequence comes from Thereva nobilitata, assembly GCA_963855945.1. NCBI lineage: Eukaryota > Metazoa > Arthropoda > Insecta > Diptera > Therevidae > Thereva > Thereva nobilitata. Next base: position 130,937,228 of record OY979696.1, read on the forward strand.
ATCATTTGTCCTTCCGTCCTTCATGTCGTTCATTCCACTGCATAATTCTGTATTTGCATCTCATGCCAAAATTAGAGAACATCAGTTAGGCCCGATTCACAATGAGAGCTTGAAGCCTCAAGCTTTAAGCTTCAATTTTTTTAAAAATAGTCAAGCTTGCAGCTTGAAGCTTTGAATGTGAATCGATAGGTGTGTTCCATGACTGCTCCATCTCAAGCTGGAGCAGAAAAAATCAGCCTTCATTGAGACTTTTTGACAGTTCTTTTCTGCTCACAATTTCTCTGCTCTGTGTTTTTTGAGCTTGCTCTGGGTTGAGAATTCTCACTTTTTCTGCTCCACCAAATTTGTAGGAGCAGGCAGAGCAGCAAAATTCTTCTTCTTCTTTTTCTTTTGACAATTGTAAAATCGAAAACATGAAAAATCGGAAAATTGATTTATGAATGATTTATTCGGAAAATACTTGGAAATATTAAAACTTAAACATTAATATTTATAAAAATAACATTTCGATATTGTTCAGTTGTTTTTATTAGCATATATTTCTTCTTCTAAAATTGTTATTCGTATCTAACCTCTAAAAACGGAATTTAGAGCAAAGTTGAGCAGAAAAGTGTTTTTTGAGATTGTTGCTATTTTCTGATTTTTTCTGCTCTGACATCAATTTGGCAGCTGCTCCCAACTGGGCTGCTCTGCTCTGCTCTGAACTTTTTAAGCAGTCATCGAACACACTTATTGTACATAAATCCTATAATCCTAAATTTTTGAAGCTTGAAGTTTGAGGCGTTCATTGTGAATCGGCCCTTAAAGTTGGCTCAACTTCAACTTCAACCATGGAGAATATACAAGGAGCAAAAACTCTTACGGGGAAAATGACAGGAAATGGATGGGTAGAAGAAACTAAACTTCTAGTTCATTTTTGGCCACAGATGTCACCTTTGTCCGATGTACCCCACACGAAATTAATAAAAATTCATTGGAAACATCAAAAATTGATTAATTACGAATAATCGTATTGATATAAATTGAATTTAGAAGCTGGTAAACAGCTGTAAGGTGGTAAACGTAAAATATATTAGTAATAAACGAACTTTGCCATGAACCGGATAAATACAATCGGCCATGTTTTTTGGGGTACATTTGACTGCAGCGCCACCAATAATCAAGCGAAAATTGACAACACGAAGTTTTGTCTACTTGTATAGCCTCCATGACTTCAACACTCAATTTTAATATTATTTCCGAAATTCGGAACTAATCAGTGACATCTGTTTGTCGCACTAATGAATAAGCAGAATTGTTATACCAAAGTAGTTGATTTATGTTTATTATTTTATATTTAAAAACATAGAAAACATTAAAAATAAAAAAATTATTGCAACAAAATTCATTTGAGAATTTTACGAATGCATATTTTCTGAAAATTAAGTTAATAAAAAGCAAATTTTCAGTTTTTGATCTTTCGGGTCATTAGATGGCAGTACCTACACTTTTCCCCGAAAGAGATAGTTGTGAATTAAATTTCAGTTAACAGAAATCTCTCCAAATTCAAGACTTTACTGAAAAATTAAGTAAATTTTACTTTAAAATTAAATAAACTCCTATCAAACACAAGTTTTAGTAAAGGTCGAGAGATCTGTTGGTAGTTTCTTTTGTGAATATTTTTAATTTAACAGCTGTTATTGAAATTTTTTAAATTTGTCCGAAAGTTGCAATTTAACACTGTGCACATAGCAAAATTAGCACTTTATCACTGTGAACCCTGCATTAAGAATGAAGGAAGGTGTTAGGGCCGATTCACAATGAACGCTTCAAGCCTCAAGCTTCAAGCTTCAATTTTTTTTTCTATAGTTTCAAGTTCATTTGAAGCTTGCAGCTTGAAGCTTTGAATGTGAATCATTGTACATAAATCCTATAATCCTAAATTTGCTAAATTTGTGCTGTTTTATTTTTTTGAATATCAATATTTAGTTTATTTAAGAAAAGTTTGAATTTTTCTTTAATTTTTTGTTTTATTCATATTTTTTTCGAATTTCAATATTTACTCTGAAATGTTTGAATTTTTATTTAATTTTTATTTTATATGGAAAAATGGCTGTTATTTTCGATATTAACTTTATTAAAAATATGAATTAAATTTTTATTTACATCTATATTATGTTATTTATAATTTATAGAAAAGACTGCATTATGTTGTTACGTATATATTTGAAGCGTCTCTGCAGAGCCTTGAATTTTCTTCAGTGTCGTCTCAATTTCTGCATCAACCATTTCTGATTCATTTTCTGGATCTTCCAGTTCAGCTGGATGTTGTTCGTGCACATTCAAGTTGAAGTATATGCAAATTTTATGAAGTGCACAACACACATTTAAAATTGGAATTGTTCTTTTTGGGGACAAATGTAGTTGCCTGGCGCCCAGAAGACAGCGGAATCTATTTTTAAGCGGTCCGATGGCACGTTCAACTACATTCCGAGACTTTGCATGCTTCTTATTGAAGATGCTTTGAGGGCTATCTTCTATAGGAGATCGGAATGGAGTCATTAGCCATGGCCCAAATGGATATCCAACATCGCCTAAATTTTAGAAATACAGCGTTATTATATTATTAAATTAACTGATAGTGAATATACCTAAAAGCAAGGTATGGGCCAAGTCAATAATGCACGTTGCGCGAGCAAATGACTTATTCAGCTACAGACTTCCAATTGCTGAAGAAGTCATTTGCTCGCGCAACGTGCATTATTGACTTGGCCCTATTTCTTTCTCCTTGTTGATAAAGCCGTTCGAATTATTTCCGCGCATCGGAGAGGTTCCAAATGTGGGAATCGGGTTACATCTCGGATAACGTTCGTCAACGCTTCGTATCTTCATGTCTTCATCACAAATCTAGAATTAAATTTTTTTATATTGATCCCTAAAAAACATTTATATATCCATAGAATCATTGCATTTAGACTGAAAAAACCTTTCCTATTATAGAAAAGGTTTTTATCTTTCGCAGGAGGCAACATTTTTATGTGTCTTCCATCAAAACACATTATCCCCCTGGAAAGTCACTCCTTTCGTAAAAGGTTCTTTTCGCCTTCTCCTTTTCAACTCCCGTCACTGTACGTTTTATCCAGATTGGACATAATTTTTTCTCCAAAATATTTAGCACCTGGGCTATAATTTCGGGAGCGTGGATGTGCCATGACTACAATAAATTTGATAAGTACATTTTTGAAAATATTTTATAAGACATTTACCTATTCGATAGTTTTGTCCAACTCCATGCTGATAGCTTCCTTCAGCGACAAACCGCAAAAACGTGCATAGTTTTTCTTTTGGGGTAAGTCACTGATATATAGATATGGACTGCTAAATAAGCAAAATCCCATACAAAAAAGTGGCACCAAAAACTATCGTTGCCTCGTTCCCCTTCAAAATCCTATGAACTTTAATCGGTTTTAAAATAAAAAGCAGTTCAGTGCATGTCAGCGATATATACATAATTAGAAAAAACTAGACAGCTATAGAGTTTTTCTTCTCTGTCTATTTTCGTTATTTTTAAAAGTTCGTTAAACAGAGGGAAAGAACCCTCACATATTTGAAAAAAATACATTTATTTAACGAAAAAACTGCTACTAAATAAAAAATAATGATGGAAAATTATTTCTATAATTATAACATACATCTTATTACTTATTTTCCTTTAAATTCGAAAAAAAAATTGTTGTTTACATAGAAAAGGTCTTCTTCTTCTGGAGAAAAATGGTGCCATTGAAAGTTGTCAATTAGCAGTCCACATGTGATGTCAGTGGGGTAAGTCGAAACGACTTTCCTGTAGGAGCAATCTCTGCCTCTAATATTCTTAAAACATAAGAGAATGCTTTTTTATTGAAGCGATAGTTTTTTTTGAAGCTGTAAAGAAAATGTCTCTTAATAATAATTCATGACAAAATACTAAAATAACTTACGCGATGTTAGATAAATTAATTGGATTTTGCGTATTTCTTAACGTCCTTCTTTCGTAGCGCAAATTTCTCGATAATTGAGGAGCCGGATCAAAGAACCGCACTTTCGCTCGCTCGACTCCAAAAAAACGTAAAATTAGTTCGAAAAAAATTTTTCTTCAAATAACAAAATGAAAAATACTTATTTGTTTAGAAAAAAAAGGCGCATCTTTTTGTTTCATACAATTTTTTTGTGGCATCATTAGTTTTTAAATAAACAACAAAAACCCGATTTTTTTTGAAACTTTTTTTTATCAATTTTTTTACTTCTACTCGTCATAACTCTCTTAATAATTATTCAATTGATCTGAAATTTTTTGTGTAAACTAATTACATAGAGCTTTGAGGTAGACAAATTCCGATTAAAAAATGACATGTCGTTTGTTTGTTATTAACTTTTTATTGCGTTGCCACGTGCGTCGCGCATCAGATTTTTCAACTTCAAAAAGTATCGACGGAATTTTTGATTTTAATTTGCTATAAGCGACAAAGTTGTTTATTAAGGTCTTATAAAGTTTTCTGAAAAATTTCAAAGAGTTTCATTATCATGATACATAGTTATAATCAAATAGTCAGATGCGCTGAGCGTGGTTTCAACTGCGCCGAGCGTCTTCTTACACTTAGAGCGCGCCGTCCACTCCACGCGTCTGACTTTGTTTGATTATAACTATGCACCATGATGATGAAATTCATCGAAATTTTTCTGAAAACTTTATAAGACATTAATACACAACTTTGCCGCTTATAGCAAATTGAAATCAAAAATTCCGTCGATACTTCTTGAAGTTGAAAAATCTGATGCGCGACGCACGTGGCAGCGAAATAAAAAATTAATAACAAACAAACGACATGTCATTTTTTAACCGGAATTTGTCTCACAAGCTACGTGTAATTAGTTTATACAAAAAATTTCAGATCAATTGAATAATTATTAAGAGAGTTATGACGAGTAGAAGTAAAAAAATTGATAAAAAAAAAGTTTCAAAAAAAATCGGTTTTTTGTTGTTTATTTAAAAACTAATGATGCCACAAAAAAATTGTATGAAACAAAAAGATGCGCCTTTTTTTTCTAAACAAATAAGTATTTTTCATTTTTTTATTTGAAGAAAATTTTTTTTCGAACTAATTTTACGTTTTTTTGGAGTCGAACGAGCGAAAGTGCGGTTCTTTGATCCGGCTCCTCAATTCTTGTTGACATTCTCTTTCTGCATCAACAATAAACGCCGCAATGCTATCCATTTTTAATTGTTTCATTCACAAGCACAAAACTCAAATCACAATTCAATTTTTCACAAAAAACAACGCGTAAATCTTTCAAAATAAAATTTGTAAATACTTCACATACAAATTTGTGACATTCAACAGCTGTTTTTAGGTTTTCGAAATTATTTCAAATCGGGCACCTCATTTCACTAATTCCTACCTTTAAAAATTCCGCTAGTTCAGAAGAGGCCTAATTATTGACAGAGCTTATTTTTTGTGCAAGAAAATTGTGTATTATTTTTTTATTATTTAAATAAAAATTAGAGTTATAAAAATGAGCTATCGCCGTAGAATAACAATAAATTAAACACAAAAAGTTAAAATAAAATTGTAAAAGTGAGGGTTCCACCCTACCAACTTCCAGAGTCACTCCTAACTTAGAAAGTTTGGAATATTTCCTATGAATAATGTCCAGTTAATTTTTATGTTACGGCCTTTACTTTTGAAGATATATGTAAGCAATTTTGAAGTTAAAATTGGCTTTATTTGGAGCTGTTCGGCACAAGCTTATGTAAAAATGTGCCCCCTAAAGTTTTGTAAAGCCGGAATTACACTATTGTGTTGTGGTGAGTCGTGGCGCGCTGTGTCGTGATCTAATTCAAATATTTTGTATGGGGCTGATTATATTGTTATGGTGTGGCACGTTCTGTTGTGTTCCCGATCTGGAGTTTCTGATTGCGCCAGAGCGATGGATGGGGTTATGGCGCGACAAACACGCCACAAAGTGTGTACGGCTGCGAGGGAAGCAACACGACAAAGAGCGCCACGACACAGCACAACAAAATAGTGTAATTCCAGCTTAAGATGTTAATGAACCCAACAGGGGCCCATACACTACAAGGTTTTATGCGTACAAACATCTCCCACAGTGTTTGTGACAAACTTGTTTGTACGTTGAGCCTGCCCATACACTATAAGGTAACACCGAAACAAAATAAACAACACCAGAGCAGACGTTTTTTTATGTTATGGAGAGAACTGACCACGAAAAAATCAAAACGTTTTGAAATTTGGGACAAACTTGTGACAAACATAAAACCAAAAACCAAATTTACCACACACTGTCAATCTTTGTTTGAACGCCTTGTTTGTACACATAAAACCTTGTAGTGTATGGGGCCCTAACGGTACAATTAAACTGTTGCTGCAGACCAAACAGTTTCGTTCTACACTGTGCCTTTGCAGAAAAGCTTCAAAAACAGCTTTTATATCTCCAAAATAAAAAAATAATTTACCGGTATTCGTATATCAACAAAACTTGAAAAAGCACTCGACACCAGATGAGACCGGACTGAAATCATTGTCGTTGGTAAACAGATCCTGCAGTGTTTCACGGGAGACTTGCCGCGAAGAGCTGCTTTCTGTGCCCTTTAAGGATTCCAACTGTGTGTTTTTACTAACGAGAAAAATAAAAAAATCAACGATAAAACAGGAGCAATTATATAAAACTTGAAATAATTGAAGGTTTCTGGTGTGAGTGCCCAGTATCATTTCGCTGTAGGAGCGAGAAGTGTAGCGCTTGCTAATCCTTTTTTTTGAAAGAGTGTTTTGCTGCCGGCCGCAGGACTCATATTTTATATTAAAAAGAAGTGCTTTTGGTCTTATCAGTGCAAAGTTATTCGTTTTTTCCCCAGTGGGTGTAAAAAATAAATGAGCTTCGAGTTTTCTTGGCCATTTTTTAACGGTATAATTTCCGGTGTTAAAGCATCCTTTTGATAGAGGAAGAGGAAGCTTCCCGAAATCGGGCTTTTAGATATAATACCCGTAAACACAAAGCGGGAAAAGTGTCATCCCATCAAACAGGACAAATTGATCCCTTAAAGTCCTAGAATATTTTTGAATTACATCGCCTCTTGGAAGGTGTTTTTTCTTCAAATTTTCCATATTTTATTGGCAGAAGAAGAACGTGATCGGTGGTGAGTAGCAAATTAAATTTTTTTCTGTAATTAATAATTTTTTTTGTACTAAGGAAAATTGTCTTATCGATTTTCCTCTGTTTAAATAATAATTATTACGGGTCTGTTTTTATCAACAATATGTTTCGATATTATTTCGCCTAGATAAGATTCGATTGATAAAATTCTTAGCGGTGCGAAACTCGGTGTTTTTAGGGGTTCCACTTGTACTACCGTTTGTGGCATACCCAACATGAAAATCTAATTTGCATGTTGCTAAAGGTCGAAGAGTAGGGGCGGGGGTATGAACTTGTGCGATCTAAGACGTTACTTATTGTACATGACAAAGGGGTTGGCGGGGGATTTTTTTTATTATTTCTTGCGGAGGCGGCAATAACAATTTTTTAAGATGGAAATTTGCTGCGCATCTTTTTATGTTAACCCAGCCAGAAACTATCGATGAGTTTCTTTATTTAATTCAACAGGATGGTGGCGACTATGGGTCGGACTATAGAAATTTCTGGGGCTCTACATATGGCTAGCAAATTACATCAACAAATAACAACCTTAGTTTCGTTTTGATTTTCATATAAAATTAAGGTATGCAACAAGTGTTTCACTACTAATCGGAAATTTTCTTTTAAACTTCGCGAACAGAGAATATCTAAAAATAATCTTCACGAAATCTGATAGCATAAGAAACTTTATTGTAACATAATATGATATCTTTTTTTATATATGTACATATGTATATAGTATATTCATTTATGAAGAACATATATAAAATGCCACTCTGTAATTTGACTTGTAAAACAATAGCCAAATATTTCTTTTGGCATTACGTAGATATTCCTTTTCCCATATGGAAACTGTATGAATTACGAAAACATTGACTATCATCCTATATATTGTATGTGATATGAGAGAGCATGAGTGATGTCCCGTCCAGAGAGGGGAAAAAAGGCGGGCAATTTTCAAGAAAAGATAAAGCGATATCAAAATATGCTTCTTTATGATGGCATTATTATGATATGCTCAGAGAAGGGAAACTTTTCGATATAAAATACGGATATGTTAAAATGGATTTATTTTAGTGGTGGGCGAAATGGCTCTTTTCAGTGAACTGGTTCGTTTGGTTCCGCTCACTAAAAAGAACCATTCAAAAGATCCGTTCATTCGGTTCATTTGGCTCATTTATCGTAAATTTGGTAAAAACTTCAAAACATGGAGTGCTCTTAAATACAATTACAAACACACATACAGTTCAATACAAAACTAGACAAGCCATGCACCCACGTTTGAAAAAATTTGCTACTGATAAGAATTAATGAATTTCCTAATAAAATCAAACTTCCAGTTCGAACTAATTCACTCCCCTTAAGATATACTATATTCTATTCAAATAAATTAAAAACAATCTCCTCTTAAAATCTCTTTTCGTTACATTTTATAAATAATCCTCCTACACTCGAATAATACGAGTGAAATTCTAATTAGAACTCTTCCTAAATCTTATGTTCTTCATAAAACTTTTTTAACTCTCATCTACTTCAAAATGTCTATTTCCAATTGGAATTGCTTAGAGAGAAATTGCAACTCACACCTTACATATCATCAATACAAGCAAAACAAGTTCTCTGAGAAATATATCTCACCCCTTATGTATTCATTATGATTCATTCATTCGCTCTTTTTTCAGATCATTCAAAAGTTCAGGTCATTTCATTAGAGACCCGTACATTTGGTTCTTCGTTCATGGTTCATAACACAGTTCAGTATCACTGAACCAGTGCAGTACCATTGAACGAGTGAACGGAACATGTACTACTTAGTGAACCAGTTCATTTGGTTCAGAACACTGTTCCGTTCAGTACGAACGGATCATTCGCGAACGACACAGCACTAATTTATTTATTTATCGAAATTTTATGCTTAAGGATTATTAATCCTTGGGGAAATTTTACTTTATAGTCGTATTAAAATATGTATGAATTTTAATCGTTCAATGTATACAAAAATATTTTATGATCGTGGGATATTTTTTTTGGAATTATAAAATAAGTTTAAATTTTGATTAAATCAAGTATTTATTTGAATTAGAGAATTTGTTGCTATTTGTACCAACATTACTTTTGAGTAAAATTAATCTTTTTCAGCAGGCTTGCCGCTTTAGACAAGTCATTACAGCACTAGTCGCCACTGCCACAACGCCGCTAATAATAATTATTAACTTCCCAGTAGGAATCGGTCAGAAAATCGGATTCGAAATTTTCAATGTATTTACACGTTTCAAGGTCCCAATAGCATTTTAAACAAAAATTTGAGAAGAAATATGTGTGTATGTGTGTGTGTGCGTACGTATGTGGTCATTTTTTCCTGCATGATTTCGTGCGAACCAAAAAAGATATCGACTTTGTTGAGGGGTTCCGTTCCAAGCGTGTTCAAGGAAATACGATCTGAAGAGATTTTCATAAAAATTGGTCGAGTCGTTTTTTTGTTTCAACGAAGTTCGAGATTTTTGTACCTGCCCAATATCGCGCGAACCAAATATGATACCGACTTTGTTGAGGTCGAAGTATATTAACGAAGATATGATCTGAAAAATTATTATAACATTCGGTCAAGGCGTTTTTTGTGTTTAAATGAAGAGACTTCGGCAAGTGTGCCAAGTAACTTAAATTAATTGGTTTTGTTAGTATCTAATATACTCGTTGGAATGAAACCCGCTCTAAATGAGGTTAACTTTTATGGATTCAGCCGAGCATAGCTTCCCACGAAATTTTTAATCATTTGTCCATTTTCAGCTATACATCTGCCTACACACACTTCACGAATAGGTGATTTATCGTGACTAAGTATTTTGTAACGTAACATCCGCATGAGTTGTTAAAGAATTAGCAGAGTGGTCATTATTTTGGTAGATCGTAACTCCAATAGCTGCAACTTCAGGTCCCTGGAAAATTTAACAATATACTTGTTAAATAAGTTTTGAAATAACAACATATTCTTCATTTTTCATCCAAGTGTCAGTGTTCAAGGTAATACATTAATTTTATTTACAACTTCGTCATCTTAATCTTGTAAATACGCACATATCATTTGACAACCTAGCGAAAGTATTGAAAAACAAATGTGACAAACGTTAGGTATTATATATTATATATTGATTATTGTTTATTTATTATTAAAATATCCATTAATAATATTCCACATTCATAATACTGGGAAGTTGATCTTGTGGACCGAAAGGGTCAAAACCACATCCCAACTAGTTTTTGTGTAGCTTCCACCAGACTTTCACTAAACATGCCCCTTTAGTAATATCTTTTATATAAATAGTAGTCCATGGAAATGGTACTTTAACATTGCAAAAATGCAGGACAAGATTTTTTTCTTGTGTTGTGGTGGGGGGGGGTCGGTGTTAGCTTAAATTTGAGTTTTCGAGTTCCCCACCCCCCCCCCCATTTGGCCGCCATCTTGGAAAAGGTGTGCAAATGGTTTTTCCACTATATCTCCGTAACAGTACATCTTACAGAAAATTTATAAACAGACTTTTTGTTTAGAATTAAATTATCTACAATTTATTCTTTAAGTGTTTTGTCGTAAATTGAAGAATTAAGAAGTTATAAGCCTTAGAACACAAAAATTAGTCACACTATTTTCTTTTAAAGGCTATAACTTTTTTTCCTTCAATTTTAACAAAAAAAATAATAACAAGTTTTTTGTAGAGGGTTTCATAACGAATAATTTCCATTCATTCTTTTTTTAATTTTGTTCACTACGAAGGGTTCACAGCGCCCCGAAGGTATCAAAGTGACAGATTTTCTGAAAAAATTTTTAAGATTTTACCTCCTCCTCTCCCTAGAATTTCTCAAAAACAGGTAGCAAGTAATAATAATGTATGAATGACTTTCCGTTTGAAGAAATGCCGATGTTTGAGTAATGCAATAAAATTATTTATTACGGTTTTTTATTATTGTTATGGTATGTTTTACAAGGTACGAGATGGTTTAAAATGAAATTCTTTGAATAATAACATGTATTAGTTTCTCCAATTTTTGAAAATAATTTGTGTTAGGGCTGCAAAAAATAGTGCTTCATTCAGTTATGCTAATTATCTAGCAAAATACGGACGTATTCATTTTGTGGGAAAATTTTGAATTATTTTAGTGTAATTTCAAAATTATATAGTGAGATATAGTGGCAAAACCATTTGCACACCTTTTCCAAGATGGCGGCCAAATGGGGGGGGGGGGGTGGGGAACTCGAAAACTCAAATTTAAGCTAACACCGACCCCCCCTACACAACCCAAGAAAAAAATCTTGTCCTGCATTTTTGCAATGTTAAAGTACCATTTCCATGGACTATAGGGGCATATACTTATTTTACATATAAGGGGGCATCCATAAATTACGTGAGGTGATTTTGGCGATTTTTCGACTCCCCCTCCCCTTGGTGAGATGTCGTGAGATTTGGCTCGACACCCTCCTCCCACCCCAATCTCACGTGAGATTTTCAAAATTTTATAAAATTTGTAGGATTTACACTATTATGCGTATTTTTAGTGTGAATAACTTGATCTGTGCTTGATTGCGTTGGATTTATTTAAAAAAACATAATTTGTGTTGAAGAACAGTACCACAAAATCATAACAGCACCAACTCGGCATGCACCCAATATAAACTACAATACCTGTGGATTACCATTTAGCTGGTGATTCTGCCTATCCTTTGGAAATCAATCTCATGGTGCCTTACAGGGATAATGGTTTCTTAACAAGAGAACAGAAAAATTTCAATTCTAGTTTGAGCTCAACTCGTGTATTTGTAGAGCAAGCATATGGAATATAAAAAAAATTTAGAATTTTACAATATATTGACATACGAAGGTTGACTTTGGCATCCACTGATTCGTTTTTAGAGAGTAACGACTTGACTGTTTGAATAGTAATGGTAGAGCCATTTATGAATCTGGAGATATACAAACTTCGAAGCATTCTTCTATAGATGTCATCTTTGTGGTAAAAACCTGTGACTGAATGACCCAGGGGGGTTATCCTGGAATGCGATTCGAAAGTCATGAAATTCGGAAATAAGAAAATGGTATCCTCCACCAATGCGAATTCGAATTAAATTTGTCCGCCTGTTATCGGATTTCAGTTCGCGAGTAAAGCCATTGGGCATGCGCTGCATTTATTTGTTTGTTTTAAAATATTCTAAAAACTCTTTAAATATTCTTGAAACAATTTATTGTTCGCATCAAAATGTCAAATTAAGTTAATAAATGAAGTTGGTTGGCTGAAAATAATTTATTTTCGAAGATTTATTAGGCATCGCTACTAGCTTCCGTTTGCTTCCTACTTTCGTATCGCCTTAGAAAAGCGGAGTCTGAAGTCACAGCCAGCTTCTCAAATTGACGTTTGAGCCGCCTGTACATCAGGATACAGATTCAAGAAGTGCGGATCTGTTAGACTTCCATTCTTCACAACTCTCGATAATGATAACAAAAGGTTTTCAAAATCTATCTTGGCCTCTAGTAGGTATGTCAGAGCAGATAGTCGTCGATTCAAAATTCGAGTCCTGTAAGATGCTTAGATAACACTAATTATGTCGCCTGGTCCAAATGTCTGCTTTTTGTAGTGACAATGCACCGCAGATAGCATGTGTTCTGACTGATGTGAAAAGAGCCGATTCTTAATATAATCTCTATGATTGCAGTAGGATTGGGTATACATTATGCAGTTGAGATACTTAGGAGGGCAAGAGGTTCCAGGTTTTTCAATTGGGCTTCTAGGCCTTTTTGTTTTGTTTAAGCTTAGACCCCCACACTAGTTCATCGCAGGGTCGCAATCTGTCCAAAAATGGTCGTATAAGTCAATGCATTCGCAGTTTTTCCCAGACCATTGTATAAAATGATAAGAATTTTTCATCATGTCATACACTCTTCATTCCCAGATATTTCAATTATTTTCTTTACTTTTTTTGGATGTTCCAGTTGGATGGTATTTTAAACAGTGAACAAATACAGTGTAAGGCAAGGCGCAAATTGAAACGCGTAAGCGTGTGAGCTGACATGACGCGAGCAACATGATACGCACGTGTCACTCGCGTAGCGTGGTGATCCGCATATTGAGACGCAGTGTCGAAGTAGCTAGCGTACCACTTACGACTGACTTACGGAAGAAAAAACTGTTATTATTAAATTTAAGTTCAGAATCAGAATCAGATAATAATGCTGAAGACGAACTTTTGCTTTATTTAGCGACTAAAAATTTAAAATCACCATAAGTATATTCTGTTGGAAAAGGAAAAATGTGGACAATTGAAAACTACAATGAAGATGAGTGATGCTGATGTAATACCCAAAACTGATTCCAACCAAGGAAAAACTTGCAAGGTCTACCCAAATCCCATTTTCCAATTTTGTCTTCATATAGTACGCATCATTTGTGTCATAAAGCTCTCTGTGCGCTTTCATCGCCTCAAGTAATTTTTCTTTTGACATAGGTAGGTATTTAAAAAGACAGTAAAAAGAAACAAACTAAAAAGGTGGAAGAGAAAAAACAGCAAAATAAAATTATGAGATATTGTTGACACGACCGGCACGAGAAACTGTGGCTCCACTACAACGCCACGCGTGTAGTAGGTGACGCGAGTCGCGCCACTTCGCGTCCCTTTGCCAATTTGCGCGGTTCTATTAATTTCCATAGTTTACAAAAAAACGCGCTGGGGTGGCCCAGCACCAGCTCTATACGTGTCTCAATTTGCGCCTTGCCTAAACGGCAGTGCAAAATTTTTATACCCAATTGCTATTGATTCGAAATATAGTAATAGTATCACAATCACGTATACTTTTTATGTAATGGATTCATTATTCCTTCTCTATTTGCAATATGTATTGATAAAACCTTTCACCATGTTCATCTGATACTGCACTAAGATTTTCGTGAATGAAATCTAAGTGCGGGTCCAAAAAGACGATTTTAAAGATTTTCTCATTTACAGATATTGTACTTAAAATTGAAAAAAACAAAAAGATATTAAGAAATATTGCAAAAAAATTACAGAAAAATCGAAAAATACCCATTTTGAGGGCTAAAACCCCCTAAAAAGTGGGCTTCTCGGGGTAGAAAATCGGTACTCTTTATAACCCCTTAGTAAGAAGCCTAAAAAGAAGCTCTCTGCCAATTTTCAGCCTGTACCTAATTATTTCCGCTATATCGCTTTTTTCGGCTTAATTTACCTGTACTATTAATTTAACCCAGTTTTCTGGCGATTTTACACTGTTTCTTGCGGAAAAAAATTACGTGATATTTACGGAGACCCTCCCCCTCCCCCACGTGAGATTTGGTGAGATTCGGCTCTACCCCTCCCCCTAAACACCTCACGTAATTTATGGACGCCCCCTAATTATTTGCATTCAATTTACATAAATCCAAACTCTTTTTATTAAGGTTTATCCGAGATATAAAAAAAAACACGTCCTTTCTGTTATGAATGTTTTAGTGGAGTGAAAATTCCTTTATCTTTATTGTCAAATGAAAGGCTACTTCGATTTGTCAAAACATTATATCAACGCTCCCACTTTTTGACTTTTGAATACATTAAATTTCCGACAGCTTCTCTATAAGGATAGACTTTGTTAAACTCAGAATCTTCAAAATCATTTACATTTTGATATATATCAATCGGAGTTGAAACCGCATTACAACTACTCATGTTAAATTTTGAGAGTATTTTTCGAGCATACACTGCTTGACTTAAATGAATGCCTCCCTCTTCGTCTCTGAAGATTTTCATTCCTAGAAAAGTGTCTAGATTCGTTGTCTTGATTTCAAACTTCTCACGCAAATTTTCAAGGACTGGTATAACATCTGCTTGATCATGCGCTGCAATCAATCTATCATCAAGATAAATTGCTAAGATGACCTTTTTCTTATTGTTTTCTTTCACAAAAAGACATGAATCCGCTACAGAAGTTTTGAATCAAAATTTCTCAATAAATGTCGTAAAACATTTATTCCAGCATCTAGACGCCTGCTTCAATCCTTATAAACTCTTTATAAGTTTACAAATCCTTCCTGAACCATCGTTATAGCCTGGTGGTTGATTCATATATATCGTTTCTTGAATTTCTCTATAAAGAAATGCAGTTTTGACGTCAAATGGACACAATTTCATATTTTCTGATGCTGCTATTGATAAGATCGCCCTTATGGATGAGAACCTTACTACTGCACTAAACGTTTCCTTGTAAGCCACTTCATATCTTTGCGTAAAACCTCTGGCTACCAGTCTCGCTTTGTAACGTTCTATTTTACCATCAATGTTGTATTTCACTTTATAGACCCATTTGTTATCAATAAGTTTTTGACTTTGTGGCACTTCAGTAAGTACCCATGTTTTATTTTCAATCAAAGACTTATATTCTTCATCCATTGCCTTTTTCCAATGAACTTTGTCAGTAGAGTGAGTAGCTTCTTCGTAAGTTGAAGGCTCATCAACTATTGAAAACATTGCTTCTGCTATAGTTACCTCACAACCATGATGCGAGAGCTCATCACATTCTCCACCACAATCACGAACTGGTTTCCTAATTTTAGTTCGATCCCGAAGACGGTTTTCTAAAATATTTTCATTATCTAATGTACACCAACCTGACGTTGTTGGTCTTTCCCTAATGATTTTTTCATCTGTGTGGTTTATATTTTGTTCGTTTTCTATTTGTTGTTCACCATGATTTTGTTCGGTAAGATTTTGTTCATGTTGGTTTCTGAAAAATATATCAATTGTACTATTTTGATTCGAATTATTTTTCTCATTTTTCTCCAGCACTTCAAAAAAATCTTCTTCTATAAACTTCACATCTCTGGCTATCTCAATTTTTCTTGTTTTAGGATCCCAAACACGATAGCCTTTAACATTCTCATCGTACCCCACAAAAATACATTTCGTTACTTTTGACTCAAGATTTTGCTTTTTCTGCTTCGGAATATGCTCAAAAACTTTTGTCCCGAAAACTCTTAGATGATGAATGTTCGGAATTTTATTGTGCCATCCATAACTCATATGGTGTTTTCTTCAATATACTGCTTGTGCCAGTTCTGTTTAAGATGTAAACTGCGGTATTAGAAGCCTCTGCCCAAAACTTCAGTTCTATGCCCTTGGCGTATAATAGTCCAGTCAAAATAGACATTTGAAACATATATAAATGGTAAGTTGCTGAAAATTGGTACACACCTTAAAAATATCATTATACATAAAATGTCGAGACTGACACGCGATCGGTCAGGAGGAAATTTTTTTATTCAAGGTCAAAAGGTCAAAATGTCAGTTTTTTGCAAATCTCTCTTAAACGGTAAGTCTTATCATAAAACGAGCGATTATCTACAAAAAAATATATTATACATTTTCCCGTACGAATTGCCATTCATGAGATATCGCCGTTTTAAAGATTTAAAATACTCATATGCACTTATTCGCGACTTGCAAAGGTCATCAGACGTTCAATAAATCCTTTGTTGGCCTACGCGGCTAATATTTTCAGGGGTGATTCCTGGATGTGTTTGGAGAAAAAAATTGTTCTAGAGAGGGCGTCTATGATGACAGATTCCATGTGACTCCAATAACTTTTCCATTTTGGCATTAAAGAACTCCTTACCATTATCTGTTCGTAAAATCTTGATCTTGTGACCATGCTGATTTTTAACAAAATTAAATGCTTTTATTTTTTCAAAAACTTCTGATTTGTTTTTTATAAAATAAATAGTACGAAAATACGAAAAGTTATCTTTAATAAGTAAAAAATATCTATTTCCACCAATGGATTCAGTTTGCATTGGACCGCAAACATCAGTATGAATTATTTCGCCGCATGTATTAGTCTTCATTGCACTGGTTTTATACGGGTCTCTGTGTTGTTTCCCCATTCACACATGAAGTCTTCATCGACAAACTCAATATTATATTCCTTTAAAAAGGTTCGAACATGACTTAAATTTTGGTGCCCAAGTTTTTCGTGCCAACTTTTCAATGTACTGCACTTTTCTGCCATGTTTACTGCAATTGACTTTGTTTGAACTTTGAACTGCATCTTGAATAAATTTCCATCACGAGCTCCCACTGCCACAACGACATCACCTCCCTTTAGTTCACACTTGCTTTTATCTGAAGCCAGGGTAAATCCTTTATTTAGAGCTCTAGCTCCAGAAAATAAATTTCTCTGCAAGTCTAAAACGTATAGGACATCCGTTAGAACTTTTTCGCTCCACTTCTTTCCATTAAAAACAAGTAAGTTAATTGTTCCACATAACGGTGCCTTTAGTATCCCACCGTTCGCTATTTTTACTTCTTTTGATGGATTTAGCTGACGAATATCCTGAAACCAATCTAACTTGTGGCTCATGTGGTCACTTGCACCGGTATCCAGCAGCCAATGATCTGCATTTGATCCGTTTGTCGAACACATAAAAGCTTCCCTATCAGATTTGCTAGCTGTTGGTTTATATATTTTCGTATTTATTTGTGGGCAATCCCGTTTAAAATGTCCCTGTTTATGACACAAAAAACATTTATATATTTTCTTGTCATTTTGAGGTTTCCGTTGTGATTTCTCGTGTGCTTTGTTCCGGTAATTCCGTTTTGAAAATAACGCTTCACCTATTACCGTATTTTTATTTTCCACACGACTTTCTTCCATCACTAAACGTCCTCTTAAATTTTCTAACGTCCTGTCCGCTTTATTCGTAGATTCCCACGCACTTGCAAAAGCATTATATTCTTCAGGTAGCGCCATGATAATTTTTGCAATTATCATTTCATCAGAAATTAACTACCCCAGCGATCTATAGCTGGGCCACCCTGTCCGATGGGGTATAATTCACGGATCCGGTCCCCCAGGTTCGGGGGTTGGGCGAAAGGTTGACAACCTCTCCTCGGAAAACAATTTTGTTATGGAATCGAGAAATCAGCCTCGGAACAGTCAGGATTTACGGCAAAGACCCCAGCAACGTCCCAGGACTAATGATTTAAGGACTAACGATATAAAATTTGCAACATGGAATGTGAGAACATTATATAGACCTGGAGCAATGGCAGAAATGATAGATGAGCTTAGACGATATAGAATACTCATTGCAGGATTACAGGAGCTAAGATGGACTGGCAAAGGAGTCCTAGAACGAAGAGACGCTACGATATTCTACAGTGGCAATAATGACTCCAGAAGAAACTTTGGGGTAGGTTTCTGTGTACTTAAACCTCTACTCAACAATGTAATAGACTTCACCCCGCTTAACGATCGGATCGCGACCCTAAGAATCAAATCCAGATTTCATAATATAACATTCATCACGGTGCACGCGCCTACAGAAGAAAAACCAGAACAAGAAAAGGATGACTTCTATGAAACTCTTAGAGTGACTTATGACCAAGTCCCTTCTTACGACATGAAAATCGTATTAGGCGACTTTAACGCTAAAGTGGGTAAGGAACCATATTATTACCCCTACGCTGGCAAATTCTCGTTGCACGAAGAATCAAACGATAACGGGAACAGAATGGCCGAATTCGCTATAGCAAGAAGTTTGACAATAGCTAGCACCTGGTTTAACCATAAAAATATACACAAAAGGACATGGACATCACCAGATGGCAGGCACCATAACCAAATCGACCATGTTCTAGTTAACAGTAGGCATGGAAGTAGCATACTGGATGTAAGGAGTTTCCGAGGAGCGAATGTAGACACCGATCATTACCTAGTTGTTGGGAAAATGAGGGCGAAAAAACTAGCGACAAGACATAGAACAAACAATGATAGACAAGCAAAGTGGAACATAGAAAAATTAAAAAATGAAGAAACAAAACAACAGTATGAAAGAATGTTAACAGGAAAGCTAGAAGAAATAGCAAGGAGTCTGGAAATGGAAAATGATCTGAACTTGATGTGGAACTCGATAAAAGAAAAAATCACAGAGACAAACAACAGTGTATTAGGCACACAAAACCAAGAGAGAAGGAGGCACTGGTTTGATGATCAATGCAAGAGAAGCATTGAAATAAAAAACCAAGCAAGACAGGTGTACCTAGAAAGAATGACCAGAGGAAACCACGAGAAATATGTAGCAGCACGAAGAGACACGAAAAAGTTATTAAGGAAGAAAAAACGTGACTACTTTAGAAATAGAATAAGTGCGATTAAGCAAAGCTACACTAATAAAGACGCTAGGAGTTTCTACAAAGAAGTCAACATGATTAAGAAAGGATACAAACCCACCTGCACCATGGTAAGAAGAGAAGATGGTACTATAGCTAGTAGTATCGAGGACATACTCGAGGTGTGGGAGAAATACTTTAGAGACTTCTTCAAAGAGAACATAAACCTAACACAGAGAGAAGCAGACAACCGTAGTACAGATGACCCAGAAAACGATACGCCAGATCCTACAATAGAAGAAGTTGCAAATGCCATAGCGAAACTAAAAAATCATAAGGCTCCAGGTCCAGATGGCATACCCCCGGAAATCTTAAAAAATGGTGGGGAGAAGTTATGCCATGTCTTACATAGTCTCATCGTAAAACTATGGAGAAGTAGCAAGTTGCCAGAAGAATGGCTTTTAGGTACAATAGTCCCAGTCCATAAAAAAGGTGAATTGATGAACTGCAAAAACTACAGACCAATATCTTTGTTGAACACAGCTTACAAAGTGCTTTCACATATTTTATTTAATAGACTGAAACCACATTTGGAGGATAAAGTAGGCGATTACCAAGCAGGATTTAGAACAAATAGATCGACAACAGACCAGATTTTCATAATGAGACAAATACTTGAAAAATGCTGGGAAGAAAGCATTGATATTCATCTTCTTTTTGTTGACTATAGTAATGCTTACGACCTGCTTAATAAAATAGAGTTGTGGAAGAAGATGAGTGAAATGGGTTTCCCGAAGAAATTAATAGGCCTATGCAGAATGACGACCAAAAATTGTAAAACACAAGTGAGAATACGAGGATGCAACTCGATCAACTTCCCTCAAGAATCAGGCCTGCGACAAGGAGATGCGATCTCACCAATACTTTTTAACATTGCTCTGGAAGCAATAATGAGGGAAACACAGCTTAATGGAGCAAATAGCATCTTCACAAGGAACATTCAGGTACTAGCCTTCGCAGATGACATAGTCATAATTGGACGCAAGGCGCAAGATGTAAAAGAAACCTTTTCCAAAATTGTCCAAAGTTCAGCAAAGTTCAATCTACGAGTAAATGACACAAAAACAAAGTATATGATCGTATCAAAACGAGGACAACGATTAGGGCGTAGTATCAGCCTTGATGATCACAGTGTGGAAATTGTAGAAAACTTTATCTATTTAGGGACAATGCTTACTGCAGAAAATAAGATAAAGGACGACATCCATAGACGCATCGTAGCCGCAAATAAAACCTATTTCGCACTAGTCCCGGTCCTAAAAAACAAAGAAATTTCAAGACAGTGCAAGGTCAGACTATATAAAACATTAATCCGCCCAGTTCTATGCTATGGGTCTGAGGCGTGGACATTGACCCAACAAACAGAAAATCAACTTAAAATCTTCGAAAGGAAGATCTTAAGAAGAATATTTGGTCCTGTAAGGGTTAACCAGAACGAATGGCGCATTAGAACAAACGAAGAACTTCAAGAAATGTATGACGAAATTAATATAGCTACATACATAAGACTGAATAGACTGCGATGGCTTGGACACGTTGTACGAGCTTCAGAAGATAGAATGCTAGCCAGGATTTTTAATGGTAGACCATCAGGAAGAAGAAGAGTAGGACGACCAAGAAATAGGTGGATAGATGACGTGCTAGCAGATATACGGAAATTTCGTATAACAAATTGGAGAGAGCTAGCAAGACGTAGAGATGACTGGAAGAGGAGACTTCGAGAGGCCCGAGTCCTGCAAGGACTGTAGCGCCATCCAAGAAGAAGCGATCTTAAACTACAGTGGCTCAAACGAATAATGGGACAATGATGTTGTCCATGTAAAACGTGCCATTTATAGTCAAGTAGTTGTTCGAAATTAATCATATATATCTTATTTTTTAGCTATTTTTATTCTCTTTCAGTATTAATAATTTAAATAGTTTTTTTTTAAAGTTTTAATTTAAGAAAATTAATGTTTTACAAACGACTCAATTTTTCAACTCAAACAAATAATGGGACAAAATAAAAACCGACGGTAATACTGGGAAAAGTGACGGTTTCTTAGAACTACTGCTAAAGATTTTAATACTTTGTTGCATAACCTTTGGCGTCGATATCAGCTTGCAACCTTCGTCGCATGGATTTAACTAAACCTTCACAAAATGATCTTGGAATATTATTCCATTCCATTTTTAAACAATCTTTTAATTGTTCAATATTATTAAAAGTTTTCGTATAGATCCTCCTCGCTAATTCGCCCTACACATGTTCGATAACATTTAAATCTGGCGACTGAGCGGGTGTTTCTAAAAGTTTGGGACAGTTATGAATAAGCCAAAGCTTAGCAACTTGGGATGTATGCTTTGGGTCATTGTCTTGATAAAATGCAAAGTTTTGCAAAATCCCCAAATTTTTAGCACTTTGCTTGACATTTTCTTTTAAAATATTGACGTAAGCAAATTTGTCCATTTCACCATCGATAAAATGCAAGTTGCCTACCCCAGCGCTCGACATACAACCCCAAAGCATAACAGAACCGGCTCCGTGTTTTACAGTGGCCCGAACGTTTTTTTTTAAGAATTCTGTATTCGGTTTCCTCCAGACGTACGATCTTCCATCCTATCCATGTAAATTAAATTTACTTTCATCAGTGAACAGCACCTATAAATTTTCAATAAAATATAAAAACAATACAAAACCAAGCAATTTTACCGTGTTCCAAAATTCTTCATTTTTAAGTAAATACTCCTTGCAAAACTTTAATCTGGACTTTTTATTTTTTAAACTAATAAATGGTTTTTTTCAAATTATTCTGCCATTATAGTTATTTTTTCTTAGCACATTTCTGATTGTCTCCTCACACACACTTTTCCCAATATTTTCACTGGCGAAATTTTTTAATTCTCTTTCCGTTTGGAAAGGAATAATTTTTATTTCTTTTAAAATTCTTCTCTCCTCGCGAATATTAAAAATTTTTCCTTGCCCCTCCCTACTTTTATTTTTTATTCTGTTTTCTTCACGATATCTTTTAATGATATTGTGAACCGTTGAACTACTTTTTCCAACAATATCACCGAGTTCACGTACCGTTTTTCCTTCTCCATTTAGTTTTATAATCAACTGCCGTATTTCAAAAGTTGTTTGCTTTCTTTTTGGTGCCATTTCGACTTTCGCTTTTTAAATAACTGAAATACGAACCGAATGTGCATAGGAAAATTAAATACTAAAATTAGTAGAAAAAAAAAAACCGTTACTTTTGCCAGTATTACCGTCGGTTTTTATTTTGTCCCATTATTTGTTTGAGTTGAAAAATTGAGTCGTTTGCAAAACATTAATTTTTTTAAATTAAAACTTTAAAAAAAAACTATTTAAGTTATTAATACTGACAGAGAATAAAAATAGCTAAAAAATAAGATATATATGATGAATTTCGAACAACTTCTTGACTATAAATGGCACGTTTTACATGGACAACATCGTTTTCCATTATTCGTTTGAGCCACTGTATATATCAGGTCATCCATTCTTGCGATGAATGTTACCATATCCTCGGTTACCTCTTTTGTTATTGAAAAGAACTGTTGATTCAGCATTAAGATGCTGGATTCATTTTTCTTTTCAAACACAGCACTCAATTGATCCCACATTTCTTTTGCCATGTTGCAATTAACAATATGTGGGATAACTGAGGCTGATACTGTTGTCCCGATTAACCTTTGTGCTCGAGCGTTCTTCTTTACCCAATCTACCCATAAATCTCCACTTTCAGTTGGTTTAGGAATTGTTCCATCCACCAAATCATAAATATCCAAAGCCATTAGACTCAATTTGCTTTGAAAACGCCAAGTCGTATATTGCGTTGCATTTTGTAATTTATCAATTCTTGATACCTCGGCCTCCATTTTGAATTTTTTTTATTCTCTTATAAAATCTACAATGTTTAAGAATTAGTATTAATTAATTTATTAATTCCTAAACCTTCAAAATGCTGGGCCCATAACCTATTAAGGTTTATCCGAGATATAAAGAAAAACACGTCCTTTCTGTTATGAATGTTTTAGTGGAGTGAAAATTCCTTTATTGTCAAATTGTAAAATTAATTAAAATACTTAAGGCTACTTCGATTTGTCAAAACATTATATCAACACTTTTAATTAAATTTTTTCAACCCGAGTAAAAATAAAAGATGCCCTTACAACGGGCGAACACAGACCGTGATTGAAACATAGTCCTCGGCCATGGGACGAACACCAGAAAGCTGTTTGACTATACGTCATTCACCATACACACATACACACACCGAAGAATCCCAGCGTAAATAGAAGCATTCACTGATGCATGAAGAAGCTATCCTTGTGCATCTTAGAAGTGTTTCCCTTCCGTATCTTTTTTACCATTGCATGTCATTAGCAAGAAGCAGTTTGTTCGATTTTCTTCTAATTAGCTATTTTGAAGTTTTAAATTTTGCAAGCAGCAAAGCTTTCATTTTTGCTTCTTTGGAAGTAGGAAAGAAGGTTTCGCTCTTCGTTTTTGAGTAATAAGGATGAACAAAAAGATTTCAAAAATATATATTTTTATTTCAATAATTGTTTTAAAGGTCAAAAAAATTGAAATTACACCCAAAAAAAAAATAAAAAATTCAACACTTATTATGAAATCACAATTACTATACTTATATAAACTGTATCATAACAAGTAATTACTATCGACTTTTCTTACTGAGCGCACAACTCTAAATGGAAATTTTACAAAACAAAATATTTCACAACAAATGAAAACTTTACTAATCGATATCCAAAGAATCTATCAAAACAGAAAATGAAGTTGAGAATGACTAATTTTGTAGCCATATGCACAGGAAAATCTTCCAAAATGCTTCTGAAGCGCGACCAGGAAGCATTTCCGATTTGATCCCAGAGGAAGCTGCTTCCACTTTTCCCGCTGGGAATATCTATACATCCCCAGCGGGAAATTGAGTGCTCTAAAGGCAATGAAAGAGCACTCCCATGGAAGCATGGATTGCTCCCTTTCCGCTCCCTCTTCATATATTTTTTAACATTAGATGTCCGTCTAGGCTAGCACTCCATTTAAGCTCCCATAGGAGCACTCCTGCAACGATTTAGTTGGAGACAAAAAGGGGCATTATAGAGTTTTTTTAAACATCTACAGTAGAGATTCATGGAGGCCATGTGAATAAGCTTCGAAGCCGAAAAGGTTTTATTTTTGTTCATCTTTTTCTTTCCAAGCGCGAGTGTGGTTTTACCAAAGCGGTCCCCCAACTAAGTATACTAACCACGTCCAATGCTGCAGATTCTTTTTTGGCTTAAATATGCCGTCGAATGTGTTCAGCCGAGTACTTGACCATTTAAATTTTTTGGTCAAGTTTAGCCGTCGTGAGGCCGTATGTGCTCCCATTAAAAATGGTTAAAAACTCTACGGTCATCGTATGCTCTTAAAAAGCCAAGCGGCCGGTGTTCGCCCGTTGTAAGGCAATTTTTTATTTTTAGGGATGTCAATTAGAGCTTTTCAAAAAAAAATCCTATGGGAAGGATGTCCATCCATTCGTCTGTGAATCACTTTCACATCTACCAACAGTCAAAGGAAAACTAGAAGTATTGGGTGATCCATTTATCCAATCCAATATCCAATATTAATTCGATTTGTTCCGTACTTTTTCTCAAAAAAAATGTAATTAATTTTTTCATCGGTATGAATTCTAACAGTGTACGGTCTATAATCTACTTTAGTGGTGGGGACTTGAGGCGCTCACTGCGCCACTATCGACTCTCAATGTGCATGAAAATAGCGTATTTTAATTTTCCTTATTTTTTGGTGAGCCTTCTACCTAAAGTTGCCTCTAGATAAAATACTCAACTGGAAATTAGCTGTCAAAAGCTTTTGGGAAAAACTTGGTGTTTAAAAATTAAAATTTTATAAGGTACCTCCTGTCATGGCTGCATCATAAGTATCCAAGAAATACGAGGGGGGTTCGTCTTTAAAAAAATTTTATTTCTTTTATTTTGAACTCTCTTGGTATTCTTCTTCATATGTCCGTGATCTATGAGACTTCTATGAGCAATTATAGATTTAAAATTTCCATCATCGGATGTTCGCAATCTGTTGTGATACACTCTTTCGCATAATACATTTTCATATTTCCAAAATCACATTTTTCCACCTTAGGTAAATTCTTTAATGGGTCACACGCGCGAGCTTTTATTTTAACAAATTCATGCAGACCGAACGTTGCAATTTTTCCCCGATCGAGTAAAAATGAAAATAGGTCAGACGGGTGCATCAAATTCTTGAGGCCCGGTGCGTACAAATTGCTGACCCATGGCAATTTACCTAAAGTGGGAATAATGATAATTATGCCGGGTTCACAGTGTTAAAGTGCTAATTTTGCTATGTGCACAGTGTTAAATTGCAACTTTCGGACAAATTTAATGAATGTCAATAACAGCTGTCAAATTAAAAATATTCCAGAAAAGAAACTGCCAACAGAATTCTCGACCTTTACTAAAACTTTTCTTTGATCGGAGTTTATTTAATTTTAAAGTAAAATTTACTTAATTTTTCAGTAAAGTCTTGAATTTGGAGAGATTTCTGTTAACTATCAGAACTATCTCTTTCGGAAAAAAATGTATGGTACTGCCATCTAATGACCCGAAAGAGAAAAATACCGAAAATTAGCTTTTTATTAACTAAATTTTCAGAAAATATGCATTCGTAAAGTTCTCAAATGAATTTTGTTGCAATAATTTTTTTATTTTTAATGTTTTTATGTTTTTAAATATAAAATAATAAACATAAATCATCTACTTTGGTATAACAATTCTGCTTATTCATTAGTGCGACAAACAGATGTCACTGATTAATTCCGAATTTCGGATATAATCCTAAATTTGAGTGTTGAAGTTGAAGTTGAGCCAACTTTAACTGATGTTCTCTAATTTTGACATGAGATGCAAATACAGAATTATGCAGTGGAATGAACGAGACGAAACATAAAATAAATGCAATTTCTCATTGTGCACGAGGCATTATACTTAGATGTATAAGATAATTTTGTATAAATAGAGTAAATTGATTAATTAAAGGCCAGTCGTTGATAAACAGACGTTTGAGTGGGAAGCCAAGACTTCCTTAGAATACCGCAGGAGTTAAGCTTTAGAGCTGCTCCATTATAATGCGGAGTAAACGCTAGTATAGCTGCTCCATAGGAGTTAATGCCTTAGGGCTGCTCCAGGAAAGTGCAAAGGTATTACACTGTATAGAGATCGAGTTGCAAAGTCTAACCTAGTATAGACCTAACATAGTAGCCATCCAAAAGCTGCGATAGCCAGAGATGAATATTTGTAATTACGTTAAGACTGCCCTACTTCTTTTTTTTTATTTTAATTAGCAGACAATAAAAGAAATTACATAAGAACTTGAAATTCTAAACTTGGATGTTCTAAAATATGGCCGTTACACATATCCTTTAAAAATCTTCAGAAAACAATCTTAAATATATTTTTGTATAGAGAAAAGAACCTTTACCATGCCGCCCTCCCATAAGCTTATCACATGTAGTAGATAAAGGCCTGTCTATGCTCATTCATACACGAGGAATCATGCTTCTACAGCCAATAGCGTTGCCTGCAAGTTTGCTGAATATTCACGGAGCAGCAGCGATCGAAGCAGCTTTTTTTTGCTACGCAATGTTTGTTTGTATATGTGCCCTTTCTTTATATTAAAAAAAATTTAATCTTCACCTTGTTTACAACAAGAATTTTCCACTGTTTTGCAGATTTTTCATATTTTACCCATGCCAAAGCATTAATTTCTTAGGGTCAAATGCCAATGTGCGCTTGCTTGCTTGAACTTGGTGCGCTTTTCAGATTTTATATGTGAAACTTGTGCATTAGTCGCTGGGGCATTTGGTTTTGCCTTATATAAAGCATTGGTTTATTTGATATGTCAAAGCAAAGCAAAGCACCAAAGCAAGCCAAGCGTACATTGGGGTTTCGCCTTAATTTCTGCAAGTGCAAACTTTC